>JARWLC010000008.1:56281182-56940349 GCA_033318265.1 Phyllotis vaccarum
AATATGTAGCCCACTTGGCTCAGAAATCACTATATAAACCAGGGTTCCCGCTTACCTCTACCTCTCAATGCTAGTATTAAAGGTGTGTACCACCACATCCTGTATATTGAAGTCTCCTTTTAGGGAGAAATACTTCAGGAATTATTTTTATGGAAACAGACAATTGCTATACTCAGCTCGGGTTTATTTTGAGAGCCAAAAATCTAGTTGAATTGAGGGCATGCATCTATCTGTGTAAAATAATGGGCTTGTTTTGAACTCAGTGTGACCTATTTTAATTCTAGCTGGGAATTCTGTTTCTGAAGGCAATTTGTTTCTTACCAAAATGAAAGGAGAGATAAATCCCAAATCTTAGAATGAGGAGATTTGCAAACTTAGAAAAGTTGATGAAATTTAGATCTATAAATCCTTCCTTGAAATTAAAGAGAAATATTTGTTTTCTTGAGGTAATGGACATGATACCTAATATGGTCTCTGCAAATGGGAGTTCCCGACTGCCACATGACCTGAGCTCCGTATTAGACTGTTTTTATAATATTTTATGCCCCAGTGAGTTGTGAGGTCTCAGAAGGCAGAGTTTCTAGGGTAAGTGAGTATGTTGTACACATCTGCATTACTGAATCACTGATATTATAAACCTTAGAATAGCAACACAGAATGCATAAGAGGTCACACATATGTATAGTTTTCTTCTTGAGAATAACTGCATAGAAACATTACATAATAGGTGATTTATCAGAGACCATTTTCAGTTTATACAGAATCAATAAAAACTGGACTCATCACATTCAGCAGACAGCAAAGCACCAAGGCATAGAAATTTGGGGGAAAAAATTGAATCTCCACAGCAATTGTTGTGTGCTCCAAAATGAACCTTCTCTGACCAAATCTGAGAGCAGCGCCAATTTAAGGCATTTCACAAACAGCAGTGGCTTCTGTCACTAGGGCCTATTCTCCACATGGTGCTTATAACCAGGTTTTACATGAACTCTCTTCATTATGGTGGGTCTCAAATACAGTCAGAACTCAGTTAGTCACCTGTATAACAGTCATATCACATTCTTAGTGGCTACTTCTTACCTGAAGCATTATTGGTATACAAAGTAAGTTCCAGGGCTGTAAAACATTACAATGTGAGATACTGTCTCAAAGCAAGCAAGCAAACAAACAAAAACTCAAAATAAAAGTAAGTTTCCAAGAAGAAAAAAAATGTTACTACTCTAGAATTACAGCCATGATTCTGTAAGCCTAAGAACATTAAGTGAAATTTCTTAGTTTGACTCTGACAGATGAGATAAAAGATGCCAGGACTATAAAACAAACCACATAATCTTCATTTTTATTAAATTTTTATTACAGGAAAGAGTTAAGTCAGAAAATTATAAAAGCCAATGCTACAATATATCCTAATAAAAGAGTTTCCATTAAACTCTTTTAATGAGAGCTCATTATTTCATTAATATGCATAAGTGATGAAGCTCACGGTCTCACAAGTCTCCAGGATCAGCATGGAGATGTAGTGCTGGGTCCATGTCACCTCATCAAAACCTGAAAATCTTCCTTGGGTTTGTTTTTGGTATGCTTTTCTTATCAATAAGAGGCTGCCCCTGGCTGCCAGACTGCAGAAGCTTCTTTATGGGGGACATGTCACTGATTCGAGCTTTCAGAGACTGCAGTGAGAAAAACCCATACTCTTACATGTGATATCAGTCAGTTGTTTGGTTTTATTGACGATCTGGCAAGATCACATCCGTTTTGTCTACTCAGCCAATGTGCACACACAACAGTTTCATAGCAAAGACCGGACCAAAGAGAATATCTATATGCTCTATATCCATATGCTGACTATCTATATATTGTTGACAGGCCCAACAGGCTGTGAAGCAATTGAGTTGGGAAAGTTAAGGGGTGGACAGAGGATTGGAATGAGTGCATACAGCTTGCTATGGTGAATATTTTATATGATAATAATCCTGTTTCTATTTTGTTAGTCTAGCTAAGACTAAACGTATGACATAAACATAAATGATCTTTTAAATCTGAAACCACTATTGTCCATGTGCTTGCTCTTTTTCCCTTCTTTCCTTCCTCTCTCCCTCCTTCCTCCATTTGTTTCTCTCTCCCTTCCTCTCTTGCTCCCTACCTCTCCTTCCTTCGTTCTTTCCTTCCCTCCTTCCCTCCCTCCTTCCTTCCTTCCTTCCCTAAACATTTTAATAATTTAAATAGCAAGTGCTCTTTGTCACCCAATGTTCCCATCCTTGAAACTGTCTTATCTACTTCACAGCATTCAAGTACATTAACTCTTTGTAGGGGTGTTGGGGTGGGGTGGTGACAAGGTCAGGTATGTCCTCTAGGAAAGTCTTAGTGAGAAAAAGAAATGTTCTGTAGTTGTATGTTTTTTAAAGTGTCAATTACAAATCTAATTTAAGGACACATTAAGATCATATACCGTTTCTGGGGATGCAAAGTTGGTTCTATATATACACAAATCAATAAATGTAATACAACAATGTAGTACAATAACAATGGAATTTTATTCACCTTTAGCAGATGAAATTACAATATGTGTAGGAGAATGAATAGAACGGGAAGTCATGTTAAGCAAAACAAAACTAGACTGAAGCAGACAAATGGGTATGTTTCACTCACACGCATAAGCTAGACTTCAACATGTATATATGTAAATGTCATATTGTGACATGAATAGGAAAGGTCTTGTGGAGGAGGTTTAAAAGGAAGGAAAGGACACAAGAGAGGAGTGGAATATATATTAATGCAGCAAAAAGTGGAGCTATTTCAGGAGAGGAAGGGATCTAGTCAGAGGCAGCAGAGGGTGTGGACTGGGCAGTAGGGATGGTCCTAATGGAACCCATTTCTTAGAAAAGAAAAAGAATTAATATTACATCCAATCAAGGGTGAATCATAATTAAATTTTACACTGGGATTAAGGCAGTTTTGATGGAAGTGTGTGTATGTGTGAGTGTGTGTGGTCTGTGTGTGTGAGTGGGTTTGGAGTATGTGTGAGAGTCTATGTGTGTGTGTGAGTGTGTGTGGGGTGTATGTGTATCTATATGTATGTGTGTGTGATTGTGTATGTGTGGGGGTGTGTGTGAGTGTGTATGTGTGTGTGAGTGTGTAAGTATATATGTGTGAGTGTGTGTTGTGTGTGAGTATGTGAGTGTGGTGTGAGTGTGTATGTGTGTGAGAGTGTGAGTGTGTATTATCGGGGTGTGTGTATATGGGTGTATGTGAGTATGTGTGAGAGTGTGTGTGTATGTATGTGTATATGTGTGTTTGAGTGTGCATGAGAGAGTGTGTGTGATTGTGTGTGTGTTTGTGTATTTGTGTATGTCTGTATGTTGTGTGTATAAGTATGTATGTGGGGGGGTATAAGTGTGTGTGTTATAAGTGTATGTGTGTGTGTGACTATACAGGAGGGAAATTGATGTCTGACAATAGGGGTGAAGGGTAGGAGATCAGATGGGGACAGATCAGCTCCAATGGACTCTGCAAAGACAAAGTTTCACCTGGGCTGCTGAGCATCCCCGAGGGCAAGAAAAGGACATCAAAAGATGGGGCAGAGATGCTGGGTCCTTGGGGACCACCCAAATCGTTTCCTTACAGAACAGGATTATACTAAACCCTTATAACAAACACCTAGAAGGTCATTTTGGAGGCCTGGGGATGAGTGTGCAGGCCTGAAGAAGGCTGGAGTTCAAACACTACCAGCCCAAGCCCAAACACTAGATTCCTGATGGGGAAGTGAGAGCTAGCTCACCTGAAGCAGAGGGAAGTTGGCTATAATGTTGGCATCCAGCTCTTCCATGTTGTAGATCATTTCAACCAGGTGAATATCAGCCTTGCTCAGCTTGTTGCCAACCAGGTAGTCTTGTCCATGGCTCTTTAACACCTGGAGAAGACAAGGGACACATTGTGAACACAAAGAGTCAGGCTGGGGACCCTGCTTCTTCCTGTTGAGACTCTAATTCTCAGCATCATTCTGATAGTAGGCTGAGGCTGTGGGCTAAAATTAGTAAATGAATAGCAGGAATGCCCTTATTAAAGGATATGGAGGGGTCCTTAACCCATTGGCTCTGTGAGGACACTTTGAGAAGCCAGCTACCCATGGAACAGGTATGAGGCCTTCATCAGTAACTGTATCTCCTAGTACTTTGCTCCTTTCTAGTCTCCAGAACTGGTAACAAACTAACAACCGTTACATAACTCACAGTGTGCAGCATTTTGATGTAGCAAATAGCTAAGCACACTCTAGCACCAAAACAAGTTCTAAACCAATGGCTTTCACTCTGTGTCATGACCCCTTTGGGGTTGCATATCAGATATTTACACTACAATTCATAACAGTAGCAAAAATTCAGTTATGAAGTAGCATCAGAAATAATTTTGTGGCTGGGGGTCACCACAAAAATGAGGAATTGTATTAAAGAGTGCAAGCATTAGGAAGGTTGAGAACCACTGATCTAAACTCCTTTCTGATAGTGGTTTGATAAGCTCCCCCTTTAGAGATTGCTATTCAGTGGCCCAGCCTGAGTCCTTCTGCCTCAGCCTCCTGAGTGCTGAGATGACAGGTATATGGTATCACATCCACACCCATAATATTGGCCCTGGAGTCCAAACAACTTCTGCAAACCTTTTCAAAGGCAGGAAAGTAACGATTTGTCACCTTCTCTTTCTTCAGTATTTGCTTCTTTGACCCCAGGTGGGTCAAGTGGGTAGAGAATAAACATCTCATTTAAATCCGCCAAACCTTCTGAATACATACAATCCCGAAAGACAAAAACAACACACAACTGTTGGACTATCCTACCTGATATCTTTCAGTTTGAAAACCTTGGAGAATTATCATGTAGCACCCAACTTCCTGCACTTCCTCCAGGTATGTGTCAGACATTAGCTATGATGAACACTGGGTCCTTAAGTGTTCTTATCTACAAGGGATACATGTGTCTGAAATATTTGTTGTACATGTGGCCAGTTACAGCTAGGGGCACTGGTGACTTGTCCAGAGTCACTGCCCGGAGAGAACTTGATAGATCTATCTACCATGGATACTGCAAGCAGGATTACCTCTTCTATTCGGCTTGTTTTATGAACAAATAGTGTGTGGGTATCAGGAGTAAAAACTGTTGAGAAATCACAAATCCCTGGAACGAGTCAGGTGCTTCTTGGTTCCTTTCCTGTCCACACAGACTATTGTGGTGATATATATTTAATAAAATTAGTCTGGAGCATCAGGAGAGTCAACCGCAGAACCAAGCTGCGAAGGTCAGGGAGAGGCGACCCACACCTTTAATCCCAGTTTTAGGAATGTGGGCCAAGAGAAGAGGGTTTCTCAGCTTTTCCATGGGACCCTGGGTTCTCTGTATCTCAAGATAAGTGGAGAAAGAAGGGGAAGGCTCTGAGGATGTTTCATTAACCAACACTCAGAGGCCTAATCCTTTTTAATGCTAAGTGATCCACAAATCTGCCCACAAGACCTTCATCCTTTATACTCTTCCTACTCTTTCCTCTCTGACATCCCTGTGAATGACCCTATAAACACACCCACATGACCTGGGGTCTAACCCATCTGGAAGACACTCCTGTCTGAGGTCTTCGGGAATATGGGCTTACCGCTTCTTAACCTCTCCACGTCCTCATTGGTGTGTATAAATTTCTCCTTGTACTACAAAGTAAAAACAGCAAAGGCGTTGTTGGTTTTTCTTTAGTGTTATGGGCATCTTCACTTGAACTTACTCCCTTCAATAGATAGTGTAAGTGAGGGTTTGGCAGTATCTGAAGCTATCTGCTTACAGCTGTTAGGAATTCATGTCTGACCTGTCAGGAGAGCACATCTCACAGCATAGCCTCTCATCCTAAAGATCATTTTTCTTCCACTCTGCTCTCCACCCAGAACTATGGCAACTTCAACTGGGGGATCACCTTGAACAGATGGATCTATGGACATGTATACAAGACATTTTCTTCATTGCTACCTGATGTAGCCACCCCACCATGGTGGTGCTATCCCTAGGCAGTGGGCCTGAACTACCAAAGGAAGCTGGCTAAGCAAGCCAGGAGAGCAAGCCAGTAAGCAGCATCCTCCACAGTCCCTGCCTGGATTCCTACCTCAGCTTCCTTCAATGATAGGCTTTAACATGTAAGCCAAACAAATCCTTCACACAGAGCAGGTTTGGGCCAGTGTTTTATTTTTAAGTTAATGTATACATACATATATATACATATATAGTTAAAAATATGAATGTATGTGTGTGTATGTATATCTATGTGTGTGTATATATTTGTCATGCCTGAATACATATCTGTGTACCACTTGTACACCTGTGCCTTCAAAGGCCAGAAGAGGGCATCAGAACCTCTGGAACTGGAGATAGAGACACTGTGAGGAGTCAAACAGCGAGGGATGTTCCGGGAGAACAGCCAATGCTCTTAACCACTTGGCATCACTCCAGCACCTAGTCAGTGTTTTATCGTAGCCACAGAATGCAAACCATGACAGTCTCTATAAAGTCTAGTTTATCATTTACATGACTGCTGTGGATGATATGTGTTCTGAAAACTACATGGTATGGTATTAACTAGAATTTCCTCTCCTGAAATGTATGAAACATTGTGGTAGAATTATCAGTTTAAAGAAAGGCTCATAGTACTCACAGTAACAGTAAAGAAAAAATGACTTTCATGATCTTGTGTGACTTAGTACATGCTTCCACAAAATAGCCAAGGTTGACAAGATGGCGTAGGTGGCGTAGGCATTTGTTGCCATGTCTGATAACCTGAGTTTGATGCTTGTGACTCACAAGGTAAGGAATAGAACAAACACCCGCACATTATCCTCCAGCTTGTACCCTATCCACAGTCAGGTATGCACACACATGTAAACACAACCCAAAACAAAAATGAAAAGTGTCTTCTGATGATGGCACAGGTTTATTATAATACTGCATTTTCTGTGCTTTGATCTGATCTTGAAATCATTGTTAAATCCCTTTCTCAGTGCTATAATCTATTCGTACATCTACATGATCTATGTCTTACTTTTTGTGACAAATAATTCACTAAGCCATTCGGATCACTTAGAAATGATCTGAGGGGTGTGTGTGTGTGTGTGTGTGTGTGTGTGTGTGTGTGTGTGTGTGTAGTGCTCTACATGGATGATATGTCAGAATTCTAATGGATGACTTGCTATTTCTTCATTATACCTTTTAATACCCATTATATTCTTAATTACGTTTCATATGTTTTCATCTCTCTTGATCCAAAATGAATAAAACTATGATTATTGTAAAAAACAGATTTTTCCATACAAATTTATTCCAAAAATACTTAGGTACATTCATATGCAATTATCATATAATTTAAAGCACTTACTACAATTTAATACATATTAACGTTATTAACAATAATTAAGTTTAATATATTTTGTCTTATAATTTTATAAATAGTGTTAATACCATAGATGTTTAACATCAATAACAATGACTCATCTGTACCATTCAATATTATATTAATTCAAGGAGAGAGATGTTATCACTCCACTTACAGATGAAAAATCATATTGTATAATAATGTAACCAATGTCATATAACTGATAGAAGTTGTCCACACTTGCTGCACAGCTTTATAAATACTGATCACATATAAATATAATATAATAAGAAAATAAACTTTGGGGCTGAAATATATATTAGTGAAACCTATTGCATTTTTAATTTTGTATTAAATCAATTTTAACTCAACATATTATTTAGAGCTGTATTAGAATATCATGTGCAAAAAAATTGAATTTATGTCCCCATGAGGATATTCTCCCTGTACAGAAAGAAGCTTCTAAACAATGGCACAGTTAAGGAAACCACCCAGAGTTGAGATGAGGACAGAGTATCCCCACATACCCAGAAGGACCACCAGTCTAGAGTGCTGCATAACTCAAAGGGTAGGTGCAGAGAGGTGAGATGGAGGGAAGCAAAGAAGGATGAATATAAAGCATTTCCTGTGTTCAGCTGACCTGAGGGTTTAAACTAAGATAAGAGCCCAGAGAGTTGGCATAAGCATAAGCTCCTGAGCTAGGTGGTGGCAAAGAACAGACTAACTTTCTTCTGCCAAACTAAGAGCATTTACATTTTTGAGAGCAGCCCTCACTTTCTGCCTCTTCTATCCCAACCACCATGCAGGCTCTAAGACACCACCAGCAAGATTTTCTCATGGGCAATCGGCTGAGCTGGGCAGATGTGCAACTCCTTGAAGTCATCTTAATGGCTGAAGAATGTTAGCCCAGTGTTCTCTCTGCCTTCCCTCTGCTACAGGTAATGCTCAAATGCAACCCCAGTGTGACCTCAGGGTTCCCTCTCTTGCAAGTAATGCTAAAACACAAGCCTTCAGTATTCTTGAAGGATTTCCTTCTGCTGCAGGTAATGCTATTTAACAGTTTC
Organism: Phyllotis vaccarum; assembly: GCA_033318265.1. Lineage (NCBI taxonomy): Eukaryota > Metazoa > Chordata > Mammalia > Rodentia > Cricetidae > Phyllotis > Phyllotis vaccarum. The sequence goes on from JARWLC010000008.1 coordinate 56,289,636, forward strand.
TGGGGGCTTCGGAGAGAATGAATGTGTGTCATTTCTTTATTCTTGCACTCAGCCTTCCATTATTGTTTAAAAATTCACTTTCATCTTTAGGTCACAACCTGTGCTAGAAATATAAAGATGTCACCATTAGACACATCTAGTCCAGAAAGCAAGCACACAGACACGTACCTTCCATCCAATGTGCTAAGTTAAAAATCCGAGAAAGCAGGTAAAGCCCACCTGGACCATCAGGGACCTGAGAAGGCTTCTGCAGGAAGTGAATCTCCATGACATAGCCTGGCATGTAGTAGAACCTTAATAAAATTGCTAACTAGGCTGATGCAATGGTCCACACTACAACTGTAGCACTGTAGAGGCTGAGGCAGGAGGATCTTGAATTCAAAAGCAAGATCCCTTTCTCAAGAACAAGCAAACTGTTGCTTATTTTTCTCACTTCCTATTACAGGGTAAACTTCATTGGAATATCTATTTGGTTCCTGTCTCATTTTTTTCATTGTTGTGGGGGGGGGGGGTGGGAACATGTGTGACCAGGTCTGGGGTGAAGGAGAAAGCACAGGAGAGACAACCGGAAAGGGTTGCATTTCCAGGTGAGGTAGAACCTAGTGCAGCGGAACTCATGGTAGTCTACAAGGGTGGCCCTAGTCAAGAGTCCCGGCAATAGACAACACGTAGCCTGAATTGGTCATCACTTGTAACCAAGCCTGGCCTCCAGGGGAAGAACCCCTGGGATATCAACTCAGCCCTATAACCTTCTACCTACAGTCTGTCCTTCCTGTGGTATGTGCTGGGTAAGGGTGGCACAGATTGTGGGAGTGTCCATCCAGTGACTAGTCCAGCCACTGAGAGCCATGCCAGGACAGTGAGCCCATTCCTTCCACTGCCTGGAGTGCCAGGACCCAGAGGCTGGATGTCCCAGAAACCTAGGATAGAACCAAACATGATTGGAGAAACAAAATGTCAAAGTCATGATGCCTAATGATATTCTGCTATACTCAAAGATTGGTGCCCACCCCAATTGCCATCAGAGAGGCTTCATCCAGTAACTGAAGGAAACAGATGCCGAGACCCACAGCCATACATTAGGTCAAGGTTGGAGAATCCTGTTGAAGAGATGAAGGGATCGTAGGAGCCAGAGGGATTTAGGACACCACAAGAAAACCAACAGAATCAGCTAACCTGGGCTCACAGGGGCTCATAGAGACTGGACTGACAAGCAGGGAGCCTACATGGACCTGACCCAGGCCCTCTGCATGTGTGTGACAGTAGTATTTATAGGACTTGTACCTTAATGCTTTGGCTGGCTTTGGGGAGCCTATACCCCTCCTACCAGATTGCCTTACATTAATGCAAGGGGAGATGCCTAGTCTTAGCATAACGTGAAACGCCATGTTTGTTAATATGCAGGTCCCCTTCTGAACAGAAACAGAGGAGGGCTGAATTGGGGGGTGGGAAAGGGGATGAGAAGAGGGAAGGATAAAAAGTAAATCCCAAACTGTAATTAGGATATAAAATAAATAAGATAAATAAAATTATAAGATCGGCTGGTTACAGCTTATAAATGATTTTATTGCACATAAAAATATTACAGCTTACTTTCTACAAGGGCAATATCATTTGGCAGTAATGGACAACGTAAGTAGATTCCATTATCTTCACCCTTTCCCACAATGCAGAACATTTTTTTCTTTTATAATTTGCATATTCACACACTCTCATATACATTTACACATATACACACATTCACACACATCCTTACACACACACACTCCCATACACAGGTACACAGGTGAGTGTACAGGTCCTGGAGGAGGTCACCAGAGGGTGTCAGTTCCCCTTGAGCAGAAGTTACAGGTGACTGTGAGCCATCTGATGGCGGGAACAGAACTCAGGTCCTCTGGGACAGTGGGAAGCTCCCTTAACCTCTGAACCATCTTTTCTCACTTGTAAGAACATGCCTCCTTTGAAGTTATTTTGCTACACTGTTTCTCATTGATTGTGGCCTTTTACATTGTAAGACTTCAAGGTCAGAACCAGCCGAATCCCTACAATGAACAGATTTCTCCAACCTGGAAGCCAGAGGAAGCCTCTGTTGGATGATGAATCCATTGGGACTGTGAAGGAGATATTCAAGTTTGAACAAGGCATGTTTCTTAAAAAGCACTATAGTAGCTGAGTATTAACACAGAGGACCAAGTAGCTCAGTAAACACTTCACACTGTATGAATGACCAGGAAAACATCCTGACACCATGTCAGTAAAGAAATAATAAATGTGTAACTTACCAATAAGACAAAAACACTAACTCTAACTCCTGTTTGAAATAAGATATGCTGCCCAGAACGAGTAGGGATTCTCTGTGTTCTGTATAGTATAAGTCAGAGTTTTCATTACGTGTGTGTGTGTGTTGTGTGTGTGTGTGTGTGTGTGTGTGGTGTGTGTGTGTGGTGTGTGTGTGTGTGTGTGTGTGTGTGTGTGTGTGTGTGTGTGTGTGTGTGCATATACACCCGTTTGCCCTGGCAAGTGTGGAGGTCAGAGAACAACTCTATCCCATGTAGGCTTTTGGGATTGAACTCAGTTATGAGACTTATCTTCGAGACACCTTGTTGACACTCACAGATTAAAATCCAAACAATAGCAAACACATACACACATCACCATCACTCTCACTGCCTTTTAGCATAGCTTTATGACCTTCTCCAACTGTCCAGCATTTACTATATCTTACACATATAGTATTTCTACAATCAGTCACACAATTTTCTTTATTTCCGTGTCAATCAAGGCATGAATAGACATTGTCAACTTTGGTTGTTTGAAAGGAAGCAAACACCTGCCATTTCCAGCCCAGCTTGTGGTAAAAATCTCCTTAGCATCGCTAAGTCAGTGGGGGTTCTTTTTTCTATTTTAAAAGGGATCCTTGAGTTTACCAAAGAGTTTGTCTGGGTTTCCTACTTGGCTCATCTAGTGGATTTGCTTTGTCCCTCTCTCAGTTCCTTATGGCTGAGAGTTTAATACCCTTCTTGTCAATCAACAGAGTATGCTCCCTGCCTCCCAGGCTGGTGCCAGAGCTCTCTACCTACCCCTTCCCATTTCCCCAAAGGCCACAGTCTGAAGGACTGAAACTGTGAGCCATGGGGCCCTCAGGGATGAGACACTGAATCCTGAGGGAAAGGCTCATTTCCCAGAGACCACAGGAGCCGGTGGGAAGTGAGCAGACTTCTCAGGCGTCCATCTGGTCCTTAAAACTGCCTTGGACATTACAAGCTCTACCTGTTCTCAGGATGGAGCGGTGATATGACCTGAGTGAGAGCAGAGGGAGATGCTCCTGAGAACTATCGAGAGTCGGTGCAAACAACACCCCTTGACATCACTTTACTAATAAGGAAACATGTAAATGTCAAGGATGATTGGGGGTCTAGAAAAGAAAGACACAAAAATGAATGACAAGCCTTAAAGTGTATTTATTTGAATGTGGAATACATTCTGTTAGGTCACAGAGGGGCTGAGAAAGGAATTCCTTCAATACAAAACCCCTGGCAACAATACAAATAAAGTCCCTAAAGTACCAAAGTGACATTCAACTCATCAACACTATGGTTCACTCCAGGAATCCCATGACCTCACAGGTTGCAGCTAAACTTATTTGAGTCATAAGCGTTTGGAATTGTCAAGAGCAGAAAACAGCAAGCCCCCCAATTCTACACACAGAACGAGACAAGCAAACAAAACCATAACAAGTCACCAACGGCCAGGGTTGACAATAGAAACAGCCAAAGTTGTGCTTTAAATAAACAGGCAGGGGGCAAATATTGCCAATTATTTTTAATATTAGGTGACAGCATTATTTTCATTTCAGTGTCAGACAGTTACCACCTATTTAAATTGACCTTTTAAGTTCCAGAACCTGCCCTTCCAGGCACAGCAGAATGATGGGGGTTTGGCTCTTGGTAGTTGCTACAGCAACAGGAGGACCAGTCTCAGGATCATCACGAGGCTGAGGAAGCAGAAGAGGAAGAGAGGGGAGGGTCACGCTGATGGGCAGGAAGGACATGTTCCTATGCTGTGGCCTCTGAGGACTCTATTACCCCTCCTTAGAACAACAGACATTAATATCTCCTGTGTTCTAACTTTCCAGATGCAACTTAAAAACATTCCTCGAAAAGAGAAATCATACCCCACTGTTCTATAAACCGTGAATGAGGGATTAAGGGTCAGGAGAAATGTAAACGTCCAAAAGCTACTCAAGAAAAGCAACTTGAAAAAGTAATGAAGGACAGTTCAGCAGTTAAGAACACTTGTTGCTCTTACAGAGGACCAGAGTTCAGTTCCTGTGTCTCTATCAGGTGTTCATAACAATAAATAATATGGAACTCCAGCTCCCAGGGGTCTGAAGACCTCTTCCGGTTTCTGGAGGCACCTGTACACTCATAGCACACACACACAGAGCCACAGAGACAGAACAGAGACAAACAAAGACAGACAAACCTTTTTCCACATTAAAAAGGATCAAGGATAATTCAGCGGGGGCATTTATTACAGTATCAGAAACATTCCATCACTGGGGGATCCTCTTTTCACTAAACTCACTTTGATCAGCCCAGCATGGGAAAGTTGTCTTTGGCACCTCCTCCCACAAATAAAAAACACCATATTACATAAATTCAGACACGACAGACTATTCCTGATACTTTGAAGTATTTCCTTATCTTGGGTTTTGCCACGGACATTTCTAAACATTGAGTTAAATTGGTATTTGGTGTGTTTTCATTCTGTTTTTATATTTTATTATGACATTTAACTTCCAATAACACCAAGTGGTTTTTCAAACATGATATGCAAATGCATGTTTAACATTCTTTAAATGGATAAAATATTTACATTTATTTCCTGATAAATTTCTGGGCAGCTTTAATATTCTGGCTAATGTATTTTCTATTAGAAATATAGTTGCAGTAAGCATTAAGCTTTGTGTACTTCTTTGAAATAATTTTTGAAAAATGAAAATGTGTCCCAAAAGAAGGCAATATTTACAGCTTTCAACACTCAAGGGCAACTTCCAGAAGGAATTAAACATTTTCTCTATATTTTACTTGCTAATATGTTTAATTGCATGGAGAGAAGCACAGATCAGGGCTGGGGATGTAGCCAAAGTGGCAGAATGCTTGCCCAGCATGTGCAAGGCCCTGGGTTCAGTCCTCACCATTGAAAGATAACATTTACTCACTAATAGCTAGCTGTGGGAATGAGAAGTTTTCCCACAGATTTATGTGTTTGACACATGGTGGCTTATGTCTGTTAAAGTTATACTTATCCTAATAATTATTTGACCATTCAAAGTAAAGTTAATTCTTCTAAAAATGTTTTTAAAGATTTATTCCATAGATTCCCTGGACCTAAAGTTTCAGGTTGTTTTAAGACACCTGATGTGGGTTGTAGTAACCAAATTCAGTACCTCTGAGAAACCAGCAACTGCTTCTGGCCTGTTCAGTCACTTCCTCCAGCATGAAAACTAATTACGCTTAAAAGAACATTTATTGATTTTTATTTTATGTGCAATAATGTTTTGCCTGCATGTATATATGTATGTGCCTGGTACACATGGAGGCCAGAAGAGAGTACTGAATCCGTTGGATCTGGTTATCAGCCAAACCTGGTCCTCTACAAGAATAGTAAGTCAGCCATCTCTCCCCATGAAATTCCTCAAAAAAATCACCAGCACTTGAGCAAGACTGGGCACAATCAGGGAGGCCTTGGTGTGGACACTCACCACTCTGAAGTGCTGCACAGGAAAGCATAGATCAGAACAGTTCTTACCTTAAGCCTGCAATCAGACCACCAGGCATTACTTTCTTGGACCTCTTAAATCTCACACCCATTATGGTGGCTAGGAAGAAAGCTGTAACTGAAACCCAAATGCCATGCATTAGAATTTTAAACACTATCAGTACTTCCTAGTGAAAACTAAGACCAAGTACCCTGGAGGTTAACAAATAGGCACCCCTTGCTGAGCCCAGAAAAATGATGCTATAATAGTACTGTTCTTCTAGACAATCCTGAGCCATAGCTGTACATAAGAGCTGTCCGTGCACTAAACAGGATGATGTAAGGCAGCAGCCTGCAACTTGAAATCTACATTAAATGTACACCTAAGAAAGCTACAAGAAAATTTACTCATAATTCTATGCTTTTTCTGATTCAATTTTTGTAACGTATGTTATAGAAATGAGGTGGAAGGCTATCAGTAAGTACTATTTTTGATCAGTTCTATCTAGAAAGCGACGAGAATTATGTTCAATTTTGAAATGGGATCATAAACACTTAACTTTGACAGGTCATCTTCTAGTAAGCCTGGTACATAGTGTGAAGGGGGCATCTTCAAAGTTGATCCTCTGTAACTGGGGAAAACATGTCACTTACACAAGGACACTTTGACATCCCGCTTGTCAATGGAGACACGGTAGGCTCCATAACCAGCCAGAAGTCCAACAGAAAGGCCAAAAGTCAAAGATGCAACTCCACCTGCAGGAGGAGAGAGACAGAAAGACAGAGAGGGGGATTATATGAGCTGGATAGATGGCTCAGAGTTAACAGCGAGTACCTGCATGGCCTCCTTGGGCACTTGCACTCATGTGAACATTACCACACATGTACACAATTAAAAATAATGAAAGTATGTATTTTAAAAAGGAAGAAGGGAAAAGAACTGCAGTCAAGTGTGGTGGTACACGCCTTTAGTCCCAGTACTCGGGAGGTAGAAGCAGATGGACCTCTGTGAACTGGAGGTCAGCCTATCCTACACAGTGTTCTAATATCCAGGGCCTTGTAGAGAAACCCTGCATGAAAGAAGGAAAAGAGAACAAAACAAGGCAAATACTAGAGACAGAGAGAAAGCTGAAAACTTAAAGTAACTCATCCCATCATTTAAAGCCTAACAGATAAGTCTAGCTTTCCTACTTGGACATTACTAGGGGGTTATCTTAGTTAGGGTTTCTATTGATGTGAAGGGACACCATGACCACGGCGACTCTTATAAGGAAACACATTCAATTGTGGTGATTTTCTTATAGTTCAGAGGTTCAGTCATCATCATCATCACGGTGGGACATGGTGATATATAGTTAGACATGATGCTGGAGAAGCAGCTGAGATTCCTACATCTTGCAGTCAACGGGAAGTAGTCTGAGACACTGGGTGGTATCTTGAGCATTTACAAGACAGCAAAACCCATTTCTACAGTGACACATTTCCTCCATCAAGGCCACACCTCCTAATAATCCCACTCTCTTTTGGGTCATGTTTTTTCAAACCACCACAGGGATGAAGGCAAACTAAGTATGGACCACTTCACAGGGAGTTTCCTGTACAGCACTAAAGGAAGGCAGTAGAGCCTGAACACAGCACTGTAGAGGTAGGCTTCAACTTAGGAGTAAGAAAACCTTCCTTAGTTGCTCCTCTTCCACCATAACCCACCCCACCCAAGACTCCTTGGTAGCCTCTTTTTATGAAAGGGCTTTGATGATAGGAAATGGGCTTCATAAATGTTTTTACTTTACAAAGATGAGGGGAGAAGTGATGTGTAGGTTAAGCAATGGTTCTATCTTGAGTAATCATCTTCTAGCTTCAAGATATCAACATTCAAAGACAAAAGGAGACTATAGCGAGAGAGTAGAAGACACTGCCACCTTGTGTCTAGTCAAGCCACCCACCCCAGTGCACCATGATAAATGCTAAGCTCTTCCTATGATCCGGACAGAGCTGCACACTGGAGACACTGTGAATTATTTATATGTATAATAATTTATCCTTGCTTTAAAGAATTCAATTAGTTTAAAATCTTTTAGATTAGAACCCCCAGTTAGAAGTTGAAGTAACTATATATTTTAAATTTCATAGGGAATTCAGATATGCAGCTGGGTTCACAAACTGTAGCCATCATAAATTCAAGTAAGTTCAGGCAGACATAGTGTAACAGGGTCCAAGACCTTAGTACAGCTGACTCCATAATTGGAATGCCATTCAGGCTATAAAACACATCATGTGGACAGCCTCACCTGTCAAAATGAAAACAAAGCCCTAACCCATCAAAGTCCATAGTTCTAGGAAAGTCTCTAAATGTAACTTTGCTTTTCAGCTTTGACAGTTCTGCTTCTGGTTAAGTGCTCTTGTTAGCTTAGGTATGTCAACTCAGAACGTAGTTTTTGTGTTTAAAAGCTCAGAGAGAGAAAGGGGGGAAAGAGAAGGAGAGAAAGAGAGGGGGGCCCACCCTTTAAAAAGGAAGGCAGAAATATTCAGATACTCTTTTTTAGTTCTGAAATAGAAGGCATTTAGATATATCTTTCACAAAACTTATTTCAAAAGTAATCCTACCATGGTTTATAAAATTTCAGCTTTTGAATACTTAGTTTTCTGTCATGGTGGGAAAAATACTTCAAAATCCATCTGAAGGAAGACATATTTATTTTGGCTCAGTTACAGAGATTTCAGATTGAGCCTGAGCTGAGGCAGAGCATCAGGAAGGTGGGAGCATGTGACCCAGGATGGTTCTCTCAGCTCCTATAGTTAAGAAGCAGAGAAATATAAGAGAGAAGAGGGAGATATTATATAAGAAAAAAACATAATCTCAAAATAAGTAAATTCTGGGTAAGATAGCAGACCTCTGTGTTACACATTGAAGAAGAGTTAGAACAGGAAAAATATACTTTTTAAAAGAGAACCAGAGGAAGAATGATGTGGCAATGTCTTTCTATACGCTGTGAATAAAGAACTGTTTTGATCTATGCTGGGCACTGTAGGTGAGGAAGTAGAGCATAAGTAGGAGAAAGAGGGCAGAGAGAGATCGGCCCAGCTGCCAAAGAAAGTAACATGTAAGGAACACAGATGAGCCATAGGCCATGTGGCAGACAGACTAATGGAAATGGGTTGAGTTAAGATGAAGGAGCTACCTAGCAATGTGGCTGAGCCATAGGCCAAACAGCATGAAGCTAATATAAGTCATTTTGAGGGGAAAGCAGCTACAGGCAGTTCCAGACCTTGGGGCTAGTTGGGCCAGAAACCACCTGCTACAGATGGCATCCCAACGTGGGCCAAACACCCACATAAATCTGGAAAAAGGTTAGAAAGGGTTCTAGAGCATAGAAACAAGGAGCCAAAAGTCTCTGAAGTAGGTCATGGCACAGAAATGGTATGGCATCTGGACCATGGACAAAATGGCAATGGACTCACTGCAGACAGTGTAAGCTGCAACCAGTCCAGTTCCCTTCCCGTAGTCTCACAGAAGACTCGGTATAAGCAACAAGCTGCATATGACTGATTTAAGGTTTCTGTTTATATTGAACAAAAGGGGAACAGAGTCAAAGACAGCTTCTTCATAGCAGCATTTTCTTGGGTCAGCTCTGTTTGCTGGCAGTGAGCAGACGTGGGCTCCTTGCAGCTTCCTGACACAACGTTAGTGGCAAAAACTCTGCTGCCAAATGCTTAAGTGGAGTGAGCAGCAGACAGTGGCAGTACTCTACCTGATAGTGTGGACCCTAAGATTCTCCAGAGTTGGGGTGGTAAGAGGTTTCACAATATTTAATACTGCTTCCTAGAATTGGGAAGGTGAGTGTGGCTCCAGCATCTTTGCCATGTTGAAAAGCTGCCAAGCAGGGTAGAGTCAGCAGGTAAAGCAGCACTGCACAGTCTGGAATTTTAGAAGCTCTTCTGGTTGGAAAATTATTTAAGGATATACAATAAAACAGATTCAAATGGAAAACACCCCTAGTGCATTACAATGTTTGTGAAAAAAAATATGTAAGCTGGGAGAGAAAAAAAAGGTAGAGAAATTCCCCTAAAAGAGAGAAATAGAGTATAAAATACAATAAGCTATATAAAGATGGAAAATACACAAAAGTCTGGATTATGGTTATTATTGTGTTTTATTTTGATTTTTTAACTGTTAAAGAGCTAACTGTAGAAAGACAATTGCGTGCAAAGGCTGCTAAGTTAAACAAACATACATATTTTAAAGGCATTTTTACTTTGAAATTTGTGTCTAAGTATATGTTGCTTTGGAAGAGAGGTTCTGCTTTTGTTTCCACAGAAGATGGGAACCTGTGGATTGCTTCCAGGCAAATATGGTTCCATCAACCAAGACCACCTGAAAATCCTCTGATGGGAAGAGATGGCCAGATCAGCTTCAAGGCTACAGACTAACATGATCCAGCCCCAGGACCCTCGGAAGATTGCCAATGCCCCTTAATCAGCAGAAGTAGTAATAGAATGCTATGTCCAAATTCCCAAAATAACGTTTATAAAGGTTGTTTGTTTTCATTATAAATGGTTAATGATCATAGTTAATCTCTTTCTAAGAAAAAAGGGGGATATGGTATATGAATGGCTTTAAAAAATTAGATTATTGAATGTGGTTTAATCCAAAAATCAGTTGATAATCTCAAAATATTTTACATTGGTATGGATTTTGGTTTGATACAAATTTAAGGTCAATTTTTGTTAATGCTGTATGTATTTTTTACTCTTTTTTAAGGTATGATGTTTATGTAACTTATTTAAAGTTGTAATGTATAAATAAGAAATGCAGATTAATAGTCATCTATGATAACCAAACTTATAGTCATATTAGTTAGATTTTCAGGTATATAAAGATATATTTCAATTAGATAGGTAATCTTCAAACACTTCAAAGACCTACAGAATATGATATTTAATATATCTTAAGAACTTAGATTTTTCTGGACAGTGAGATAGGTCTGTTCCTGGCAGCACCAATCTACTTCAAGAGAATAATGGGTATCAAAGAAACTCCATATGGAATTTATTTTGTTTGTGGCAACAGTTAGGTTAGCCACCAGTCTTGTATTGACTGCTTGACAGTATGCTGTACAAACAGGACATGTAGGACCCATAGGAAAGTTTGGCAGAACAAACCAAGATGGCCCTTCAGGTTCCTGCTTTGCAGAGAAAACTGTCAGACAGTCTTCAGACACAAGGAGAATCAACTGATGAGCTGTGCCAGGTTTCCTGATTCACTGAAAGGTATGCCAGAGACTATAGGCCTGCTGAAGATGGCTGTCCCAATGTTACAAGGGAACTTTGGGTGACTGTCCAGGCATACAGGTGTCATCTTAGTCATTTCTAGACACACAATCTCAGGACAGCTGTAGGGAAACAGCAGCCTCATCAGACCTAAGCCCCACAGCTCTGGAAAGAGCTACATCCTCACAGACCTCAGACCCAGTTGTAGGCTCTGGAGGACACTAGTTCTTCGATCAGACAGTTGAGGACACCACAGATAGCAACAGAGAAGAACCCCAGTCTGTCATTCTGTGACCTGGAGGACAGCAAAGGACAAGCTTCATGACAGGAAGTCACGAACAAAGGGGAACTAGGAAGGAGTCTATCGTGTCCAGCAGCACACCAGCAAAGTCCCTGATGCTATCAAGGGAGACAGAAGAGAATAGACAACAATCCAATCAAGCAGAAAACAACCAAAGGGTTATAAGAATTAGATCAGGTGTGATGGTGTTGGTGATATATATTTTAAAAAATAGTCTGGAATATCAGAGGACAGAGCATTTGTGTAATATATAGCACCCAGTGTGGGACATGGACCCACAATCCTGAGATTAAGAGTCTCATGCTCTATCGACTGAGCTAGCCAGGCAGACTCTCTAGCCACATGTAGCTCCAGTGGACAAATGACTTTTTTGGGAATTCGTGCCCTAAAAGTTGAGTGTCAGATATTGTATGAATTATATTTGTTATTATAATAAAACCTGGAGCCAAATATTGGGGAAAAGCTAAAACCACAGCCAATTCTCCTTGGGCCAAACAGGGTAGCTCCTCTCTCCTCAGGTCTTCAGACTGACTGGGCTCACAGGCATAAGGGGCCAGGCTTCTGTCTTCTCCTCTTTACTCCCACTCCCAGCTATGTTACTTCCTGGTTCAACTTTCCTAGAGCTAGGATTAAAAGTGTGTGCCACCACTGCTTGGCTCTGTTCAGCCTTGAACTCACAGAGATCCAGAGGATCTCTACCTCCCAAATTCTGGGATTAAAGGCATGAGTCACCACTCCCTGCTCATGACTTGGCTGTGGGTGACTCTGTCATCTGATATTCCAGACTATTTTTATTAAATATATAGTGTATCACCACAGGTAAATGCCTTTAACCCAAGCACTTAGGAAGATCTCTGTAAGTTTGAGGCCAGCCTGGTCTACATCATGAGCTCAGGGACAGCCAGGGCTACAAAGAGAGAACTTGTTAAATTCCACCACAGATCAAATAGATTTATAGAGATATTCAAAATACCCTAATCCACACACGAAAGACACACATTCTTTACAGCTCACAGGGCCATCTCCAAAATACTCCACAAGCTAACTTCACCTGCTATGATTAACTTTCTAAATGCTTTTATTTTTTAAAGCTGGATGTGGTGGTACCCTTTAATCTCAACACTAAGAAAATAGAAGCAGACAGATCTCTGTTAGTTTAAGATCAACTAGGGCTACATAGTGAAACTCATTTTAAAAAACAAAATTAAGTATGAAAAGAATCTACCTATCAAACAATAAAAATTTGACTATGAAGTTCAGAAAAGTCTAAATATTTATAACTAAAAACTAAGTACTTTATATCCTTATTATTTATTTTGTAGGGCTGTAAAATTATGATTTGCCCTTCAAAAGCTAAGTGATCTTTTATTATTTTCCTGCATAAATAGATATATAATAAGTTATTATAACAATAGTAATGTTACTAATTCCAACATTATGAGATACAATATTCTCAGTACCCTTTCTCTTTTTTTGTCCTTAAATATCCTTAAATAAAATGTTTTTTTTTTTTAATGTAAGTAGAGGGGGGTAAGTTTTCTTGAAGATTAATTAATTATACAATTCATAATTGCTGGTGAAATTAGTTTTGTAAAAGATGAAAGCCCAGAAGGCTCTTCCATGCTCAGCCCCACATAACTCCCTTCTCTCCATGAATCTCTCCCAAGGCATGCTGGTTTTCAGTCACCTTAAAGACATCTATACCTTCTTGTCCTGCTCATAGATCCTCAGGAGATCCCAGAACAGCCACCAATTCCCCACTACAGCCTTCAACTTCCCACTATAGCCTCCAAATTCCCACTACAGCCTTCAACTTCCCACTACAGCCTCCAAATCCCCACTACAGCCTCCACCTCCCCACTACAGCCTCCACCTCCCCACTACAGCCTTCAAATTCCCACTACAGCCTCCAAATCCCCACTACAGCCTCCAAATCCCAACTACAGCCTCCACCTCCCCACTACAGCCTCCAAATCCCCACTACAGCCTCCAAATCCCCACTACAGCCTCCACCTCCCCACTACAGCCTTCAACTTCCCACTATAGCCTCCAAATTCCCACTATAGCCTCCAAATCCCCACTACAGCCTTCAAATTCCCACTACAGCCTCCAAATTCCCACTACAGCCTCCAAATCCCCACTACAGCCTCCACCTCCCCACTACAGCCTCCAAATCCCCACTACAGCCTCCAAATCCCCACTACAGCCTCCACCTCCACACTACAGCCACCAACTACCCACTAAATTCCTTTGTTGAATTTATACAGGACACGATGGTGCCCATAATCCCAGGATTTGGTGGATCAGTAGTAAGTTTGAAGCTGGCCTGAGCTACATGAGACATTGTTTTATGAGAGGAGGGGCAAAGAGGGAGGAAGAGCAGAGTGAGAGGGAGGGAAAGAAGGAAAGCTTCGGCTCACCTCTTCGCTTATATCCCAAAATGCTTCCAAATGTCACAAGGGCTGCATAACCAAAACCAATCAGGTCCATTGGTGAGGATGCAAGTCTAAAGAAAGGATGAGGGGCATATTATATAGATTTCTGGAGAACAAATGTGTATATGAATGATAGCTATCCCATAAAACAATGGGGTTTCTCTGTCCCATCAAAGAAAAGAAGTTCAATCATCTCTTGTACCATCCAGTTACTATCCCCCACCTCATCCCAAACACACGTGGCTTGAGGAACAACTCAGCTAATTCTGTGTTGCTTGTTTTCAAAGACTTGCTAAACCCTTGAAGAAGCAAAAGTTACTCCATCTTAGAGTCAGCAGCCACATTAGCAAACAGGTAAAGGAAAGCTCAGGCTAAATCCTCCTTCAGTTCCAAGAAACTTGCAAAAGATGTTATCCAAAAGGACTTGTGGGCCAGGGCCCTAGCCCAACTGCAGAATGTTCCAACCCTGCCCTGGGGCCAGTCAATAGAAACCCAATCCTGACCCACCTGACAGAGGCCAAGTTAACTTCCTGACCACCCTGACAAAGGCCAAGTTAACTCTTGTTTCCTCATTTTTCTCATTTTTATTCAAGTTCACGGGTTTTGCCTATAAAAGATACATGTATTCTCAACTCAGGAACTCTTCCTAGCCTTGTTTTACCAAGTGCATGGACGAGTTCCCTGCCTGGCTTATATTGTACACTCAATAAACCTTGCGTTTGCATTTTGGATTCCTTGGACTCGGGTGACCTATTTGGGAGTCGTTCTCTGAGAACACCCTCAACTGTTTCATTTCTAAATGAGACTTCTGCTGTGGTCAGGCTGACTAGACATTACAACTCATCCTCAATTCCAGTACTGCAAAGCACTCTTTCCCTCAACCTATGAGACACAGCCAACACCTGTGTCCACTGTCCTCCACACCCTCTTCCCAGCCTCTGCTCTCAATGACTTTTTCATCAACTCTTTGGACTTTGTCTACAGAAGGCTTTAAATGAGGATTCACTCTGACCATTTGCTTTGTTACTAACTTCCCAGTGGCCAATACATCTACTTGTAATCAACAGTAAATCACTGAGCATTATAATGCCCTTCCCCAAAATTAATTGATTGTCCTATGAATCACGGGACAGGTAAAACACCTCCAGTGATGAAGAAAAGTTCTATTGAAACCCTGTTCACCCAAGATGCAACAGAAGTAAGGCAGCCTCAGGGGATAAGAAAATAGACTCTAGCTCAGGGGTTCCCAACCTGTAGGTCACAACTCTTGGGGGGTGGGAGAGGACGGATGACCCTTTCACAGGGTCTTCTAACACCATCTGCTTATCAGATATCTACATTACAATTCACAACAGTAGCAAAATTACAGTTCCAGGATGTAAGGATTCCTGGCACGTAGCAGCTGCATGGTAATCATGCTAGTCGGATAACCCAACATGGCACCAGGTGAGGAGATAAGAATTCCTGGCATGTAGCGACCATGTGGTAAACCCAACATGGCACTGGAAGAACACACGGAGCAGAGCAGGGGCATGCCCCTAGGTGTGGCTATGTAAATCTGTGCCCACCTGCTCTCTTGAAAGGAGTCTTATGTTACTAGCTGTGTAACTTAAGGTGCATTCCTCAATTGCTCTATAATTTCATTTCTCCATTTTCACAAAAGGAAACTAGAAATGTCTACCTCCCATGGTTACTTTAAAAAATGAAATAAAGTTCCAGAATAGTGACTGCCACACACGGAGTATTCAATAAACATTAGTTCTAAGCACAGAAAGACAAAAAACCCCATGTGTTCTCACTTACACATGGAAGGTAAGTTACCAGAGCCTGGAAATGGTGTGGAAAAGGGGAGGATAAAGGGAACACGGGGTCACTCTAAAGGAGGAACAGCATCTAATGTCCTTCAGCACATTGGGATAGCTGTGGATGGCAAAATCCAGATTCCGCAATAGCTAGTATACAGGACTTTGGATTGTCCCCTCATAAAGAAATAATAAATGTCTGAGATAATGGCTATGCCAATCTGTTGCCCTAATCTGATGACTAAACATTAAATGCATAATATTGAGATGCCCCACACTATCCCATAATTATGTGTAATTACTGCATCAATTAAACATAAAAGCATCTTTTAAAACAGTATTAGCCATGCAGTGATATTATTATTTCATTGTTATTCCTATTTTTAAGGTTATTACTGTTTCAGCACATCACGAGACCAACAGGCAGAGTAAGACATTCAACAAAGCATGTTTGCCCCTTCCCCTCCACAAGTGATATTGAGCATGGGCTTTGTAAAAGGAAATTCAGAAGGTTGTAGACACAGGCTTGTCTACAGATCAACAGGGCAAGGAGAAGCAGATGGTGAAGAGCCCCAAGAGGACTGGCATCCAGTGGACACCGGAGCCAAATAAGGATGTCTACGGCTGGGTGTTGCTTGTAATTTCTCTTTTGGAGGGACCTGTCTCCCAGCTCCCAAATAAATCACACAGGCTTAGTATTACTTATAAATGCCTGGCCTTACCTTGGCTTGTTTCTGGCTGCCTTTTTTTTTAAAAAAACTTATCTGGTCTACCTTTTGCCTCTGGGCTTTTGCCTTTTTCTATTTAACATACCTTTCTTTCTTACTGGTTGTATACCAAGATGGCTTTCCCCTTGCGTCCTCCTTCTCTCCCTCTTTTTTCTTCTCCTTCCAGAGTTCCCCTATTTATTCTCTCAGCCTGTCAGCCCCGCCCATCCTTTCTCCTACCTTGCTATTGGCCATTCAACTCTTTATTAGACCATCAGGTGTCTTAGGCACAGTAACACAGCTTCACAGAGTTAAATAAATGCAACATAAAAGAATACATCCCAGCTTTGCATCATTAAGCAAATGTTCCACAGAATAAACAGATGTAATACATCTTAAAAGAATGTTCTGTAACAGGAGGTAAAGTCCCGGCTGAAATTGTGGGGGGGGGGGGGGGACAGGAATAAGGAGAGTGAGCAAGTAGTCCAGGCAGATGAATGAGCATGTGCAAAGGTTTCCAGGAGTTGGAACGAAAGGCATGTTTGCAAATAAAATTAAGCACAAAGGATAGAGGGAGGCTGGGAAACATTTGGCAAAGAACCTGAGCTCTGTTTCTAGAACCCATGTTGGGCAATTCACAAGTGTCTGTGACCCTAGGGTTCAGGGGATCTGATGACCTCCTTTGAACACTGAGGACGAGTACACTCGTGCACAACCCACACAGAGAAACATGTAATTAGAAAAATCACAAATGGGATGGGCACCTGTTCAGAAATAACACCCTGCACTCAGCAGCCCTGCAAAGGGAGTCTGTGGCCAGTGAAGGGTTAAATAAGCAAGCCTTACAATCTGACTGAAATTCTGCCAAACGTTTCCTAGCTGTGGTAGTGGAACATAAGAAAGGCAGGGTTGCACATAAGCTGGGAGCTCCCTTAGTGAGCAGGCTGATGAGAGCGGCCTACCCTAGAGAAAAAGACATTGAAGGTGGAAAGGACATATGAACGTGAGAGATTTAGCATTTGGAATCGATGCCCTGAAGGTGGAGACAGAAAGGCAGAGATGACGCCCACAGGTCTCCTAGGAGATGTGGGGGTAATCTTGACGACACTCTTCCCTGACTCAGAGCCCTGGGGCAGTCAGTAGCAGGTGGGAGGGGTGGGGTAGGGGGAGGAACTTGGAATACAGACTGGGGTGTCTGAACAGCTCGGAAGACACCCTTACTTAGAAATCTGAAGCTGGTAAAATAGATCATTCATCACTGGATAGTAATTTGGGGCCTTAATTTTTCTTCTAAACTAATCCAAAGTGTGAAAAGTAGATTCACTTTCTTCCTGGGTATCCCCAAACTGCTCCTGTGACCCTCTCTTGGACATAAATTCCTTTAATTTGGTGTAAAACTGCTTGTTGTATTGCCTGTCCCATACTCTTTTGGGGCCAGTCAAGTTCACTGAGAGCAAAGCCACACTGGCTTCCATTGACCTGCACAGAGCACCAAGCTCACTGCCCTGGGTGACTGGGTAGTTGAAACAAACAACTTGCTGAAATTACCTCCTCAGCTGCCCCACCACCCCGCCTACATTGTCGAGAATCCAACAGTTCCTTCATCTCCAAAGAGAACTGCATACTGAGAAATTCACATACAAGTCAATCTTATTTCTTGCTTCTTCTCCCTGTCAGAGCCCACTTGTTCAGACCACAACCAAACACTAAAGGGAGAGGCTATAAGAACATGAAAGGAATGGGGGCGGGGGTGGTGAGCTGGAAGAGAGAGGAATCTTCTTTGAATGTTCCTACAACAGACAGGAGGCTAGGTACTGGCAAAAGAGCAAAAGGCATCCTGGACGCACTGCAGCAAATTGATTTACTGCTTGGCATACAAAACCGAAGGATAAATCCCTGCCTTGCCCAGTTCCAAGTTGACCCCCCCCCCCAAAAAAAATCTACAGATAAAAATACAAGAGCGCGTTTTTTACATGAAAATAAAACAACTTCCTACCTCTGAGCTGCCGGGCATGAAAGTTATGTTTTGAAGAAAGTCTGGTTGAATCTTACCGACTATTACACCTCACCCCCGGGAGGTAGAAGTAAAATATGTTCGATATTTAGGGCCCCAGAAAGACAGACATTCAAAAAATCGCCAGCATGAGGGAGGACAAGAAAGCTGTCTGGGAGGGCAACCTCCATCCCTCCTTCCCTAGGTCCTCTGAATTTTTTTTTTTTTAATTGGTGTGGAGATTGACAGATTGAAGAAGAGGGCGCATGCTCAGCAAAGACCCGTTTATTTTCATGCCTTTGCCAGGAGAATTTCCTTTATGGGGATGGATGCACAGCTCACCTGCAGCCCTGAGACCCTGCTGCAGCTGGAGAAGGGGGGAAAGGCGGGGACGCGCAGGCGCAGTACCTCACCCCGGAAGCAGTTCCCGCGCAGGCTCACTGCTGTACTGCGGCCACCTTGGCTTCAGAAGTGAGCTGCTTCGTGGGACACGGTTTCAGAGTCTTTCTGCTTTCCCTGGTTCGGAAGCAGGGTGCAGCTGTGGGACTACGGGAGCCGAGACCTTGGGAACGTGCTTGTCCATCAGGACTTCTTCGGTCCCAGCTGGGTTCTGCTGCCCCCTTCCGGCCGGACCGACGCGTGCAGCGAGACTCTTGAGTTTAGCTAGGATCCCAGAATGAAGTGGGGGTGGGGGTTGTTTTGGGTTTTGCTGTTGTTGTTGGGGGTTTTTTGTTGTTGTTTTGTTTTGTTTTGTTTTGTTTTGTTTTGTTTTGTTTTGTTTTGTTTTGTTTTGTTTTTTAAGCCAAGCAAAGTACATGCTGTCTAGAATTGTTTCCGTTTTCAGTGGAAGGAATTGACGTTCCAAAAGGTGAAGTAGGATGTCAGAACAGGGTCCCATTTGATCTGCTTTAAAGACCGAGTTCCCTTAGCTTTCTCTGGGATCATGTTGATGTGGGCATGACAGCAAGAGCCAGCGTTTATGCTGTGAGAACAGGGCCACCAGCCTTAGACGTCCAAGAGGAATGATGCAGAATGCCAGAATTGGAAAGCATTTTGAGTCATGCAAGTTCAGGGGAATCAGTTCCCGGGGAAGAACCTTAAGTTGATATGAATTATGCTTCTTGCTAAATTCTCATGCCACTCCGGTTTTGCTCTCTAGGCTGAAAATAATAACTAGGTCTCAGCCCTCTATTATACAGCAGCAGTCCAGGTATTGAGGAAGGTTCCAGAATTCTGTGGTGTGGGTAATAGCAGGATTTCTTAGAATACACAAACTAATCAAACATCGTATATATTACATTTTGTGACAATCCTCCGCTGATCTTATTCCTTCCATAGTAAAGGTATTTAGGGAAGTCATGTGACTGTATTTTGGGAACTGGGAAATTTAAACTGGTCCAAGGGGATTAAGCCGACCCCTGAAGATTCACAGGAGCACTGGCAGAGAGACACAGGGATGTGGAGGCCTGATGTTTGCCTCTGGCTTCTCCAGAAACTCCTTCCTATGCTGCTATGTCCACCCTTACCCCAGCCTTCTCCCCTCAGACTCACAGAAGACTTTTCCCTACCCAAAATAAAATGAGACCCTTCTTAGAATGCTTTATTATTTCCATGACATGACTTGGGTAAATGAATGTTTCTTTTATCTCATGCTGGATTTAAGGCGTTTTGCCTTTATTGTTGAATTGGAACACAGTCTCTGTCTTGTGTACTCTGCTACTTAAAACTCCTCCACCGAGATACACCATCACCCCAGCAGCAGGGTTAGATGCTCTGAGACTTCTAAAACTAAAGGATCAGAAGATAGAAGCAGCCTCAACAGGCTTGCTTCTCTTCAGTTATCCTAAGTGAGCCTCCAAGAGCATCACTAGGTATGGCATTGGGATTCCATGCTGCCAAGTATGTGGAACAGGATTGTTCTTGGGGGGGGGGGACGACGACTAGTCATCTAAGCTCAAGCCATCAGCTGCCACCAGCTCCACTGAATGGTCAGAGTGGATTTCAGGAGGAGAGTGCAGCAAAACCTTATGCTTTGCCAGCTTTGTAGGACTGTCTAATCATGATCCACATCAACAGAGACAATTCCGTGTGGCCTCAGTGCCTCCGGCATTCTGGAGAAAAACACAAGATAAAATATATAATATTTCTAAGGAAGCTCAGTATATGAATATCCTAAAGAGCAAAATCTGGGGTAATTTCAGTGTACTGTTACACATAAGTACAAGTGCATTTTACAGTGTCTGTAACGGGACTGTGTGGTTCCTGCTGATAAGAGACACATACTAGTGTTGCTATGGTTTGATGTCTATTTTCCTAATGGAAATGATGAACTTAGGTTAGAGGTCGTGAAAACACATTTCTCCTCCCGAATCCCAGACTTACTACACCTCCTGATTCCTACTTGTTGGACTTAGAGATCCCAAGGGAAAGGTTCTAGATCTGTAGCAATGGGTGTTTCCACAGACTGATTACAGGAAGAAATATAGAGAGGGAGTCTGAGGTCAGTAGTCTAGCTCAGCAGCCCACTGTCTAATCAGGACTTTCTGAGTTAATCCTTACTGAAGCCTAAGCCTGATTCTCAACAACCACTGAGGTCTTCCAGGTCTCAGATCTTCCAGGTGGACCTTGCTTTGGGGAGATTGATCTCTTAAAAAGTAAAGTCACCAGGAATTTCTGATGTTAAAGAAAACAAAAGCAAGCAGTCTTGATTCTAACCTTTCTGATCCATCTGGCTACTCTACTGCTCACTAGGGAAAGATACCTAAATGAGCATGTGTGTATATAGTACATAGAATATTAATAGGTAATTATTTTAAAGACACTTTAACCCAGACTAGCCTAGAATTTGCTATGTAGCCCATGCTAGCCTATTATTTACCATGTAGCCCAGGTTGGCCTCAAAGCCACTGCAATCCTTTCTGCCTCAGCATTCTAAGAGTTAAATTATAGATGTGAGCAATCATGTCTAGATTATAACTTATTTTAAAATCACATACTGATGTGCTCTTACTATAAATATTATTAATATGTGTTTATACAATGAAACAGGATATAAAGGGAGAATGGCAATATTACAGATTATAGAAAAGCAATGTCTTAAGTTAAAAAATGATGCATTTCCATGATACAGAATAATATTGCTGTGCTTTCTTTTTCAATGACACTTCTAAAAACTACCTGAATCCCAGAGAACATTTTCTTTTTATATATTTTCTCCAAAGTGAATAGATTCAAGCATAGAAACCACTCTGCCTGAAGCTCTGCTCTCTTCAAGTAATACTTGGTGGAATACACACTGAATCCTTGTCTTAATACAACGAGCTGCCAGCACACTACCCTCTCCACAAAAGCCTTTGAGCTAGAATACTCATGACTTTACTTCCAGCTAGCAGCAGATTTTAGACTCCATTTCCCCACATACAGCCCCCTGTGCTGTATCTATAGACTTGTCTGAGAGATCAGCTGTGTGCCAGCCGGGTCCTTTGTGTCTATGAGCTCATCACAGAGGCTTCCAACTCCTCAAGTGCCCTTCACTCTGAAGCACTTCCAAGCCTACTGGATGTCACCTCTCACCATTGCTCAGGATGATTCTCTAGGTCTGGTGACTGATCTGTGGAGTGGGCCTTAACTTTTGAGGCATAAACAGAACAGTTAGGAGGCTTTGCTTGTTTGTTACCTGGCTAAGCCCTTTTGGAGAGTTAGGCTTAAGTAGACTCAATGATCTTTCAAGTGTGGCTCCAAATCAGCAGCATTTGAGAGTTTGTTAGAAGAGCAGATTCTCAGGCCTTGCTCCTAATCTAGTAACTCAAGAAGCCTGTGGGTGAAGCTCTCTAATCATCTGTCCTGCACTGCACTTGACAGGACATGGGAACATGGGGACACATTGCAGATTCTGCCAAAGTCACTTCTAAGACCCAGTGCACTCTCTCCTGAGCCCATGTGAAATGTGAAAAGTAAGTGTAGACTTCCAATATGTCCTGGCACAGACCTAAGATTCTCATTACAAAAGACAGGAGTGGGCAGACACCAGGAGCAATGGGTATAAAGCAACTCTGAAAGCCAGCAGGGGAAACACCAGAACTGGCTTCTCCATGTCTGGCATATTGAGATTGTGGTGGCATCATCTGGCTCTAATAAGCCATGGCAGCCACACCTTGCCACCTTGCCACCTACAGCACATGTAAGCTTTCTCTTGGGCCAGCTTGCCTTTGTGTCTGACATTTCCCATGGGTCTCCACCACAAGTTAGGTCTCACCTCCACAGCTTCATGCAGTGACCTCTGGGCTTTTGCAGACAATTTGACCCACTCACGTATGTCCTAGCTTCGGCAGCCACTCTGAGGAAGAAAAAGGGGAATGAAAAAACACAAGACATCACAGTCTGGTCTCAAGTGTATAAGATTGTATAAGAAGTCTTGAGGGAATTCTATTTTCCACAGATTGCAGGGTGCGGGTGTTCAGGGAGTAAATGGAGATCTCTGGAGGAGGCACCGAAAGAGGAGAGCCACACTTTGCCTTCCACAGTGTTCTTCCTTAAGCATAAACTCATCAGAACGCAGCTCAGAACGCCTTTGAAATCTTCCTAAGGTGTAGTATGAGGTTTCTGGCCCAGACTTTCGGGCCTTGCCTCAAGGTTTAAGCCCACAGACCCACAGACTCGAAGACCTGCAGATCCTCAGATCCACAGACCTGCAGAGATACACAGATGCTTTCAATAGCTTTTATGCTGATCGGCCTAAGGCCCAGGCATATAGCTTGCTAGCTCTCTACCCTTCATCTAACCTATGCCTCTTATCCTGTTCAGCCATGACTGGGTACCTTTTCTTAGAGCAGCATAGTTGTCCTCTGCTTCTTCCAGCTTCTCTCTGGCGTTCTGCTCTGTGCTTCCTGTTCTCAGAGTTTTCTTAGTCTGGTAGTCCCGCCCACACTCCCTGCCTGCCTTTGGCTAATCAGCACTTTTTATTAAACCAGTGGGTGGGATAATTATTTACAATGAAACAACACAGTCTCCCACAGTAAGGTGCTGCTGACACCGAGGTTTGCACATGACTTCACATCTCTTTGATGTTGGCCTAATAGTAAAAGAGTGAGTACCTTCTGCTAAAGCTACCTCCCCCACACACTCCAATTCCAGGAAACCTCAAAAAGAAGGATTTTCTAAACTTATGAGGATTGTGGGGTCTCCGAAGGGAAGCAACAGTGAACTCTTTATTGCCCTCATCAAGATCCATCTATGTGGGGATATAAAAACAGTCAGAGATATTAGAGGACCGATACACCTCCTCCAGTCTTTTTTTGTTTCTTTGTTTTTTCCAGACAGAGTTTTTTGTGTAATAGTCCAGGCTGTCCTGGAACTTGCTTTGAAGACCAGGCTGGCTTTGAACTCACAGAGATTCTCTTGCCTCTGCTTCCCAAGTGTGAACCATGGCTCCTTCTGCCTTCTCTGTCTTTCTATGTCTACTTTAAATACTCTCTTCTCTCAGTTAAGGCGTGGCACCATCACTGCCTGCCTGGGAACCTGGAATTCCTTCTGTAAACTAAAGTGACCTCAAATCTAGATTGGATTAAGGGAATAGGTCACCACTCTCTGGATATTCCCTGTGCTGGGATTAAAGGTGTGAGTTACCACTGTCTGATCCTCCTAGACTGACTGTGGGTAGATCCCTCTGATATCTCCGAATGTTTTTTACATTTGAAACATATACCCACACATCTGAGTCAGAGCTGCTGTGTTTGGTGCCCCTTAAGTCACAGTAAGTCACTTACCTATAGAGACAGCAGGCAGACTCACACACAGCTCTTTAAAGTCACTGGGAAGATCCACACAGCTCCCCTGTTCCCTTCCTGACCATCTTTTGCTTCTTGACCCAGATGGTGTTTTGTCCTTTGCTCTTCCACCAGGGGGCAACATTGAGCAGCGGCAGGGAACATGGCTGGACACCACCTCCAATCAGATGAGATGAGCTCCAGGACCTTGAGTGCCTGGTGATAGAGGAAAAATACAAAGGACAGAAGCCAAAACAGTCATGTCTGTCGAGGCCTCCAGCCACAACCATGTGTGATCACGAGGGCTTGTCAGAGTCAGAGTGGCCCAGACAACGCTTGCTAAGGGCTGTGTCCCTCAGACCTCAGCTCTGATCTTAAAGCACCCTGGAGGACTGGCTGCTTCTGTGGGGAGTGCCAGCCTTCTCTCCTTGAGTTTGTTTTGGTCCTGAAAATCAACTGCCAATTCAAGACTGTTGTGTAAACAGTGGTTTGAACAATACTGTATTCTAACGTTATATACTACAAAGTCTAACAGTAACAGATGGAACTAAGCCTCCAATCTAGGCAGATCCTGCCTGGTGCAGTGGCACAGCCCTTTAATCATGGAACTTGGGAAGCTTCTGCAGGCAAATCTCTGTGAATCCAAGGTCAACTTGGTTGCTTAGCAATTTCCAGGACAGCCAGAGCTAAAAACAAAATGAGACTTTATTCAAAAAACAAACCAAACAAATATCCAACCACCATCACCCAAACCGGAAACCAAGCCAAGCAGTCAGGCCTGGAGATGCGTTCTTGCTCTTGTTACTGTGAAGATGTAAATAGTGCAGTGATTCTGGCTGTGCCTAGAGAGGGGGAACACTGTGTCTACATGACAGGGTGTCTCTTCTCAGCAGTTGGGAGACTGATCTAGACCGGGAAGTCCTTCAGTGACAGGATCCTGAGGTGGATGTGCAGGGAGTGAGAAATATAGGGAAGATAGAGGATAGAGAAGATAAAAATGTGTCAGGGGGTCTTTCACAATCTTTGTCTCTTGACAAAAAAAAAAAATGTATACAGAAGTACACCACTATATATACTGGGGTGTTTGGGGGGAGAGGCGGAGGGGAAAGATGGACAGAATCAGCAGGATGTATCATAAAATGGGACAAAGTCTGCCAGTGGGAAGCTAATGAAGAAATGTTGCACAAAAGGACCACTTGAGCTGTGGAAACTGATAACTCCAGTCTCTTCTGAGGGGAAAGCCAAGTTCCCAGTAACTGAAACCAAAATTCCTTCAAGGCCCATGCCTCAGCCCCAGACTGGCCTTGCCTAGTCTGTTCCAGAGCGAGGCTCCCTTGTCCTTGGACCAGGCCTCTGAGAAAGCTGTGATAGGTCTACCTAAGTGGATTTTCTTGCTGGCCCCATCTTCTTTGCCTCTTTCTGAGCTCTCCTGAATTTTTCTTCCCCACTGAAGCCACAGGCCTAATTGACAGTCATCTTACAACAAAAGACTGAATCTAATGCCTAACCACTGGAGAGTTACTGGCATGAAAATCCCCTTCAGTGGCAGATCCTGAAGTGATGGCTAGATCAGCAGTTCTCTGCCTTCCTAATGCTGGGACCCTTCAATATGGCTACTCTTGTGGTGACCCTCAACTATAAAAATTATTTTCTTTGCTATTCCATAACTGTGATTTGCTACTGTTATGAATCACAATGTGAGTATCGGATATGCAGATGGCCTTAAGCAACTGCTGTCAAAGGTTCCTTCAAACCACAAAGGGGCCACGACCTACACACTGAGAACTGCTGAGCTAGACCAACACTGCCAGAACCTGTCATGTAGATCTGTAGTCCCTGCTCTTGTAACATAGTTTGTAGACAGATTCTAGATCATCAGACCTCTGTGCTTCCTGGTATCACCTCATCAATAAAGCTTCTTTCCTGGTTTCTTAGTACTTGTCTTAGCTTCTCAGGATGGGTAGAAGAGCCAAGAGCACTGGGACTCCCTGGTTTGTGGGATTTTCCTCTATTGTTGATGAGAGAGAGAGAGAGAGAGAGAGAGAGAGA
This sequence comes from Phyllotis vaccarum, assembly GCA_033318265.1. Lineage (NCBI taxonomy): Eukaryota > Metazoa > Chordata > Mammalia > Rodentia > Cricetidae > Phyllotis > Phyllotis vaccarum. The sequence goes on from JARWLC010000008.1 coordinate 56,315,719, forward strand.
GAGAGAGAGAGAGAGAGAGAGAGAGAGAGAGAGAGAGAGAGAGAGAGCCCAACCAGGAAGGAGAAAAATAATCTTCCTGAGGATGCTGGGGTCAGGGCTGCTGGCAGGAGTACTTGCCATGTGACTGTATTTCATTTCTGTAACTGAATGGAGTGGGTTTGCATCTTGGTGACTGGAAAACCCTCACCACAAGCAAATAAAAGCAAGAAGGATTTCTATTCAGATGCTAGTGAGTGGATAATGTCTTCTTCAGACAAAGGAAATGTGGGGATTTTATGCAGGCAAGCCTATGCATATTCATCTAGGAAAGCAGATGAGGTGTGAGCATATTCTTTAGCACACCCAGTAACACATTTCTGAGCATGCTCAGTTTAGGGCCAGGGCTCAAGAAGAGAAATGGAGGACACAACTTTTGTTATGATTTAGCTCAAGCTCCTGGAGCACATGTTTCCAAGGACAAGATGGCAGACAGAAACAGCTTTTCTTGTGAAGATGACAGGCTGCAAGACTGCTGGGATTGCTCTGTGTGTGAGTTAAAGCTGTATTAATACAAGAGTTTATCCCCAAAGGGATCTTCATGGCAGTAAGCAGATTGCATATAGAAAGGCCAAGAAAGAGTATCCAGCATGGGCATTTGCACCTGTAAGGGAAGAGACTCCAGGGATATAAAAGAACCATTTTCTGTGGGTCTCAGAAAAGGCCTCCCATAAGAGAGTTCCTACCCAGGCCTCTGGGCCTTATCTGCCTTCTTAGGGAAAGGTGCTGTAGTAGCTTGAATGTAATTGTCCCCCACTAGCTCATAATGAGTGATACTATTGGGAAATGTGGCTTTGTTGGAGTAGGTGTGGCCTTGTTGGAGGAAGTGTGTCACTGAGGACAGACTTTGAGCTCAAGATACCACCCAGTGTCTCAGATTAGTTTCTGTTGCATGTAAGTCAGGAAATAATACTCTTCAGTTCCAGTACTGTGTCCATCCACATACCACCATGATGATAATGGATTAAACATCTGAACTGTAACCAGTCCATTAAATGCCCTCTTTTTTCAGAGTTGCCTTGGTCATGGTCTCTTCACAGCAATAGAAACCCTAACTAAGACAGATGGTGTTTGCTATGGAGACTTGAACACTATGTAAGCACAGTTCAGATGCAAATGGTGCCCACTCCCTTCTCTAGACTGCAGACTGCCTGAGCCTTGTTCAGCCGGGAACAAATACACTTTTCCTTGAGCCTTACACATCAGAAGACTTGGAAAGAAAGAGATGCTGACATCAGGGCAAATGTAGAAGAGCAGGCTCTGAGGAATACTGGAGTGAGGGCAGGGGAGAGCAGTGAGGGACTCTCGGAGGAAGGAGCCCTCAGCACAGGGCATAGTGTAGGGACAGGCCACAGTGACAGGGGTCCTCACAGTGCAGTGTGATCTAAAGCAGGACTGGGTGAGAATAATGTCAAAAAGTCAGAGTAATAAGAGGAAAGCACATCTCCCCCATTTCTTCTTTTCCCAGTTCCATGCATGTAAATCTCATCTCAGGAATAGCACGTATTTTCTGTCAGAATCTGCCAGGATTTCTGAGGAGACAGATAGAAACCTGCTTCATTTTCATGTGGGATGAGTAGAAGCGAATCCTCATACACCTGCTCAGACAAGAGAAAGATGACATCACCAGAGGGATGGTGCTGTAGGTGCCACCTGTCCTTTCTCTCTACCAGCCCCTCCTCCCCTCCAGACCCACCCCCTCTTCCTCTCTTCTCTTCTACTTCAGCATGCGTGTGTGTGTGTGCGCGTGTGCATGTGCGTGTGCGTGTGTGTGTGTGTGTGTGTGAGAGTGTGTGTATGTGTGCATGTGTGTGTATGTGTGTGTGTGCATGTGTGTGCATGTGTGTGTGCATGTGTGTGTGAGTGTGTATGAGTGTGTGAGTGTGTGTATGTGTGTGTATGTGTGTGTGCATGTGTGTGAGTGTGCATGTGTCTGTGTGCGTGTGTATGTGTGTGTGTGTGTGTGTGTGTATGTGTGTTACTCTCACTTTCCCAAAATTCTCTCTGTTTTTCTACACCCTCCTTGGTTTACAGGAACCCGCTGGACAAAGTACGGAATTACTATAGAATCTGGAGCAATGTGTGTTGTGAAGCCATTGTGACCAGGGACTGTGTTGGTTCCTGGCATCAGGCTGGATTGAGTGCATAGATGTGTGCCTGTGGAGAATTCCACCTTGGCCCTCGTGCCCCCCTCCTTTCTGAGAACTGAACCGTGTAACAGCTAGGGGGATGAACATAATGTTTTTCTGCTCTGCAGTTTTCTTGTTATTGCTGCCAACCCCAGGGGCATTAGTCATGGGATCTTCCAGGACCTTGGGTGTGGGCTGACTAGGAGGAAGTTACTAGGAGGAAGTATTAGAGGTATAAAAGGTTGTATTGAATAAAGCTCGGGTCCCTCTTTGTGATCCTGAATGATGGAACCTGATGAGTCCTGAGTGCTGATTTAACCTCGATGTCCCTCACCTGACTTGGTGTACTTCAGCCGGACGCAGCAAGTGGAGGTCCCACCGAGACCCAGGAACGAGGGAAGAACGGATGAGGCTCACCAGTAAGGACCGGGGAGGATCCGGGAATACCCAGGAAACTAGGAGCCTAAAAGATAAGAATAGAAATATGGGAAACTCAATCTCGCAAGTTCAGCTGGCTTCCAAACTTCGAGAGTTACTAAGGCAACAGGGAATTTCAATAAAAGCTCTGACCGCACTCGCGTTTGTGAAAACTATAGGGGAGATTAGTCCATGGTTCTTGACAGGAGGGGGCTTTAACGTTTCTTATTGGGAACAAGTTAAGGTAGAATTACAAAAGACACTGAGAGATCAGGGTCCAGAGTCTCTCCCAGTACTTACCTTCTCTCTTTGGAGATTAGTAAAAGATGCGCTGCTCTCTAATCAGGTTAAAGTGAAAGAACAACTTGCTGACCTGGAGTGTGCGTTTGGAGAGGTGCAAGGGACAGAGACCCAGGAATCATTAAAGGAGGCCTCCGATTCAGAATTGTCTGATCTTGAATCAGAGAAGGGGGCTGCAGCTGCCTCATCCAGTAAGGGTAAAGGAAAAAGAGAGATGGTGGCGAGTAGTCGTGATTCGGAGCAAAGTGACAGTGAAGAGGAGAGACATTTAGAGGAGCGCTCCCTTGTTAAAGACACTCAAAAATTGACTCAAAAATTAAGGGACTTAGAAGTGATTGAGGTGAAGGGGCTGGTTAGTCCTTCCACACCTCTGCCACCCCCATATAATTGGGATAGACCGGAAAAGCGGCTGATGCGGTGGAGAGAAGATAGGGAAGATAGATTACTCCTTGGGGAGTAATCTTCCCAGAACTGCAAGCTTACCGAGTGACCAAGGTACAAGATGCCCAGGGTCAGATAATTCGGCAGCATGAGCCCCTCACCTTTAAAGACCTGAAGCAGCTCAAAGAGGCTGTTTCCAGTTACGGTCCTCATGCCCCTTTCACCCAACCTCTTTTTGAATCCTATCAAGGGTCGTTTTTGACTCCTAGTGATTGGCAACAATTTACCAGGGCTGTTCTATCAGGCGGAGAATATTTAATTTGGAAGGGGGAATTTCAGGAAAGGTGCATTGAAACTGCCTGCTTAAACGCCCAGGCCAGAAGACCCCAAGTCAATGTAGAGCTGCTGACTGGCACTGGAGGGTATGCTAGTTTACAAGCACAGATTCAGTATGATGCCGGCACCTATGCCCAGATCCCTGCTGCAGCAACCAGAGCATGGAAAGCCCTGCCTAATGTTGCGGCCGGTCAACAATTAACCAAGGTCTTACAGGGTCCTTCAGAGTCCTATGCAGATTTTGTTTCTCGACTGTTGCAATTAGCAGAGAAAATATTTGGGGATGTTGAAACAGCTATGCCAGTAGTTAAACAACTGGCATTTGAAAATGCCAACAAGCATTGTAAGGAAGCCCTGTGACCTCATAAAGGAAAGAGTCTTGATTTTATGATTAAGGTCTGTAGAGATATTGATGCAAGCTTTGTGCAGGCACAGGTTATGGCTGCCGCAATTAGCAAAGGGTTGAGGGCAGGAAGAACAGAAAATGACATGAGGGGAAAGGGTTGTTTTCAGTGTGGACAGCCTGGACATTTAAAATATGATTGAAATCAGATTCCCTGGTGTGGGTGGAACAGTGGCCCTTGACTAGAGAAAAATTACAGGCCGCACAGAATCTGTCAAGGAACAACTGTCGGTGAGACATATAGTTCCTTCCACGTCACCTTGGAATACTCCCATATTTGTTATAAAAAAGAAGTCAGGAAAATGGAGGCTGCTACAGGATCTTAGGGCAGTTAATGCCACCATGCAAGTTATGGGGGCGCTGCAGCCTGGACTTCCTCATCCTGCTGCTATACCCAAAGACTGGCATTTGATTGTTTTAGATTTAAAGGATTGCTTTTTTACCATTCCTCTTGCTCCTCAAGATTGCCAGCGTTTTGCTTTTTCTGTCCCTTCACCAAACTATCAGGAACCCTACAAGAGATATCATTGGATAGTTTTACCCCAAGGCATGGCTAATAGCCCTACCTTGTGTCAAATGTATGTTTCTGCAGCCTTGGAGCCAATTAGAAGCCAGTTTCCCAAAGCCTATATAATTCATTACATAGATGATTTACTTCTGGCACATTCTTCTCAAGAGGCATTGATGGAATTGTATGATAAATTACAAAAAAGATTAAAATCAGTGGGTCTTGTTATAGCTCCTGAAAAGGTTCAATTGATACCTCCTTATAATTATTTGGGTTATGTTATTCAAAGAGTGAGTATTGCCCCTCAAAAGACACAGTTGGCCACCTCCCAGTTAAAAACCTTGCATCAGTGGCAACAACTCCTAGGAGAATACGATGGTTAAGGCCCTCATTTTCAATTTCAACAGGAGAACTTAAGCCTCTTTTTCAACTTCTGAAGGGAGATGCTGAGCCCATATCAACCCGGATTTTGACTCCTGAGGCCAAGAAGGCCCTTACTAAAATAGAACAGGCATTACAAGATATGTCAGTACAACAGATAGATTATGACCAGCCTTTGCAATTTTTAGTTTTGGCCTCTAATTTTGCGCCTACTGGGGTTTTTTGGCAACAAGACCCCATTTATTGGGTACATCTTTCTGCGTCCCCTGAGTGCACAGTTATTCCTTATCCTGATTTAATAGTTCAATTGTTGTGGAAGGGTGTGATGCTTGGGGCGGGCTTTATTTGCCAAAGATGCAGATATAATAGTTTTGCCCTACACCCAAGAAATGGTTGCTAATTTATTTCAAAATGATGATTCTTGGTGTCTGTTTTTGTGCACCTTTAAAGGGCAGATAGTTCAAGCTTATCCTAAACATAAAATCATTCAAAGTTTTAAATTATGCCCTTTTATCTTTCCCAAGATAATAAAGACGCAACCTATAGCTGGGGCACATCTACTTTTCACTGATGGCTCCAAGACTGGAAAAGCAGTAGTTGTGGATGGAGATCATATAGAAAGCATAATAGTGCCCCAGGCCTCTGCTCAGTTGATAGAAATTACTGCTATGATACTTGCCTTTCAATTATATCCTGAAGAGCCTCTTAATATTTATACTGATAGTGTATATGTGGCCAATATTATGCCTCAACTAGAAGTGGCCCCTCATGTGGGGGAATCATCAAAGATTGTTAGCCAATTGCAAAGCTTGAAGATTTTGATATGGTCCAGAAAGCAATCTGTGTTTGTAGGACATATTAGAGGATATTCTGGCTTGCCTGGACCACTTGCCAAAGGCAATGCGCGGGCAGATGAAGCTACCTGAATAATTTTTGCCTCTCTAGAATATGACCGGGCTCTACAATTACACAAAAAGTTTCATCTCAATGCTCAAACTTTAAGGCATCAGACACAATGCACCAAAACAGAGGCCCTTTCTATAGTTTCCACATGTGCCACTTGTGCTCCCTTTATTCATGTTCCATCCTTTGGAGTAAATCCTAGAGGTCTTAGACCAAATGATGTATGGCAGATGGATGTCACTCATGTTGATGGTTTGGGAACCAAACATTTTTTGCATGTGGCTGTAGATACCTATTCAAAAATGATCATGGCTACCTTACATTCAGGAGAGAAAACTAGACAAGTAATTGAACATTTATTAGCTTCTTTTGCTGTTATGGGAGTGCCTAAACAGATTAAAACTGATAACGGTCCAGCATATACTAAAAGACAATTTTCCCGGTTTTTTGAACTCTGGGATATTAAACACAGTATCCCTTATAATCCACAAGGACAAGCTATTGTTGAGAGGACCCACCAGCACATCAAAACTTATTTAAAAAAATTAAAAGAGGGTGACATATACCAAAACTGTCAGGGCCCACAGACCCTTCTTTCTCTTACCTTATTTACTTTAAATTTTTTGCTGCTGCATTATGAAGGATATAGTGCCGCCCAGTTACACTATTCTGTCCCCCGCTCCACAGAAGCTATGGTTCGATGGAAGGATTTGTCCTCTGGACAGTGGCAACCGCCAGCACCTGTGTTGGCCAGAGTTAGGGGGGCTGTTTGTGTTTATCCACCAGGTGCCGAGAAGCCAATTTGGATACCTGAGAGGTGTGTGCAGCCTGTTCAACATGAAAAGATTGTGGTTCCTGATGCTGGGGCTCCTGATGGTGACAAGTTAAGAGACACATTGGAGCCTGGTAAAGAATCCTCCGATATTGATGCCAGTAAGTAAAGAAAGCCCTGTGTTTCCTGCTGTTTTTGCCTCCAATTGGACCACTGGCACAGCTGCCAGTAAGGTGCCCGTACAGGAAGCCTTTATAAATATGACTTTTGTTTTATCTTCGTCCCTTTGCTTTTCTAGAAATAAAACCTTTAATGAAAATAGTACCTCTTTTAATTAACACAGCTGCATAGTCTTAGCCAACCTTACCAGGAGCTTTTGTGGGAAATGATAGCCTCAGCAAGGTTATAGGATTAAAGGATATGTGGTATCCTATGAATACAGAAATTAGGGAAAATAGCAGCTATACAGGACCACATCCTGCAGGGTTGTGCTGGAAGTCTATATATGATACCCAACTGCAGCCAGGATTGTTGTGGGACGCTTGTGTGCAAGGTAGCCCAAGGCATCTGCAAAATACTAAGCACACAGCCCAGGGAGATTTGTGGCTTGCTGGTCTTCGAGGACCCCCAGATTCTGCCATGACCTCCTATCATTATAAAATCCTACAATGCATAATCAACCTCAGATGTTAGATGGGGCTTTTTTGTGTGGTCTACATGCCTGCTTAGACTTCCTCCCCTTTATGATGATTGAGGCAGTTGCCTTTAATGGCACTGCTAAGTGGAATGCCAGCACTCATTTTGAAGATTCAGTGATTATAACTCTTGCAAAAAAATTTTTCTATTTCTTCTACGCCATGCCTCTTGGCCCCTTTCTTTTTGTCTTATGGAATGAGACCCAGATTCGGACCCTGGAGGGTGGGAAGGATTTTTTAAATTGTTCAGCTTTGAATTGCAGCCTAAGCAACTGTTGGGGTAAGGAACATTCCAATGCCCTGTTGGTACGCGTATCAGCTGCAGTGATGATGCCGGTGGGCGTTTCGCCAGACCAAGATCGTTTTTCCGGTGCATTTATACCGGCAAAAGAGAGGCTGGAATAACTGCTGCAATTGTTACTGCTGTTGCGCTTGCTGCCATTGGGGCTACGGCCGTGGGAATTGCATTGAGCCAGACAGCCCGAGCTGCATCCATGGTGAACCAACTATCAGCCAGGGTGGCGGCTGCCTTTGAAATTCCAGAGACTTTAAATGGACAAATACATTTTGGGATTTTATCCCTCAACCAACAAACTGCACTGCTACAAGAACGAATTGATGTTTTGCATGTGCAGTAACAGCTATTGTGTGACCTTGGATATTCTGATATTTGTCTTACCTCAAGTAAGATAGAAAATGTTAGTCAGCAATTGCATATATTAAACCAGTATCTTCGGGGCCCCTGGAATGCAACCTTTTTAAATTATACCTTGCAGTTAGCACATACCATTACCTTGATTAATAATACCCGAGTAACCCCTTGAGACTAGTGATTTATGGAATACCCTGGCTAAGGCGGCTGGGTGGATGACCCGATGGTCTGGATCTATTTCCCTTTTAATATTATACCTTGGAGGGTTGGCATGCTGTTTTTTCATTCTGGTACGCTGCCGTAGGAAGCAACGCCATCAGCAGGCAGTAATAAAGCAGGCTTTCCTGGCCTTGTGACCCCCGACTGATGCTCAGATATGGATATCTACGCTGGAAGGATTCCCCCAATGACGGACAACTTCCCTGCCTGCTGCATCTACCTAAGACAGGAGTTGGCACATCCAATGACGGGTTCTGTAGCAGGGGCTAGGAGTCGACCTAAGACAGGGGTTTCCTTCCATTTTTTAAATAAAAGGGAGTGAGATGTTTGTTCCTGGCATCAGGCTGGATTGAATGCATAGATGTGTGCCTGTGGAGAATTCCACCTTGGCCCTCGTGCCCCCCTCCTTTCTGAGAACTGAACCTTATGACAGCTAGGGGGATGAACATAATGTTTTTCTGCTCTGCAGTTTTCTTGTTATTGCTGCCAACCCCAGGGGCATTAGTCATGGGATCTTCCAGGACCTTGGGTGTGGGCTGACTAGGAGGAAGTTACTAGGAGGAAGTATTAGAGGTATAAAAGGTTGTATTGAATAAAGCTCGGGTCCCTCTTTGTGATCCTGGATGATGGAACCTGATGAGTCCTGAGTGCTGACTTAACCTCGACGTCCCTCACCTAACTTGGTCCACTTCAGCTGGACATGGCAGGACTGGCTGCCCCACATCATGAGAGGGACACCTTTTATCCACCCTGAATGCTGACAAATCCCCTGTACAGACTTTTTGTCTGCCTGTTTACAAAAACCCATCATAAGGAGATAATTCTGAATGCCTAATTGACTTATAAAATGATAAAATCTAATATGGTGTTAGAACCACAAAGAATCCTAATGTGAGATTGTATTTCAAGGTCGCAAGGAGATGCCCTTAAATTCTTCTGTCATTAATTTTTGTTTACTGTATTTCCTTTGCCTGTGGTGTGTTGTGAGTGATCAGCTGGTGACTAGGGCTTGTGTGTAGAAAGCTGTGAGCCCCATCTTTCAGGTCCTCAAAATCACCACAAAACAAACTAGCGTCCAGCTTTAACATAGCTCCCCATATGAGGAAAAACTTTGGCGCCTTTCAGCTTTTACCTTTTAAAGGATATGGGAGATCTCAGGAAGATTTTATCTATCTGTGATTTTTGAGATTAAAGCGTATTTGAAGATAGGAGAGAGACAGTAGAAGGGGAAGAGACTAATAGTAAATGTGAGAGGCAGGAGACAGGGCTCAGGGGTGAAAAGCACCGAATCTTCCTGCAGGGGACATGATTCCAAGCACTTACATGGCAGCTCACAACCATTTATAACTCTAGCTCCAGGAGATACCACTCCTCCTTCTGGCTTCTGTCAGTACTACATGCGTGCGTGCATGTGGCGCGCACACACACACACACACACACACACACACACACACACACACACACACATGTACACACCTTAAAATAAACAAACAAACAAACAAACATAAACACAGGAAATTACTGAAGATAAGGCTAGTGTGTTGTTTCTCAATCAGAACAAGAAGGAAAATCTTGAAATGGAACAGAGACAGGAGTGGGCAGATATGCAGTTACCTCTGGGCGGGAGTGTCAATAATAACCCTTACACTTACACTGCACTTGGTAGGTGCCCTATGCAGAAGGAAGACAGTGATTGACAGCTTCTTCCTGTGGTTGTTCTGATACACATGCATGAGCAGGGGCCATATAATTAGTGAGTGGCTCAATCTGGACTCTGGAATTACAGGTCACATTGCTGTAAAGCTGCCTTTATTCTTTTTGGAGGAGGTTCAGCAGAGGACGTGTCCAGAAGTCTCTGACCAGGATAATGATATTTTGAAGGGTGGACATCTGTCTGTGATAGACAAAAATGCCAATTTTTGATCTCCAAAGAAGACAGATGTAAATTCAAGTTATAGAAGTCTAAGGAAGTGCTTTAAGGTATATAAAATAATAAAAAATGTTTCAGATTTCTTTCTCCCTCTATGTTATTGTTATACTAAGATTTCAAAAGCAACAGTTTTTGCTATGGCTCAAAGGAATTCTCCAGCTGTTTTACAGATCCTTGCTAGCTGCTCTTTCTACAATGTGGATTTCAGTACAGTCTACAAACAGTGGTAATTCTAATGTATCTAAAATATTTATCTCTTTTGTAAACTAAAAAGCTCGTGTAAGCTTCAAGGAGTCAAGGGAGCTGTATACATAACTGAAATATGTGTAGCTGAAAAACTAAGTAATTAAGTATTTTATATCCTTATTAATTGTTTTGTAGGGTTAGGTGTATTTAGTTTTAACAGGTACCTTTCCTGGTATGTCAGTAGGAACAGTAGGTAGCTTTTTTCTCCCCACTGCCTGGGAGTTTCCTAGGACCTAACGTTCCAGCCTTTCACTGGGGACAAGGGGCTAACATACGCTTCTGTAAAGACTTCCTGCGGGAACTAGAATGTCCGTGGGGCCTCTCTCACAGGTCAAAGGAACTCCAGATAAGTACTCCTGTCAACCAACAGCCTGCCTATTGCTGAGGGTGGGATCTTTCTCTCCCCGACCCCCAACTAGCAGCACCATGGGCCTGGAAGCTCCAAACATTTCCTTTAACTCCCTAAACTTTAACTTCCATATCCATCAATATCTGTCTCTCAGATTTCCACTCAGCCAACAGACATCGTCCAGGAAACAGCCTCTGGCTCCAAACTGCTGCAGACCCATTTGTTGAAAGTCATGTGAAGCAGTCCACTGACATGATTGCTCCCACACTCTGGAGCTGTGCTAGCTAACCAAATGCTTCTAATGAATGCCCACTGCCTGAACCTCTGCCCAGCCTTTGACTAACATCCCAGCCTTCCTGGGCCTGACAGAGTTCTAATTCCAGCAGGAAGTATTTATAGAAGAGTATGTCACCCCTCGTCCCCAATGAAAGGCTGGAATGTTAAATCCGAGGAAACTCCCTGGCAAAGGAGACAAAATGGAATGCCAGGAAAGGTTAAAATAAAACAGATCTAATGCCACAAAACAATTAATAAGGATATAAAATGTTTACTTAGTTTTTCAGTTATGCGTATTTAAACTTTTCTGGACTTCATAGTCAAACTTTCATTGTATTATGGGCCATTTTTTTATGATTAATTTTTGTTTGTTTGCTTTTTAGAAAGGATCCCACCATGTAGTCCTGACTGGCCTGAAATTCACTATGTAGAATAGGCTGACCTTGAATTCATATTGGTTTGCCTATTTCTGCTTACTGAGAGATGGGATTAAAAGTGTATGCCACCAAATCCAGCCAAAAAAAATAAGAACATTTAATAAAAATAATTATAGGCAGGCATATCTTACTTTACAGTTTAGAGATGATCCTGTGGACTGTAATGAAGAATGTGTATTTTGCATCTCTCAGATAGGGTTGAACTCTGAAATGTTTTGGTTCAATTTGGGGCTGGATGGCCCATCAAAAGATGAGATTAGTCTGTTAAATCTCAGCCTAATCCAGACCTACCTGCTCTTTTGCTCACCAACATTTGTTTTATGCATTTGCTAACTCAAGTTTTGGTAGATATACACATATTTATAATTGCTACGTCTTCACGAATTGTTTTCTTAATATTGTGTAGTGACCTTCTGTTTATTTTCTAATTTTTGTTTAAGGACAATTTTGATCACTATCAAAATAATACACCAGCTTGATCTGGGCTTTTGTTTGCTTGATCAACGTATTTTTGACATGTGGTTCTCACTTGTGAGTGTCTTCACCAATGCGTTGCACTTCTTTCTTTTTCTTTTGTGACAGAGTCTCTCTTTGTAGCCCTGGCTGTCCCAGAACTCACTATGTAGACCAGGCTGTCCTTAAGCTCACAGAGGTCCTCCTGCCTCTGCCTCCCGAGTTCTGGGATTAAAGGCATGTGCCATCACACCTGATCTAATTCTTACAAATTTTTGGTTGTTTTCTGCTTGATTGGATTGTTGTCTATTCTCTTCTGTCTCCCTTGATAGTATCAGGGACTTTGCTGGTGTGCTGCTGGACACGATAAACTCCTTCCTAGTTCCCCTTTGTTTGTGACTTCCTGTCATGAAGCTTGTCCTTTGCTGTCTTTGTGATGGAGCCACCTTCCTCCTCTTCTGAAGGATAACTGACATATGCTGTCACCTTCTCTAGGCTGCCTCACTGGCCTCCAGGTCACAGAATGACAGACTGGGGTTCCTCTCTCTTGCTGTCTGTGGTCCTCAACTGTCCGACAGAGAAACCCGTGTCCCCAGAGCCTACAACTTGGTCTGAGGTCTGTGAGGACACAGCTCTTCCCAGGGCTGAGGGTTTAGGTCTGGTGAGGCTGCTGTTTCCCTTCAGCCATCCTGGGGCTGTGTGTCTAGAGAAGTGTGGGCTTTGCCTAAGTTAGTGTGTTTTGGTCTTTCCTACTGTGCTTCTTAGGTGTCTTGTCACCATCTTTACACATTTTCAATGTTCTTCCCTCTTCTTTTAAGAAGAGATTTTGTTCCCATTCTGACTCTTCTTCAATGAGTCTTACAAAGGTGGCCTCTAGTCTGTCATTTTAGCCAGAATTTACTTACTTTGAGATAAGAATTTTTTTTTGCTTATAGAAAATAATGTATAAAACTCATTTACATTGATATTATGTGCTTCAAAAGAAACATTCTCCTCTCTCTCTCTCTCTCTCTCTCTCTCTCTCTCTCTCTCTCTCTCTCTCTCTCTCTCCCTACTTCTTGGCTACTACTAGCTAAGAAGCAATCCTGGGTGACATGGTCCCATTCAGCTCATGCCCAGAGCAGTAAAGCTACCCAATCTGACACTGAAATCTAAAAGAAAAAAAAAGGCTAAAGTAAATATTTCTTCCTTTAGATGGATTGTTTTGTTTTGTTTTAATTTAAAATTTTTTTCATACCCACCACTGCTCTCCTCCCAATCTTCCCTCTGCCTCCCTTCACCCCATCCTCCATCTATTCCCCAGGGAGGGCAAGGAATCCCAAGGTGAGTCAATTCATCTGGCATATCTAGTCGAGGTAGGATGGGGCCCTCCCTCCAGTATCAAGGCTGAGTAAGGAAGGTCCTCTCTAGGGAATGTATAGTATTATGTTTCTGGCCCAGACTTTCCGTCCTAGCCTCATGGCCTGGACCCACAGTCCTGCAGAGACACATAGACATATTAATTGTACGCTGATTGACCTGAGGCCCAGGCATATAACTTACTAGCTCCTTCAGAAATCCTTTCAAAGCACACAAAGCCTAATGCTTTCTGTGGCTGTATTTCTAAGAGGAAATATGTAAGCCAGAAAATTAAAATTGCCCAGAAATTCACTAGAAAATAAATAGAAATATTTTATCCATCTAAGGAATGGATTCCAAAAAAAGGAATTTTCATATTGTGCTTGAAAAAAGTTAATGGCATTGGAAATTAATAATGTAATATGAAAACACACTCAATATAGTTTGATCCAATACTTAAAGATGACTGTGGCAAAAACCAAGATAAGAAAGACATATTTTAAAGTATCAGGAGTATTTTGCCATGGGTTAAAGCCTCTTGTTTTGTTGCTGTGGAATTTTCTAGAGTGGCTCTGTATTTATCCAGTGTGGTGTTTTTTATTTGTGGGGAAGAACTGCCAAAAACAACCTTCCCATTGAGCCCCTGACCTGAAGATGATGTTTGATGCCAAGAGAATTAAAAGTGGGGTTAATGATGGAAAAAGGTACCCAGGTGATGGAATGTTTCTTATACTGTAATAAGTGCCCCCATTGAATTATCCCTGACCTTTTTTCTTTCTTAAAAAAAGTTGTGTGTGTATGTGTGCATATAGGCACACACATGTGTGTATATGCTGTGAGTGGTCATGTGCCTACAGAGACTAGAAGAGGTCATCGGATCCCTTGGAGATGGAGTTCCATATTATTAGTGTTATGAACACCTGCCATGGATATAGAAACTGAACTCTGGTCCTCTGGACGAGCAGCAAGTGCTTTTAACTGCAAAACTATCTCTCCAGCACCCTCAATTTTTTTTTTGAGTTGCTTTTTTGGGTAGCTTTTGGAAGTTTACATTTCTCCTGACCTTTCTCCCTTAATTCCTCATCCAAGGTTTTCAGAACAGTAGGGATTGATTGATGTTGTCTGTTCAGAGAATGTTTTGAAGTTGTATAGAGGGTTCTAAGGGACCAGGAAATCAGCCTGGCTCAGCAGCTGCAAACTGGTGATAATTCGTGCCTTAAAACATGTGTTCCTAAGCACTTCTGAATAAGCCAACCTGGGGTCTGGGCCTTGATGAGGGTGGAGTCTGGTTACAACACTCCTAGACCAGCAAGACACCACTGCCCACAGCCCCAGATAACAACAAATCAAAGCCCTTTCCTCTGACTGGGGAGAGGGTCTGAGAAAAAAGTATTTAAGGTTTTCCCCTCCGTAATAAAATTAGACTTGCTTGTTAAACCTGTCCCCAGAGGTTGTATCCCTGATCTCCACACCATCTTTGCCCCCCTCCACCAAGGGGAAATATCGAGATCCTGAGCATATAGGCAAACCCTAGTCCTGACACGAAACGCATCTGGGAAGTTAGAACACAGGAGATATTAATGTCTGTTGTTCTAAGGAGGGGTAATAGAGTCCTCAGAGGCCACAGCATAGGAACATGTCCTTCCTGCCCATCAGCGTGACCCTCCCCTCTCTTCCTCTTCTGCTTCCTCAGCCTCGTGATGATCCTGAGACTGGTCCTCCTGTTGCTGTAGCAACTACCAAGAGCCAGACCCCCATCATTCTGCTGTGCCTGGAAGGGCAGGTTCTGGAATTTAAAAGGTCAATTTAAATAGGTGGTAACTGTCTGACACTGAAATGAAAATAATGCTGTCACCTAATATTAAAAATAATTGGCAATATTTGCCCCCTACCTGTTTATTTAAAGCACAATTTGGCTGTTTCTATTGTCAACCCTGGCCGTTGGTGACTTGTTATGGTTTCATTTGTTTGTCTCGTTCTGTGTGTAGAATTGGGGGGCTTGCTGTTTTCTGCTCTTGACAATTCCAAACGCTTACGACTCAAATAAGTTTAGCTGCAACCTGTGAGGTCATGGGATTCCTGGAGTGAACCATAGTGTTGATGAGTTGAATGTCACTTTGGTACTTTAGGGACTTTATTTGTATTGTTGCCAGGGGTTTTGTATTGAAGGAATTCCTTTCTCAGCCCCTCTGTGACCTAACAGAATGTATTCCACATTCAAATAAATACATTTTAAGGCTCGTCATTCGTTTTTGTGTCTTTCTTTTCTAGAGCCCCAATCATCCTTGACATTTACATGTTTCATTATTAGTAAAGTGATGTCAAGGGGTGTTGTTTGCACCGACTCTCGATAGTTCTCAGGAGCATCTCCCTCTGCTCTCACTCAGGTCATATCATTGCTCCATCCTGAGAACAGGTAGAGCTTGTAATGTCCAAGGCAGTTTTAAGGACCAGATGGACGCCTGAGAAGTCTGCTCACTTCCCACCGGCTCCTGTGGTCTCTGGGAAATGAGCCTTTCCCTCAGGATTCAGTGTCTCATCCCTTCAGAGCCCCAAGGGTGGCAGTTTCAGTTCTTCAGACTGTGGCCTTTGGGGAAATGGGAAGGGGTAGGTAGAGAGCTCTGGCACCAGGCTGGGAGGCAGGGGAGCATACTCTGCTGATTGACAAGAAGGGTGTTAAACTCTCAGTCATAAGGAACTGAGAGAGGGACAAAGCAAATCCACTAGATGAGCTAAGTAGGAAACCTGGACAAACTATTTGGTATACTGTAAAGGATCCCTTTTAAAATAGAGAAAAGAAATTCTCTCTGATCCAGCAATGCTAAGGAGATTGCTACCACAAGCTGGGCTGGAAATGGCAGGTGTTTGCTTCCTTTCCAACAGCCAAAGTTGACAGTGTCTATTCATGCCTTGATTGACACTGAAATAAAGAAAATTGTGTGAGTGATTGTAGAAATATTTACTATATGTGTAAGATATAAGTAAATGGTGGACAGTTGGAGAAGGTCGTTGAAACTATGCTGCATTCTGAGTTTTTGTCAAAAGGCAGTGAAAGTGAATGGTGATGATATGTGTGTTTATTACTGTTTTGTTTGTTTTTTAATCTTTGTGGGTCAGCAAGATTTCTTGCAGCAAAACCTGATAATCTGATTTCTTAGATAGGATTTCTGTTGCTGTGAAGAGACACCATGACCACAGCAACACATATAAGGGAAAGCATTTAATTTGCGTGGCTTACAATTTCAGAGGTTCAGTCCATTATTATCATGGCTGAACACAGTGGCATGTGGGCAGACCTGGTGCTGGAGAAGGAGCTGAGAGTTCTACATCTTGATCTACAGGCAGGAGGGATGAACTGTCTCACTGGGCATAGCTTGAGCATATATGAGACCTCAAAGCCCACCCTCCATAACACACTTCCTCCAACAAGGCCATACTACTCCAACTAAGTCACACCTCCTAATAGTGTCACTCCCCATGACCTTATGGGAGCCAATTACATTCAAATACCACACCTGAGTCCAATTCCCAGCCCCCACAAGGTATAAAGAGAGCCGTTCTCCTACCTCCATACATGTCCCAAGACAAACACAGGTATGTGGAAACACACACACACACACACACACACACATAATGAAAGCTCTGACTTCTCACTACAAGTCTGTTCTATCACTGTACAGAATGCAGAGACCCCCTATTTGGGTTTTCTGTACTCATTCTTGGCAGCATATTTTATTTCAAACAGGATTTAACTTTTATGATGTATTGATAAGTTCCCAGTAGTTTATTTCCTTACACACTTTTTTATTTTTTTACTGACATGGAGTCAGGACGTTTTCCTGGTCATTCATACAAACAGTGTGAAGTGTTTACTGAGCTACTTGGTCCTCTGTGTCTGTTAATACTCAGCTACTATAGTGCTCATGTTTTTAAGAAACATGCCTTGTTCAAACTTGAATATCTCCTTCACAGTCCCAATGGATTCATCATCCAACAGAGGCTTCCTCTGGCTTCCAGGTTGGAGAAATCTGTTAATTGTAGGGATTCGGCTGGTTCTGACCTTGAAGTCCTACAATGAATGTAAAAGGCCACAATCAATGAGAAACAGTGTAGCAAAATAACTTCAAAGGAGGCATGTTCTTACAAGTGAGAAAAGATGGTTCAGAGGTTAAGGGAGCTTCCCACTGTCCTAGAGGACCTGAGTTCTGTTCCCGCCATCAGATGGCTCACAGTCACCTGTAACTTCTGCTCAAGGGGAACTGACACCCTCTGGTGACCTCCTCCAGGACCTGTACACTCACATGTGTGTGTGGGTATGTGTGAAAGTGTGTGACTATATGTATGTAAAGATGTGTGTGAATGATTGTGAGTGTGTACAAATTGTAAAAGAAACAAAATTTGTATTCTACACTGTGGGAATGTATAAGGATAATGAACTTTTTCTTTATTGCCTACTATTGCCAAATGATACTGTCCTTGTACAATGCAAATTGCAATATTTTTATGAGTAATAAAGTATCCATAAGCTGACACCAACAGATCTTATTTTAAGAAATTATATCCTAATGTCTAAAATGTGAAAAGCTCATACCTGCTATGACATAATGATGCTGTGACCATATTGTTCATAAAAGCCACATCAGAGCATCACAGTGAGGGTCAGTTAGGGGAACCTTCACAGTGTTTTTCCTGCTGTTTTGTGATCTTTAAAACAATTTTAGGTGACTGCAGAAACGTATACTATGGATACTTTCTCACTCATGCAGCCTTCTCTCTGATAGTAGATGCTTCTGGCTTTCACTACTTAAAATAAGCACAGTGAATGGAGTCATATATGATCGAGAAATGTTCAGAAATGTAAAACAGACAACATTTAAAAAATAGGAAGTGAACCAAATAGATATTGCAAATAAGTTTGCACTGTAATATGAAGTGAGAAAAATGAGGCTTCAGAATGGTAGTAAGTCTTGAATATTTTAAGTTCAGCTTTAAAATTACAAACTGTAGTACTGAATCTCATATTTGCGTAATCAGATAGATTGAAGTTTGTAGTAAGAGGTTTCTGGCCTGGACTTTCGGGCCTAACCTCAAGGTCTAGGCCCACAGACCCACAGACCCACAGACCCACAGTCCTGCAGACCCGCAGTCCCACAGAGACACACAGATGCTTACAATTAGTTTTAGGCTGATCGGCCTAAGGCCCAGGCATATCACTTGCTAGCTCTCTACCCTTCATCTAACCCATGATTCTTCCTGTTCAGCCATGCGGCTCGGTACCTTTCTTTAGAGCAGCATAGTTGTCCTCTGCTTCTTCTGGCTTCTCTCTGGTGTTCTGCTCTGTGCTTCCTGTTCTCAGAGCTTTCTTAGTCTGGTAGCCCTGCCCACACTTCCTGCCTGCCTTTTGCCAATCAGAACTTTTTATTAAACCAGTGGATGGGACAGTTATTTACAATGAAGCAACACAATCCCCCTATATAAGTTTGAGCCCCAAGTTTGAATTCCTTTTACGAACCCACAGTGCAGAAGTTTCCTAACCTTCAAGCCCTACCTCTACGTTGAAGATGCTGTAAATGAATGAGTAAAGGTGTGCTTGGTTCTTGGTATAGTGAAAGGAAGATGAGCTTTGCCAGTGGTCACTTTGTTAAGAGATGATTGTTACATGGCGTTTCCTTACCTGCCCACCCCCTCCCCTGAGAGGAAAGCAACTGTTTGTTCTTGAGAAGGGAATCTTGCTTTGTAGCTCAGGCTAACATTGAATTCAAGATCCTCAGCCTCTACAGTGCTACAGTTGTAGTGTGGACCATTGCATCAGCCTAGTTAGCAATTTTATTAAGGTTCTACTACATGCCAGGCTATGTCATGGAGATTCACTTCCTGCAGAAGCCTTCTCAGGTCCCTGATGGTCCAGGTGGGCTTTACCTGCTTTCTCGGATTTTTAACTTAGCACATTGGATGGAAGGTACGTGCCTGTGTGCTTGCTTTCTGGACTAGATGTGTCTAATGGTGACATCTTTATATTTCTAGCACAGGTTGTGACCTAAAGATGAAAGTGAATTTTTAAACAATAATGGAAGGCTGAGTGCAAGAATAAAGAAATGACACACATTCATTCTCTCTGAAGCCCCCAGAAACTGTTAGATAGCATTACCTGCAGCAGAGGAAATCCTTCAAGAATACTGAAGGCTTGTGTGTTAGCATTACTTGTAAGAGAGGGAACCCTGAGGTCACACTGGGGTTGCATTTGAGCATTACCTGTAGCAGAGGGAAGGCAGAGAGAACACTGGGCTTACATTCTTCAACCATTAAGATGACTTCAAGGAGTTGCACATCTGCCCAGCTCAGCCGATTGCCCACAAGAAAATCTTGCTGGTGGTGTCTTAGAGCCTGCATGGTGGTTGGGATAGAAGAGGCAGAAAGTGAGGGCTTCTCTCAAAAATGTAAGTGCTCTTAGTTTGGCAGAGTTTTTGAGAAGTTAGACCTATTTGTTAATCTGTTTTTGCTCCCACCTAACAGCATGAGCCACTGGAGTAAAGGATGCTGTTTTAATGTGTGTTTAAGGCACAGGCTTTTCAGCCATCATTTTGCAGATGTGAAAAATGTGAAACAAAAGCCAGTGTTACTTTTTAAGCCATCATATGACTCATATAATGCAGCCCTGCCAACCTTATAAACTCCGTAAAGCTTTGGTGCTGAGCAGAGCATGTGAGAAATTGCATCCATTCTCACTCCTCCAGTGTGAGGTGTCCGGGAGGACCTTGTATAGAAGGTACATTGTGGCTTCAGAGTTAACTAAAGTAACTGGAATTCTACCAGCACCAGAACCACAAACAGTAGTGGAGCTATGGATAAAGCCTTTAAAACTAGGACATAATGACATAATCCAAATGACTTCGGTAGGGACTGCAGAGATGGTCTGGAGGAGAAAAGTGCTTTCTCTTAACGACTGCAGTTGGGATCCCAATGCCCACAGTAAGTGGAGCACCCCTGGCACCAAAGCTGTAAACTCAACTCTGATATGGGTAGAGACAAGATCAGTGAGGCTTGCTGGCTTCCAGTCTAACTAAAAACAAGAGCTCTAGGTTCAGGGAAGACCCCATCTCAAGGAGAGCTAAATGAAGAGTGATGGAGGGCAATACCTCATGACCTTTTCTGCCCTCTGTATGCATGCATAGATGTGTACATCTGCACACTTATACAGACATATACACATACGTGCACATGAAATATTCACATACAAAAAAATGGAAGAAAGGAAGGAAAGGGAGAGAGGGAGGGAGGGAGGGAGGGAGGGAGGGAGGGAGGGAGGGAGGGAGGGAGGGAGGGAGGGAGGGAAAGGGATCCAGGGTGGGGGAAACCAGAGTGGAAGGAAGAAGTTTCATACACGTGTGGGGAAAATGTCAAGTTTTCATAGAGCATTTGCAATAGTTCATCCACCAGAGAGGTTCTGTTTTGAATTTTGCTTGACGTTCCTTTTTTTCCCTCCATAATGCAAGCCATAAAACAGCCCAAGTTCATTGCTCACCTTCTCATAAGCAGGGAAGAATCTTGTTGTGGCTCGGTGGAGGATGTATTCAAGGTTCATCTCCTTCTCTTCCGGCAGAGAGAGTGGAAAGAACATAATCATGTCACTCAGGTCCCTCAATCCCTCTACATACATATCAATCCTAGAGAAAGGGAGATCGTTTACAGAATTATCAGGACAAGAAAGAACATTCTATAGAGTGGTGACACATTTTATATAGTGTCTATCTTATCTGCCTGTTTACTGGGGATCTACGTAGGACTTTGCTTTGTGAACTCCAGCCAAGTATTTACACCAACAAGTGGTTCCTTGAGGATATGAACATAGCTCCATCTGACACCAGGTTCAGTGAGGGGTACCAGCCTAGAATCCTGGTGGGAGAAGGGTCTTGAGCTATGTAGCAAAACTCTGCCTCCAAAATTAATCTTGGGAACAAGGAATTACAGCACCATAGCTGTCAGGAACACATTTGTGCCTATTGAATTTAAGATCCCTCATAGAAAACAGATCCTTGGTTGCTCAAGTCCCAATTCTGTAGAGTTTGTGTATAGCCTACGCAACTCCTACATTCTTTAAATGCTCTCTAGATTTCTTATAGCACTTAAAGTCTAAATGCTATGTAGGTATTATAATATATTGTTTAGAATTTGTGATAAGAGAGACTTAATATGCTCAATAAGAATGAAGATTTCTTTTTCTAAAATAGTTTAATGTAGTTAGTTGAATTGGAAAATATGGAAATCCTATATGTAGAGGGCCAATCTTATTGAAATGGACTTTTTATTTTTGAGAGATAGTATATAAGAAAATTACTGAATTTTTAATCTATTTTTATCAAGAGAGTAAATTTAAATGTGTAGTTTAAAACATATGCATGTAGAAACAACTGCATTTCCCTGCTGCTACAAACTTGAACTTGAAGTAACGTTTCCTGAGGCTGCCAGAGCTTCCATTTTCTGGCTGGATGATGGTGAGGAAGTGGTCTACTTGAATTTAACTTACTTCATTGTTACAATGGAGATAACAAGAATTTTGTTTAAATCCATCTTAGCACTAGTGTACACTTTGGAAAATTTTGTGAACAAAATTTGTACATTCTTTCTGGAGGAATTGGCCCCTTATGTGTATAAGTGACATCTATCTTAAATACCAAAAAAGTAAGCAATATTATTGTTATATAATGTATGCTATGTGTGTTAAAAATCAGTGTGATATCATTTTACCAAAGAAATTCATCTTCCAAAAAAGAATTACAGCACCAAATTAATTGAGCAATTACATGTATGTTCACATTAATTATGCAGTACCGCTATTAATAAAACACAATGTGCTCACACAAAGTATTAAGTAGCAATAAAGTAATACTTTGAGTAAACATGCTGTGTATTGTATTTTTCTATTTAAATACAGCATACATCTAGGGGAAGAGGTTCCTAGGGACCTCTGTCCCATCCATAAAGATTTAAGACTCAATTACTCAGAACAGCATTTTAAAGGGCACAGAATTTGCTCGACAAGTCTCCCATAACTATTGGGAGTCCCTATTGGGCAAAGGTTTCAGTCTGTAAAGGCCTGGCAGCTCTCTTGGGTCACAAACATGGAGGACTCTCTCTCTCCCTGGTGTGTGTGTGGGGGGAGGGGGCTTCCCGCTCTTTACCTAAATGTGTCTAGGCCTGGGTGCCTGACTTATCTCTGGTATGACCTTTAACATGGTCCTTTGCAAAAGCTTTTAGCCCGCTGCCCGTATGGCAATTAGACTTGTACTAGGAGCCTAATAATTGGAATATGCTGTTTAATGCAAATAAGGTGACGCCCAAGCCTCTGTCCCCAACCTTTATATCTTTCCTCACTCTGGAATAAATCTGAGCTGCCTCACCGACACTGTCTCTTAGAAGGCTATTCCCACCATGTTCACAGGTCATACCAAGACCTCTGTCTCCATTTAGTCCTCGTGGACTGGTGGCCAATGAACTTTGATGGAAAGAAGGACACCACCTAGCACTTTGCCAGAGTGAACAGAAAAATGGGCACTGAAGCACAGTGGAGAGACCCCCATGTTTCTACCCCCATCTAAAGTGAATCTCGGATCTTCTTGAACCTCTGGTCCTGTAGCTTTGCCCTGAGACAACACTAAGTGATCTACAGATGGTCTTAAACTCTCCTTGCTTCTGCCTAAGATTGCAATGGGTCTCAGAGATGCAACTGAACAATAAAAAGCAAAGATTGATGTCCTGCAGCATGCACCAGGTTATCATTTTGTATTTGCTCTAAGGACAGCTAGCTTTGTTTTTAAAAGTCCATGCTGAGAACCACAGGATTTGAGAAAGCCTCACTGAGCCACATAGAAAGAGAAAGAAACATCTTGGCCATGCTCACGTGTTCAGATCCCCTAGCCCAATGCCCAGATTTGAGAAAGCGCCACTCCATGAGCAAGTCTGAGAACTACCAACCTGAGGCATCAATCATCTCATGGATCTGAGAGTGACTGTTCATTAGTAGATCACCCAGAACACCATTCAAAGTGTCAGGGCCGTTGTGGAATTATGTAGGCATAAGAGTTGAAAATATACAGTTGCACATACAGGGCTTTGTCATAGTGGCACACAATGAAGTCACTATGAATAAACTATTAACTCACCTTTAACTTATACACATTAGTTCTATGACATATCTACTATAAAGCCATTTTGTGTTAAAATTAGCAGCAGCTCCTTAGAGAAATGGCTGAGTTCATATCTGGAACAAGAGATGCCCGGCATTGATCTGGACCATCGGGTAAACATATGAAGGAGTTACAAGGGACCATTATGGTAATGTAAAATATTCTCTGAAGTCATTTGGTCCCATTGGTCAAAAGTAGGACATTTTCAACATAAGAATAACAGATAAGAATAATAGCTGCTAATGTCATTAAAGATGGATACACAGACAGCTTCTGTTTCTTCATAGAGGGACAGCTTGCAACACCCCCTACATCCCAAGTCTCTCTCCAAACAAAGCCAGAAATGCACAAAAGCACAAAGATAGAGGAACCCAGTAAACTGCACTGCAGCAAAACCACCAGAAGAAATTTAGCAAAGGCGCAGTGCTTACATTGACTACTTAATGTGACAGCGCTCTGCAAATTGGCTCTGTGTCAGTTTCTTCAGCCATTTCTTAAAGTGCAATTTGAAATACGACAATGTCACCACAGATTCATTTAAAATGCACCTCATCTAGTATTAGGAGACTGCTTTTCCCCTAACAGTATTCACCAAACACACACACTAATTTTCAACTTAATGCTGTTGCTTTAACTTCTAGGTAAGAGGCAAGCGTGGATTTTAGAGGTGGGGTTGCTAATCATAAAAGGCCTAGTATGTGCTTGAAAGATGATATCATGTCTAGGAGGCTGGGGGTGGGGTTAAGTTGGGGCTGGGTAGCTGGTGTAAGCAGAAATTTGATGAGGTAGTTTCCTACAACCACTTCTAGTCTGGAGTTTACAGGGTTAAGTGAGCCCCAGCTCAGAAATAAAAGTATGAGTTGGTGTTCTTGTGGTTTATTCCTGTGTACCATTCCCACATGATAAAGGCAAACATGGATCCATGAGAACATAGCTAACTACTTCTACTAATGAAAACCTGATAACTAGAAAAAAATTTAAAACTATAGTAATTACCCAAACTAATTATTGCTAATGGTAAATGTTGTGGAATGGGGGCTAGCAGGACATTCTTTCTCTTTGAAATTTGTTATGATAGATTCTTCCAGCCAAGAGCCAAAGTTGGCTTTGTATCTATCTACCAAATGGTCTTTGTACCAGGCCTGTTCTTCCAGGTTTCTTCCATACAGGCCATACTTTGCAGCTATGTATCTCAAGATGGCTCTTGTCTGCACCAAATTCATTCCATCGATTTCGACCATGGGCACTTGTTCATACATCAGGGTTCCACCTTAAATACACAAAGGGAGCTAGATCATTTATTGTTCTCCAGAGTGGTAACTACGTTTGCTTTCATTTTAAAGGCTTTATGAAATAGGACCATATAACCCCTTTCTCAAAGTATTTTCTAGAAACCAAGAGAACAAATGTGTATTCTTCAACCAAGAATTGTATAGAGTGCAAAACATGATATTCGGCACTTTGGGGTCATTTTTTGATATTTTGGGACATTTTGGGTCCATGTGGATTTAAAGCATTCCTTTGGATTGGTGTTCCTCCTACCTCCATAGATGCTTTCCCTATGGTCATGTCACTTCTACAGACACCGTTGACCTTTGAACTCTGACTGCACCCTCTGTTGTAATTCTGAGGTCAGCCTTTTTACCCACTCCTCCTCCATATCTCTTTGCTTCCTGAAGTCACATGCTATACCACAGTTTAAAACTTTCTATCAGTCTCCATTGCTTGTCAGAGAACACACATAAATATTGACCCTCACTCTAAATTCAAAGTCTTTCTTGATATTTGCTCTTATTTACCTTCTACAAGAGATGTGAAGTTATTCATGTTGGGCTTATTTTTACAACTTTCCCAAGATGCTTTGTAGCAAAACCAACCAAGAAATCACAACTAAATAAGGAAAGTAAGCTGATAATGGTTCTTTGATTAGAAGGAATTCTGTCTCTGTCTATCTGCCTCCACCTCATCCTTTTGTCCCACCCCTACCGCCAGTAAGGGCAACAGTGAGGCTTGTTCTACATTTTTCCCTTGATAGTCTTTGAAGTTGGATGGGTGGGGCTAGGAACAGGGAGGCTCAGCCCCACAACTTATTTTAGCAGAAAGAATTTAATATAAAGATGTTATCTGTGTGTGGTGGCATTTGTCTCTAATCCCAGCACTTGAGAAATGAGGGTAGGAAGAACGAGAGTTCGAGGTCACGCTCAACTACATAATGACTTTGGGTAGCCTAGGTTACATAAGACCTTGTCTTGAAAAGCGGAAAAATAAATTTCAAAAAGATTAGGTTAACCTATATCCTGAAAAGCTGCAAAGTAACAACAGGGCAGTACCATGAAGCAACTGCAAATAACATCACAAATCAGATTAGGGGGGAGAGGGTGAGCATCATAATTATCACAACTTAGAAGACCAGGGGGTGCGCTCCTCCTACTTGCAAGGTTCAGGTGCTGCCTTCCTTACATGGAAATAGGATTCTGGTAGTTACTATCCACATGACTTCCGCTGCCCTTTTGGAATATCAAAGAGAGGAGAAGAAGAGCCCTTTACTGGAGCAGAGGACCATCTCTGGGCTCAGGCAACACTGGGAGTGAAGGAGGTTTTCTCTCACCTTGGATTAACTTCTCAAATTCTTCACGGGTTTCAAAAAGTTTCTCTTCAAACTGAAAGAGGAGACAAAGAAAGAAGAGTATGTTGTTGTTTGTTATTGCTGCGGGTGTCATGGGAAAGTCAAACAGGACTGAATGGCTTCATCTCCTGTTCGAGCAGGCAGGACTAAGAATCCCAGGACATGGTTCCTTGCTTGGCATTACTCCAAAACAAGGTAAATGCATGCAAGTTTGCCTTCAGTTCGAATTCCTGAAGATGAGTTTGACTTGAGCTCTGAAGTCCAACAGCTGGGTAACAGGTCCTGGGGAATCCTACCACCTTTTAAAATGAGGACAAGATACAAAAATCTACCTGCTCGTGCTCTTAAAATGTTAACAAAACTTTTACACAAGTTATAGAATGTTTTTATAGAAAAACTATATTTTAAAATATTGATTGCTCCCTAAGACAATTAGAGTGTTTCCAGTGGATAAGTATTGGGTTCACTTCTTCTGCTATTTATGTCTTATATGATTTCATATCCTAAAGAAAGAATCCGTAAAAATAAGAATCAAAATTATTATTAAAGTGTTATTAGCCCATCTCTCTCTCTTACATACAGGCATATACTCCGTATCTCTTTATCTACCACTCTCTCCATCTCTCACATATCAAAAAACATAATATTGAATATAAGAAGAAAAAGATAGAATGAAATAGAAAGGAGTCATTTATATGAATTATTCCCAGCAACATACAAGAACATGTTGGGAATCTAGATAAAAGTGCAAAAATATAAAGGCTGAACTGACAAGACAGATTTATGCTAATTGGGCTGGAGGTGATAGTCCTACTGAATTTTGCCTTTCTTATTAATTTTCCTTTTAAGATAAAGATTTTTTCTTCTCTACAGCCTACCATGGTGGGGAAGGTGTGGCAGAGTTAGTAATAGAGAAAATGGGGGCTCCTGTTTTCCTATATTAGGAGGCAGAATGGGGAACACTGGTACTTAGCTGGCTTTATTATTTTATATTCAGTCTAGAACCCCAGCCCACATTTACTGCCCCCACTCTTGGTAGGTCCCATTCTCTCAATTAACCTTCTCTGGAAATATTATGACAATAAAATGTCCATGGTTTTACTCACTAAAACCTCAGGTGTGTCGTTCGTTACCAACCACATCATTTTAAACAACAATACTCCATCTCTGACCCCTAAAGTCTCATATTTATCTCATAACCCCCCAAATCACCAAAGTATTAATAGTTCAAATTATTCAGAAGTCCAACATCTCTTATGAGATTGAAGGCAAAATCTCAACCGTGAGTCCTGCTGGAATATACAGCAGCACTTGATAACTTTTTCCATTCCCAAGGGGGAGTAACAAAGAAAAATCAGACCAAAGCAAGCCTGAAACCCAGCATAACAAACACCAAACATGAGCCCTGCAACCTCATGTCTAGTAACTGAGATAATGGTGACATCCTCTGAATACCACTGGCCCTGTGCAACTGTGCCCTTCAATCCCACCACCTCCAGTAAGGTAACATCTCCTGGGGTATTCCATTCTGTAGCTACAGTACATATAACATATCTTGTGGCATTCCATGCCAGACCTACAACTTTCCTCAGCAGATGTTCCAAAGTCTTGTACTCTCCAAATTCCAGGGTCTTCATCCCAAATTACAGTCTACCTTGGTAGCTTCACACCATGGCCTCCCAAGGTCCTCCTTTAAGATAACCCAACTGTGCCACACACTGTCCAACTTCAATGGATTTCTGGTCCCTTGCTTCAAGCCCCCAGATTGTATAACTTTACACATTATTTAATGCCCACACACAGCACCACACGGAAAACCATTCTAAGTTCTGCAGCTCAGGACAGAATCTAGCTCCCACCCACACAGCTGTGAGGGCCACATATGCCCGGATGGCCAGACCCAAGCAAGCATCCCTCTAGGCTGCTGTTTTTAAGCAGAGATCCAAAGTGAGGAACTCTTCCCAGCCAATCTGCTTTCACATGAGCTCATGCTATACTCCAGAACACTTGTTCTCAACCTGTGGGTCACAACCCCTCTGGAATCAAATGACCCTTTCACAGGGACCATCTAAGACCATCAGAAAACACAGGTAGTTACACTACAATTCATAACAGTAGCAAAAATTACAGTTATAAAGTAGCAATGAGAAAAAAATTACAGTTGGATGTTTCCAGAACATGAAAAACTGTGTTAAAGGGTTGTAACTTCAGGAAGGTTGAGGACCACTGGATTAAAGACTTTAGTGGGTAATATCTTATTCTTAAAGACACAGCTCCTATTGTCCCCATGCATAATGGTGGGTTTCTCTTTAATTTTGTCCACCTTGCTAGCAACTATCTTTACTTTGTTTTTGTTTATGGCCACTTTGTCTGGTGCTTTAAATAGACCCATGTTCGCTTCTTCACCCAGTTTTACATTTCTGTTCACAACTTTAATTTTATCTCCTTTCACGGCCAAATCTCACCTTTTTTTCACCTTTATGCTCCTGTCGCTGTTGATCTGGGTCAATGCACTAAGCAATGACCATGCCTGCCACCACCTTGATATATGCAGTCTTGAGATTTCCCGCACTAAAACTTTATCCATTATTTTTAAATTCATCCTTACATATATACTCAGAACACACATCAAGTACAGCCATATAAGTTGAACCTGAGCCTCGAAGGCCTCTAGAACAACACAGACTGTCATCTTTGCCCCTAAAAATTCCATTGTGGAAGATATGGCATGCTTTGTTTACCTCGTATAGAGAAGTCAATTTCAAACCCACTGATAAACTTTCTTCTGCTATTGAACTATTACCAGAACATGGCATGTAGGCCTCTGGGGAAGAAAAGACATCAATGACCTTACCCAGTGCTAGATTCTTCATGCTGCAGTACCAATATGCCAGGCAAGACAGTCTATTAGTCCAATAGTGGCAAGACTGTTATTGAGACAATTAACTGCATTCTAATTGTATTTGAGGCCTGTTCTACAAGAGGGGCTCTCATGCCTGGAAGTGTAATCCTAGTCAAAAACACATGGCTGGGAAAGTCATAGGTCCTGGGGTAGAACTTGAAATTGTTATTTTGTTAAATAGTCATGCTATTTTGAAAACATGTGTTTTCACATACTCCGGGGTACTCTCAATTTTGGTCAGAGACACCTCTAGTGCTTTGCCCTAAATGAGACATCTTCATTACTATCACCACCATCAAGGCTCTGGAAAATCACAGAAGAGAAGGTAGAGTGTAAGAGCCAGAGGATGGGAATAAGCACTGTGAAAGGCTGTCCTCTAGGTTTCACATGGCCATTGCCCTCCTAAGCCAATAGCAGCTGTGGTTACCTGCATCATAGCCACACAAGATCAAGCCAGTAAAAGTCCCAGAGCAGACTGAGGCAGGGCTCTCTAGGCCCTGCCCTTTACTGAGGAGCTATTGGCAACTGATAGCTTCTAGCAAAGAAAGAATCATTCCTTTAGAAGTTACAGCCACTGGCAGATTTCCCTGTTCCAATGGGTGACTCCATACTCATGCATGTATAGACAGGAATACATGAACTTAATGGGTTACAAAAAAGGAAGGAAGGAAAGAAGCAAAGGAGAAAGAGAGAAAGAGAGGGGGAAGAAAGGAAGGAAGGAAAAAACATGAAATTGAAAGGGAAGTATATTTAAGGAGGGCGTTGGGAGGAAGGCTTTAATAATTTTTTTATTATATACATGTATGAAATTCTGAATAATAAAGAAAGATTATTAATTTTTAAAAAGAGAGAGATTAGACCAACTTTGGCCACATGGAGAAAGCCTGTTTCAAAAAGAGTAATAAAATATCTTGAAAACACAATTTTTAGTAATTTTAAATTCATTAAAGTATATGACAGTTACAATTGTAGTGGCAAATGATAGGTCCTTACATTAAGCTGTCCTGTCAGTTTGATTTTTTGAGACAGGGTCTTTTGTAGACTAGGCTGGCTTTGAACTTGCAGTATAGGAGAGGATAACCTTAAACTCTTGATCCTTTTGTCTCCACCTCCCAAGTTCAGAGGTCACAGGTTTCTATGGATGTTCTGTACTTTTAAATAAATTTGTCAGTAGGTCAGCAAAGTGGCTCCGTGGGAAAAGGTGCTTGCTTCCAGATCTAACAACTTAGATTTGATGACCAGGATTCAAATGGAGGAAGAAGAAAGCCAAACTCTCACAAGTTGTCCTCTGCTCTCCAGATATGTGTGTTACATGTCTCCCACACGCAAATAATAATAATGATGATAAATGTTTAAAAATTAGCATTTATTTCATAATGTTCTTCAGAAAAATGTAATTAGATGATGGTCTCACTGGGCTAATAAGAAAGAACTGAGAGAATCTGTGAGGCAAAATGAGTCTTCCCTTCCTTCTTATCCTTCCCTCCTTACCTTTCTGTTTTTCCTAATTATTGTAGAACACTATTTACACTATCTTTAATGAGCATAATATCTATAAGTGGCCTCTACATGATCTGAGCACTTATTTCATAAAACTAACTCACCAACTGCCCAACATTTAAAGAGTATTTGTCAAAAGCTACTTTTTGTTTGAAGTGAACATGAAGTTTTCTATGACTTTTAACCAAGTAAATGGACAAAGAAGGATCTGGAAACAAAATCATCAATTGTATCGGGGATCTTACCTCTACTCCAGCTGCTGCCAAGAGCCACCGGATGGATTCCATTCTTCCTCTTCCATTAAAGTAGTGAAGCACTGGCTTCCCAGTCATGCTATAAGTTTCCTTACAAATGAGAGAAGGGGGGGGGTGCAGAGAGACAGAGAGTTTCAGAGAATGTGTTTATAGAGCAGAAGCACAAGGCTAAGATTTCACTCAGAATTTTGACCCCTAAGCCAAGTTGCCCTTTGCCCCAAGACTTCCTGCACTCTGTTCCTCCCTACAGACTGATTTCCAAAAAACCTAATTAAAAAGCTGATAAAAAAGAAGAGGAGACAAGTCTGCACAAGCCAACAGATGGAAAGAATTCAAGAGCAAGGCAGCAGTGTGCCTCTCCCCACAGCACGTGGTGCTGATCCAGTGTTCTGACCCTTTCTCTCTCTATTTATGTGTGGATCCCTCCCCTCCCTCCCACAAAGACAAGCCTAGACTGGAGAAACAGTGTGAACAAGAGGGTGGGATTGCTGTTATTTTTTGCTTTCCAAACTAATCTTCTTAGTATAATCATGATGTTCTCTGAAGCCAGCTTGCAAAAGGATTTTCAGTGATTCATGGGGATTTTAGTAAAAAATACACTTAAGCCAAGGTCTCCTTTTTATGTTATCTTTTTCTTTGGAAAGCAAGATTTTCTTTCAAAGGCATAGTTGATGTTCATTTTGAAGAAGGTGAAATAATAAAAAATCTAGACATCAAAAAGCCCATCTTCATGTCCTAAGATAAACTATGGGCTTATGGGTTTGGCCAGGTGATAGATCCTGGACATCCAATGGTATCTTGAGGTATCTGGACAAGGAGTACCAGAAATCAAAAGGGCTTTGGGAGGGTATCTTTATGAGTAATACGGTCTTCATGGTATAAGTGGGAACTGATTTATTTTACAACATATTAACTGGCTCGTCTTCAAACCCCAAATCTCTATGCATGAAAAACCCAGGGAAACAAACACAGAGAAAAAGATAGCTTGTGGAAAATCACTATTCTGTTGCATTAAGTTTCTGGCCTGGACTTTCCCACCTGGCCCCATGGCCCTGACCCACAGTGCCACAAAAACACACAGATGCTTGTTTTAATTTTTTTTTTTGATCAACCTATGGCTCTGGCATATTGCTAGCTAGCTCTTGCTCTTAAACTAACTCATGATTCTTATCCTGTTCAGCCATGCAGGTTGGTAACTTTTCCCAGAGCAGCATAGTCGTCCTCTGCATCTGCTGGCTTCTCTGGCATCTCTCTGGTATCTCTGCCTTTCTCTTCCTGTTCCCAAAGTTTTCTTAGTCTGGTAGCCCCACTTACACTTCCTGTCTGCCTTCAGCCAATCAGCATTTTTTATTAAACTAGTAGGTGGGACAATTATTTACAATGTAACAACATAATCCCATCACACTATTCTGAAATGCAAAATTAAAATAAGAGGTGATTCAATCTAATAAATTATTCAAGCCTATTGCTTTACTAGAATTGCCTGAGGGGCTTAAGATACATGCCAGTTTCTTAATTGGCGTGGGAGTGGTAGCATCAATATCGTATAGGTTAGTGCGATCTGCAATCTGCATCCACATGGCTGCATCTTTAAAACTAAGACCAAGGAGGGGCTGCCACTCCATAAAACTCAATTTGTCTTTCTTGTCTTCTTTTTCTCCCATAACCATTGGCGGCTCCTAAGCATTCCACAGTAGGGCTACAGCAAGAGGAGAAACACTTGACTTAATTTCTTGACCAAATTCAAAGCTATAAAACAAGAAACTGACCGACTCCTTAGGAACTTCAAAGATGGGGAAGAATAGAATCAAAATGAAACTTGGTAACTCCTTTGGGAGCTCCTGGAGAAGGAAGGAAAGGGCAGAACAGTTTCCTACTAAGCCTTTCTCTTTCAGGGAGGTTTGGGGAAGTAGATAGCTGGGCAAACAAAGCTAAGCTTTCCCTATAGACCTTATGATTATGATAAACTAGCTGATTGAGTTTGGGAAACTTTATAAAAAGTGGCTCAGCCATGGCAATGTTCTCAGTAAAGACTGCAAGTTGGGTTGACATCATATAGCCAGTCAGTATAAGGCATGAAAAAAATGAAGTCCATATGAACGTCTTTGAGGTGTCTCTAGGAAATGAGATCGTTTTGATAGTGAATATAAGAACAGAATTAACAGCTTTTCTCATAATACCCATCACTTCCTAAGCACTTTATAAGGAAGACACATAAACAAGTAGACAACTTCAGAATACTTACTATAACTATGTGATCTAGCTCCTCTTAAGAACTGCTCTATCTCCTACCTCATCCCATGTAGATTCCTGCCAATCATAGCTCCTCCCCAAAGTCCTGTATAGTTTGACAAGACAATTGAATCACCAACTGAAATCCCAGCATGAGATTCTCATTGTAGGATGTCATTCATGTGACCTATGTGTCCTCGGGGACAGTTGGATAGTCAAAGTGCATCATCATAGCGAAAAATACAGAAATTGGTTAAAGGGGCAAAAATAAAGTTAATGGAGGGTAGTAGTGAAGAAAATGAAAGACGGCATAAAAAATGGTATCTATGTGTGTCGTGGTGCAAAACTGAGGAAGTCTAAGAAGCTACTTCTTCATCGGATCTAGAATCCATGCTTGTTATAATGGTATCTTCCAGTGCCTTCACACAAAAACAAATAGGTCCTATCCATTCATCAGTTGAATTTCTGGACTTCCCACGCCAAGGCTTCAATGTTTACTTTCCACAGCATTTATTTAACAGAGTAAATATTCTTTGGTCTGTCAGGGCAAAAGTCACAAATTTGTGATGGACTCAGATGGGGCCTGTAGGGGGTTGGGGGGCACAATCAACCAGGATCCATCCTGGAGCCTATGGTGCCAGGCAATCAGTTACCATCATATCAAGTACTGCCCAAAATCTCTATGCCTGGGCACAGGAGATAGGAAAGGCATCAGTCTGCATCCTTCCTTATGGCTGGGACAGGCAGTATTCACCCAAGGGCCACCTGCAACCCAACCAGAGCACAGAGCAGTTAGTCACCATTGTTATGAGAGTGTACAGGGAGGGAAGGTAGAAGAGAGGGAGACACAGAATGGTTTGTGAGTTGGAGAGAGAGGCAGATCCGTCAGAGGGGTGAAGGTGGTAAGGAAAAGGCTGACACAAATGACCATCTGGACACCTGAGTCCAGGGAGAGGTATTGATCCCATGTCCTGGAACAGCCTTAGTTGATTTCTGTGGCTCTTGTCATCACTGAGCCTGTGGTGGGTCCACGTTGATGGCTAAGCATCTTACTGTCATGGGGGCCATGCCAATCTGGATGGCCTGCATGGCCACATAAGGCCACAGTGACAACCTGGCCTGGGATGCTGCCAAGAACTATGTCTGTGTCCATGATTCTACAGTGGCCAGAGTCTGTGTTGATGTCCCTGGCCCATGTTGCTGCCATGGCCCACATGAATGTTTGAGGTCTGGGCTACAACCTATGAGCATGTTGGTGTCAGAAAGACTGTGCTGCTGTCTGTGTCTGGCTTATTTGGGTGTCTGGGGCTGTCAACTGGGGTCACAGTATCATCTGAAGCAGAGTTGTAGCCAAAAGCCATGTCTGGGTCTGTAACCTGGTGTATACAGGGTCTGTTGATGTCTGTGGCTTCTGAGGCCATCAAACACCTGGAGTCATGTTGGTAACAAAAGGCCATGCCAGTCTGGATGGCCTGCACTGCCAACTGGGACCATGGTGGCATGCTGCCTCGGACCATGGCTGGGTTTGTGGTCCCTCCACAACCAGGGTCTGTATCAATGTCTGTGGCCCATGTTGCCACCAAAGGCCACATAGATGCTCAGTAGTCTGGGCCACAATCCATGGCCATAAAGGCATCTAAGGGCCATGGTGTCATCGTTATCTGGGTGGCCTGCGCTGTCACCCAGGGCCATGGTATCTCCAAGGATGGCTGCAGATAGACATGTTTGGGTTCATGGCCTTACAATAGCTAGGGTCTGAGTTAATGTCCAGGGCTTCTATTGTCACTGAGGGCCACTAGAGGACCAGGATCTAGTTGGCCACTATGTCAGCCTCAGAGGATATACCACACTTAGGACTATGCTGATCTAGGTGGCTGGTGCTGTTACCTGCAGCCATGGAGACATCCAGATGCAGGTCACTGCCTAAGGCCATATCTGGGTCTATGGCCCTAACCAAGTGTGGGGTCTAGGGTGGTGTCCTTGGCTTCAGTTGCCACTGAAGGCTCTGCAGATTCTCAGGGCAAGCCAGTCACCTGAGACCATGTTGATGCTCAAAGGCCATGCTGCTACCCAGAGCCATGCTGATATGATAATCCTGCACTGCCACTGAGGCTATGGTAGTGTCTGGGCTGCTGGGGAGGGCCATGTCTGGGCCTGTGGTCCTGCTATATCTGGGGTCTGTGGTGGTGTCCTTGGCCTGTGTTAGCACAGAGATCATTGGAACCATGCTGTGCTGAGCAAGCCACAACCTTCATTGGCTGAGTGATGGTTGGTCCTGCCCTTTGCAGGATATTGCAGCAGGTGAGTTGGCCTTACCCCCGCCCCCCAGGGAAGAGCTTGTTCTGCACTCGGAGAAAACTGGCCCCATGCCTCACCATAGGTGCACACCTCTCCTGGGAAGCACCTTATAGCTGACTCAGTGGTTGGGGAGAAAATTGAGCAGACCCTAAGGGCATGAGAGGAGAGCTGGCCTGGTGTCCCCTTTGTCTGCCATGTGGTAGCATGGGTCAGGGAAAGATGCCCCTTAAGCATTACCACCTTCAAAAGATAAGAGAACTGGCCCTGGGGTCACAAGATTAGAAGAGCTAGCCCTGACCCTCACCAGCTGCAGTGCATGAAAAAGCAGACTCTGATTCTAGTCTGAGCAGTACATTACAGCTGATGGAGGTGAGCCAGCTCTGAGGGCATGAGAGCAACAGAGCTGACCACACTCCTTCATCAGCCATGTAGTGGCATGGTGAGGGATGAATGCCCTAACCCTCCACCCCTTGCTACCTGTGGTAGGCAAAAGAGCTGGTCCGGAGGTCAAGAGGGTGAGAGAACTGTAGCCCTGCCCTACACCAGCTACACACACAGAAGAGCTGGCCCTGAACCACACCTGAGTAAAACAGTAGGACTGACTGGCAATATGAGTGAGGAGACCTGCATCTGAAGACCCAAGAGCAGAACTGGCCCTGTTTCTTGATGTAGGCTGCATTGGATGAGTTAGTCGAGCCAATGCTGGGAGAACTTCATGGAAAGCTAATGATCTGACCACCGCAGCTACCACACAGGCCCAGAACCAGGGCTCTGAGTTGGCCTACTCCAGCATACACCAGTCCTATAAACTGTTGGAACATGTGAAGGGGATGAACCTACACATCCAAATCAGCAGAATTTCCATGACACAGGACAACAGGATATCTAAGATGAGCACCAGTAAGAGCCTATTATGAGTGGTATAACAAAAACTAGAGGCCTCAAGCCAGACTCATGGCAATGAGCTTTGCTAGGAGAGATGAGTGGACTAAGGGGTAAGCTGTGTGAGTCAACCGGACAACTACAGCTTTCATGAAGCTTCTTCATCTTTTGTGTGTTTGCCTTTGCTTTGTTCGGGTTTTGGATTTTCTCTTAAATTTAGTGTTGTTTCATTGGAGGGGGTTGGGAAGTTGAAAAGGCATAGAGGGTGGATATGAGGGGACAGAAAGATAAGTGGGAACAGAATGCATGATGTAAAAATCCATAGAGAATCAATAATAGGTTTTTTAAAAAGTAAATATGCATAATATCTGATCTGATTCATGTAACCATTCTGAATTATTAAAAACTAACATGCCCCAAGTTCCGAGCCAACCTAAATTATGACCATTACATTTTTTCTATAAGTCCTCTGTTTTTCTTCTCTTTCGATAACCAAAATTTATTCTTTCTAAGTGATATTGTTATCAGCCAAAACAAAGAAGACCCCAGACCCAGATTTCTTGCAATATTTAAAAAAAAATTTATTACATTCGAGAATGGGCTCAAGGCAAGAAGATAGCCAAGAGCCCTGAATGTTCTCAGGGTAGAATTTTTATACAGCACTTTAGGTAGGGGAGGGGGATACAGCACTCTGGTAAGGGGAGGGAGAGTTCTCATGGTTACTCAGGGTGGTCTTGCCTGAGTCACTACGTGCAGATCAGGCTGACCGGGCAATGTGTCTCAAGAGTGCAAGAAGCAAGCTTTTTTTAGACTGGACATCCTACATGCAGCTGAGAAATCCTATAAACAAAGCTCTGAGTCCTTGAGCAGACAGTCACTGAAACTCTGCCAACCTCGGTCAGTTTCAGGGGCCTCAGGGAGGGGCGATGGAGGGTTTTGGCTTGGTGGGCAAACAGCTATCATGACACTAGAGAATTAAGGGGGAAAGAGTCAAACAGGATTCTTCTATCATTTCATTCTTTCAATACAAAAGTAGTCTGTACCTGTATAACATTTAACATTGGAATGGGATAAAGTTTAGTGTCACCTAAGGGCTCACACAGTAACCTAAACATCTTGCATCCATGAGATCTCTTGTTTTTCCCAGTTAAGGCTTAATTCAGAGTATATGAGAAGCAAAGGACACTAAGTTTTTGGAGTTGCATTTTGAACTCATAAATTCATTAAATAAATTCCATGCTCTTATCTGTTGGTACAGTACCAACCATCTCAAAGTTTAGCAGTGAGAATAAGCACTTAATTTTGTCATTTGGGTAAAGAATAGAGATCAGCTAGGTGGGTTATGGCCTGACTGTGGCAAACATGTGTGTTTGAACAGGAAGAATTAACTGAAGGCCTGGATGGGCTGTGTGGTGAGTGATATATTTTATATTTAATAAAATAAGCCTGAAATATCAGAGAACAGATTCACTCACAATCAAGCCATGAGGGTCAGAGAGTGGTAATTCATGCCTTTAATCCCAGCAAGGTAATTACCAGAGTAGTGATTTACGCCTTTAATTCCATAACTCCAGAGACAGAGATCTTTCTATGTTTCTGTGAGTTCAAGGCCTAACTACCAAACAGTAGTAGCTCACCCTTTAATCCTAACTCTAGGATTATGATGCAGAGTTGAACTCGGAAGTGAAACAATTAGGCAAAGACGATATTTAAGGCAGGCATAGGCAGACATTGTAGGATTCTGTCGAAGCAACGAGTCAGGCTAAGGACTCTTGAAGATAGATTTTACCCTCAGAAGTTGCTGGTGAGAACTGACTGTGGTCTGTTTCCTCTCTCTGATATTCCAGCTTTTCCCCAATATCTGGCTCTGAGTTTTTATTAAATACCAACTAGAATTCATGTGTCAGGGCTGTCTTCAGACAAGGCATACTAGTTGACTAAGACATCATCTAGGATTTCTTCACTGTGGGGAATTGCAGTTTCTATTTCTCGTTGCCTTCATCTCCCAGACCATAGCTCCAAAGTATAGTCAAAGATGAACCCATAATTTCCGCAGCCCAGAAAAACCTGGTACTCCTCCTGGATAAAGACCACCTGAGTCCTGTTCATCGGCCTTAGTACAGATTTTACAAACAGAAACCAAGGAGAAATGAATGAAAAAAAAAAAAGATACAGCTCAATCCATTTTCCATGAAGACTACTTCAGACATTATAGATTTCTGGTCATCCTTGTCATTTTATGTCACCTTAACACTCTTGTACAGGTAAGCGAGAAGCAGAACAGAGCCTGTGTCAACTACAGAGGCCAGGGTCCCTCTACAATAAACACAGTTAGCCTTCTTAAGACAACCTAGCTCAGGTGTTTTGTGGTTTGTTTTCCAAAACAAAATTCTCTCCCTGCCCTGGAGCAAAGGTCTGAGAGTTCCCTGAAGGCCTTGTGTCGGGACCCTTAGACCTAAGAGCTCTCAAGCCCTTGAGTTCTGGATTGATGAGAGGGGATGAGAGCTGTTGCTTTGAGCTCTTAAAGTACAACAGTCGCTCCTGAAGAACTTAGGTCCCAATACTGGAAGCCACCTGACAGGGGAGTCCAACCAGGTGAAGGGCAGCTTTGCTCCCTCTGTCGCCAGCAAGGCCGTCTTGTCCGTTCCCCTCAACACATACAGAGTTCAAGGTCGCACTACGAACACAAAGTCAGACAAGGACCCTGCCTTTCCCTGCGCATCTCAGAACAACGCTTCCCACTCCACTCTCTCCTTGGACAGCTGTGTAGCGCCATACCCTTCTCCAGTCCCCGGTTCAAGAAGCAGAGTGAGAATTAAGATCTTCTCTTGCATTCCAGCCCAGGTGGCCCTTTCATTCTCATCCCCACAGCCCCGTGCTGCTTCCCTCCCCTCCCGATACCCCTTTACTTCCTTAGGTGGCAAAGGTCACTCCTGCTGACCTGCTTCTGTTTGCTGTTCACCCTAAGCGGGAACGGCCCTGAAATTTCAAAACATCCGTCTCCCCTCTGTTCTTTCTCCCCAGTCTCCCTTGGACAACGATGCCACATGTTCTTTCACCCACGAGCGGATCATGTACTGCCTACGTGTATCTTCTCTAACCTCCTTCTCTTACAGATCTCCCGAGTAAACTCGCATTGAATTACACAGGTCATCTATCTACTTTGCAGCATGATCTCTGACTCCTTGCTTATACCGAAGTGTTGTCTATGTGTGGAAGGGTTGGCCGTGAACAGCGTTGGTACTTTGAAAGGAATGAAGATGTAGCCACACGTGATAACACACTTAGTTATTATATGTATGTGATAGAGCATGCATTTGCTTTTCAGGATATATGAAGTTTGTATTAAAAATTAAGGTGATATGGGCTATTTACCAACATTCCAAGAAGTAAAGAAACAATAAAGAATAAGGACAAAATGTAGGGCATAACCAACTAGGAATAATATTTGGGGAAAAACATTGATATTACGCTTGAAGAGAGTTTTAGGAATAATTACCTGGTGTAAGAATGTAACATCAAATGCTATGGTGTACAGCATTCACATTCAGGGACTTTTTAATTTCATAGCACAGATGACAAAACTGTAATTGTAGAGACAAGTACCATCATGAGATACACCCTAAACCATAGGTACATAAAGGGAACTGGAAAATCTTTGGACCTAACATCTGCTAAACAGATGAGCGAAACAATAATGGGATGTAGGCAGCTCACCAGCTCATGGGTAAAGATGTATTAATGCTGAGTCTGAGAACTCCCGGAGCCTGTATGGTGGAAGGAGAAAACCAGTTCCTACTGGTTATACTCTGATCTCCATGCATAACCTGTGGCATGCTTGTATGAGAACACACACACAGTATAATGTAAAAAGTTACCCGAATATCTTACAAACTTTATTTTACATTTTTTTTGTTTTGTTTGAGATAGCCCACACTGGCCTGGAACTCACTCTTTAGCTCAAGCTGGCCTCAAGTTTGTGGTAGTAACCTTGTGGTGATATATGGTGATACATTTGATTTTTAAAAGGAAAATTAAGATTATTTTTATTAAATATACAGCATATCACCACACCCCTTGTTTTATCCTGTGTTACAGGCATGCCCTATATGGATGGCTTTCTTTGGGAAAGGGAAGTTCATGATTTTGTTAAGTTATGATCTGAAATTTTCTCCTTTATCCCTAAAGATAGGCAAGGACAGCTAGTATCATATATTTTTTAAAGATTCATGCAGGTATGTGTATATGGGTTTGCCTGCATGCATGTATTGCATCAGTGAGTGCCTGGTACCTGTAGAGTTCAGAAGAGGTCAGAGGATCCCTTGGAACTGTACTTACACATGATTGTAAGCCACTGTATGAGTGCTGAGATCCAAACCCGGGTCCTCTGCAGGAGCAGTCACTGCTCTTGGTCTCTGGGCCATCTCTCCAGCCTCACATGCTATATTTCCTCATGTACCATTTTTATCCGGTTGTTTTTTTTAAAGCGTGTTGTGTTCCACATCATTTAATCCAGACCCTGCTCCAGCTCAGATCTCTTCACAGAGCTTCTCAAATTTTAATTATGAATATGAAATTAAGAGATATTGAAACTATAACTTTTGTCCCAGTAAAATGTAATATTCTGTTAAAAAATAATATTGGTATCAGTAATACAATGTTTCTTGTCTATCTTTAAACAGTTTTCTGAGTGTTGGGGTGCTACATTGATATTAATCAGACCTTTTAGAAGTGAAGGTTTTGGGAAGACATGGGCATTTGTTTTTCTGTTGATTTTTAAAAATAGATTAAATAGCTATGATTTGCCAATATTGCAAAGCAATGATCCTAATCTTCAATGTGATGGTCTTATAAGGAAGGACTTGGAGAGTAATTAGAACTCAAGGAGAGAACATTCCTGACTAGTCTGAGTGTTCTTCTAAAAGGGACTTCAGAGGGTCTGATGACTTTGTGGTCATCAACAATGCACCAGTCATAAGAACAAAGAAGTGGCCCCTGCCCAGAGAGAGAGCCTACCAACACCCGGATACTGAGCTTCCCGCCTCCAGAATGAAGAAGTAAACTGCTTTATGAGTTTATTAGTGGTATGTTTGTAATTTCAGCCCTAACTGCTAAAATGCCTTATTCAGACCAAAGTCTCCTGTAAATTCTTCATACATTTGAAAACGGAGCTGCCACAACTTAATCTTTTCAGTGGCAGGAAGGAGCTTTCTCTCTGATCTCGTCAAAGCTAGAAACTTTCTCTTAAGGTGAAATGAATGTACGGGAAAGAACCATTTCTTTAGAATCCGCCACATCTGCTTCATGCAAATCAGATCTCAGAAAATGCCGTAGAACAGAACCACGCGTAGTGACAAAGCAATTCACCTTTGAGAAGACCTTTTTGTCAGGTACAATACTCAGACTTTTATTCATACACTAACATTTCTTTAAGTACAATCTGATGGGTAAAAAAAAATCTAAAAATGTGTGTATATGTTTGCATGTATGTATATGTGTGTGTTTCCTATGTGTGTAAATATACGTGTGTTGAAGCAGGCCAGAGGTCAGTGTTAAGGATATCTCAGATATAACCTTCTCTGCTTCTTGCCCTCTTACATGAAACACTTTTGTGTATAAAATTAGAAGTTCTCCCAAATTCCCATAGAATATAGTTTTACAATACTGTCTACAGGTTGAGATCAACTCTGGTCATGTTTGTATGAGGCCAGGTCTCACTATGGAGTCCTCAATGGCCTGGAACTCACTATGTAGACCAGGCTGGACTCTAACTCACAGAGATCTACCTGTCTCTCATGTTTGCATCTAAAAATGAAAATAAATCAGACAAAAACATCAAAACCAAACAAAAATCATAGAAAAAAAACTATGGAGTCCATTTTGTATCAGCCAGATACTCCTGACTGGAGTGCGGTTGTGAACAGTGACACTTAAGTGACTTTGCCCCCTCCCAGTCTTTGGTTGGGGAGGGACTTTTGTCTGCTTCTCCTTCTCAGTATTGTGGTTTTGTTTGGTTTGGATCTGTTTCTGTGACTTCATATGTCTACCAATCCTTTTGATCTGCAAGATGCTCTTTTCTTGGAGTTACTGGCCGGGTCTGGCTCTTACATTCTTCCTGTCTTCTTCTTCACATAGATCTCTGAGTCTTGAGAGGAGAATTTAATAAAAACACCCCATGCAAACCTGGATACCCCAAACTCTCTTCCTCTCTGCACACTGTCCAGTTGTGGATCTCTTTGTTAATTACCATCCACCCTAAGGAGATGCTTATAAGAAGAAGCTAATAAGGGTTGAGGCATGATGCTCTCATCTATGAGTATACTATTGTGTTATGAAAAGTCATTTTATTCCTATGCTCCTTTAGCAGAATAATAATAGTAGGTTTTCCCCTAGTTCCGAGACTTGCTAATCTCAGGTTGTTTGCTACTTTAGCTCTGTCAAGTATGGATTCCATCTCATGTGGTAAGCCTTAAACCTAATTGAATAGTGGGTAGCTGCCAAACACTTATGTTACTATTGCACCAGTGTATCCTACAGGCAGGTCACTGTTGTAGATCGCAGTGTTCATATCTGGGTGACATTGGTGGTTACTTTCTTCTCCTGAAGTGTGAAAAGTGCCTTCTAGCACCATGAGTGATCGTCAGTAGGGGTGAACCTTCTAGTTGAGAACCAGCTAGGTTTCACCATGTTTAACTACATAAGTAAGTGTGTCTTCAACAGTAGGGTTTTAATCTCAGGTTGTGGAGAATAATCAAGAGTTTTGGCACTAACCTGTAATGTATGTTAGGAAAAGCCTATGGGATCCCTTTGGGCAATGACTTGACAAGATGTAACTTATCCTTAGACTTGGGGGCTTGACATGGTGGCATAAGACATCTAATTGGGGCGTTGTCACTCCCATTATATGGTGACTCCATTTAAATTCTGTTCA
This sequence comes from Phyllotis vaccarum, assembly GCA_033318265.1. NCBI lineage: Eukaryota > Metazoa > Chordata > Mammalia > Rodentia > Cricetidae > Phyllotis > Phyllotis vaccarum. The sequence goes on from JARWLC010000008.1 coordinate 56,358,689, forward strand.
TGTATGCACATGTTTTAGGGAACTTCTACAGTTAGCACATTTATGGCTTTTCAAAGGGATTTTCATGTTAATTGTCCCTCTCCGTATTCCCTCCGTTATCCTGCCCTCCAATCTTCCTCCCCATTTAATCTTTCCTGGTTTCTGTTTATGTCTTTATAGCAGCATACTCTATTTGCATTTCCTCTTCCTGTGAAGACCCATGTTTACATTTCTTGAGACCCTGATCTCAAGTATTTCCTTGCTCAGTGCAACTCTTCATACAGTTATAGCTGTGTGCATTATTAACTTCCATCTTTTGGATTTTTGTTCAAATGGTCTTTCCCAGTGCTTTACTGACACACATCACATACTAGAGCTGTCACCTGCACTGAAGGGTCCCATTCTGGGGTTTGACACATTCATAAAATTCTGCAACTATGGACCCTCTGGTTCTAGAACATCCTTTTCACCTCAAAAAGTGATGACAACAACAAAAATACACGTTGGCAGCCGCTCTCCTCTCACGCCCTTCGGCTGAGGCCAACGCTGATCTACTTACTTTTTGATGGGACTTAAATGGGGTTGATTTCTCACACAGGTGAATCACACAGTACAGGTACGTCTTGCCTAATTTCTTTTTATAACATGGATTTTCAATGTTAATCCATGTGGCATATTCCCTTATATCACTATAGAACATTTCACATCTATTCATCTGCTGATGGATATTTGGTTAATTTCCAAGTTTTGAATACAGTGAATGGTGTTGCTATAAGCCCTTTTAAACAAGTATTAGAGAGGGTGTATTTTTATTTATCTTGGGTATATTGTTGGTAATGAGGTTTCTGGGTCATTGATAGTTCTATTCAATTTACTAAGGAACTTCACACAATTTCATACTTCTTATCATCAGTCAAGGAAAAAGCCACATGCTCTGACAGTATGGGAGCGCTCTGGGTGCATTAGTTTGATAAGAAATCCTCCAGTTGAACCCTGAGTCTTGCATCAGTCTGTAAGAAATATTGTCAAGTTGAGCAGTTTATACATTTGTGCCTTTGTTTTGGAGATGTCTGGAAACTGAAATTTAACTTCTCTAATCTTTCTCTTCTCCAATCCTAGCCTCTATCCAAGCCTTTGCCAGGCTGAGGCCCCGTGATTACGATTATGATTCCAGCATCCCTGTTATTTCTATCAGTAAGTTTGAGGAACCCTCTGTCACTGATATTCATGAACTACATCCAGCTCAATATAGACACTCATTTGAATTTATCTCAAGGACTCTCTCATCCCCACTGGGCACTCCCATATCGATGATGCCAATGTATATGCCCAACACCCAGCCTGACACTACTCATGGTACCCTCATGACTGTCCAGACTCACTCAGGGTGGGACCTAAAGCCTTACTGTGATGTCCATTGAGGTAACAACAGATAATGTACTATCCAAGGTTCTTTCCTTGTCTTCTCACAGAGATTATGTTTGGTAGCAATGAGTAGATTATTGCTTTAATCTGAACCAGTTTCTGAACCAGTTTCTCCCCATCAGAGTCTACTGTGACTGTTCACTGGAACATCAAACTTACATTTTTTTGAAATAAGGAAAGGGGTTGTGAGAAGGGCTTGCATTATATAAGGTAGGTAGCATATGCATGCAAATGGAGAATGCTCTACTTAGCAGCTGCAGCCCAGCCACTACAGTGTCACATCTTGGCAGCTCCTGCTGATGTGTTCCCAAAAGAAGGTCAGTGTAAGTGCCTGAATGCTAAAATTCTTCCCTTTTGTTTATTATAAAAAGGTGAGGAAGCAGGAAGGGTGAGGTGGGAAATGGGGTCCTGTGTTCTCTAGACTGTTTCCTGTTGTCTGGAGTCATTGGCATCTTGGGAGAACCTAAGAAAGCTGGGGTGCTAGTCAAGTCCTGAGAGTAGCTGGCTGTATCACTCCTGTCCTGGCTCTGTGGGACCATCTGAAACTAGAAAAGTGCAGGTCTAGTTAAAGCAGTCTGTGATGTTGGACACTTAGGCTAGCCACTTTGAAGCCGTCATAGATGTGGATTTTTGAAAGGACCTGGTAGGATACTGGCAGAGCAGAAAAAATTTAGGGGGGACATTTTTTCTTAGGTCCTGGGATTAAGGGAGGGAGACCCAAGACCAGGAGGTGGTGGGAAGATCGCACCCTCAGGAACAGGCAGTAGTTGGTTAAACTTAGGCTATTGATTGACACTACTTACCAAGAGTCCGTTTGTTGACCTGTTCGAGGTGGATCCAAGTTGACTCCCTGGAGTTTACAAGAATTATTTGAGTTTACAAAAAAAGAGATAGGGTTTAGAAGCATTTACATTCCCACTATTTGTAATTTGTACTGAAATCCACGTTGTGGAATAGGCAATAGATCCATGCCTTTGAGTCATGGGGAACCCAGAAATGATTCTGGTTCAAGGCACTAGTGCTCTTTCCTCTATCCAGAAGACTGAGTGTATACCTATTAGACAGATGTTTTTAGCACAATGAGAAGCACTTTTAAATCTAGACTTAGAAAACAACCAAACGGAATTGAAAATCTTGAGCTTATGGCTGTGATAATAGTAGAGGTGCTCTGCCAGAGCTATACTAAAAGCTTATCAGAATTCGATTGATTAATAGTAAGATGATGAACTTTTGGAGTCTTAACATAACAGTAGCACATCGAGGGAAAGAAATTGGATCCATTTTATTTTATAACCTTAAATCACTTTCATTTTATGACCATTCAAGCTTAACCTTCTTAGACATTAAAGCTTGTATGTACACACTTTAATAATTTGCATTTACACACCTTCAAACACCTTCTTGGCCCTAAAATGTTTTCCTAAATCCTCAACTTCCATATCTTCACATAAACTCTACGCCTTAAAACACCTTTCTATGTAATTCACCAGGAGATACAGGTGGTGGATTACTAAGAGCAGTCTTTGTAAAAGCAGGTTCTTTTCAATAAAGGAATGGTAAAAAGTTTCATTGCAATCTGTTCTGTGAGTTTATCTCTTTTCTTCTTTTCTAAGTCTGGTAACAAGATAAACAAGAGAGAGACCAGCCTGTGGCCTGAATTTTATAGACAAAGAGAACTGAGAAGCCATCTGAAGCCTTGGTTGTTGCTGTTAAGATGGCAAACCTATCAATAGACTGGCCATTAGACCCCAGAGTCCTGAGACAGATAAATTTTACCTAAGTAGAAGTACAGATCATGATTACAAGCCACTACAACCCTGTTAGTCAGGATGCTGAGAAATGAACTCAGGTACTCTGCAAGATTAAGTGTTCTCTTCTTTATTTTTAGTTATATTTTTATACATTATATTTTGATCATATTCTTTCTGCTCCCCAAAACTAACTGCTAAGCATCTCTCCAACCCCCAAATATAATTTTTATCTTCTTTTTCATTTAAGTTTTTTCCATATCTACTACTGCCCCCTCCCTTCCCTCCTCCCATTCCTCCCTCAGCCTCCCCTCTACCCCATCCCCCAACCATTCCCCAGGGAGAGCAAGGAATCCCAAGATGAGTCCAAATGTAATTTTTTTTTAAAGTTATCAGCTTCACAGTTGCTAAGATCAGTAACAAGTTCATTGTTTCAAAACTTAAGAGTGGGCTTGTATGTACATGGTATGCATATCTATTTTAGTTAATCTTTTAAAAACGTTTCTGGTTTCTTCAAAGAGCGTCTCATCCGAAGGGGCCTTCTGCTGGGTTCCAAACTATAGAAACACATTCACCAAAAGGCAGCTGCTGATTCTGACTGGGAGATCCGCAGTGCAGAAATTACAGTGGGACCAAAAGAGCCTACCACAATGAAGGAAATCTTAGCCCTTTCCAGACTGAGTCCTCTGCTTCAGCTCCCTGCAGAAGCTAGAGAGAAACACTTAGGAAGAACTGAAAGAGAGGAAAAAAAAAAAAACACTCAAAGAAAAACCTCCTTCCTGGAGACACCAACATGGAGACCTTGTCAGGACCCGACCTCCCTATTTTATTGCTCACATTCTACTTGTGAGCATCACTGCTTTGGTGTAGCACAGGAAAGGATGCTATGTCTGTCAAGTTTTCACACACACACACACACACACACACACACACACACACACACTAGAGAAAATGAAACAGTCTTGGATAGAGCCCACCTCAAATTTCCTTGGCATAACTAGAGTCTATATATATGACTCAAAACTAGGGTTCAGGGGCTGGTGAGATGGCTCAGCAGTTAGAACGGGCTGCTCTTCCAGTGGATCAAGGTTCAATTCCAGAACCTACGTGGTAGCTTCTAACTACCCGTAACTACTGTTCCAAGGGATCCAACACCCTTTTCCAACCTCTGTAGGCACTGGATGCAAGTGGTATACACACATACGTGCAAGCAATACACTTATAAAGTATAATAATAAGGGCCTAGATGCTGATTTTGGAGGCCTGGAAAGGGATAATGTGTCAATTAGTTTTGCCTTATTATACCAAAATACCCCAGCTAAGCAACTTTTGGCTCAGGGCTTTGAGGAGTTTACCATTTGTCTAAGGATTTGCTCTGTTACTTTGGGTGTGTGTGGTACATGTGGTGAAATATGTGAGACAGACCTACACCTCAGAGCAAGAAACAAAACAGGCAAGGAATGAACTAAAGTCCCATCATCCCCTTCAAGTTCACACTGCAACCAATCCAAAGGCCCCTCACTAGCGCCACCTCCCACCATGTGTTAGGGACTAGAGGGAGAACTTAAACTTTGAGGAATGCTCGGGAGCTAAGACAGAAGAGCAGGTAAGCCAAAAAGACTGGCTGTCTCAACCCTTCCAGTACATGGGTCCAAACATTAGACTATGTGAGAGGGGTCAGCTGCTTTACTGAGGGCTGGAAACAGATCCCCTGCCAGAGAGAGGTGTCCAGAAGCCATGGTCCTGCTCTTTAGTGTGAAAGAGAACTTAACCAGGTTGTCATAGCCCTATTTTTTGGTTTTGTTCTCCAACAAGGTAGTCTTGTCCATGGCTCTTAACCATATGGGAGTCAGAGTGATACTCAGTGTGACCAGGATCCTGAGTCTCCCGTCCAACCCTCCCCCCCCCCCCCCCGTCTTATGACCAGGTGGTACCAGTTTAGATGTAGAACTCTATACTGAAGATTTTGTAGAAACTTTTAAACTAAGTTATAAGCGGGACAACTGTTCATCACTGTCTCCTTTTGCATGATGAGGCTTTAGGAAGTTGCTTACTGCCCCACGGAGAAGCAAGCATTATACCACTGTCTTTTAGAATGACTTCTCAGAAACAGTTCACAGCATCACTAAGTTTCAAAGGCAGAAAAATAATAAATCATCCTCTTTGATCAAAGTAAGTATGGCCTCTTTTGTCCAAAGGCCAAATTGGCAGAAAAGTGAATGTATTTCTCAAACATGCCACATCCTCTGCTTATATATTAATCTCCAGAAAAAACAACCAAACCCACAAGCTTTGTATCCTTAGAAGAGAGTTCACTGTTACTGAACACAAATATATATATGTGTGTGTGATTTTTTGTATATATTGTACATTTAATCCTTAAAAATCCACTGGGATAATAAATGTAAAAACTTGTTATGTCCTTAGCAAAAACCCAAGCATGAAGATTATTATGATCTTCTGAACCATAACTGAGGTAGAAATTAAAAGAACCACTACTAGCAAATGTTGATAGAATGCTTAGGGTTTGATGTCTCCCCTGCTGTTTGTTCTATGTACAAGCATTGTGACCCTGGGTCTTGAGAGATGGCTCAGTGCTTAAGAACACTGGATTCAGTTTCTAGCACCCACACAGTAGCTCACAACCATATATAACTCCAGTTCCTTGGGGATCTAATGTCCTCTTCTGGCCTCTGCTGACAGTACATGCACACAGTGCTCAGATATACATGTCGTCAAAATACAAATACTCATAAAAATACAGTCTTCTAAAAATATATGACTCATGCCATGAAAGCTTGCCTCCCAGTTAAGCTCCAAACGAAGTCCCCAGCATAATAATTTCACCTCAAGTATGTCTCCCCCTCCCTCACTTTAAACCCCACATGACTTGTTCTTCCAATAACTTTCCATGCGCCATGGAAGAATCACTACCAAGGCTATGTAATGTTGCTCGGCTCCAGCCACACTGATGACTTCTGATGATTTCACTACATCACTTCTTACATTGCAGACTTTCATTTTAAAGTCTGATTTCTTTTTATTTTATGAATATGTATGAGTACCTGTTTATAAGTATTTAGCACCAGGTACATAGTTATGCTTGTGGAGGTCAGAGGAGGTGTCAGATTCTCTGGAACTAGACACTATAGGTGGTTGTAAGCTGACTGATTCGGGTCCTCTGGGAGAGCAGGAAGTGCTCTTAACCACTGAGCCATCTCCCAAGCCATGCAATGTCACATTAAAGGGTATAAAATTGTGATTTAATCAGTGCACAAAAATATGAAACTATTAGCATTCTCTACATCCAGAATACTTACCCTAAGATGGAAGCTGTGTGCTCGTTCTCTAGTCCCTACCTCTCTGAACACTGACAACCACTACTCTACTTCCTGTCTCTGTGGGTGCTATTGCTCAGGACGGGTCACATTAAAGAAAAAAAAATGTGGCACTTTGTGTTTGGTTTTATTCATGCACAATAATATCTTAAGGTTCAGCAAACTGTACAATGAATCAGAACTTTACTTGTCTTCAAGGCCAAATAATATTTCACTATCTGACTACAGCACCTCTTTTAGGGATTATATTTCTGTGAAGAGAGACCGTGATCACAGCCACTCTTATAAAGGAAAGCATTTAATTAGGGCTAGCTTAGAGGTTCAGAAGCTTGGTCCATTATCAGCACGGTGGGAAGCATGGCAGTACATAGACAGACATGCTGGAGAGGAAGCCGAGAGTTCTACGTCTAGATCTGCAGGCAACAGGAAGAGACAGTGAGACATGGGGCCTGGCTTGAGCATTTGAAACCTTGAAGTTCACCTCCAGTGACACACTTCCGCCAGCAAGGCCACACCTCCTAATAGTGTCATTCCCTGTGAGCCTATGGAGACCGTTTTCATTCAAATACCAATCACTTTTATTCTTCCATTCACCCATCAGTGGGTGTTCAGGCCAGTTCTCCTTTTTCAGTGTTATGAATGATCCTGCTGTGACTATTTTGTGGAACTATTACTGCTGATGTATTTCCATCATTCTATCTCACATACCTAGTTAGTAAAGGTAAAGCTGGGTTATTGATAACACTCCTGTGTTGCAATTTCTGGGGAACTGTACTTTCTAGTTCACTTCGAGATTTTATTTTCCCATCAGTCAGTTTCCCCAGAGCAGAGAGGATAGCCCCAGCCCCTTTGTAATGTTGAATCAGTCTTGAATTCATCAATAGGTCAGGTGGCCTCCATCATGGGTAATATGCCTCTGATGACCAGTTAGGTGGACCAGTCCACACAAGGAGCTGGCAATTTATATTCCTTAGCAGGATTTTTGAAGGTTTTAAGCCTTGAGAATCCATTCCTCTAGAACATTTCTCCCGGCCTTCTGTTGTAGACACACAGGCACATTGTCCTTTGCCCACAACAGTTTGCAGATTTGACCCTAAGTCTCCTCTCCCTATATTCTAATGAAACTTCAGCTTATTGTGCAAGTCCGGAAGTCCAGCCTGTCACTGGCCTGTGGTTCACCTCAAGCCTTCGTTTGTTATCCATTGGCAAAGAAACAAAGCTAAGCCATGCAGGGCTCTCTCCTTGTGTCTTCTCACAGTGGGTGTATTTCTGTTGATGGCTCTGGTCTGTACAACTTCATCCTGTTCATCTCCACCAGGAGAAGTTGCTGAATCACCAAAATCTCATGTCTTGAAAGAAGAAATGAACTATCAGTTGTTCTTTGTTGAGTGAAAGAAAATGCTGAATGACTGACAATATAGAAGGAGACGCCAGCATAAGCTTGGTGAGGGTTCAAGTGGAGCCCAGTCTGCGCTGCTTCTAATCCCTCCTTTTCCTTGCCAATCTCCACTTTGACTTTTATTTCACTTTATTGATGTTTTTGTTTCTTATCCAGGTCTTTTTAATTCTTTTTTGTTGTTGTTTCTTTTCTTAGAAAGTGGGGAGGGAATGTGACAGGTCATCAGCCAGATTGCATTTTTACGCGGGATGTTCTTAAGCTAAGTCTCATATTATTTAAGGAGGTTCTCAGAGAAGTTTCTATGCAGAGAGGCTGTTCTGTGTTTCTACAAGCAATTTTAGTATTGCTAAAATACGTATTCATCCAGAGCCAAGAGTGAAAGCCCTGAAGATACTTGTCAGTCCCATCTCCATTCATCTGACTCATGTCCCTGTGTGTTCTTGGCCAAGAGACAACATGGGATTCACACTGCTGAGCAGAAGGCACAAGAAACAAAGAGAAGCAATTCCCAGGGCACAGGGGACGGCTCCTTAGCAAACAGTCAGAGGCATCTGACCCTTTTTATCCCCAAGAGCTGCTAGAACTACTCAGAGAGCCTCAACTCTCCATGTTCACACCCTGCCTGTCCATCAGCCTCAACTCCCACCCAATCAACACATGAACACACCAGCATTGCCTGCATTGCCTGATACTACTGACACCATCTATAGGATGCCACCAGCAGAGCCATTTGGTGACTTGCTATTTCAATCTTTTCTTCCTTCCTTCCTTCCTTCCTTCCTTCCTTCCTTCCTTCCTTCCTTCCTTCCTTCCTTCCTTCCTTCATTCCTCTTTCTTCTTTCTTTTTTAATTTAAGTTTCTTAACTTATACATGTCTTGTTGAGTTTCTACAAATGTCACTCTGCTAGAGGTGGAAGTTGTTTGTTGGATGGACGAATGAACAGCTGGATGGATTCTGACTCCTCCTTCTGTTCCCTTCCCTTCACCATTCACAAAGCTATGGTGCTTCAAACTACACCAAATCAGAACATGGAGATGGCAGATTACAAGACATTTCCCTGGACAGTGAGCAGGCGAACTGGTAAAACAGTGTGATATCCCTAAACTGAGCTGATCTCGCTTACATGACTTAACCCCTTCACACTCTGTGTCCTAAGGGAATAAGAACTCCAGCCTCATAGGACTGCCCCGAGGATTTAGTGAAATGACATCTAGTAAGAGTATTTAAATGCTTCACCAAAGCCAGGGAAAGAATCCATTTAATAAATATGAGCTTGTATTACAGAAGCTGGCTCACTGCCAGTTTTCTACAATGGTTCTGAACTTCTGGTGTCATAGTTCAAACCTAGTTTATTTTTTCATTTTATTTTTAAAAATTTTATCAGCATGGGTGTTTTGCCCGCATTTATGTGTGTACTCAAGGAGGCCAGAAGAGAGAGTCAGTTCCCCTGGGAGTGAAGTTACAGATGTTTGTGAGCTACCATGTGGGCGCTGGGAATTAAACCTGGGTCCTTCAGAAGAACAGTCACTGCTCTTAACCACCAAGACATCTCTAGAGCCCCTGATTTAAGTAAATATTTTTGGTAGGTTTATTTCTAGCGAGTAAAAAAATAAAAATAAAAATCTAGAAACAGAAAAATGAGGTTTGAAACTTATTTTGCTTTGTGTGTGTGAGAGACGGGGGGAGGGGGGGTGGAGATCTACATGTTAAGATTCTGTCGTAATATGTAGCTGAGGATAAGTTTGAACTCCTAATCCTCCTGTCTCTACAAGCACGCACTCCAATGCCTGGTTAGGAAATCAATTCTGGTTGCTTGCTTTTTATCATTATTGTTTTTCATTTGAACAAATCTTGTCTGTGCATATGGAAAAGAACTTATAGAGCATGGTTTGGGCTGTTGTGAAATTTACAACGAATTCAGCTGCAAAAGAGAAGCATACGGTCCACATCAGAAAGCTGATCTTTTAGTTCACTGTTGTCCTGCCTATGACCATGACTCTTACATGGATGTCACTGGAGAGAAGGGACTATCAGACTGTACTCACTCTATTACAGTGTCCCAGGGAATGCAGGCTTTTCACTCCATTCTTGTAAGATCAGACCATAACCTTGTAGACCGCAATGGGGTAAGAGGTCGATGATCTTCTAGGCACATACACCAGAAGGCCCAGCAATAAAAGAGGTGACAGTTTTTCCTCAACTAAACTTTGGCAAATTTAGCTGACCTCTCAACTTTTATAATTTTTTTTTGTTTTTGGTTTTGGTTTTGAGTAGTTTTCTACATTATTAAAATGCAACTAATATGGTGGCATTACAGTGGAAACTTATTTTTTCTTTTCTTTCTTTATTTTTTTTCTCCTCAGGACAACGTTTCTCTGTGTAACAGTCCTGGCTGTCCTGGAACTCACTCTGTAGACCGGGCTGGCCTGGAATTCACAGAGATCCACCTGCCTCTGCCTCCCAAGTGCTCAGATTAAAGGCCTGGGCCACCGCTGCCAGGAGGAAATTTAGTCTTACAAATTCTAGACACAAAAGTTTAAAAATCAAGAGGTCAGCATTCTCTTTCCCCCCCTAGCTCCCTCCCTCCATTTCTCTTTTTTTTCTGTCGCTTCCTCTCTCTCTCTCTCTCTATTAGCAGGGCAACTCTTCTCCACATCTCTCTCCTGGCTGGTCCTGGAGTCCTTGGTGATGAAGAACAGAAAAGAGGTAACAGGAAGTCATTAAGGTGAAGAGAAAACATCTGGACTCCTCCTTCCTCTTCATATTTGTTAGATCCTGGCTGTTTATTTCAAACATAAAACCCAAGGAAAAGGAATTTGTTGTTTGTTTTTATTCTTTTAGGGGACCCGCCACCCAGCTCCCAAATAAATCACTCATGAGGCTTATTCTTATTTATCAATGCCCAGTGTAAACTTGGCTTATTTCTAGCCGGACTTCCTTAACTTTAAATGACCCTGTCTACCTTTGGCCTCTGGCCTTTTTCTTTCTATTCCTGTGTGCCTTTCTTTGTTTCTTACCCCTTGGCTTGCTGTGTAGCTGGGTGACTGGACTCTGGATCCTCTTCCTTTTCTGGCTACTTCTTCTTTCTCCAAAATTTTTCCTTTCATATATTCTCTCTGCCTGCCAGCCCCGTCTATCCTTCTCCTGCCTTGCTATTGGCCATTCATTTCTTTACTAGACCATCAGGTGTCTTAGACAGGCAAAGTATCACAGTTTCACAGAGTTAAACAAATGCAACATAAACAAAATTTACACACCTCAAAATAATATTCTACAACAGGAATTTTTCTTTTGCAAACGAACTGTGTTCTTCTAGTGAGACCATGAGTCCATGCTTGAACACCAGTGGGCGCACTTTCCAGAGCCAAGTGACTTCCTGGAGGCTGAAACAACATTCCTGACCTACGGCAGAGCCTCAGTCAACTTCCAGTGACTTCACCAAAGAAACTCAGTCAGCCCCCCCCCCCCCCCCCCCCCGTAGTCTTAGTCTCTTTCCCTTACTACCTCTCAGGTAAAATCCATGATCTCACTGCTGCCCTGCTCTAGAGAAAGACCCCAGAACCTTCTGGAAGCTGTCTGCTTCCACATTTTCCATTTTCTCTTCAAGCCCCTCTAGTCTGGCTTCTTCCCCACCACAGCTGTACTCCTCAAGGTCGCCACTGGCTTCCATATTCTATTCATATTCAAGCCTCTGTGCTGACAACAGGCTGCCAAGGTTACCCGGATCTCCCACCTCACTGACCCCTCATCCTCAGATTTTCTGGCTAGCCTCACTCAATTCCCCCCCCCCCCTCCATCTTCCTGCCTCACTCTTGGTGAACTCCTCAGCAGATCACTAGCTAAAGAAATCTTAGAGACACTGTGGTTCCTGTTTCTTAGGTGCTACATTTCTTCTAATAAACTGTGAGATGCTGTAAATATTCATTGTTCAAGTCACTAAAGTTTATCTCAGTGTGCTAGCAATCATTAGCTGGCATTCTCAGAGTCACCCCTTTGACCTCCCACCCAGGATTAACTCAGCCCTAGAATGGAACTGCTTGATAAATTCTGTCTCCTAAAGAGATAGATTTTTAAACTCAGAATAAGTGTCACTGAGATATCACCTGGAAAGAATGTCCCTACAGATGCAATCAAGTTGAGCTCATACCTGGAAGTGTGCTCTCAAATGTGATTATAGTAGCCTTATAAGAAAGAGGAAATGTGTACACACAAACACACAAGTTAAATATCTCAACCATGAAGGCAGAGTTTAGGGTAGTGGATCAATCCAAAAGCACTCTAACACGGCTGGCCACTGTCAGATGGTAGAAACAAGATTAGAAGGATCCTTTCCTGATGACATCAGCTAAAACCTGAGGCACCACAGAACTGATTTCAAAAGCTCACCGTTTGGAATTCCGAGAGACTAAGTTTTTTACTTATCTTAAGATGCAAATTTGTCAGAACAGCCTTAGAAATGTGAATCTTGAGGAAAGCCTGGCTGAGTTAGAAGCATCCTGTTTGGCTGTTTCTCTTGCTGCAGCAATATTCCTGAGGCAGACTATTTCTGACTCGTTCATCGTTTACCCAGCTCCAGAAGCAATGGTGCTCGACACTGGATATAAGTGTGCAAATGCATTAGTGGATGAGAAAAATGTTACTTAAAGGAACAGAATTCTTTTTTTAAAAAATGTGTTGTTATTCAGAAAGTTATCGAAACCCATCAGAGTAATGTGTTTTTGAATAGGCCAAAGCATCAGATGAAAAATTCTACTTAATTTTTTTTTTGGTCAGGGTCTATAACAGCTGATAAATGACGGGGAGGGGGTTTTTTGGTTTCTTCCTCCTTTTTATTTTTAGTGGATCTGAGTGTTTTCAAATTTGTTCAAAACCTAGTAGATGATATTATAACTCCTTTCACATGGTTCATGTCTAACAAGATTGGCACATAATGGTTGGGAACCTTTTTTAGCGCCCTGAGGTTTAGGAGCAACGCTGGGCACGTGAGTGCCGGAACATTAGGAAGACGGAATCCATGTGCCATCCTGTCAGTTCCTTTTAAAAAAGTTCTTCAGTTCTTCTACAAATTTTTCATCCTCCTTAGGCTTCCTCTGGCTTCCAGGCTGTAGAAACTTCTTCACTGTGGGGAGGTCACTGACTCTGGTTCTCAGTGCCTGAAATATAAAACATCAAAGTCTTCAATTTGCCCTAAGCAGCAGATCCCAGGAAATCTGAGCCCTCTGCTGAACAAAAACCAAAAAACTCCCTTCCAAACCATGAGGGAAGAGCCTGGGGCACAGATAATAGAGGCAAAGAGTGGGAAATAGGGTTGAATAGCCCTTCCTTCCTGGTACACCCTAAAGACTTCAGTCATCCCCCACCTTCCTTCTTGAGCTTTATTCATATAGAGTCACCCCTAGTGTAACTAAAAGGAAGAAAAAGGTCAGTCAGATATCAATAGTGAGTAAGCCTCTGTCGCTTCTACCTCGCCTGCAAGGAAGACACGACACTAGGCTCTTCTTTCAGCGATTTATTCTGGACCTTGTACATGGATCTTCTCTCCCTCTCTCTCCCTCTGTCTCTCTGGGGGAAACCCCGCCCAGCTATCTGCCTCTGGATAACCAATCACCAAGCGCCACGTGGGCCTTGCCAATAGGTCCACATATGTGGAAGCAAACCAAGCACTCAGCCTTAGCCAAATAAGGAGTTGTTTACCCCAGAGAGCACTCACCATCGGGAAGGTGGGAGGTGGAAGCCAGCGCCATCTTTAAGGTGCGGCTCTGCAGCTCTCTACAATCCTCAATCAGCAAAATCAAGATACTGAGCAGGAATGATGACAAAGTAGACCAGGAAAGCAAGAGCTCTAGTCTTAAGGGACTTATCACAGTGAATGATGAAAGGCAACTGTTCTGGACTGAAGGGAATGTCCCCATGCTGGGAGAAAAAGAATGTCTGCTAATGGGGTGAATCTGAGGGACAAAAACCAGATGGAAAGAGAGACTTGGTGCATGATGACATGGGCATCTGTGACCATGGAATCCCAGAGAAGTCAGGGTCTTGAGGAGAGACCTGAGAGCTGGCATTTTCTCATTATACAAGGCAAAAATACATTTGTTGAGGTAGTGTCTATGCCAAATTTTCTGGAACACAGGGCTCTCTTCACACTCCAGAAACAGGCCTTGAAGATCATTTTCCAACTGGTGTAGGAGGACAGAATATGGCTAAATGCCAGATGCCATCAGCCCAATAGTATTTGAAAACTTGTGGCAAGAGCAGAGGACTGTGAGGGACAGAGCTATTTCACCTGAAGCAGGGGGAAGTTGGCCACAATGCTGTCATTTAGCTCCTCCATGTGGTAGAGAAGTTCAACCACATGAATGTCAGCCCTGCTCAACCTGTTCCCAACAAGGTAGTCTTGTCCATGGCTCTTCAGCACCTGCAGGATTTAAGAAATTGGCCCATGAGCATAAACTGTCAGGCTATAACACCAGTGTTTCCCTGATCTTTCAGCCCAATCCTCCCCATTCTGCAGCCTCCTGAAGGAAGTAGAGTCATGGACTCTAGGATCCTGACATGAAGGATGGGGAGACAGAAGGTCTGCTCATTCCTCCATCAAAGCCAAAATGGTCTCTTCATTTTCATCCCCAGGTCCACATAGTATTCACATCACTCTCCTTTTCCTACATTGCTCCTGCTGCAGTTTTCCATCACCCTAAAATTGGTGATGTTTCCCCCTCAGATCTCCCTCTAAATAATGAACAGCTTATCATCTTTCCCAGTAGGACCCTTTATCCATGAGCAGACCATTTTGTGTCTACAGTTCTCTTGTCTGTTTTCCTCATCTTTTAGATGTCTCTGGCATCTAAAGTCAGCTTGAGCAATAGCTTAGTTGGTAAAGAGCTGGGTAAGAAAGCACAAGAACCTGATTTCAGAGCCCCAGAATCCACTTTAAAAATGGGACACAGGACTGGACCAATAGCTCAGTGGATAAGAACACTGACTGCTCTTCTGGAGGTTCTGGGTTCAATTCCCAGCACCCACATGTGGACTGTCTATTACTGTAGTCCCATGGGATCAGAGGCTCTCTTCTGGAGTGCAGATATACATGTAGACAAACCCCCCCCCCCACACACACACATATACAAACACACACGCACATACATACATACATGATTTCCTTTAAGTGAGACATGATGGTACATATAGGGGTATTGTGTTGCTTCACTGTAAATAATTGTCCCACCACTTGTTTAATAAAAAGCACTGACTGGCCAAAGGCAGGCAGGAAGTGTGGGCGGAGCTACCAGACTAAGAAAAACTCTGAGAACAGGAAGCACAGAGCAGAATGCCAGAGAGAAGCTGGAAGAAGCAGAGGACAACTATGCTGCTCTAAGAAAAGGTACCGAGCTGCATGGCTGAACAAGAGACATGGGTTAGATTAAGGGTAGAGAGCTAGCAAGTTATATGCCTGGGCCTTAGGCCAAACAGCCTAAAACTATAGTAAGCCTCTGTGTGTCTCTGCTTGTCTGTGGGTCTGTGGGCCTGTAATAGGCGGGCGCCCCTAGGGCACCCCAAGACACCCTATGGCACCCCAAGACCACGGCTAATGACCACTGTTAACATTAAAGAAAAAGAGAGTTTAATGAATATGAATACCGGTACACACACATGTGTGGACCCCAGGTACTGCAGAAAAGCCTGGGGCCCCGAATATTCTCGGGGCAGGATTCTTATACCCCACTCTGGGTAGGGGGTATGGGCGGGCTCGGCCTGCTAACAGGGCGGGGCCAACGGGTCAGCCTAGGACAGAGTTTAGGAATGCAGGCAGGCAAGCTATTTCCTGTGAAACCACCTGAAGACATTCATTTCCTGGAGCAGGACACATTGTGCAAGCTTCAAACAGTTAACAGTTAACAATTCTCATGGTAGAACTTTCCTGGGTGACCCCACCTAGGTTGCTAGATCTGGAATGTGGTCTCAGAGCCTTATCTTGGAAGGTCAAGCTGCTCTACCAGGTGGGTCTCAGGAGTTGAGGAAGTATCCGGCTCAGGCTGCTGGGTGTGTCTCAAGCAGCCATCTTGACCTTGGCTAGTTTCAGTGACCTCAGGAAGGGGTCGAGGGGGAGAGAGTTATAGGATTTTTCTATTTTCACAGGTCTAAACATTGAGGCTAGGCCCAAAAGTCCAGGGCAGAAACCTCCTACTATAGGTACATGCTTGTATTTTTTTGTTTTGGTTTGGTTTTGGAGACAGAGTTTTTCTGTGTACCATTGCTGCCTTGGAACTCACTATGTAGACAAGGCTGGACTCAATCTCACAGAGATCCAGCTGCCCATGCCTCCCCAGAGCTGAGATTAAAGGCATGCACCATTGACACCCTACTCAGTGATGGCACATGTTTGTAACCTCAATCTTGGGAGATGTAGCAGAGATAGGCAAGTACCTGCAGCTCCCTGGCCAGCCAGCCTAGAACAATGATGAGCTTCATGTTCAGTTTTAAGATAAAGGTGGAAAGTGATCCAGGAAAGACAGCTGATATCAGCTTTGGACATCTACCTGCATGTACTTGCACACACACCATGTGCCAAGACATCACTCCACTCAGAATGAAATAAAGACAATTTGAACCATCATCTTGGTGACACTGGCTTCTGTTCTTAACACCGTGGCATAATCAAGTTGCCAAAGTGTGGAGGGTAAACTAAACTTATTATGTCTGTAACTAAGAACTTGCTTCAATGGGTGGAGAGGTGAACACACAGGATGAAGACAACCCCACAGGATGTCAGATCTCCAGTATCCATGGGGAGCATCTATGTGGCCTCTAAAATGTCTCTCAACTTTTCTTCGTGGATGAAAGTTACTTACAAATGGGGAGGATTAACACATGATGTTTAAGATCCATGAATAAGAGAAAAACCAGAAATACATGGAATTACCAGTTAAAGATATTTGCCAAACATATTGTATGTATGTGTGTGTCCGTCCACCTGCCACAGCACCTACTCATTGAAGACTTATTTCATAGAACAGATGACTTAAGTTTTAAGGTTGGCTGTGGAGATTGTCATCATGTGACATGCCTTACACTATCAGGACCACGAAAAGCCGGGTAGGAGTTCTGATCACTCATTGGCATCTACTTACCTTGGACCTAGCACACAAGCAAAAGCTTAACATTTTTGGATGAATGAACGAATGATCTAGTGCTCCACAGGTGGATGTAAAGCAGTTATTCCTTTATTTATTTACAGGTCTGTATTGTTTGTGCCCATTTTTTGATTTGTGATTTTAATCAGCCTGACTTCAGGTGATTTCATTCTTAAAATATCTAACTCTCATTCAAAGAGAAGTCTAATTAAAACAGGTACTAGATAAAATATTAGAAAAATATTCCTAAATTTTGAACAGGATTTAATTACTCTACTCTATGTGTCACTGTATAAACTTCCCATCTCTGAAACACTACCGCAATCTCCTAACAGGCAACAGGTCTCAGGTCTCCTGTACATGGTGTCAGAGAATTATCTAACACATTGCTTTTATCGTATTGCTTCTGAGTCGACATTACCATGTTCTCCATGACCTACTCCAGCCTCTACTCTAGTCAACATTACCATGCTCTCCACGATCTACTCCAGCCTCTACTGTGGCTCAGACCTTCACAAGATCCAGCTCTAATTATGACCATAAAGTTATACCATACTGAAAATTCTAGTAAAATCAATTTTCTGAAAATAGTGAGCTCTGGCATAATTATAACAATGTCTTTACCTGATACCTTTAGAACTGGGGTGCTAGACTAATACTAATAGAAGTCCTTTGTAAGGAGAAAATCAATGCCTGGCAACATCTAGTGCCATTTTCCTCCTGTGTTCATTGAACTTAATGTCTGTGATCCCCCATAGTTCATATACTGAGATTCTAACTCATGATATGGTAACAGTTTATAGGTGAAATATTTGAGAAATAATCATATGCTCTCATGAATGACATTACCTCCCCCCTTTGCTTGAGATGGGCTCTCATGAAGCCAAAGTAGCTTCAAAGTAAGGGATGATCTCAAACTTGTTCTTTTTTCCCCACCTCCTGAGTGCAGGGATTACAGGTGTGCTGGTGTTCTAGGCATGTACCACCTTATCTGATTTATGTGGTATTAGAGATAGAACCTATGGCTTTGTCCATGCTAGGCAAGTATTCTACCAACTGAGCTGCAGCCCAGGCCTCCCATTGTTGGGATTAGTGGTACCTCTAAGAACTCCCTTGAGCCAGATGCCAAGCATCAATAAGACAAGAAGCAAGGTCTTACAAGAAAGGAATCTACCACAGCCTTATACTTCTTATATGAAGTATAAGCCACTTAGTGGCATTTTTGTTACATCAACAATAAATTAGGAGATACTCTCTTAGACTATGATGTCTTTTACACCCAAGGCTCTTGAAGGTGATACAGCTTCCTCTTACCTCTTCAAAGGTGGGGAAATGACACTTTCTTGCTTTCCGTGTGATGTGGGCAAGGCTTGCATCTTTCTCCCCAGGTGGAAGAAAAGGATAGCGAATAATCATCTCATTCAAATCGATTGTACCTTCTGTATACATGTCAATCCTGAAAGAGAAAATTCTTGCTCAAATACTTCCTTCCTGTCTTGTATTTATTGTTTAAAAGCCTAAGAGATGAGGCTAGAGAGGTATCTCAGTGGATAAAAACCTAAGGGGTACAATTCAGAGAGTGGCCAAGGTAAACCACCCGCAGTGAGGCCTCTAACTTTCACTCATAAGGTAACATTTGTTCCTTAGCTATACAGGGGAGATGGCATGTGTAAGGTTTTGTTGCCCGTGCAACTAAATACAGAGAGAAAGAACATCAGCAATCCACCAGAGTCAGTACTGAAAGAATGTGGCATCTACAACCACAAACCCTCCAGAGGGTTTGCTGTTGCCTCTGGTGTGTCCTGTGGCCCTGGCACAGCTATTCAGCCTCTGCTGTTCTTCCCTAATCTTACCGCCTGGCTTAGGCTCATTGGAGAAGCTCTCCCAATTCTTTGCCACAAAACAGGGATCCAGTACCCCTCCTGCCCTGACATGTCCATTCTAGCCATGCTTGCATTTCCCGAGTCCCCACCTAAAATAGCACCTCACTAAATGCTATTTTTTTTTTTTATGATCACAGGTGTGGAGCACAGAACAGACTGAATGAAATTTGAAATGAAGCTGACAGACTACTTTTTAAAGATAGTCATTTGAGATATGTTCATAACCATAATCATCGCCCTAATATCCTACTCAGGGCTTTTCCAAATGTTTACTGAAGTTGCCAAGAGCAACACTCTCCAGTCTCACACTTGATACCACACTGGGTAATAATGAAACATATAGCTATGGAAGCCAAGACCCAACCCCTCCCACAAACTCTAGACAGCCTTCTATCTCTATGGATTTTAGTCATCTGGACATTTTAAACAAAAGGAAACATACAGTGTGTGCTATATTATGTCTGATCTTTTTTTATGTAACATAATTTTGGGGTTTATCTGTGTCATCCCATGAGACTGTCCATCACTTTGTGCAGACATAATTTATGTGTAGCTGGAGAACACTTTCATCATCCATTCAACTGTTTGACATTTTGCATTTTTAAAATATAAACAATGCAGCTATGAACACTTTGAAATAACCAAAGATGCAATGCATGCTTATTTCTCCTCGATATATTTCTCATAGAATTACTGAGTCGTTAGTAACTCTACATCTAACCTTTCAGGAAACTGCTAAGAAGCTCACCTCTAAATACTCAGCTCAAGTAGAATCAGGACTCCACCTTCCTGACTTCGTAGTTCCTTAGTTTTCAAAGCCTCAACACCATGCTAAATCCAAGGGCTCTCTCCTACTGTATAATCACAGATTTCTATATCCATGAACTATGCCTTGCTCTATAGTCACAGTTCTCCAAGGGAAGCCAGATTTACTATTACCTCTCCACAGGAATCTGCCTCCTCCCTTGATGTCAGTGCAAAGGCCCAGCCTAGAGGTGGCTGTGATCTCCCTCCCACACCTCTGCTCACTCAAGATGGGACTTAAACCCTTCTCATGTTATCTGTTCATAAAAGCAGGAAACTCATCATACAGGGCTCTCTCCTTCATGTCCTTCCCATAGAGGTTGTATTTGGAGGCAATGTAGTTGAGAATGGCCCTGGTCTGTACCAGCTTCATCCCATCAATCTCCACCATGGGCACTTGCTGGAACATCAAACACCCATCTATCAGATGAAGCAAATGAAAAGAAAAACAAATTTTCAGTGGCTAGGATGTGTTCAAAGTGGTATGTTTGTTAAAACAAGTGAATTTACAGAAGGAAAATACATTTGGGAGCCTTTCAAGTTTTATATGTATGCTTTTCTATTTCTTCTTTTTCTTAATTTAGATTTTAATTTATTTTTTAATTATATGTGTGTGTGTTTTGCCCCTATGGATCTCTATATACTATGATCATCCCTGGTACCCATGGAAATTAGAATGGGGCATCACATCACCTAAAACTTGAGTTACAGAGGGTTGTGGACCCCCTTGTGTGTACCGAGAATCAAACACGGTTTCTCTGTCTGAGTAGCAAGTACTTTTAAAACTAGCCCCTTCTTTTTTTAAAGCTTGCTTTCCGCTTCCTTTTATCCTGACATTTAATACTGGTGTTTTCCCCATCTAGATATGCTGTTGGTCTTTATAGTTTTGACTTAATTCATCTTCATGGATATTTTAGAAAGCAGGTAGGGAGGATGTATGGCATTCCTTACTTCAGGGTCAGCCCCAGAAGGGATTTCTAAGTCTCCGTGTACTGTTAAAGGAACACCATGGGACACTGAGTGCTGGGTAGGCTTTTGTCACCCCCTCTCCCACCTTCCCTCCTTCCCTCCCTCCTACACGCTCACCTAGACTTTTAAATCATTCAATATTATTTCATTATCAACCTACAATACTACTGAGGAGTCACTTTTAAAAGCCTGTTAGAGAACGCAAGTTTAAAAAGTGTGCTGGGTTTATTTTTGCCCCTCTCCCTATGTATGCCTGGGTAGAGGGTACTGTGGGATTCCAAGCAGCTACAGCCAATTCTGGTACAGAACACATGAAAAGGTAAAGAGATCATTCCTGGGGTCTTGGGGATGGTGCTTCAGTAAATACCCAGAGTCTTCTGAAGCTCAGGGAGACTGCTAAATTGGCTCAAGGAGCTTCATCCCTTATGGTTTACCACTCTGCATCTTTGCCATCCCATGACTGCTGGACAAATACATAGATAAAATCTGGTGTTTAAACTCGATCTGGAGGACACTTAGTCAGTATGGTGGTTCAAATATAATAGCCCCCATAAACTCATAAAGAGTGGTGTGGCTTTGCTGGAGTAGGGATAGCCCTGTTGGAGAAATATGTCACAATGGGCATGGGCATTGAGGTCTTACATATGCTCAGGCCATGCTGTGCCAATGTCTCAATTTACTTCCTGTTGCCTGCAGGATCAGGATATAGCTTTTTCTCCCCACTCTTAGCTCCTTCTCCAGCACCATGCCTGCCTGCATGCCACCATGACCCACCACGGTGATAATGGACTAAACCTCTGAAACTACGAGCCACCCAATAAATGCTTTTCTTTATAAGAGTGAGCATGGTCATGGTGTCTCTTAACAGCAAAAGAAACCCAAATACAGACATTAATTCTTACCATTTTTTAATAATTATAATATATTTTTCTTCAAACTGTAAAGCAAAAAATAGTTCATGAGTTCTTGTTAATCATCCCACTGTGTTTGAGCTTTTCAACACAATAGCACCGGTATATGGAGCAGAGGAGAGCATCTTTAGTAGGAACACTGATAAGCTGGTCTTAGTCACGTAGAAACTGATTACAGATATAAAGGCACAAAGCCAAAAGAACTGCACATTCTCACAGTTCACCTCCACCATGGCCACATCTATGTCTGCAAAGAGCTCACCGCATTTGGAGAAGGGTAGTGGAGGGAAGAGACTGAGAATTTCTTCTAATGACATCACAGAAAAGTCTGGGTCTCTGAGAAAGATGAGAACAAAACTTGTGTGTCTCCACCGCGAGATGTGCCAAGGACATAAATATCTAACTTTGTGCCTTTAAGAGACCTCTGCTGGAACTGACTGCACTTCACTCCCAAGAGGCTGTGCAGTGAGTAAAATGGTATTAGCGGATACATGACTTTAGCCTTTTAACAACTGTTCCACAACTGTCTCCCCTGGAAAGGATGGATGCACTAAGACAGAATCCCACATTTAAGGAAAGGATCAAAGAGTTGTCACATTATTTTTCCCTAAAAACAAAGCCACCTTTGATTTCTTCTATGACTGTGGAGGTTGAAATGGCACCTTTGTAAAGTGGCATTGATTAGACACATTACTAAACGTTTGGCTTAGTAACCTAATGTTTAAGTTAGTATAAGGATTAAGTCACTATACATGTACATAACTTAAGAACATTCTAGATTTCCACTAAGTGCTAGAGAGATATAAATCATCATTTGGGTTTAACAGGTGCTGTTACTTATCAGATAACCCCATTTTTTTCCTTTAAATCACTCTAATATTGGTGAAGATACAGCTTGGTTTTAATTTGCATGAAGTCATTAAAACCTAGTACTAAGGCAAAGACACTTAGGTTGGAATGGCAGCCAGTAGCAGAGATGTCTTTGTCAAACTGAAAGTTTTATGTGGTCACATATATGAACACATCAAGATGAAAATCATTCCTTATTTAACATATATTATTCAATGGGCAGACTCTCTCTCTACCCGAAAGACCATCAGGACAGTCATCACGATCTTTCGGTCTTAGTGCTGGTGTGTTCTGGTTTCAAATGAGACTCTGCTTTATACATACTTTGTGATCTGGGAGTCACTCAGCACCAGCAAGTCTTTGGTTGTTCTTTAACATGGGGACATAGTACTTCCTTAAATGGACCGATGCTGAAACACATCATAGTGGGCCAGGCCCACATAAGCCAAGTAATAAGTTGGTAGTGGCTGCTGTGCTTTTATGTTATTTATAAAGAAAATTCAGAGTTGGGGGTTCCTAGCATGCTGTGATGTATCTTGTAGCTCTACACAATCATACAGATCAGATTACAGAGACCATAAGAGGATGTGTGCAATCAGTTTACTAGGTGTTTATTCAAGTAAAATGTCAGAGTGAGTTATGCTGGTCATTGCAGGAGGGTGGTGAGGTAGGATGCCATTTGCTAGTATGGTGCTGATAGTAGGGTTGGTGGTGAATAATATGAGGCTGTAATGATCACTATTGGAGCACAGAGAGGCCAGAGAAGTATATCTGGAAGTTTCTCTGTCCAGCCTAGCCCCATGATCCAGAAGAATCTCTCCCACTCATAACCACTTATAAACTAACTACACAGAGGCTTATATTAATTACAAACTGTTTCACCTATGGCTCAGGCTCATTACCAACTAGCTCTTACAACTTAACTCAACCCATTTCTATGAATCTATGTCTTGCCATGTGGGCTTGTGGCATGACTTCATCCATTACATCTTGCTCCCCTGGTAGCTCAATGTCTGCCCTGACCTGCCACCTTTCTCTTTCCTGTATCTTTCTTGGATTCCCTGCCTGGCTATCTCCTGTCTTGCTATAGGCCAGAACAGCTTCTTTATTCATCAATGGTGGCAACACACACTCACAGCATACAGAAAGACCATCCCTCAGCACAGAAGGCCTAAGTTAGTGTCTTCAAATAGTCTTGGACATCTTCTCCAGTCACACTGGAATAGAGAATGGGAAATCATAGGCTATTCCTATGAACTATATTTTTTGAACTTATGCTGCCCTTGGGAGCATATTCCTGCACCATATATCTGGTGTCTAGACTGTTTAGAAACAATATTACTCACTTCAACAACCCAGAATGGTACTACAGTTTATGTTTGTCACATGCTTACTTCTTCATGAAATCAAGAAAGGATCAGGCATTCAAAAAGCAACGGAGAAGGTGCAGTCCCAAGACTTAGGTAAACTCATTGATGTAAGGATGAAGGAAAGGCAGAAGAAGCTCTCCTAGAGAAATGTGACCTCACTTCTTAACTTTTCTCCTTTATCCTCATATGAGGAACAAGGTCTTCCGGACTTTCCAATGAAGAAAGCCTCACAGACTGTTTGTTTCCCTGAGACACCTCTAGGGGGCAGTACCATAGTCCAAAGATGCTTACCAGGTTCTGCTCAGACAGTAGGACCCATCTGTCTTTGTCAACCTGTATCCCCTAGTACCAAACACAGAACTGGCACGTAACAGATGCTGTGACAAGCAATTGTTGAGCCAATGCGTCCTGTGGATAACAGGTGGTTACTACCCTCATCTACCACCTCTCGCCTGTATTACATATTTTCACTGTGTGTTTCTTTTCTAGTAGTATACATCTTAATTATCTTATTATTGATATTTATAAAATGTATGAAGCATATTGCTGTTCCAGTACCCCACATCTACCTTCGACAGTCATCTTGAGCCAACAGGCTTTCCTCTGCAAACCCCTCATTCTTTCCTTCCTCTATAATAACTTAAAGAAATCCCAGCAAACTATGCCCAGCCGTGCTGCCAGTCCACCATGACTCTCTACTCTTGTTTGCTCCACTAGGTTGGTATACTGAAGTATTCCTGCTGTTTACTGGATACACGGCTGTAGAAGAGCAAGAGGACTGGAGAGGAGAAAAATCTGGAAAATTTCCAGTGAAGAAAGGAGTAGAGCATTTTAAAATCTTAAAGGTTCCTCTCCTTTCTAATCATACACAGGCTGTGAAGCCTTTCTCACATGGGCCCTTCAAGAACATATCTGATCCAAACTGCAGCATATAGAAATGTCCTAGGAGGGACAGCCACTTACTCCTCACTCACTGACTCACTCAGATCAGTGTCTAGTCTATTAAGCCCTGCATATGGTTAAGTGGCTTAGGTAGATGTGCCTTTTCTATGCTTAGGTTTGCTTACATATACAAATTTTTGTTGTTGTATTAGGACTGTATTACGATTGCCTACAGTATTCAATATAGCGGCATGCTGTATGAGTTTATGATCTAGGAATATGAGCTACACTGTGTAGCATAGGTAAGCACTATGCCACAACCCGAATCTTGTCTAAGAACACTGTAGGACAGTTGAGCAATGAAGGTGGTGAGTGAGTGACAATGAGATGAACACTGGATCAAAATGCCTGCTGCTAAGACCGACATTCTGAGTTCTAGCCCCAGAACCTACAGGGTGGAAGGAGAGCTCACTTTCACAAGATGTCATCTGACCTACACACACACACACCATGCCATATGCATTCTCACACAATCCACAAATAATAATGAATGCATAAAATTACATACATTTATGAGTGATATACTTTTCAGGTTGTATCCCCATTTATAAAAACATGGCCATATTTCAGACTTCAATAATTGGTTTCTCTAAAGCATAGGAATTATGTGAAAAATAATTCTAATACACAATCACAATAAAAACAGTAATTTAGTATCATTATTCAGTACCCGCATCTCTAATTGTTACTTAAATAATACAGATTATTTTTCAATTTGTTCAAAAAACAAGGTCTGTAAAAGTGATGTTTTTATCTTTATTTTAAATTTTTAAAAGAAATGTTTAAAATTGTCTTAGGTGAAGCCTGTGAATCTCTTAAAAATTGGAATGTTTATTCACACTCAAATCTTAATAAATCATTCAGAGAGAAACATCTACTGGTTTGCATGAGGAAAGGATTTCATTCAGTCAACTCAGGCCCAATGTAAGATGGCTCCTCTTAGAACCTACCTCAACTCCAGCGGCTGCCAAGAGCCAGCGGACAGACTCCATTCTGCCCCGTGAGTTGAAGTAGTGAAGGATGGGCTTGCTCTTCATGACAACCATTTCTTTGTTCTCTAAACATAACGAATAAAACAGACCATGTGAAGATGCATTTTATGATGGATGCTTGGATAGAATCAATCAGAATGAAGAAGTATCTTCCTCCTTTATGACAGGCAAATGGGTTCCTGGATTTGATCCATATTGTTACCCAGCAGCAGAACCTATGGACTAAAACAAGCCAGTCTCAGATCAGCATTGGTTAAAATGCTTCTGCTCTTGGCAGGCCAAAGGCTGGGAGCTTTGGTCATGCCTATGTAGGAGTTAGCAACTAAAGGAAAAACCAGAGAGCTCAAATATATTAAATTCCTCTAAATGCCTCCAATAGCCTGTCTTGATACATTAAGTCCTTATTAGTTACTTTACCTATGAAGATGCTATTATTTCTACATGGCAATCAATAAAACTGAACATTAGATATGTTAATATGCAATGTTTTAGTTTATCACACAAAACCCAATAACAGACATGAAAATTAAGTGAGTCTTAAAAGCAAAGAGGGCATGTAACCCACAGCAGTGAAGGTCGAAGAAACTTTTCAAAGCCTTGACAAAAGCAAAAACTGGGCCTCAAGAACCCTTCCACTGAGCAGGTGTAGAGTAACTGCAACAGGTTGCCCATGCTTCTCCCTGGCCTTTTGTCAGTGACATCCCCTGATTCCAAGGCCCTGACAAGCTCCTACCATCTCACTTTGTTAGACTCTATGTCCTCCCTCGACTGCTTCAGTTTTATTGTAGAATCAAGCAAAAAAAAAAAAGGATGTTGCTGACTTTGTGTTATGGTACCCAAAGGGATACAATGGTTCTTCACTGTCAGATAAGCAATGGGTATTCTCACAAATTTGTCTTTATTTTACTCTAAAAACATCACCCAAGAGGATGTCTTCTAATATATTTATTCTACAGATGGAGATATTGGGGCTTCTGGGGAGACTTGCTCAAATGAATGTCATTTCTAGAGTTTCAGAGTCACTTCTATTTAAAACCAATTACTTTCATGGACAGTTGTGTTTAAAATCCAGTGACAATCCTACAAGAAAAAAAACAGAACAGGGAATAGTGGGGTAAGAAAAATAATACACAGTGAGTCTTCGATTATATGTATCCTGCATGCATGGGTGGACATGTACATCATTTATAAATGATGATATACATATTGACTGAGCCCTGAAGGCAGTTTGATAGCCTCTGCGCTATCTCAACTGCTTGGGAGACACAACAGAATGTAGCAAAGAATCGGAATATGAAGGCCACAGCTCCTGGCATGGCTATGACTAGTGAATCATGATAATATGAGTAAAAGGCTCATTGAAAGCAGGAGCCAAGAGCTGAGACCTAGGGAAAACAGCTCTTCTTCTTTCCTCTTTAGTCTGAAGCTCTGTTATAAAAACATTCAGATTTAGAAGCTCTAGGGGTATGTGTGTGGCATATGATATACATGATATTTATATATGATATGCATATATATTTAAAAACACAAAAGCACAAGGGGACTATTTGGGAGAAAGAAAGAGGCCAGTTGGGAGGGGTAGATTAGTGTATAGTGAGGAGAAAATATATTCAAGTACAAGGAGATAGATACAGACACACACACACACACACATATATGAACATCTCAAAACAAAGCTCATGATTTTACATGCCGACTAAAACTTAAAGGGTTTTATTTCAATTAAAAAAATTATTCTTACAGGTTGTTTATTTTTTAGATAAAAGCAACAATATACTGGCTTTACCAACATACATATTTCTGAAAATTTTTGTGACCTGAATTATAGACATCTAATTTTAAAAAACACTTACTTTATAATGTGCAGCTAAAAATATAACCTTTATAATGTATAAAACAATTAAAAACACACAATTCATTTGTTTTATAATTGTAGATCATCGTATATACTGCCCATTCGTATGGGGTAGTGGGGGGTAGCATGATTCAGCAGAGGGACCGGAGTGACTGCTTGAGGCACACTTAATTGTTAGGATGAAGAACAAGAGATTCAGCCCTTACAATACTGCCCAGGGACCCCTGTCTAAGGATCACGTTACAGAGGGAAATGAAGCTTTTATCTTATGAACTGCCAAATGCTCCTTACTGTTTCTGAAAATAAGGCTGTCAAAGGCCAGGTCAAAACTAGGGCAAAGGTTATTATAAAGTTTTGCTGTAAACAGAAAATGGGACAGAGAAAGATGAATGATTTGCTGTATGTGGAATATACAGTCCTCATTCAGAGTACCAAGGGATAAATTCTAAAACCACCATGGCAATGGCCCCTGATATTCTGCTCATAGAGAACCAACGTGACCATCTCTCACACTGGATGACATGTCAGGGCTTCTCTATGCCACTCTGGAGTCCCCTTAAACTCTGTGCTGCCCTCTGAGGACCCCTGCCATGTTTTTCCCAGTCAGAATCTTTCAGCCAATTAATTGAAAATGGAGGCAGCAAGGAAAGCAGCTAATTCATGAGTGCCTTTTTGTGAACAGCCTTTCAGCAGCATGATAGGAGGAGAAGTCAGTAAGAAGTATACACTGTGCTACTTTGACAACCCAAAACTGCTGAATGAATTGATAATACAATAACTATATTTGCCTAACTAAGAAAATGGAGTTGGTGGAGCTGGAGAGATGGCTGTTTTTAAGAACCTGTTAAATCAGAGTTTGGCTCCCAGCAGGTTAGTCAGATGGCTCACAGTCACCTGTAACTTCAGCTCCAGGAGACCTAATATCCTCTTCTGTCTCCTGAATCACAAATGGATATGTTCCCACATAGATAGACATAATTAAACATAACGCTTCTATAAAGAAGATGGATTGGGGGAGCAATCATAGCTCAGTGGTAGTATACTCGCCTAGCACTTATGAGTCCCTAGAACAATTTCCAAGCAGCACAAAAAGGAGGGGGGATGCTTGTCCTGACAAGTCTACCAGATTAAGAAAATTATGTCTCTGGTTGTCCAAAAACAATGGGGCAAGAGCGTCAGACCTTAACAGTCAAAAGGGAGACATGGACAGATGGAAACTTTTCCATTTGGGAGAACATAAGTTCAATAGATTGTCTAAAATCTGACTCCTGCTTTCTCTTGTGAAAGTAGCTTACAATATACATTTTTAGGGCTACTGAGAGGTTACAATGAACTAGGGAACATATATTGATAACAGTTATAAAAGGCCAGTCACAGATGGGTACACGCATGGACATCCTGCTAACTTAGGTGAGGCTGAACACAGGGTCCGTACCCTGGGGCATGAGGAAGGTGTTTAGTACTGTCAAGTGTTGTTAAATATTAACTATTAATTAAGTGTTAATGAAAATATCAATTCAGCTTTCTTAAGTCTTTCTTATAAACAAAAATTTTAAAGCTTTTGATAAATTATTAAAACTCATAAAGCAGCTTGTTTGACAGGCCTTCTTGCCTTCTGTATGGACAGCCTTGAATGGGGGAACAGGGCAAGTAGTCCCTATCATTGGTAAGAGGCTGGATGGCTCTTAGAAACCCAGATGTTTGGGAAACTTCATAATAACTCTAAAACCTTTCGGGAGATGGAGAGGAAGACATGTTCCAGCTCTAACCACACCAGATAGCCTGCATGTGTCTAGAAAAGTGGCACTCTAAGCAAGATGAGCTTGGTGAATTCTAAATGACCTTGAATCGGCAGCAATTTTCACTAAGGTCAGAAGCAGTGCAGGACGCTTTCACTAAGGTCTGAGGTTAATGCAAACAGTCCTTCATGTGTCAAGACCACTGGGATGGTACCAACACACTTGCCTACTCCCTTACTTATCTGCCTTTTCTTCAGATGCCAAGCAGCTGGCCAGCCACTCCACAGTCTAAGTACAGCCACTCTGCTGCCCCTACGTCAGGGATGCTGTGGTATCTAGCCTACGTGTTTGTGACCAATTCAGTCATGCTACAAAAGCAGAAGAAGACCACCCAAGAAGAGCCTTTTATTGACCCTAATATTTTAAAACAAGGTGGGGCAGCACATCCCAGAGATAAATCACCAAGTGAAGTGAACAATGCAGTTACGTATCCAGAAGGCATCGTGCCATTTGCCCAACCACAACAGTCCCTCGGCTAGGCCACAAGGAGGCCTAGGTGGAAATGGTTGCTGCAGTTCTTGTATAGTTTTCTCAAGGTATCTGTAAAGAGTGCAAAATGAGAGTGTTGGCTTAAAGGACTTTGGCTGGCTGTTTGGCTGTCAGTTCTTTTGTTTAAGGCAGTCAGGGAAGCAAGAGACATCAAAGTCTTTGTTCATTCCTAAGAACATGAACATGAGAAGGGGAACTTACAGGAAGAACCTGAAGGAGATATTATGAGCATTTATTACTGGTTTTTAACAGTGCTTTAAGGATGTCTAACACTTGCCTAGTGTCCCAAGGACAGGAAGGTATAGTATGAGGTTTCTGGCCCGGACTTTCAGGCCTAGACTCAAGGTTTAGGCCCACAGACCCACAGACCCCCAGAGACACACACAGATGCTCTCAATAGTTTTAGGCTGATCGGCCTAAGGCCCAGTCACACAACTTGCTAGCTCTCTACCCTTCATCTAACCCATGATTCTTCCTGTTCAGCCATGTGGCTCGGTACCTTTTCTTAGAGCAGCATAGTTGTCTTCTTCTTCTTCCAGCTTCTCTCTGGCGTTTTGCTCTGTGATTCCTGTTCTCAGAATTTTCTTAGTCTGGTAGCCCCACCCACACTTCCTGTCTGTCTTTGGCCAATCAGCACTTTTTATTAAACCAGTGGGTGGGACAATTATTTACAATGTAACAACATAATCTCCCACATATCCCCCTTTCTCTTTTTAAAATGAAAAGAACTCCAAATCTAATATTCTTTTCCCCCCTTATATATAACAACTTATAAACAACACTGTAAATAAATACAAACATCCATAATCCATGTTTTGGGAATGTGGGCGTCATTCTCTAGGCTACTTCCTGCTGAATGGGGACTCTGGCAATCCCATAGGAATCCAAAGAAAAATGTAGGATTATGGACAAGTCTTTAGTGGAGTAATCTGTAAGGCTGGGTCATCACAGCCAATCTCCTTGAAATTGTTCTGGATACAGAGCTCTGGAAACTTCAACAGAGGTTCTCTGAAATGCTGAATCATCTGGTCCATCCATTTCCAATGGAGATTTTTCAGGGGGTCTTCCTCTATCAAACTTTATGTTCTTTATCCAGAAATAAATCCACAGCCTCTCATTTTCTGTGGAAATAAAAAGAAAACCTCTTCTCCAAAGTAGCATATCTTTGGATTCCAATTTTAAGGTAAACATATTTACAAAATATATAGGTTGAATTAATACAAGAATATTTATAATCAACTGTCTTTTAGCAGCTTTTACTAAGTCATTTTCAGTCAAGAAGCTTAAAGATAAGATAATAATATATAGTTTCCAGACATTCTTTGTATTTTCCATCTTTACGAGGCTTGCTTGCTTGCTTGCTTGCTTGCTTATTTATTTATTTATTTATTTGTTTGTTTGTTTGTTTGTTTGTTTATTTATTTATTTATGTTATTCTATTTTTTAAGGGCTTTCTCTACCCTTTTTCTTTTCTTTCTCTAAGCCTATATATATATATTTTCAACACACTCTAAACCACTTAGACTTTTTTTTTTAAGAAAACTGTCTTTACTGTATATTTATTTCTTAACTTTTTCTGTCTCTGACCACATCTTTGATTGCCTAGGGCCATTGACTCCACCCAGATTCTTCTATTTCTTCCTGTTTCTGACCATACCTTTAATCTGCCAGGATTCAAGATTGGTATGATGGGTGAATGGCTCCACCCAGCTCCTAGTCTAATTTCATAGAATTTATCTTTTTAACCCAGGTACTCTGGGGAATTTTAGGGTCCATATAATTACCAAGTAAAGCTTTGCCATCTGCTGCTCATTAACTCCATTTAAGTATTAGGCAGCAGGGCCTCTTAAAAGACTCAGGAGTAAAAAAACTAACACGTGTTTTGCTTCTAAAGCTGAATCAGGAAGCTTCTCTTAAAAAAGCCAAGCCTCAGACTGCCTCCAGCAAACAGAGCTGATCCAAGACACTAAGAAGCCATCTTTGACTCTATTCTCTTTTTGTCCTTATTAATAGAAACCTTAAATCCACCATACAGAGGTATTTGCTTACATCTAGACTCAGGAACAGGCCTTGTTCACCTTAAGTTGCATGTAGCAAACACACCATTTTATAATTTCATCCCGTATACCACTCAGTCTCTTTACCACAGGCCACTTCAGAGACACAACTCGGAAGCTGCTTTGGGCTTCAGTTCCCGTGTTCTAGACTGTTTTTGAAGCTTTCTATGGCTTTATGTGGGCATATTTTTTGCCCCACGTTGGGCTGCCATTTGTAGTATGAGGTTTCTGGCCCAGACTTTCAGGCCTAGACTCAAGGTTTAGGCCCGCAGACCCACAGACCCCCAGAGACACACACAGATGCTCTCAATAGTTTTAGGCTGATCGGCCTAAGGCCCAGTCATACAACTTGCTAGTTCTCTACACTTCATCTAACCCATGACTCTTATCCTGTTCAGCCATGGGGCTGGAAGGTGTCCCACAGGTTTCTCAAAACTATAAGGACTTAACTCACAAAAGATAAAGGCTCTGCCCTGATGAGCTCAAAATCTATAGTAGAAACTGATATTAAATGAGTAATGTCAAAATAATTCAAGGAACATCTAAGTTGAGAAAGTACAATACAATAGCAGCTGGAGGTAAAACAAGCTAACGGGCACCGAGAATGTTGAGAAAGGTGCTTAAGCAGGGAAGGTCCTGTGAGTCAGGCAAAGAAGGAAACACGAGCAAATAGTTGCTACACAGATCAGATAAAAACTTATTCATTCTTGTTCATGCAAATTTCAGAGAAACAACGTTTTGATATAAGTATGGGCCATGCAACATTTGAGATATACGGTAACTACTATTTGTCTGAAATTCTTATTTGACTTGAAGTTCTGCATCTTATCTGGAAATGTAGCAAGGAAGTATTCCAGCTCATCAACAGTTGTTTTTTTGTTTTGTTTTGTTTTGTTTTGTTTTGTTTTGTTTTTAACAAACATTGCCTTGGAGTGAAACTCAAAATAGAGGCTTAGCATTTGCCTCAATCCATATTGCATTTGTGAAAATCACATAATTCAAGTTCTTAAAAAAAGCAAAATCTAACTGAAGTATTTAACTGCAACTTTGGGAGGGTAGAGATAAGCAGCTGTTTTATAACAGCAGCAGTGGCCACAAGGAGATGGTGGAAGCTGCCCCCCATAGTAACAATCAAGAGATGCCATAACAATAAAAGACAGATTTAAGTTCAAGGGGACAGCCAGGGCAATAAGAAAATGGATGGTATGGAATACAGAAGTTTGGGAGAACGAAAACGTGATGTTGAAGAACTGAGGGTGTAGCTCAGTTGACAGAATACTTATCTCCCACACACATGGCCCTATGCTCAAGCTCCAATACTGTTTGGGCATTCAATTGCATGCCCTGTAATCCCAGCACTGGAGAAGTAGAAGCAGGAGGATCACAAGTTCAAGGCTACCCACGGCTAGTTCAAGTTCAAGGCCAGAATGGGCTACATGAGATCCTGTCTCAGAAAGAGAGCAGGGAGGGAGGCGGGACAGGGGTTCCAGAATGCAGAAACTGAAGAATGATGGAACACTCATAGAGCTAAGAGAGCCAGGGAATAAAAATGCAAGTCCCGCCATTGGAAGATTTCCAAAGAGCAGTGGAGTTTTCAAGCACAAGGGTCTCTGATACTCTAGGTCCAGAAACAAAGAGCTGGAGAATCACGTGTTCCTAGAGCTATACAAGAGTTGTAATACTTGATGGCACCATCTGCTGTCGGTCCCATCTGCCTGCTGCCTGTACTCTTCCGCAGTCAAACAAGACACAAAAGCTGTCAAAGGTTCATATTGGCAGGACTTCTAACCTGCACCGGATTTCAAAACAGATAAGGCTAAAGGACCCTAGCCAAGTTATTGCTAACAATTTGGTATATATCCTGACCATAGAAGACACATACACACACACATACACACATACACAAAGCTAACTTTAGGGGCCAGAGAAATAGGGCAGCAGTTAAGAGCTCTGGCTGCCACTCCAGAAAACCTGGGACCAGCACCCACATAGGGGTTCAAAATGGTTTGTATCTCCAGTTCCAGGGGACTTGATAAGCTCTTCTGGCCTCTGTAGGCACCAGGTAATACATGTGGGATGCTGACATACATGCACGTAAAACATCCACACACAGAAAATGCAAAGAGATAAAGCCATTTTTAAAGTTAACTTACAAATTCTATCTAGCAAATTTCTAATAAATAAAAAAGAGAAACCCCAAAATATTCACCACTCTGCCAACAACTTTCTTCTGTGACACACAGAGTTTAAGATAAAATGGTCCCCCTAAGGCAAGTTCATGTCAAAATCCCTGGATCTAGTGAATGAGACTCTACTTGGGAAAAAGTCCTTGGAAGATGAACTTAAGGTCTTTGCAATAAGAAGATTCTGAGTTATGCAGACAAGTCTTAAATCTAATGACAAGTGCCTGAATGAGAAGGCAGACACAAACAACATGAAGTGGCAGAACTGAGGTTGGAAGGACTGGCCACATCCCCTGTGTTAAGTGACTTTTCTTGGGGCACCACTCACAGGGAACAAAGTAATGGTAAAGTAATTTGTGGGGTGACTCCAACAGCATGGATGAAGAATGTCTTGGGGGACAGCAGAGAAAGGATTTCTCCTAGAGTTTCCAGAGCCTGAGAACCCATTGACACCTTCACTTCAGATTTCCAAACTTCATGGCTACAATAGAATACATTTCCCTGAAGTCATCAGCTGTCTATAAATCTATAACAGGAGTCTAACAAACTCATATACGTTCCTGCCTTGAAACGGTGTCAGATACCACAGCACCTTATTTTTGTTATCACAGTCTACAAAGGATACTATTTTTAAACATAATTATACAACTTTCTTAAAATTTAAAATTCCATTATTTTGATTCCTACTCAGCTCCATAATTTCTTCAATTATACCATAAAGATTCCTTCCGAGTTTAGTTTAGTATTTAATCCAAGCAAGATCCATGGAAAGCATCTGAGTGCTATGAAGGGATGGATTCTATGGCAACGTTTAAATGAATAGAGACAAAGTCAGGCTTTGTGAACGGCATGAGAAATTCCCAGACCTCAGACCCATCTCCTAGGGTTTCAATGTATGCATGGCCTTGCTCACAAAAACAACCACAGCTGGCCATGAGACATTACTGGACTCACAGGAGTGTAAATGCAACACAGTGGCCCTCAGGTACTTTAAGTTTCCTAGGGCTCTGTGGAGAATCAGAGGGCAAGACAGACAGTGAGAAAGCTAAACATGGCCAGGTGAGAAAGATTTGCCAAACTAGGTCAGTTAATGTGCCCAACATGAGAGCAAAATGGCCTCACCACGCTCAAGGGGTGGTCGGGAATGGAGAGGGCTCAAGGAAGCGTCCTGTAGGCAACAGGTACTTACTTAAAAGGATTTAAAGAAAAGAAGTATATTCAGATTGGTTTTTTAAACCTCCTCTGGTTGCAAACAGAAAAGATACTAGAGCAAGGGAAGCGCCTCCCCCTTGTAGGTCTGCTCCCTCTCTCTTCCCAGCTAGCTAACACAGAATTCAGGTTTCTGTAAGAGGCCTTATTTTATTCTACTATCTGGTGATGGAAGAATCTGCCCCCTGATCACTGTGTCTAGGCCTAAGACAGGCCGGCCAGGGAGAAGTGACATCTGGCTTCAAATTGATAAAAAAAAAAAAAAAAAAAAAAAAAAAAAAAAAAAAAAAAAAAAAAAAAAACTACTCACGAGCTGTGAAAACTGGGCATATTCTCTAACAGTGGTTAAACTTTGTATGTGCATTTTTACA
The DNA here is from genome assembly GCA_033318265.1 of Phyllotis vaccarum. Classification (NCBI taxonomy): domain Eukaryota; kingdom Metazoa; phylum Chordata; class Mammalia; order Rodentia; family Cricetidae; genus Phyllotis; species Phyllotis vaccarum. The sequence goes on from JARWLC010000008.1 coordinate 56,394,390, forward strand.
TGCTAAGGCTTTAACCATTCCCTTTTGCTCTTGACATGAGAGACATTTCCCAGAGAAGATCAGAATTCATGAGCTCACCCTGCAACTTTCACCCAAAACGCAACTCCGGAAGATAGAAGGCTGGGTGGCTGGGAGGGAGATTCGGGTGTATGAGAAGTTAGAAATTCAAAATGGTCCGCAGGGGGCATGGGGGGGAAAACTGTCTTGGACTATGGTTTACAGTCGGGGAGGACAGCGAAGGCCTCTTTATTACTGCACCTTAGCCCGAAAAATACAGAGCAGGGAAGTCTATGCTGTGAGGCTACCCCAGGCCTCAACTAAGGCTAAAGAGAAAAAAGAAACAGCCGGTGGGAAAAGAGAGACACGCAAGTGCAAACCTCATTCCGGGAGCAATCTCAGCGCAGCCGCACTCCCGCGATGTCGGCCCCTTTACCCTGCGGGCTGGGTCGGGCCTTCGGTGAACATGTGCGTCTCAGTAGGTCCAGCCCTGCCCAGAAGTGTGGTTCCTGCTGCCTCCTGCAGGTCGGCCTGACATTTGAAGCAGGTGCATTATCAACTAGATCCCAGAAGGGAGAAAGATTTTTAGCAGGAGAGAAGGTTTTCTTTCAGGGGACCCACCCCGGTGGAACCTCTGCCGAAGCCAACTTACTCGGTGTCTATAAATCGTTCCTATTTTCAGCGGAGGGAGATGAAGTTCCAAATTGTGAAGTAGGATGTCCAGGTCAGAATCCAAGTTGATCTAGTTTAAAGCTGGAGTTCCCGTTCCGCTCACTGTCTTTAGGATCAGGCAGATGTAGGTGTGACATCAAGATCCTGCGCTTTCATTGGGAGACCAGGGAAGCCAGCCTTAGATGTCCAGGAGGAATGGTACAGAATGCCGGAGTTGGAAAGCATTTTGAATCATGCGAGTCCAGTGGAATCAGTTCCGGGGGGGGGGGGGGGGAGAGGAGAAAGAAAGAAAAGAAAAAAACGTAAATTAACATGATATTGTATCTCTTGGTAAATCCTTACACCACTCCACTTTTGCCCTCTAGTCTGAAAATGGTAACCCAAATGAACGCTCTGTTCTCTGTTATACAGCAGCAGTCCAGGTATTGAGGGATTCCAGGATTGTGTGGGGAAAATGGTAACCCAAATGAACGCTCTGTTCTCTGTTATACAGCAGCAATCCAGGTATTGAGGGATTCCAGGATTGTGTGGGGTTCCAAACACAAACAAGCCTAATATATATGCATCACATCGTGTGTCAGTCGTTTGCTAAACCTATTCCTTCCAGAGTAAAAGCATTTAGGGAAGTCATGTGATCGTATTTTGAGAACTGGGAGGTCTAATCTGGTCCTAGAGGATTAAGCAGACCCTGGAAGAGTCGCAGGAGAACCCTGATGTTTTCCTCTGACTTCTCCAGAAACTCCTTCCCACCCTGCTATGTCCACCCTCACCCCAGCCTTCTCTCCCCCCTTGGACTCACAGAACATCATGTTCCCTACTCTAAATAAAATGAGAACCTCTTAGAATTCATCACTGTTTCAACGATATGATGTGAATTAATATCTTCTTCTCTAGGAAAGTAATTACCCTTCTAAGAGAATGTGCCTCAGAGTAGATGCTCCAAGATCTCATTCACCTTGTCACAACAAACAAGCTGGAAACAGGTGCATGATGCTTTCATTGGATGCACATTATTTAAACAATTTTTTTACAAATCTCTGGGCAGTGGTGCATGCCTTTAACCCCAGAACTCAGGAAGCAGAGGCAGGTGGATCTCTGAGTTCAAGGCCAGCCTGGTCTACAAAGTGAGTTCCAGGGCTACACCTGGAAATCACTTTTTGAAAACCTGTCTCAAAAATAAATAAAAACCCTCTATACACTATGGGAATTTCACACTTGGAAACATATGGGGGGGGGGAGGTCTTTCTCCGGCTGAACTTCCAACTGCCATAGCCAGCAAGCATATTTTACAAACTGATAAATGGGCACAAACCAGGGCATTTCATGTCCACCAAGCTGATACTGCAGAAAATAGTTACAGGAATGCTGTGCATATAAAGAGGAAGAAAGACTCAGTCACAAGAGCACAGGATAGGATGAATTACAGAAGAATGAGTTGACACAGGGAACTAGTGTGAAACTGGTTGTGTTCCACACAGTAAACCAGCAAAGCCATGGCACAAAGAGGGATGAAAAAGAGGAAAGAATAATCTAGTCAATAAAAGTGTACCTCTCAATAATGACCTTAAATGTAAATGGCTTCGGCTTACCAATAAAGACACATAGACTTGTTGACTTAAAAAATTAGATCCAGCCAGGCAGTAGTGATGTACACCTTTAATACTAGCATTGGGAGGCAGAGGCAGGTGGATCTCTGTGAGTTCAAGGCTTGCCTTGACTACACAATGAGTTCCAGGAAAGCCAAAGCTACACAAACCCTGCCTGGAAACACACACACACACACACACACACACAGAGAGAGAGAGAGAGAGAGAGAGAGAGAGAGAGAGAGAGAGAGAGAGAGAGAGAGAGTCCAAGAAATAATACACTTCATGGGTAAAGACACCTATAGACAGAGAACCAGAGACTGGAAGATAATCTATCAAGTGAATGAAAGCCAAAAACAAGTTGGCATGGCTGGTCTGACATCTGATAAGCATACTTCATGTCATAATTAGAAGGAATAAAGAAGATACTGCATTATTAATAAGGGGAACAAATTCATCAATTTGCTCACATACAAATGTTTGATCACTGAACAGTGGAGTCCAAATTTCACAAGTTAAAGAACACAAAAATTCAGACATGTCCTAACACAATAATAGATGACTTCAATTCCTTACCATCATCTTTAGCTAATGTTTAATATTGTATAACAATATCCTGTGGTGGATTTATGATGTTACATTGTAAATAATTGTCCCGCCTATGAGTTTAATAAAAAGTGCTGATTGGTCAAAGACAGACAGGAAGTGTGGGCAGGGCTACCAGATTAAGAAAACTCTGGAACAGGAAGAATAGAGCAGAATGCCAGAGAAAAGCCAGAAGAAGCAGAGGACAACTATGCTCCCCTGAGAAAAAGTACCGAGCCCCATGGCTGAACAGAATGAGTCATGGGTTAGTTTAAGGGGAAAGAATTAGCAAGTTTATATCCCTGGGCCTTAGGCTGATCAGCCTAAAATTAATGTAATCATTTTTGTGTCTCTGCAGGTCTGTGGGTCTGCAGGTCTAAACCTTGAGGCGAGGCCCAAAAGTCCAGACCAGAAACCTCATACTACAATATCCTTTGAATTAAACCATTCCATCTTGTAGGGAAGCTCCTTGAGACTCAACACATTCTTTAAAAAAAAAAAAATGCTCAACACCACTCAGCAACTGATAAATCTCAGGAAATCCCTGAAATTTAACAGATTCAAAAAGAATTCTCTCTCCCCAAGGTTATATGATAAAAAGACTGCTGAAAAGAGGAGAGTCTCCAGCATGTTGAGCTGCTTGCAAGTCATACAAAGATCTCCAAAAATGTATTTCACAAGTAGTTAAAGTGATGCAGCTGCCTCTAAGTCATTCTCACTCCTGTAAGTAACCCCAATAAATTCACAGGTTCACCAAGTTGGGCTTTGGCATAATCCATTTTTTAGTCTGTAACCAGTGCCCTATCTGGGATGAGAATTTTCTTTAGATATTCCATGAAATCCACACACCAGTTTCCTTCCCTGTAAACAGCATTAGTATAGTTTGAATGCCTTTTAAGACTCACATGTGAAACAGTTAGTATAGTGCCCAAGCCAGCATACAAAAGGCCCTGCGTGCCAAGTGTCCTCTTCCTGGACACTGAAGCCAACATACCCCACAGGAAGAAGCCCCTCAACTCTACTTACTCCAGTACTTGGTCACATCTCTAAGACAAGTCAATCTTGGTCCTTTTCTATACTGCTCCTCTTTCTTGAATATAGCACCCAGTCCTCCTTCCAGAGTTGAGACCACTTTTGACAGCCTAGTCAGGAATAACTCCAAATTTGATTGAATGATCTTTTGAGTCCCCCAGCTCAGTCTATCGCTCACTGGAGGAACTTAGGACAGGAACCTGGAGGTAGGAGCTGATGTTTACTGACTTGTTTCCCCCGGCTTACTCAGCCTGATTTCTTATAGAAGCCAGGACCACAAGCCCTGGGGTGGCACCCACAATTAGCTGGACCTTCCCTCATCAATCACTAGTTAAGAAGATGCTGTACAGACTTGCCTACAGACCAATCTTATGACAGCATTTTCTTGAGGGTTCCTCTTCTCAAATTATTCCAGCTTCTGCTGAGTTGACCTAAAACTAGCCTGCAAGTTGATAAAGAAATTACCTATGAAAGATACTCACAAATCTTAATAGCTCTTCTCGGCAAAGACCTTAGCACTTGCCTTGTTCCAGAGGGCAAGGAAAGAGTCTATCCACAGTCCTGGCCCTGGGCACACTGGAAACTAACCTGAAAACCCTCTTAGAAAAACAGGCTTAGTCTGGTTCCTTTGCTTCCTGGGAATTCCAGAAGTGACCCCCAAAGAACTGTCTTCCAGAGCTCGGAGACTGGGGTTTGCTGGGACTAGGTACCCAAATGAAGAGAGCGAGCAAACGGAAGGAGGGCTGGAGGGATGTAGAAGACTTTGGGGACCCAGATCCCACCTGCCCGGGCTCCCATTAGCGTTTTCAGTCAGGAAGCCCCAGAATCATGCCAGATTCCACCCCACAATATCACAGCTCTGAGATGCCTCTATTCTTCTGGGTCCCTGCAGGATCACCTGTTGGGCTGACACTTCCTGGACTCCAGGGCAGCATCCTTAGTCCCATTTCTGCCGCTTCATGCAGATCCTTGGTAGGTCAGTATTGTGTGTTGCGCATTGTCACCTGCTCCTGGCATATAGTTAACCCAGATATTCTCCCGTCACAGACCTGTCACAGAGCTACCTGTCCACTCTTCCCAGCATTTGAAGGTGCCATCTCCAGCCAAGAGCAGCTTGGTTCTGGTCCTGGACACTCTTTGTGCTGAGTTTATTAGTCCCAAGAGGAGGAGTCGAACCCTGGCAGCCCAAAGGTCACTGGTCAATTCAGTCTTCCAAACACACAGTGTAGCACCCATCCACTGTAAGCACCTGTTTTAAATCCAGTTGACTCTTCCTTAACCTGCCTGCAGTCGCTGTCCTGTAGGAGATCCAAGGACCCTTATCCCTTACTCTTGTTGGAGATGTCCTGGACATGGTTACTTGCTGCGTCATATACCTTGTTGGGCTTTGCCAAACTGAAAAAAAATAGAAAAGTGTAAAACAAAAATTTAAATAATCAAAACCGAACAGCCAAAATCAAAAGGAAAAATTACATAAAAAAGACCGGATTAAGCAAAACTCAGATTTTGCAAAGAAAAAACAAAGAGGTAAAAATCAAATTGGAGAGGTTAGGAAAAAAGATATAAATCTGATTTCAGGTGTAGTGCACTCTCATGGAATTTGGATTGGGATCTTGTGAATCAAACAAATTATGAAGCTTTTCTCATTCAGTTGCATTTCCCTCTAAGAGGCCGCAGGGGGCACTAGAGGGCGGTTCCTCATCGAGCAAGGCCCTGCTTTAGCCTGTCTTAGGTCTAAGGATAATAGTCTGCATGGAAGACTATGTAGAAAAAAGGGAGGGGGAAGGGGTGTGCGATTTCTTCATTGCTTTGTGTTTAAGGAATACAATTTCCTGACACTCTGCACAAGGAAAAAAGAAAGAAAAGAATTACAGGATGAAAGGTGGAACTTGAAGCAGAGCAATGGGGAATGACCTGAACAGGCCTGTCCCTCTAGCCTCAGCCATCCATCTTGACTCATAATGAACTTTAGCCAAGGCTGTGGGGATAAAGGTTTTTCTCAGGACGGAAATCATTCCAATAAACAATAATGGTATAAGAACTGCTGATAATAATGAACATCTTTTGCGTACCAGAAACTAAAAATTGTGCAGGTACCACTGTTGCCTTCACAGCCACCCTCTGAGGTGGACGCCGCTATCATCCCATCTTACGGAAGAAGGAAGAAGCGACTAGCGTTAGACCATGCAAAGAAGCAGCAGATCCAGTTTTAAGATGAGGATGCAGACTCTGTGGTCATTCCAGAGTTTCACCATGTGTCTCTCATACATTCCTGCAAAGCAAAGCACTGCCTGACCATTCAGAATACACAGTAGAATTTGCTATTGTTATTAATACAATGAATGATAGGTGTTTTCCAGCTTAATAGCTAAGTTAAGGAATTAGACAAGATTAATATGCATGACAGATACCAAATGAATGAAGTAATCAGTCGGTCAATCAAACTAACACATAACAGATGCACATCAGCATTCCAGTGGAGAGGAAGATGTGCAGAGAGAATGTCAGACATGGGTCATAGCTGGCTCAGTGTAGTGTCTTATAATTTTACAGGAAAAGTCTCCATGCCACTATCAGAAAGCAATGTCTGATTCTAAGTGTCTGAATAGTAGTTATATTACGAATGTTTGAGTTCATGGATTAAGCACATTTAAAAAAAAAAAAAAAAAAACCTTCACATGAGGTACCAAATTCAGTCAGTTGGAATTCATTACTAATAAACTACAAGTTACCAATAATGTGTTGGTGTGATGACATTAAGAAACAAAATCAAAGCACTTTCCCTTGGTCATTTAACCAAGAGAGAGCCCAGATTTTAGTTCTGTTCTTCAGGATCCCCATGTCTTCCACCTTCTTTTCTGTCTGTTTTATGAGTGTGAATCTGCCTGCCTAAAGACTGTCTGTGAGTCTGACCCTGTGCCTGTCTGTTCATGTCAATGTGTCTGTTTGTGGAATGCCTGGATGTCTGTTTGAGTGACATCCTAACAAAGTGTTTTACTCTTTATTTATTGAACAACACAGAAAAACCATAGCATGGGGAAGAAATGAGGAACACCTCACAGAAATGTTGACCAGAAGTTTATAAGGGATTAAGTCATTGACTCCAACTAATTTCAAATGACCCAGACAACAAACATCGTTTTTATCAAACAATATCCATATGTTATGTTCAGCATTTATGGCAGATATTCATTTTATAAAATTGCTTTCAACCTCTATTTTTACTGCTTTCAACAAATGATTATCAGAACATACAAGCATTGTCTAGGTCAGGGATAGAGCAGAATATGGATTAAGGTTACAGATGTACACAAGCTTACACTGCAGATACAAGGCAAGTAATGTTGATTCTCTTGAAGCAGGTTAAAAAAATGAGCTGAGTACACAGAATAGCAGTCTTAAGTAACCTCAAAGAGTATTGTTAACTTTTTCTGTAGAGTCCAACAAAAATCCCAGTTATTTAAAATGTAAAACTTATTTTCATTATAATGCATTGCTACATTTGATCTCATGTGCTTGTGGGTGGTTGACTAAAAATGTTTTCTTCATTAAAATTTAGTAAAGCAATAATATGATACCTATATTTTAGCCAAGGAAAGCACCTCATGACTGATTTTGAAGGCTCATTATTAATTTCACAGCTATTTTTCTATTAGCTCTGGAACAGGACTCAGGCCTTCACAGGATGCCAATTCACAGACTGAGGAGTAAGGAACATGAGCAGGAATATCATGTTAATTGAAACTTGAAGTCTGAGCGGTAGCCAACAGGCCATGAGCCAGTTGGAACCCCATATTGGTACCTCATGCTAGATACCTGGAATGGGTTGAGCAGAGATGCTGGTGGAAAGAGGATCTGTAATCAGTGAAAACAAACAGTGCTGGGGGCTGCAGGACATGACTTAGAAGCAGACTGAGCTGTTTCAGTGACAAGCTGTACTCATAGGGGGCCTTGGCTGAGCATGGATTACTGCCCATGAGTCATCTACTTAAGTCATCTGGACTTTGCTGTCTCCAGATGTTGCTGGGTGGAAGCTTTGCATCATGGGGGGAAAGGTAATTTTTGTGTGCAACTTGCTTTTCATTGGTTGTCATTAACTAAGCTCAATGCTATATGTGTCTGTGTGATACAAACCCAGAGCATCTGTCTTAGATGACCCTTCATTCTTCTGTTTAACATTTAAAGAAGGGGCTGGACAGATGGATCAGCAGGTAAAGATACTGCTGCATGACCTAATAAACCTGAGTTATGTACCAGAACCTACATCAGGGTGAAAATCTACAACCGACTCCACAAAGGTGTCCTCTGACCTCCACATATACACCGTGACATGAGTATACCCACACACATGTTCCATCACATGTCGTCATAATAAATAAAATTAACTTTAAAAATAATGATGTTCTCCATGGCCAATGGATCACGTGCACTCACCAGCACACATGGGCAACATAACTTTATATTATCCAAAATAAATTTATTGAGAATTAAAGAAAAGCACTAATGACAACTCAAATTTCCTAGTCTGCTAGTCTCCACAGAGCTGCAACTATACTTGTGATTCTCAAAATATAAACATCAAACAGAAAATCAGATGAAAACCTGATGTACAGGGTCTATTTGTATTACTCCCTTGAGTCTTTTTTAGCAAAATAATCTTAATGCAATAAAATTGGCATCCTTAAGAAAAAGCAAATTCTTGTCTCTGATAAAGCGGTTTCTTCTCCCTGTAGTATTCTACTAATGCACTGAACAATGTTTTTCACCTATAAGGAGGAGTACCAAGAGAAAGCTTAAGGGAAAATTTAAAAAAAAAAGCAACAAAAATAAATGGCTAGAAGTATCCACCTCTTGGTAATCCAGGAGGAATTACTAGTGAGACTCATTCTGCTACAAGTTTAACAAGAAGAAAGATCCCATCCCGTTTCCTCTTACTTATTTTTATGGTGTGGTATAACTGCCTGCCTGCTGTCATTAACAGACCAACATGGAATCTCTAGGAAGTTTCTGGGAAAGAAAGGAAGTGAGTGAATATTAAAGTCATCTGAAATACTACCCAGCTGTGTTGTGGAATTAATACAGCTGTGATACCTTAGGTAGGCTCTGGCATACCTCACAGCAACTGTGTCAACTCAGGCTAGTCTTAAAGAGTTAGAGAGGCTGGAGAGATGGTTCAGTGGTTAAGAGCATGCCCTGTTCTTCCGAGGACCCGGGTTTGGTTCCTGATGTCAAACGAAATAGAAGGAGGAGGGTATGACTACTCCAAAAGTGTGGAGAAGACCTTTGTTGTAGATACAAGAGAGAAGAGTCCAGGCTGAGCAAGCTGACCAACTACACTGGACCGTGAGAAGAGAGATGGGGGGCGGGGAGGGGGGAGCAAGAGAGCTGGCCCAAACCAAGAGATCCAGAAACCAGTGGAGCCGAAATGACTGAATTATATATGAATCGGACTGGGGCAGGAAGGGAAGCTGAAGCTCAGCCTCTGGGAGGGAGAGAGTTCCAGGTTTCTTTGACACCTAACAACCACCTATGATTCCAGCTCCCATGGTTCTGATATCCTCTTCTGGACTCTGGGGGCATGTGCGTGTGTGCCTTCAGACCCACCCCCACACACACACACACACATGGACACACACACACACACACACACACACACACACACACACACACACACACATATGGACACATGCCTGCACAAAATTAAAAGGAAAGATCTCTTTTTTAAAATAAATAAATAAATATGGAGAGAGAGAAATTGGTTTTCATGAAAAGATTTTGGAAAAAAAAAATGTTGGTAAATTATTCCAGTCCTAAAGCAGTTGCTGATGTTTAGGGTTAAGTTCTCAATTAATGATTTTTTAGTCCATGAATTGTTCATGGAATGTCACTCATATCCTATACTGGCCGGGGACGTGGCCAAGTCAAAATTAGATAATTTTTTGCAGCTCCCTTTAACAAACGTGACTCTATTCGTTAGTACCCCTTCTTCATCCTCTCCTCCTCCTTCTCCTGTTCTTTCTTTTTTCCTTCTTCTTTACTTTATTTCCTCAAAGATCTTCTTGGTCCTCTGCTGCCTGATTCAGTGATGCAATGATTTCCAACCCTCAGGGGAATCACATTGCAGAGGACTAATGCCTGGCGCTCAATTCCAGACTGTATAGTTTGGTTGGGATGGAGAACAATTCAGGCATGAGAGGCATTTTCTAAATTAGTCTTTCTATATTGTGACATTTGTTTCACACGGGACTAGAAAAATAATACCAAGACTGATTGTATACTTTGTTCAAGTTCTTTTAAAATCAGGATAAAGACAAGGATGTTCACGCTCAGTGATTTTACTCAAAATGGTATTTGAAGTCTTAGCCAAAGCAATATAAAAAGATAAGAAGAATAAAACAGTAAAGAAGAAATTACAGGATCTCCTTCTGCAGTTGGAATGAAGTTATACTTTAAAAACCCCAAACATCCATAAGGCACTATTAAAAAAGCCCAAGACTGTTGGGAGCCGCTGGCCCCAGCTCCTCAAGGTGGCGCCGATATCCGGTGCTGGCCAACCCGCCTGAGTCAGTAAACAAAACAAGAGCGCAAGCGTTTGATACTCTTCCAGACTAGTCTCTCCGCCTCTCCCGTGGCGTCATGTGAGATAATGAGCTGCAGCCTATAGAAAGGTGACACGTCCAAGGCAGAGGTCTTTGGTCTATATAAAAGTTGGGCTTTCCTACCTCGTGGTCTCTCCATTTTCCGTAAGCTAATGCTCTCCCTCAAGACGCATTAAAGCTTTGCTGCAGAAGGATCCTACGTGTGCCGTGCCTTTTCTTGCGGGCGAGAAGTGGGCGCGGGACAACTGGTGCCGAAACCCGGGAACTGAACACCATTTGCACCGTCGGAGAGCCCTTGGAGACGAGGTGGATTCAGAACTGCAGGTAGGCTGCTCGGAGAGATATGTCTGAACTGGACTTTGGTTTGGGACTTTTGCCACCCTGGAAAGGATTTTTTGAGGCCTTGATGCTTGTCTTAGCAGTGTTGTTGTTCGTGGTTGCTTTTTGCTTCTACCGGTCTGTGAGATCCTCTCAGTCTATCGTAACAGCACTAGACTCCTTGCTTAACTTTGTAGAAGATAAGGCCTGTAAAGATCTGATAGCTAAAGGGCGAGATGTGATGAGAAAAGTTCAGGACAGCATGTCAGAAACCGAGCGCCATGTGAGGTTAGGCGCGCGCCATAAAGTAACAATACTCGATAAGGAAAAAGGACCCCCCCCCCCCCCCCGTGAAGTAAAAAATATGGGGGAGTTAAGAAACCAGAAACTACTCGATAAGGAAAAAGGACCCCCTGGTAGAGTAAAGAATAAGGGGGAGTTGGGGAACCAGAAACTAAAGCCTGGTCCCCCCACTTTTTACCCTGTACGGGAACTTGAAAATTTAAATTTAAAGTTTGGCTCCTCGTGGTATAAGGAAAGACAGGGCCTGGGGCGGTTGGGGCAAGGACGAACCACGCCCAAGATTCCTAAACAAAGACAAGGCCTGGGTTTTTTTGTGATTAAAAAGAAATCCGGAAGGTGGCGTCTGTTACACGACTTAAGAGCTATTAATGTGCAGATGCATCTTTTTGAGCCCGTTCAGCGGGGACTCGCCATGCTCTCTGCCTTGCCAAAAGATTGGCACATGATTATAATGAAGGTCCAATTAGCTCAGATTGATTATGATAAGCCATTTTTCCCTATGTGTTTTTAAAACAAGAATATTGCCTACTGCTGTATTATGGCAGGCAGGCCCCTTATTGTGGATTCATCCCCCAGCCTCACCCCAAAAGGTTATTGCCTGGTATCCAGCCGCCGTTGCCCAGTTAGCTCAGAAGGGCTTGAGGGCCTCGGCTGAGTATTTTGGTACTTATCCCACTTTGATGATCTTACCCTATACCACCCATCAGGTTCAGGTCCTAGCTGCTACCAATGATGATTGGGCCATATTAACTGCTATGTTTCCTGGAAAAATTGATAATCATTATCCTAAACATCCTTTGTTACAGTTTGTGGCCTATCACCCTGTGATATATCCACGTGTTACTTCCTCAGTACCTTTAAAAGATGGCTTAATTGTATATACTGATGGCTCAAGAAATGGAAGGGGTGCTTATGTTATAAATTCACAGACATTTTTTAAAGATTTTGGTCAAAGATCACCCCAGATTGTTGAATGTCTAATTGTGTTAGAAGTTTTACAAAGGTTTGATTGTCCGCTTAATATTGTGTCTGATTCCCATTATGTGGTAAATGCTCTTCAATTACTTGAAACGGCTGGTGTTATTAATCCTTCCAGTACAGTGTCTGCCCTGTTTTGCACCATACAAGATTGTTTGCTGCAACGCCGTGAGCCTTTTTATATTACCCATATACGGGCACATTCGAGACTCCCGGGCCCTATGAGCAGGGGAAATGATTTGGCTGACCAAACCACACGCCTGGCTGCTGCTGCTGCTGCTGCTGCTGCTGCTGCTGCTGCTGCTGCTGCTGCTGCTGCTGCTTCTTACACCTCTGGCTTTTGCACATCGAACCTTAAAATCCTATTTGTTAAAACAAAAAGGGGGAATAAGGTTGCCCCCAACACCAAGAGTGTCAATTGCCCTGGCATTGCTTACCATAAATTTTTTAAATATTGATGATAATTATCAAAATGCTGCTGAGTGATGTTGCTCAGAACCACAACGGCCAAAAGAGCTAGTAAAATGGAAAGATATTTTGGAGAATAAATGGAAAGGCCCGGATCCTATTTTAATAAGATCCAGGGGAGCTGTTTGTGTTTTTCCACAGGATGAAAGAAATCCGGTTTGGGTCCCAGAGCGCCTCACCAGGAAAATATTGCAAGAGGAAGAGCCCTCGCCTTCTCCAGTTGATGTGTTTGGTGACAGCGGTGGGGGATAATGTCCACTTTCCCTCTGCCAATGCCGGTGATGTATAATACACAAGTTTTCCCTTGATTTTTTTTACCACTGATAAGGATTTAGGCCTAGCATTAAAGAAAATAGAAGTTTGGGGTTAAAGGGAAGTTTATGTTTTAGTTGAAAATAGTTCATGTATATTACTAAAAAATTTCTCGGCAGCCTGGCAAAAAGAAACAGAGTTTGATAAAACCAAAATTGGCTCCCTTTTGCTCAGGTAGGCCGGATAAAGATTCAATTTTACCATGTAACAGTTGCCAATCCAGGAATATAGGTTGGGCCACGCCTAAAGTATTTTCATTTTTTCCCAATTTGGCCACCATTTATTTAGATTGTTAGCAATGCTTCAGAAATTATAGATAAATTGAGATGCAAATTTGATAATTGCTTTTATGCCTTATGCTGAGATGCTCAGCTTTATTTCTTTGCAGTAGTGGCCCACATGCCACGATTTGTGCCCATACCAGTAGAGACCCCCAGTAGCTTGCAGCTATTTAGACAAAAAAGAGATTTTGGAATCTCTGCTGTTATTATAGAGATTGTCGCCACAGCTGCCATGGGGGCCTCAGTGACTGCCTCAGCTCTTGCACTTTCAGAAACAGTACAGACTGCGCAGGCGGTTAATGATTTGTCCGCCTCAATAAATGGCACAGTTGGGGTGTGAGCAAAAACTTGCTGGCTTATGCATAACCTCTATTCAATATGAAAATTTTACAAAGGCAGCTAATCTTTCGAGAAGCCTTTCTCAATTTTGTTACAGAATTGGTCGTCTGAATTTGAGCAGACCCTTCGTGACCTGCAGGTGGCAATCGTCCAGGTCAATTCCACTCGGCTAGACCTGTCGCTGACCAGAGAGTTTTCTACGTGGATTTCCTCAGCCTTCCCCTACTCCAAGGAATGGGTGGGGGTGGGTATGTTTGGCCTAGCCTTTTGCGGAGGACTGGTCATTCTTCTCTAGATGGTTTGCAGGCTCAGAATCCAAAGTCCGAGAGACAAAACAGTTTTGGCTCAAGCCTTAATGGCTCTAGACTCAGGAGCCTCGGTAGATGTGTGGCTACCTATACTAAAGCAATAGGGATATTTTGGCTCAAACAGCTCCTGCACACCTAGGACAGTCCTGTCCATTGCACTGGGTGGAGTGTTCGGCCTCTTTCCTGAGAGGAGTGTTGAGCCAAGGGCATCGCACAGGACATAGCTATGTCCTGGGAGGTATGTTGTCCTGCATAAGGGTGCCTGCCTTAATTCCCTTCCCAACAAAAGGCAGAGGACAGGCTGGGGGCATCTCGATCTGTCAAGGGATTAGAGATGACACCCACGCAAGTCCACAATGTTTTCTGGGGGATAACCACTGCCTCCATCCTCTTACAGGATTCCCTCATTGCTTAGAAAAGAAAAAAGGGGGGGGGGTGTTGGGAGCCGCTGGCCCCAGCTCCTCAAGGTGGCGCCGATATCCGGTGCTGGCCAACCCGCCTGAGTCAGTAAACAAAACAAGAGCGCAAGCGTTTGATACTCTTCCAGACTAGTCTCTCCGCCTCTCCCGTGGCGTCATGTGAGATAATGAGCTGCAGCCTATAGAAAGGTGACACATCCAAGGCAGAGGTCTTTGGTCTATATAAAAATTGGGCTTTTCCTACCTCGTGGCCTCTCCATTTTCTGTAAGCTAATGCTCTCCCTCAAGACGCATTAAAGCTTTGCTGCAGAAGGATCCTACGTGTGCCGTGCCTTTTCTTGCGGGCGAGAAGTGGGCGCGGGACACAAGACATGACACACTTTTTCAACAAAGTCAACCTACAAAAACCCATATAATGAACCTGGTGAGAAAAAAGCAAGTGTTTTCTGGCCGTGATAGGGCCACTATACTCATGAATGCAGCAGATGTGGTTGCCTGAACACGATCAATTTATTCAACTTTCCATCATGGTGAGGAGGTGGGCACTCAGGAGCCTCAATCCTAAGAGAAGAGTTGAAGGCTCCTGGGAATTGATGGCTTCTTAGGAAAGGATGGATAGTTTTCTTTGGGGGTCACCCCTGTCACCCCGGCAGGTCAGCCTCACTCCAGTGGATGACTGCATAGCCATCAGTATATGAGCAGTACACGCTGTAGTCAGTCTGTTATTTTATGTTAGGAGGGGTAAGGAAGTGTGGGGGTTGCTAAGAGGAGCTGGTGGTGCCAAGTGCCAAGTGAATATGATCAAAACCCACCATATATGCAAAATTCTCAAAGAATGAATACAAAATTAAACATCTAGAAGCAGAAAAGATATCAAGTAGCCAAAGCAATCTTAGATAGAAAAAAAACAGTGCTGGAAGCATCACCATACCCCATCTCAAATTATACGATGAAGACACAGTAACAAAAATGGCATGGTCCTGGCACAAGACTTGTTGACCAAGGGAATAGGAGACCTACACAGCTCCAGGTCTGATTTGACAAAGATGCCAAAAATATGCATTGGGGAAAAGACAACCTCTTTTAACATGTGATTCTGATAAAAATGTGAATATCCACGTCTAAATCATTAAGATAGTCCACTTCTATCTTCCTGCCTCCAAATCAAAATGGACCAAGTAACTTAATGTGGACCTGCAAAGTTTGAAACTGCTAGATAAAAAGCGTAAGTGAAACAGTTCAAATTATAAGTGTGGTTAGGGCTTCCTAAAAAGGTTTCATAAGGGATAGAGAAGTATCCCAAGGACTGAAAATGGCACTACATGAAAATTTAAGTTTCTATACAGCAAAGGCAGCAATCAGCATAGAGAAGAAACAGCAAACAGAATGGGGGAAATCCCTGTCAGCTATAACCTTGACCGTGATTTTTATTGTTTTTTACGTCTGCTTTTTATTTATTTATTGAGACAGGGTTTCTCTGTGTAGCTCTGACTGTTCTGGAACTTTCCCTGGAGACCAGTCTGGCCACAAACTCAGAGATTTCCAGCTTCTCTCTGCCTCTCAAGTGCTAGGATTAAAGGCATGTGCTGCCACCACCTGGCCCAACAGGTGATTAACATCTAGAATTTGTCAAAAATTAAACATAATATTATCCAACCAATAAATGGTTTAACAGATAGTTCTTAAAGGAAAAAATAAAAATGGCTGATAAATAGTTGAAAATTTGTTTAATATCATTAGTTATCAGGAAAATGTAAAATGAAACTTCTCTGAGGGCCTAGAGAGATGACTTAGTAATTAAGAGCACTGGCAGCTCACAACCATCTGTAGCTCTAGTTCCTGGGGACCTGGCTTATAGACACTACATATTCATGATTTATAGACATACATGCAGGAAAATACCCATATTCATAAAGTAAAAGTGAAAAAATACTCTGATACTGCATCTTTTCTTACATTATTCCATAAATGAGAGGACTTGATTTTTTGAATCTTTTTAATAAGTGCTTCATTACATAGACATCAAGACCTGACGAGCAACAGCAGCATCAGCATCAGAACTGGCAACATCAGAGAATAATGCAAATAATATTGATGAAGCAAGACATAAACATCTCCACCCAAGCAGCCAAACTGAATCCAGTGGCATATAAAGTGATCGTTCACCATGATCAAATAGTACTCGCCTTTTAGGGGTAGTCATAATTCCCTTGTCACATGGCCATTACTAAGTTTTCAGGTAAGACAGAAATTATATGTGTAAAAAAAGGAAGAAAACAATTGTAAAGAAAAAAAATTAAGGCTATCAGCAAGAAAATTATTTCTTCTCCTATGATTTAACTCTTCTGATACCTAGGACCCAACCAGCTACATCTGGAGTACAAAAGCTCAGTAATAAAACATATTCATTTTTACTGCACTTTTTATTTAGAAATTATTGTATTATTGATGTGTGTATACATGTCATACGTAGGACTGTCTGTGCCTCTAGAGGCCAGAAGACAGCATTATCTCAGGAAGCTGTCTTTATAGACAGCTGTGAAGTGGATGCTGGGAACTGAACTCTGGTCCTCTGAAAGGCAACAAATTCTATGTACCTCTGAGACACCCTTCTGACCCCAAAGCTTTTTAATTTTTTTTTTTATTTTTGAGATTATAGTCACATCATTTCCTCCTTTCCTTTCCCCCTTTCAAACCTTTTTGTATACCCATCCTTGACCCTTTTCAAAGTCAGTATCATGGTCTCTTTTTTTCATTGATTGTTTTTACATGCATATATACACACACACACACACACACATATATGTACATACATATGTATATATTCCTAAATATAACTGGCTCAGTCTGTATAATGTTACCTCTATGTTTTCAGGGCTGACCAGTGGTATTGGATAACCAATTGATCTGCCCTAGGGAAGATTATTTCTCCCAACTTCCACATTTCCTAGCTGCCTGTAGATTTTGCGTAGGATTGGGGCCATCTGATCTTTTCTCAGTCTACTCTGACATGTCTGTTGTTGTCTTTGTTGGGCTTATGTCCAGACAGCCATGTTGCTGCGACTTTATAGATGTGCCTTCTGACATTTTACTAGGACTCACAGCAAACTCCGTGATCTCTGACTTACAACCTTTCTAAATGTTCCCTAAGTCTTAGATGTGGAAATGATATTGTAGATGTAGCCAATGGGTCAAGGATCCATAACTCTGTATTTTGATTGGTCATGGCTTCCTGTAATAGTCTCCATCTGTTGTCAAGAGAAATTTTATTGATGAAAGTTAAGGGCTACACATACCTGTGGGTATAATGAGCAATATTTAGGATGTAGTTAAGGATGGTGCTGGCTTAGTAAAGTGACTGTCATAGGTTCTTCACAAAACTTCATTAGCCCTGGGTAGTTGGCTAGGTTTCCCATACCAGAAATGTTTCCCCCTTGTTGAGCAGTTCTTAAGACAATTAAAGAGTCGTTGGTTACCATTAAGGTATGTGTGCCACTAGTGCACCCTTAGATTTACCATTCCATGCTGGTTATTAGTTCATGGGTGTCATAGCTGGGTAGGACTGTTGATTGCTTCCTTCCTTTGGAAGGTTTCATGGTGCCTTCTACTTATTGCAGGGGGCATTCAGTTCAGTTCCTGCTCAGGGGCCTCTGGGCTCTGTGATTCAAGTGCAGGGTGTATTCAGGAATAGGGACTTGCCTCCCAGCTCCAGGATTCAACTAAGGGCAATCAATAGTTGAACCATTTGGAGAGTCTTTTAGACAATCCTAACTAACAACTCAAAAGAGAGCATCGCAGGCCCGGTGCTGGGGTTTTTGCTAGGTGGTCTTTGACTCTTGGAGGGAGAAGTGTCAGTCCAGATTTTTAAAAAAGACCAATTTAAACTATATGTGTATATTTACACAGAGAATTATGTATAGTATAGGGTTTTAAGTATATTATTAATGGGATGATTACTTATGACTTTTTCAAACATCCTTGCTGCTGCTACCCCCCCCCTTTGATATCAGGTGAAAAACTGCCCTGAGAGCAAACCTTACCCTGATCACAGTGACTACCATCAAGAAAACAAATGACACCTAATGGTGAGGGTGTGGGGACAGAAGCCGTATTCATTGCTGATGGGAATAGAAACCTATTCATCCTCAGTGGAAATAAGTGTGGAAGGCCCTCAGAAAACTAATACAAGAACTTTCACAGGACCCAGCTACAACACTCTTGCCTGGTTCCCCCAAGAACTCAAAATCCTAAGTCATCACACAGAAGTTTTTGCACATCTGTATTTGCTGCTGTACTATTCATATTTACCAGGAGATAGATCCAACCTATATGTCCCAAATTGCTGGTCCCTCCATCTTTTTTCCAAGCATTTATTTCTTCTGCTATTAATTTTTTATTTTATTTTTGCTTCAGAGTTTGGTAGGGATTTATTTTGTAGCCCAAACTAAACTAGAAGTCAAGTTTAAGGTAATGCACCTGCCTCGGTGCCCCATTGCTAGAATTGCTGGTGTGAGCCACCATGCCCAGCTCTCTCTATTCTGCTTCCATTTATCAGTTCTGGTTTGAAAGTCTTGGCTATGCTTTATCATCTCTCTCTAGTCCAGAGGATACAGATGCCACCTAGTGGCATCTGAGCGACATCTGGAAGCTGGGCAATGATCTCGCCCAGATTTGGTTTGCAGTATATCATGGTCATGGCCAGATCCAAGCAGGCCCACCTTTGAGAACAGGTACAAATTCTCATTCAGCTTGGCAGGTAACTTTCCCAGCTTCTTCTCTGAATTCTCCATGGCTCTTTCTGTCTCACTGAGGTTTTTCTATTTTACTCTTGTGTACTCTGCATTTCCCAGCTGGCTGCATTTCTCCCCTTGAGGCCGTTGAAGAAAATGATGGGCCCTGAACTCCAAATTTGCTTGGAATGTTGAGGTTGAAAGCATTCCCTGTGAAGTGAGAGAGTACAGTGAGGCTCTCTGGGTAGAGTGTGGATGGCCCAGAAAGCTGATCAGAATACACCTGAACAGAGCGGAGTGGCTTGGCTTTTGTGGTGGTCCTAAAGCAAGGCAGAGTCAGTTCAGGCCTCAGGTTGGAAGCACTGTTTCCCAGGCATAACAGCGCACACACGGACTCTCAGCACTCAGGAAAGACAAGGTCAGCGTGGGCTTCATAATACATTCAAATCAAAGCTAACGAGATTATACTTAAGGCCTTATACAAAAGGAGGCAGATGGAAGGCGGAAGACGGGGGTAGTCAAAGGAGATGGAGGAAGAGGAGAAGAGAGGGAGGAAGAAAAAGAAGAGAAGCAAGAGGGAGAGATAAAGGATAAAGGGGAGAGAAATGTAGTAAAGTGAAGAAGGAAATTAAAGTGGAGAAGGGGAAAGGGAGGAAGAGCAGGAGATAACCCAGCCTGTTTATTTTACAGAGGTCTATCTAATGATAAGGACAAAGCAGAGACAAGCCAGGAACTTTGTTACCATCCTTGTAGAAGCAGAGCTGGTGCCCGGGGCCACCACAAAACAGGACTGCGAGAGCTACTCCAGAAACAGGAAGGAAAACTAAGATGAGGAGCTGTCATACCCATCTCTCCTCCATAGCAGAACTAACGTCTCCTCTGCGCTCTGTGACCGACAGTGCCCCCTCCCACGTTCAAGGGCCACATGGATGGCAAGCAAGGGGACACCAGAGTGGGAAACAGTGGGGAAATTGCCACCAGGAAAATAGTAATTGAATTGCGGTCTTTCCCCGATCTGTCTACTACTGTTCACATTTTGTGCAATCTCATAATGTTGACTGACTGTATTAGGTGGGAAAAATACGGGTATGTACTCTGGCTTAATATTACCTCAGAACATAATCTCTCGGTCAGTCCTAGGCACTGCAATTTTAGTTTTAAAAATTTTATATGTGTGAGTGTTTTGCCTGAATGTGTGCCTGGTCTCTGTGGGGGCCAGAAGCAGGCATCAGATTCCCTGAAACTGGATTTGCAGATGGGTGTGAACCGCTTTGTGGGTGCTGGGAATTGAACTTGGGCTGTCCAGATGAGCAGCAAGTATTCTTAACCTCTGAGTTTTTTCTCCAGCCCTACATCAGGCAAATCCTACAAAATCCTGGGGTTTCTATGTTTCTAGGAAGTTTAGATCACCCGGGTTTGATTACACTTTCTTAAACGCTGTCCCCTCTCTTCCGAATTTTACAGGTTAAAATGAAACAAAACAAAATTGACCAAACGCCTTGACACAAACACTTCCTTTAGTTTATAGTTACCACCCAAACAGGATGAACTGTGTGTTTCAAAAGGCCACTGTCTGCTTCCCCTCAGTGGTCTGCACATAAATTACTGGATCCACTCACAGCCTGTGTGCTAGAAAGTCTCACGGATTTGAAGAGCGGGTTCTTTCTTTTCTATCTCTCCTTAGTGCTAAACGGCACTGCCCTGTGACTGCATCAGAATTTAGCCACTGTCTCCAACACAAGATAGACTCTGGCTCATCTCTTCTTCCCCCAGCCTGGCTTTGATGAAGATGGGGCTAGGGGATGGAACGAGATTCCCGGGAGAGAATGGCCTGCCTAGTCCTAATATATAACACCCGAAAGGGATTCCTTTTCTCTTTTGATTTTGTGCCATGATGCAGATACAGACAAGATTCCCATCAAGAACTAAACAGGATCCCCGACACAGAGGAAATCTGAGCTCCTGCGAACAGATCCAGTTGGATATGCGCAGAGGCTCCATCAATGCAGAAGGCACGCAGCCAAGTAGGGTGTTCAGTCTCCTAACTGTGTCGGGGATGTGGCCCCTTCTAAAGCTTTCCCCGCTCTGTCTGATTCTGAAAGAACAGTTATCTACCCTTGGTCATCAGAGTCTCTTCGTTCCGTTGGTTCCCTGGACGACTGAGCCTCGTGAATAGCATGTTCTGTCTTGGTTTATACACTGAAGTGAGCTGTATCAACATTGAGTGTCCTCCACCACACAGAGAAGCTAAAATCCACAAGTCAAATCCAGGGCCCAGAAGCTCCAAGGAAGCGTCCAGGCACTTCTGGCCTATTAGCATTTGGGTCAACGCTTCATATCTTTTACATGGAACTTGTTTAGTTATCTAAGAATTTTCACTGGGAAAGTGAGCGTTTAGCCACAGAATATGTCCCGCCGTCACCATGGCCTGCTAGGTCTCTGCGACAGCTTTGGTCCTTTGAAGACCTGCTCTCGTTCAGGAGCCCCTGCCTTGCTTCTGGTTGCTTAGTGACAATGTTCATCCTTTCTTTTGGAGCTGGATTCACCTGATGGGGAAGAGAATAGCACTGTCTATAGTTTGTTCACTTGAATTGCTTTGTTTTTAATTTCCTTTACCCTTTCTCCCCTCCAAAAACATGGAAGAGGGATTATAGTAATAAATTTGTCTTTACCATGGACACTCTGAGTTACCCTTCACTGCAAGAAAAAAAAGTTTGAAATAATTGCACAGGCTAAGTGTGTGTGCTCTAGGAAAATTAGATGAAGAGATAAAGGGGGAAAAAAGTGAAACGTCCACAAATTTCTCACCAATGCTGGGCACACTCCTGGAATCCCAGCATCCTAATGTTACCATAGCAACTAGTGTCATCCCTGCCCCACTGCAAAGCATCTGGCTTAGTTGCTTTAAGAAAGTTTTCTCCCAGATAGAGTAAAAAGGAACATACAGGTGAGGGAGGGAGTGGGAGAGGAAGCGAGGTGGAGAGCATATATATCCCAGCTGCCTTCAAACTCATGAACTTCTGCCTCAGCCTCCTGAGAGCTGGAACGATACACCTGTTCCACCATACCAGGATAAAACAAATGCTTTGAAAATGCAATTCCAGAGGTCTCTCTGGGAAGCCAGGCCTTACAAATCGCAGCTTCTACCAACCTCAATCTCTACATTCCTTGACTCTTGAGAACTTGGGTTGACTTTGAAATGTTCTTCATCCTTGAAAAGCAGTTACTGGCCAGACAAGATCTGGCTTACAGTTTCAGAGGTTTAGTTCATTATCATATGGCAGGAAACCTGGTGCCATTCAGACAGACATGGTGCTGGAGAGGAAGCTGAGAGCACATCTGATTAACAGGCAGGGGAAGAGAGTGCCTCACTGGGCCTGTCTTGAGCATCTGAGAGCTCAAAGCCCATCTCCAGTGACACACTTCTTCCAACAAGCCACACCTCCTAATAATGCCATTCCATATAAATCTATGGGGCCATTTTCCTTTAAACTGTCACACGCACCTAGTGCTCCAGGAGGACAGTTCAGAGAAGTCTAAGATTTGGCAACTCTAAATATGTTCCTCTGCTCTAGTTTGGTTTTTGAGACAGAGTTTTTCTGTGTAGTCCTGATTGTCCTAAAACTTCCTCTGTAGATCAGGCTGACCTCAATCAAACTCAGATATCCTGCTGCCTCTGCCTCTCAAGTGCTGGAATTAAAAGCATACACAACCATTCCTGGCTACAGTGTGCTTTTAACCACATACTAAAAGATGTCAAAGTTTTCAAAGTGAAGGTTCTGGGTTTGAGCATGTCAATCAGGAGCTGGGCACTTACTTAGCATAATAAAGGCCTAGGATCCAATCCCTAGTACCATCTTCAAAACCCCAAAAGTCTTGTACCTGTGCTCTATTTATCAGCAAAGAATGAGGTAAAAGAGAGAGAGAGAGAGAGAGAGAGAGAGAGAGAGAGAGAGAGAGAGAGATGTCTAGAGAGAGATGAGCTTCACTGAAGGTGGCAATTTCACAAAGAGCCAGCATTTCTAGAGCCTGTGAAGGCATCATAGTAAAGTATGTTTGAAGCAGGCTGTATCTCTTAATTTCAAAATCATAGAAGGCAAATACTTTGTGCAAAAGGCTCCATAGCACAGAAAAGAACACCGAGAGCTGACAAATGGGATGGCATGAAATTAAGATACTTCTAAACAGTAAAGGAAGCAATCATTATAGCAAATAGACAGCCTAAAATTGGTGGAACACCTTTGCCAACTGTGAATCAGACAGGGAACTAATACCTAGAATATATAAAGAACTGCAAAAATTAACTTCCCTGTAATAGCTATTCTTGATTGTCAACTTGACTATATTTGGAATAAACTACAATCTCGAAATGGATAGCACACCTGGGAGAGATATTATGCTTGGTTTGAAGTGAGTCAACCCACTTCTGTTTGGGACCTCTGAGGTAGAAAGACATACCTCTGATCTGGATCTTGAGTCAGGAAGACTCAGGTTTTTGATCCAGATCTTGAGGTAAGAAGACACGCCTGTAATCTGGGCCACATCTTCTGCCTGAAGCCTATAAGGACATGAGAGAAGGAAGGTTTGCTCTTTGCCTGTTTGCCCATGCCTTACCAGCACATCCATTCCTTCACTAATATTTGAGCCTACTTCTTTGGGATCCTGGTATATACTGACGACCAGCTGAAACATGCAGCCTTGTGGGAGTGAGCCAAACCAAACACCAGTGAGTATGTGAAGAAGGAGGAGCATTCACAGCTAGAGGGAATGTGAATGTTTTGAGTTGTGTTGTTGTTGTTTTTATTTTTTAAATAGATATGCACCATACCCAGATATATCACTCCTAGTTTATGCAAGAAAATCAAAGGCAACACACCACGGACACTAACACATCAGTTCACTGCTTCACTACTTCCAGCTGGCAGGAAATCAAACCAGCCTAGACAGTCATCAACATATGAATGCATAAGGGAACTGGATGCGCATGCCCATGTGCTCATGACCGAGAGCAAGTGCACATACATACACACGTATACAAATTACATGCTGCTGCATAGAAAAATGAAATCATAGGCTTTTCAGGAAAATAGATTCAACTAGAGATCATGATGTTAAATGAAATTAGCCAGACTCAGAAAGACAAATATCTTAGTCTCCCTCATGTGTGAAACATAGACTTCAAATTTTACATATATATGCATGTGTGTGCACAGGGGTGAGGGGTAGGTATGAAGCTTGGAAAGGATTGTGAGGAGAGGAAGTGATCTTAAGAGAGGGAGGAAGTAGAGGGTAATGGAACATGCAATAAGAAGGCAATGAGTGAGAATATTGCTTGGCTGAATTGTTTTGCTGACAGCATATGGTGTGAGATTGCCTTCTAAACCTTTACATTTGTAACTGCAAAAGAGTGTTATTCTCATCTTGGCTTAGTGAAGCTTCTGTTTGTGGTAGGCAACAGTTAATGCAAAGCCTCTTGACTGGTCAGGGTGTGAGAACACTGGCACCATGTCTACGTCTTCAAATACACTAAATATACAATGTGTTTGTATCTCAGCCTTCCCCACCCACAAGATTCAGGGAACAGAGCAGAAGAAAAGAAAGTAAGAGCTGGAGAATTGGAAGGAATAGCTACTGAGTGCTGCCATTTGGACATGGCATGGCATTTGCTCCCATGAACTCACTGCAGATGGGCATAAGATGGGGCCTGTCCACTACCATCCTGGATGGGAGGATGACACCTTCCTGAGAAGCTACAGGCAGCTAATGATTGCTGGGGGAGGGAGGATGGTTTCCTTCAGTGTAGCCACTGGGAAGTTGCCCACACTCCAGCCATAAGCCCTCACCCATGCTCACACAGCCCACACTCCAGCCATAAGCCCTCACCCATGCTCACACAGCCCACACTCCAGCCATAACCCCTCACCCATGCTCACACAAGCAACTTTAGCTAAATTCAGTGAGTCAAAAAACCTGTTTAATATGAAGGTAATCAGGGCACTTGTTGGAAAAATAAGGGATTCTTTAGGAAATGAGAGACAAGAATGAGTAATGGGGGCTGAAAATAACCCAAATACATTCTATGCAGGTATGAAATTACCAAAGAATGAGAGAAAGAGACTATCTTGGTTAATAAAATATAAATCCTCCAAAGGGACTGACAGCAGGAAAGGGAATAAATAAAAACAAATATAGCAACATACTATATATGAAGATGGCTAATCTAAAATTCTAATTTAAATACATATGGAGGCTCGGGAAATGGCTCAGTGGTTAAGAGCACTTACTGCCCTTTGCAGAGGACCTGAGTTTAGTCCCCAGCACACACATATTGGCACACACCAATTTCTAACTCCAGTTATATAGGTTCTAATGCCTTTTTCTTCCTCCAGAGATGTGGCGCTGCACCAATATGATGCACATTAATACATAAAATAAAGGTTATGTTTAAAGAAATTCATTTGTAGAGATGCTTCAGTGGTCAAGTGCACTGGCTTTTCTTCCAGAGGACCCAGGTTTGATTCCCAGGTTCTGGTGGGTCAGAACTGTCTGTACTTCAGTTTGAAGAGACCCAATGCCTTCTCCTGGCTCCTGGAAGCCCTTACAAGAACATGATACACAGAAATATACATAGGCAAAACATCAACACATATTTTTTATAAGTAAAAAAAAGATTGTTACATTTTTTTTCTGGGTGTGGTAATATACGATTTTAACCCCAATATTTGGGAAGCAGAGGCAGGTAAACCCTTGTGAATTTGAAACTAGTCTGCTTTACACAGAGAGCTCCAGGTCAGCAGAGCTTCATAGTGAGACCCTGTCTTTAAAATTGGTTGGTACATGACATCCAAAAAATTATTCCAAATAGGATTTATAAAATTTAGTTGTGGGCAATAAAATACACAGTCTGAAGTGATTTAAACTTTTTTTTAAAAACTAATCGATTGGCTTTTGTAATAAAAAGCCAAAAAATAGCTTTGAAGCGTCTTTCAGAAGAAAGTCTGGCTGTTCATTTAGTTAGTAGCAGTTTTGTGAAGCACATTCATTGCCAGGTTCTGTGTGGATTCTAGATACAACCCCGGTTCAGACAAACACATCTCTATGCTAACGCAGAAATTTGAGGACAAACCCTAAAGCCCCAGAGACCCCACATAAATGAGACTGGGGGCTCACATTTCCTTTCCTGAGTTATGTGTCTATCCCTAGAGCAATGACTGCCTCCAGGAGAAACTAGCCATGGGAGCTGAGGTGAGATTCCATCAACTCCAAAGAAGCCACCCGGGCTGAAGTAGGGGAAGGGTAGCTATGCCCAAACAGCAAAGATTGTTACTAAAAACTATAAAGATAAGGATGGGCTGGGAGGTCACACAAATTCACCTCAAGGACTTCTGTTTTAGTTCCTTGCAAGTCTGTGAGGTCCTCAAGGCCTAGTGCTGGAGAGAAGCCAAGTTCTTGAGACTCCCTCCAGACCGAGCGAACATAGGAATGAGCACACACACCCTCCGTCAACCCTGGTGAGGAAGGTTGAACCTGGTGAGGAAGGTTGAACTTCGTAGACAAACCACCTCAGCGTTTGTGTTGTGTGGGAGCTTTCCATACCCCAGCCAGACAGTACCACCCTGTTCCCTCCTCACTGCTTCCCTCTGTAGCGTGACTGTCTCTCGCCATGACTGTCTCCTAACCTCTGTTCTCCTAGGTACTCCCCCTTATCTTTCTCTCTCTTTTTCTCTCCCTTCCTCCCTCTAATTATCTCTAAGTATTTCCCCAATCACTTTAGTCTCCAAGAGTTCCCTTTCTCCATCTGCTTTTGTCACCATTTTCTTTTCTCGTTAATCACTTCTGTCTTTCACCAAATTAGACTGAGACATGTTCACTGGTTTTGCTTATTCAAAATGTTTACCAGCAGACCAACCATTCCTGAGGCTGGAGGAGAAATCTAGAGAGGCAAAAGAAAATCAATGGCAGGACGCAGGAGTCATTAAGTGCAAAACTCACCCTGCTCACACATGTAGAGCATCATAAGCCACCACCAGCCTGAGGCACTGGATATCACAACAACAGCTGGATTCTGTTCAAGAGTTATTTCTTTTCCCTAGACAAACTTTTCTTAGCCATATAGTGGCTCCCTGGATCTTTCAGTGGATTGCATACCTGTAACCCTGTAACTGACACATGCTCAAAGCCTCTTCTCAAAGCCGGCCTATGACAGTGACACCGAATTACAGGGCCTCTGTGCCTCAGTGAGTCTCACCCAGTTGGCAGCGCAGCCCCTGTTTTCTTTATAGTAATCCCTCTGCTGCTCCAGGCAGAAAGCACTGATGCTGAGTTCTTCTGAATATATTCTATATTTTCCAAGTCAATAGGAGACACGGCTGAAATAACATTGCCTTCCTGATCCAAAGTCAATGCATGGTCATCTGTAGTCACAATATGTCCTTTAATTACAAGATATAAGGGATATAAGTAGTAAACGGTTAAAAGGTCCTAAGGCTTCACTAACAGTTAATCATGATAAGCTAATTAATTTCTACAAGCATCTGTCTTTGTGCTGGCCCAGCATGGGTTCCATTGCTTTAGTGTTGAGTAAATGCGTCCATTCATTTTAAGACACTGACAGCCAGCTCCTGTTTTCTATCAGAACTTCCTGATAAGTTCAGAGTCTGAGTTCTGATATGAAGATAATCGTATTCTTTAAAAAGAATCCCACTGTGCATCCCACTGTAGCAGAAAACCAAGTCTGATGACCACTGGGTTTGGATGAATTCATTGGCTATGTGATTATTTTATGCTCAACAGTCAGTGACTCTTGTATTAACTGTATGTTCAAGGACTCAATTTAAACTTGGATCATAGTTCATAAGAATTAATTTCTTTAATTTACACATATTTCCTGTTCTTGTAAGCTCGTTTCAAATGAAGCCAAAAGGCCCTTTATTTGAAAATAAGTACATGCTGAACATCCCATTTGGTGGTAAACACTGAAGATTTTCACTCACAGGATAAGTGTGCTTTATCCAATATTCATGGTAGCAGAAATGTTTTCAATTTTGGAAAGATTATTTTAGTGTCTGCAATATTTGCATATGTCTGAGCTGTCTTAGGGATAAGATCCAGGATTAAATGCAAAATTCATTTATGTCCCATGAAATGAGTACACATAACTGAAGGTAATTCCATGCAATGCTATTAATACATTTGCCTGTGGCAAGATACCACATGTGGAATTTTCCACGGTGAAACCATGTCGATGCTCAAAAAGTTGTGAGTCTTAGACCCTTCTACATTTGGGTTGTTTTGTCTTATTTTGCTAGTGTTTGTTTGATTTGATCCAGTGTAGAATTAACCTAAAAAAGAAGGTTCCTAATTTTAAAAGTAAAATCCTTACATTCAGAGGGCACCTTACAAGAAAAACATTACAGAAGAAAGATAAACCAAAAATGAAATGAAAGCCTCCTTCCCTCACAAGCTGCGGTCTTTAAGCATACACCCTGCCAAGTTAATTTCCTGATTGTTAGCTCTCCTGTTGCCTATAATGACAGGCCTGAGAGGAGGAAGGGCAATTCAGGACAGGAAGTTTGCAATTTTTTGTGGAACACTTTTCAAAGATGTCTCTGCTCAGGGAACCATTTGATGGTCAACACTGAACACACACACACAGAGAGAGAGAGAGAGAGAGAGAGAGAGAGAGAGAGAGAGAGAGAGAGAGAGAGAGAGAGAGAGAGAGAGAGAGAGAGAGAGCTCTGTGCTCACTGGGATTCATATGCTGTGTTTTTGTGACTTGGAAGCATTTAATTTCAAAAGCACTAAGGCAATCTTACTCTTTCAGGTAGTAAAATCCCAATATATTTCAAAGCTTTGCTGAATTCATATCAGACATTACTGTATTGCCTCAATTTAGTGCAGTGATCAAATATATTTCCCCAGCTTGATTGAAATATAATCAATGAATAAATTGGTACATTTTTAAAGTATAAACCACAAAGTCTGGCTATATCAGCACTGTGAAATAATTGGTTCTGTTAAGCTAATTAGCATATTCATCACCTCACAGAGTTACTATTTTTTGTTTTTGTAGTGAAAGCATTTAAAATCTGCTCTCAGTCAATTTCAAGTACAGGTAGTATGCAACTGACTACACTCATTACGCTGTATATTGGGTCACAAGAGTTAATTCATTCTGCATTATTGAAATTTTGTTGCCTTTGGCCACCGTGCCACGTCTTCTAATAACCATCCCCCAGCCACTGGCAACCACAATCCACTCTGTTTCTGGAACTCTAGTTTTTCCTACAGACAGAAGGGAGTAGAGATGTCCCATGTGTACCTTTATGAAATTCTTCTTTGATTGGTGGCTATGATGGTCTGAAAGAAAATGACCCCCAAAGGGAGTGGCACTATTAGGAGGTGTGGCCTTGTTGGAGGAAGTGTGTGGATAGGCTCTGAGGTCTCTTTTTCTCAAGCTTCCTTCAGTATGACAGGCGGTCAATTGCCTGTTGCCTGCAAGGTGTAGCAGTCTCAGCTCTAACACCTCATCTGTCTGCACACTGCCACGCTCCCTTTCATGGTCATAATGGACCGGACCTCTGAAAATAAAAATGAGACTCTGTAGTTAAATGTTTTCTTTTTAAGAGTTGCCATGGTCATGGTGTTTCTTCACAGAAATAGTAACCCCTAACTAAGACAGTGGCCCGATTGCTATGCGCTAGAAATGGAATGTGTGTCTGCTTTTCTCTTCTCTCAACTCTTCACTGTCATTCTCAGATCAGAGACGAGAGGTAAGTATGGAAGACGATGCATTAAAGAAGATACAATAGAGTGAAATGTTCATTGTTCTCCTTCCAAGCCTCTGCTGAGACGTTTGTGTGTGTCACCTCAGCCCTGGTTCCTGCGTGTTCACTTCTCTTCATCACAGTCTGGACTTGAGAGGACGGTACCCACGTCTGTCTTGCTGGACCACTTCACTAAAGTGCTCTAAAATAACTGAAGGTGTATCCTATCATGATGGTAGGCCTTGTGAGAAAGATGTAAAACCAGGACACTTTATTTTGGTCCTTGCCCTCTATACAAGATCAAGCAAGCACAGAAGTTTGAGCCTCAGTTTCCTCATGAAATGAGAGGTCTTATATTCATCTGGTTTTGTCCATTGTCCAGGAGAGTCAGGCAGGAACCTGGAGGCAGTAGTTAATGCAGGCTATGGAGAAATGGTGCTAACTGGCTCTTTAATGCTTGCTTGTTCTGCTTTCTTATACACTCAGGACCGCCAGCCCAGAGGTGGCACCACCCACACTGAGGTGGACCACCACACAACTATTGTTAATAAGAAAATGCCCCCAACAGACTTGCTCACAGGCCAGTCTGATGGGTGCATTTTCTCATTTGTGGTTTCCTTTTCCCAAAAGAGTCTAGCTTGTGGTTAGTTGATATAAAGATAGCCATCACCACGTTCTTCCTTCCTGCTTTCTGATGAACAGTTAAGGAAGGTCAGATAACATTGTCTGAGCTCCCAGCACATAACCAGGGCTCTCCGGTAGAAGTTCTTATGCCTGTTATTGTGAAAATGGACAGTCAGAAGTAAGAAATGTGGAGATCACACAGTACTTAGGAAACTTTCTCCACAATCTGTTCCATTCTTTCCACCATTTCAGCTTTCAAACTGTGAATGGAGGTCAGTGGAGGTATAACCATCTCCACAGCCTTTTCCTTGTCAGGATAGCAAAACTAAGAAGCTGACTTGAAAATAACTCTATCAGTGCAAAAAAAGTTATCCCTTCATTGATTGAAAATGCCTTAATAGCCATAGCCTTTTTAATACTTGAAAATGACCAAGATTTTTTGGTAGACCTCCACTGAGCCAGACTGTGACATTCCAGTGACATCCCTAGAAATACAAAGTGGCACCATTTCTTACATCCTGAGGACTCCTGAGAGGGTCTCAATGTTGGGAGCCGCTGGCCCCAGCCCCTCAAGATGGCGCCAATATCCGGTGCTGGCCACCCCGCCTGAGTCAGTAAACAAGGCAAGGGCGCATGCCTTTGGTACTCTTCCGAGACTGGTCTCTCCGCCTCTCCCATGGCGTCATGTGGGATAATGAGCTGCAGCCTATAGAGAGGTGACACGTCCAAGGCGGAGGTCTTTGGTCTATATAAGGATTGGGCTTTTCCTACCTCGTGGTCTCTCCATTTTCTGTAAGCTGATGCTCTCCCTCAAGACGCATTAAAGCTTTGCTGCAGAAGGATCCTACGTGTGCCGTGCCTTTTCTTGCGGGCGAGAAGTTGGCGCGGGACAACTGGTGCCGAAACCCGGGAACTGAACACCATTTGCACCGTCGGAGACCCCTCGGAGACGAGGTGGATTCAGAACTGCAGGTAGGTTGCTCGGAGAGATATGTCTGAACTGGACTTTGGTTTGGGACTTTTTGCTACCCTGGAAAGGATTTTTTGAGGCCTTGATGCTTGTCTTGGCAGTGCTGTTGATTTTGTTTGTGGTTGCCTTTTGCTTCCACCGGTCCATGGGATCTTCCCAGTCTATCGTAACAGCACTAGACTCCCTGCTTAAGCAGTGTGATATTAAGATGGCACAGCGTACCCTAAAGAACTCTGTAGAAGATAAAGCCTATAAAGATCTGATAGCTGAAGGGCGAGATGTGATGGAAGAAGTTCAGGACAGCATGTCAGAAACCGAGCGCCATGTGAGGTTAGGCGCGCGCCGTAAAGTAACAATACTCAATAAGGAAAAAGGACCCCCCAGTAAAGTAAAGAATATGGGGGAGTTGGGGAACCAGAAACTAAAGCCTGGTCCCCCCACCTTGTACCCTGTATGGGAACTTGAAAATTTAAATTTAAAGTTTGGCTCCTCGAGGTATGAGGAAGGACAGGGCCTAGGGCAGTTGGGGCAAGGACGAACCACGCCCAAGATTCCTAAACAAAGACAGGGCCTGGGTTTTTCCTAGGTGCCATTGGGGCAGCACGACCCATACCTTGGAAGACAGAGGTGCCGGTATGGGTTCCTCAATGGCCACTGACCTCTGACAAGCTTAAGGCAGTGATTGAGCTTGTTGCAAAACAGCTTGCTGGAAGACATATTGAGCCCTCCACTTCTCCATAGAATATATTAATTGGCTTAGACCTTTTTTGAAAATTCCACTGCAGATTTAAAGCCTTTGTTTGATATCTTAGAAGGTGATTCTAATCTCACCTCTCCCCGCAGTTTAACACTGCAAGCTAAAGAAGTACTTAAGATAGTAGAAAATGCGATAATGAAGGCCCAATTAGCTCGGATTGATTATGATAATCCATTTTCCCTATGTGTTTTTAAAACAAGAGTATTGCCTACTGCTGTATTATGGCAGGCAGGCCCCTTATTGTGGATTCATCCCCCGGCCTCACCCCAGAAGATTATTGCCTGGTATCCAGCCGCCATTGCCCAGTTAGCTCAGAAGGGCTTGAGGGCCTCGGCTGAGTATTTTGGTACTTATCCCACTTTAATGATCTTACCCTATACCACCCATCAGGTTCAGGTCCTGGCTGCTACCAATGATGATTGGGCCGTATTAACTGCTATGTTTCCTGGAAAAATTGATAATCATTATCCTAAACATCCTTTGTTACAGTTTGTGGCCTATCACCCTGTGATATATCCACGTGTTACTTCCTCAGTACCTTTAAAAGATGGCTTAATTGTATATACTGATGGCTCAAGAAATGGAAGGGGTGCTTATGTTATAAATTCACAGACATTTTTTAAAGATTTTGGTCAAAGATCACCCCAGATTGTTGAATGTCTAATTGTGTTAGAAGTTTTACAAAGGTTTGATTGTCTGCTTAATATTGTGTCTGATTCCCATTATGTGGTAAATGCCCTTCAATTACTTGAAACGGCCGGTGTTATTAATCCTTCCAGTACAGTGTCTGCCCTGTTTTGCACCATACAAGATTGTTTGCTGCAACGCCATGAGCCTTTTTATATTACCCATATACGGGCACATTCGGGACTCCCGGGTCCTATGAGCAGGGGAAATGATTTGGCTGACCAAACCACATGCCTGGTCGTGGCTGCCTTTGCTGACCCATTGCAAGCTGCAAAAGATTTTCATACAAAATTTCATGTTACAGCAGAGACTTTACGCAAGCGTTTTTCACTTACTAGACAACAAGCTCGCGAAATTGTGACACAATGTCAAAACTGCTGTCAATTCCTCCCTGCTAAAACTGTTGGGGTTAACCCAAGAGGCATTTCACCATTACAAATATGGCAGATGGATGTGACACATGTTGCATCCTTTGGAAAGCTTCAATTTATACATGTTTCTATTGATACATGTTCAGGTATTATTCATGCCACACCACTTACAGGAAAAAAGACCATACATGTTATTCAACATTGCTTAGAGGCATGGAGCGCCTGGGGTAAACCAGCTTACCTCAAGACTGATAATGGGCCAGCTTACATCTCCCAAAAATTTGCCCAATTTTGTGCACAAATGCAAGTAACACATCTTACCGGGTTACCATACAACCCTCAAGGACAAGGCATTATTGAACGTGCACATCGAACCTTAAAATCCTATTTGTTAAAACAAAAAGGGGGTGTTTGTTAAAACAACAAGAGTGTCCATTGCCTTGGCATTGCTTACCATAAATTTTTTAAATATTGATGATAATTATCAAAATGCTGCTGAGCGGCATTGCTCGGAACCACAACGGCCAAAAGAGCTAGTAAAATAGAAAGATATTTTGGAGAATAAATGGAAAGGCCCGGATCCTATTTTAATAAGATCCAGGGGAGCTGTTTGTGTTTTTCCACAGGATGAAGGAAATCCGGTTTGGGTCCCAGAGCGCCTCACCAGGAAGATATTGCAAGAGCAAGAGTCCTCGCCTTCTCCAGTTGATGTGTTGGGTGATACCAACATATCACACCCGGAGAGAACAGCGGTGGGAGATAATGTCCACCTTCCCTCTGCCAATGCTGGTGATGTATAATGCACAAGTTTTCCCTCGATTTTTTACCACTGATAAGGATTTAGGCCTAGCATTTTTGCCAAAAGATGAACAATTTGAAGGCTTTAAAGAAAATAGAAGTTTGGGGTTAAAGGGAAGTTTATGTTTTAGTTGAAAATAGTTCATGTGTATTACTAAAAAATTTCTCGGCAGCCTGGCAAAAAGAAGCAGAGTTTGATAAAACCAAAATTGTGGCCAATGCCACCGTCCTTTATGGATGGTGGCCAAATGTGTTGGGGCAAAAAGAAAAAGCGCCCCCTCAGCAACCAAAATTGGCTCCCTTTTGCTCAGGCAGGCCGGATAAAGATTCAATTTTACCATGGACCAGTTGCCAATCCAGGAGTATAGGTTGGGCCGCGCCCGAAGTATTTTCATTTTCTCCCAATTTGGCCACCATTTATTTGGATTGTTAGCAATGCTTCAGAAATTATAGATGAATTGAGATACAAATTTGATAATTGCTTTTATGCCTTATTCTGAGATGCTCAGCTTTATTTCTTTGCAGTAGTGGCCCACATGCCATGATTTGTGCCCATACCAGTAGAGACCCCCAGTAGCTTGTAGCTATTTAGACAAAAAAGAGATTTTGGAATCTCTGCTGTTATTGTAGGGATTGTTGCCACAGCTGCCATGGGGGCCTCAGTGACTGCCTCAGCTCTTGCACTTTCAGGGACAGTGCAGACTGCGCAGGCGGTTAATGATTTGTCCGCCTCAGTAAATGGCACAGTTGGGGTGTGAGCAAAAACTTGCTGGCTTATGCATAACCTCTATTCAATATGAAAATTTTACAAAGGCAGCTAATCTTTCGAGAAGCCTTTCTCAATTTTTGTTACAGAATTGGTCGTCTAAATTTGAGTAGACCCTTCGTGACTTGCAGGTGGCGATCGTCCAGGTCAATTCCACTCGGCTAGACCTGTCGCTGACCGAAGAGTTTTCTCCGTGGATTTCCTCAGCCTTCTCCTACTTCAAGGAATGGGTGGGAGTGGGTATGTTTGGCCTAGCCTTTTGCGGAGGACTGGTCATTCTTCTCTGGATGGTTTGCAGGCTCAGAATCCAAAGTCAGAGAGACAAAACAGTTTTGGCTCAAGCCTTAATGGCTCTAGACTCAGGAGCCTCGGCAGATGTATGGCTAACTATGCTAAAGCAATAGGGATATTTTGGCTCGAACAGCTCCTGCACGCCTAGGACAGTCCTGTCCATTGCACTGGGTGGAGTGTTCGGCCCCTTTCCTGAGAGGGGTGTTGAGCCAAGGGCATCGCACAGGACATAGCTATGTCCTGGGAGGTATGTTGTCCTGCATAAGGGTGCCTGCCTTAACTCCCTTCCCAGCAGGCTGGGGGCATCTCGATCTGTCGAGGGATTAGAGATGACGCCCACGCAAGTCCACAATGTTTTCTGGGGGATAACCACTGCCTCCACCCTCTTACAGGATTCCCTCATTGCTTAGAAAAGAAAAAAGGGGGAGGTGTTGGGAGCCGCTGGCCCCAGCCCCTCAAGATGGCGCCGATATCCGGTGCTGGCCACCCCGCCTGAGTCAGTAAACAAGGCAAGGGCGCATGCCTTTGGTACTCTTCCGAGACTGGTCTCTCCGCCTCTCCCATGGCGTCATGTGGGATAATGAGCTGCAGCCTATAGAGAGGTGACATGTCCAAGGCAGAGGTCTTTGGTCTATATAATGATTGGGCTTTTCCTACCTCGTGGTCTCTCCATTTTCTGTAAGCTGATGCTCTCCCTCAAGACGCATTAAAGCTTTGCTGCAGAAGGATCCTACGTGTGCCGTGCCTTTTCTTGCGGGCGAGAAGTTGGCACGGGACATCTCAAGAAGTTTTTCATTAGAAAGTAAATACATAACGATTCTTGGTTCAAGACACGAAGGAAGAAGTTGTGACATGCACTCAATATATTGCCATTGTCTGATGTTAACAAATGATTACTCAAGTAAGGTGGAGAGCCCATTCCAGTATCTGCTGTACATTTCACATATTACATGTGACAACGATCTCTCTTTGGGTTCTTCTCAGTTCTCCCCATTGCTATTGGAAAATCACTCACACTCAATGAAATAACAAGGGGAACGAGTCTCATTAAGATGTGTATAATGAGGGGCTGAAGAGGTGGCTTAATGGTCAAGAGTGATGATTGCTGCTCTCACAGAGGATCCAAGTTTGGCTCAAAGAGCCCACAGACACCTGCAACTCCAGTTCCAGGGATCCAGTGCCCTCTTCGGGCCTTGTGATACTCATATATACATCCAGGCATACACATCACATTATTTTTCTTCAGGTAAGCATGTTTAATACAAACTGTTTCCGTGCCAGGAGTATGCTATTACTCCTAAATGACCCACCCTAGACCATTTTTTTTCCAATTGCACTGTTATCCTCCATTTTTTTTCCTGATATAGTTTTGCCTGTCCCAGAACCTCATAAATATGGACCTGACTTCTCTCACTCAGTACAGTAACATTGAGTAACTGTCCGTGTGTTACATGCATTAGAGCTCTTGGTTTTGTTATTTATGAGTAACATTCATTTGAAAAGACAAACTCACGTGATGATTAATTCTTTACTAAGGAACATTTAAATTATTTCTATTGAGGCCAAGACTGGAGGTGGGCAGGGATTTAGTGCATGAGTCCATGTGTATGCATATTGGGAATTGTACTCTGGGCCTCATGCTTGCTAAACATGCCAGCTACCACTGAGTATCCCAACTGGATAAAGTTTTTGAAGTACAATTTTCCTCCTAAAGTATTTATTAACTATGAATAACAACATTGCTGTGAACACTTATGCACAAGTCTATTCTGTGTCCACACTTCATTTTGTATGGTGCTTGTGGGGGCTGTAGAACTCTAGCACTGAGCTACATTCCCAGCCCCAAATATTTTCATTCCTTTCTCCTGAGTAAATCCTTAGAAGTGTATTTGCCAGGTCATGGTGTAGGCACATGTTTACAAGAATCTGTCTGACCAGGTCCCATAACCCAAAGCGGTTATGTAATTTTCTGTTCACACCAAGTATGCTTTGCACTCTTCCTGGTATCTGGGGATATCATGATGGAAAGGGCTTCAGTTAGCCTCTCCTTGGTGACTAATGACACTGAGCCTTTTTTCAATGTGCTTCTCTGCATTTCTTATTTTGTATGGTGCTTGTTCAACTTGTGGTGTGTGTGTGTGTGTGTGTATGTGTGAGTGTTTGTGTGTGCACGTGTGTGGAAGGGTGCCCTCATCCATGTGTACACACATGGAGGCCAGAGATCAGCCCTCAGTATGTTCTAAACACGCTCCATCTTACTTTCTGAGACAGGGTCCATCTGTGAACCTGGAGCTAAGTGATTGCCTAAACTGGCTGGCCAGAGATCCTCTTGTCTCTGTCCCAACCTTGGTATCATAGGCTTGGTATCATAGGCATGCTCCACCACACCCAGCTTTGGATTTTGAGGATCTGAACGGAGTAAGCTGAGGTTGGAAGTTTAAGTCCTGACTGGGTTACAAAGCAAAACCTCATCTAAAAAAGGGGGAGGGGGACCAGATAGCATTACCTATGTTCTTATTTATTTTCATTTACCAATTGGTCAAAAACATCTTTCCCTATTAATAAATATCCTCCCATACCTTCATGTTTGTTTTGGTGGGGGTTATTTTGGTTTTTGTTTTCCTGAAACAAGGTTTCAATGTGTAGCCTTGGCTGTCCTGGAATTCACTCTGTAGCCCAGGCTGACCTCAGATTTGTCTTTCTCTACCTCCTGAGTGCTGGGATTAAAGGTGGGCACCACTGCCAGACTCCTTCACGTTTTAAAATAAGATTAATTTCACAATAGCCCAAACCAACAACAAACGCAACTTCCTTCACCTAGTACATGGACAAACAAAATGTGGTGTCTGTCTGTACAATGGGCACCACCCAGCGATGCAAGGGCAAGTAATAAAGGTGACTTCCAGACAAGCCTTCACTCAGCAACCCCCGCCCCCAGCAGTCTAAAACCTCTAATTTAAATGCTGGAAGAGGGTAGACTTTCCTGGATCCTAATCTTAGGGGGAAGTGATCTGATATTTCAACATTAAATACATTAGCTACAGACATTCCACAGAGGTCCCATGGCAAGTTATCTCTCTCTCTCTCTCTCTCTCTCTCTCTCTCTCTCTCTCTCTCTCTCTCTCTCTCTCTCTCTCTCTGTGTGTGTGTGTGTGTGTGTGTGTGTGTGTGTGTGTGTGTATCTTTCTCCTCCTCCTCTTCTTCTTGTAAGCTGTTTCAGTTTTTACCGATGTTCTCTTGCATCTATTAAGTCGATCATATGCATCATTCTCCTAATTCACCTCAGTTCATATTTAAAGTGCTGCTAAGGTAGCTGTCCTGTGATAAACCCATCTAGTCATGAGGGTTGTTCTCTTCCTGTAGGACCTGAATACAGCCTGGTAAGCAAGTCGAGGCTTTTGCATCTAAGTTATAAACTGTGCAGGTGGTAGGTTTTCTTTCTGTCTTGTGCTTTTTTGCAACTTTGATATCACTTGATTGCTGGCCTTATGTGTTGCTCACAGCTTTCTCCTGTAAGTTTATGAGGGTGACATTATGTCCCCCATAATGTTGAATTCACTGGTTTAACAAAAAAAAAAAAAAGTCATGTTTTATGTTCAGCTTACCTGTCTGTTTCTTCTCTGGGAGTCACGGTCTCCATATTGTACCATCATTTAAATATGCACATGGCATGGTATTGAGAATCAGGATTTAAGAATCAGTAATGCCTTGGGTTGTTAGATCATAGAAGATAAGCAAGATGTCTCTGGTGAGGAGCATGTTAGCATTAATGCTACTTATTACTGAAATAAATTTTAAAGAGATTCAATATACCCTACAATTCAACTCTAACATATTGATTGTACTATTGCCTTTTATTGAGTCTAACACCTGAAATTAGATGATAATATAATTATTATAATGCATAAGTCACAAGAACAAGTCTTAAGAGAGGCACATACCTATAATTCCAGCACTGAGGCTCAGGTAGAAGGACTGACACATGTTCAAGATCAGCCTAGACACAAAGTGAAACTGTCTCAAAAACCAAAACAAGACAAATTAAAAGTATAAGGCTTATATACATCCCTTGGATTAAATTATTAACAATGTTTTATATCCTTCAATTCTGATATGCTTCTTTGTATGAATGAAAAGCAATACAGTTAAGGGTAATGTTGTTCTGCATAATTGCAATCTCTTCCATGAATATTTTGTATTAACTAAATTATTTAAGGCCATTATTTATATATTTGTATGGCCCAGAAAAACTATCCTTTCAATGCATAAAATTTCCCTGCCCCCACTCACAAAGATGTGTATGTAACCCTAGCATCATAGCAGAAACAGGGTGTTTCCCAGTGACCTACATGAGAGAATTTTTACAAAATCATTTTACAGAATGATTGTCAATATTCAATGTATGTGAGGGGATTAGCCTTTGGGCTACCCAAATAGCATCCATAATGGAAACCTAGTACTTTGCTTCTCAGGCTTCCTTTGAGCATAACTTTACTTTTTTAGGCGAATAATAAACTAGGGCACTTCAACTTTCTCTTTGGAAATTAATTTAAACAAATGATAACACGAAATTAAAATCCACTAGACAGCTGTGGTTCCTGCCTTTCCACTTAGAGTAAACCGAATGGCCTTTGCTCTCTCCACCTTTAGACCACCTGAGTGCCATGGAAGAAATATCCAGAGCTTGGGGTTACTATGATAATAGCACCGTGAACTTTGACATGGAAGTAAATAAAAAAGAAGAGCATTGCAGAATGTAGTGTTGACACTGTAGTTAAGGAGAACATCACATCCTTTGAAAGTATCTGGCACGATACCACCGTGTAGAAAGCATGAGAGAACACATCGCCTGAACAGCTAGTGCTGGGAAAGTGACATTTTAAAGTCCATACTGATGGCACTGGGAAATTCTATGGTTGCTATGGACCTTCTTGGTCTTTGAATGTTATTTGACTCCGATCAGAAATAATCACTGCAGCAAATTGCCTCAGTAAGTTTATTAATCTGTCTCAATAAATTTGGAGTCAAAGAGAGATGGACAGTTTGCTTAATGCAGTAGGATATGTAAGAAAATTAAAGTTCCTGAAAAAAAATCATCCAATACCACAGAAAGCTAAAATGTCCAGAGTAGATGTTTGAGCTTTTACTGTGAATTAATTTATAACACTCCCAGGAGTGTGAGATTTTTTTCTTTTGTTTCAATGAGAACTAAGACTAAACATTCCTTAGACAACCTTTCTCAGTAACATCTCCCAATGCTAAGTGGCTCTCCTGAGAAAAATCCTTATCTACCTACCCAGCACTTTTTTCCTGTTCCTAACTAGACTGGAACTCCCTGGGCTCTCTAGCATACCTGTACATACATACAGGTATGTAGCCTGCCCAGGTCCTGAGGACTCCAACCTCCACTATTTCTTGGAGAGTGTTCATTATTTCCTGCTTGTTTATTTGCTTGTTTTAGCGCTTGGTTGGTTGTTTGGATTGGGTTTATTTGGGGGTTTTCTTTTGTGCTCTTGGTTTGGGGTTGACAATATCACGATTAAAAAGCTTTAAAACTTTTAAAAATTACAGTCAAGGACTTGGATCAGTGGTAGTGTACTTCCCCTACATATGCAAGGTCCTGAGTTCTATCCCAATACCATAAAAATGAAGAGATCACATTAGTTAATTAACTTAATTTAAAAGTGAATTTATAATCTTGCATTAAAATCTAAACATAACAAGGGTTTTTTTGTTTGCTTAGGTTTTGTTTTGTTTTATGAATGTACATACACTCTGCTGTGCAACCCAAAGTCCTATGTTTAAGCATCCTGGGTGCTATAATAAGCATTGGTAGTTAATTTTTATGCAATGCATCAGAATGAGATCTGTTTCAGTCTTTTACCTGTGCACATCCACTTCTTCAGAACCATGGTCTTGGCCACCTGTCTTAGTTACTTTTTCTATTTCTGTGATAAAACATCATGACCAGGACAAGTTACAAAACAAAGTGTGAGGCCAGGTTGTAAAGCCTCAAGTTCTGCCTCTAGTGACCCATGTTCAGTGAGATTCCACAACCTTCTCAAACAGCGCCACCAGCTGAGGACCAAATGTTCAAATTGTCCCTATGAGGGACAATTTACAATCAGCTATTCTCATAACAACTACACTAAATATAACATGTAGGCACCAGTGCAGATGCAGAGAATATAGGAGTGATCAGAATAAGCACAGTCTCTACCCTTGAAGAGTTTGCGTACAAAGGCCAGGAGAATGACAAACAGAAATAAGCAAACATATGACACATCAAAGGCACAGTTGTATTCTTGGTTTCATTTCTATTGCTAAAATAAAATACCTCCAACTAGAAGGGACTTGGAGGAGAAGAAGATTATTGCAACTCATAATTCCTGGTTACAGTCCCTCGTGTTCGGGGAGAGTAAAGGCAGCAGGAACTTGATGTAGCCAGTCACATCATATGCACAGTCCAGAGCAGAGAGAAATGAATGCACACGTGCTCACTTGTGCTTAGCCCATCTACACTGACCCACTTCAGGATTCAAACCCGGGGAAGGGTGGCTGCTCACAAGGGGTGGACCTACTCCTCCTTGATGAATGTAGACAGTTGCCCACAGCCCACCCTGATCTAGACAATCTGTTACTGAGACTCGTTTCCCAGGTGACTCTAGGTTATATGAAACTTCAGTTTAAGATGAGGAAGAAGCCAGTGGCAAGGGTATCAGAAATGGTTGAGTGACAATGAGCATAATATGATGCTCAAGCATGAAGATAGCAATGAAAGCTGTTATTTTTTGAATGTGTGTTATGAAAACTCTTGTATTTTTTTAATTTTATGTGCATAAGTATTTGGTGATATGTTTGTAAGGACACCACATGTATGCCTGGTATCTGTGGAGGAAGGAAAAGGATGTCAAATCCCCTAGAACTAGAGTTTCAGGTGGTTGTAAGCTGCCATGTGTATTCTGTGAACTGAACCTGGGTCCTCCACAAAAGCAACAAGTGCCCTTAGCCACTGAGCCATCTCTCTATGCCTTACGCATTATTTTTTTTTTAAAGAAGACGTATCATTTCTAGCAAAGGCACAGCCCTATTGAAAAGCAAGAAGTCTGAAGACAGTAAAAAGAAGAGCCTAGCGGCAATGGGAACAGTTAAGGTAAAGGCCAGGAAGTGGCATCTGCTGGTTGGGTTGAAGAAGAAACATTGGAGCTAGAGTGTCATCACCTAAGCTAAAAGAGAAGGCAGAGAGAGGGAGTCCTGGGGAGCTATGGCCATTGGATTCTATTCTGCCCTTGGCTTGGAGTACAGAAGCCACAGAGTGACTCTCGGCAGAGGAGGGAGATAATCTGCTGGATTTTAGGATTGCTGTATGATTCGCACTGTTATATATGTTTGAAGAAGTATGTTTTGCTTTCTGCATATATTTGAGAGCACACACGAGCCCTGCATGCAGGCTCCAAGGAATCCCAGAAATCCTTAAAACTTGACTATTAGGGATAGGCATTGTAGGGCATGGCATACGTTTAACCCTAGCACTTGAGAGACAGAGGCAAGAGGATCTCTGAGAGTTTAAGGTCAACCTGATCTGCATTGTGAGTTCCAAGCCACTCAGGGCTACATAGTGAAATAATGTGTTAGAAGGAAGGAAGGAAGGAATGAAGGAAGGAAGGAAGGAAGGGAGGAAGGAAGGAAGGAAAGAAGGAAAGAAGGAAAGAAGGAAAGAAGGAAAGAAGGAAAGAAGGAAAGAAGGAAAGAAAAAACCCACAAATACACTTTTCTCTATCCTCAACATGTAACCTTTCAAATTTTAAATAACATTTTTACTATTTTGATTATTATACTAAATAATGGGTTTCAGTATGACATTTTATACATATGTATAATTACACTTTGCTCATATCTGCCTCTTTAACTCTACCTCTCTTGTTAGCTTCATTTAAGTAGTTAGTTGTTTATTTATTTATTTTTGAGACAACATTGTGTTATGTAGCTCAGATTAGCATGGAATTCACTATGTAGTCCATGCTGGCCTTGAACTCAAAAGTCTCCTATCTCAGGCTCCTTTCTGCTGGTATTACAGGCACATGTCATCATGCCAGGTGAATCTTTAAAAATATGAATAGAAATGTAATTTTTCCTTCACCATTGGAATATAATATTTCTCATTCATTAGTAGACTGACAGACAGGCAACTTATTTGTTTGTTGTGCCAACACATTTGATTTTTCTGTCAAAAACAGAACTGTAAAACTTGAAGCTCTATGCTGTATTTTAAAGAAAAGTGAGTCAAGAAAAAGTATCTTGATTTTTCTCATTAACCTGTTCTTTGAATTCAGAATCCAGTCTTCAGATTAAGTAAACAAAGTTAATATGATGAAATTCCATTGGGATTGTCTGACTTTGTAATTAATTCAGAAGGGAACATAATGTGCATTTTTCCTGCTGATTTCAATCTTCTTGTGCATTTCTTAATTACATTTTGATCACATAAGCCTTCTACATCCTAGGGTAATTTATTCTTTTTTTCTTTGACGCTCTTACTGACAGACGTTCCCATTACCACAATTTTCAGTAATTGTTCTTAAATTGGAAAATAAAGCAGAACACTGGATATTTCTCAGTTTTCCTAAATTTAGGGAAAGGTATTTGCTACTCCAGTATACTTATTAGATATTTCCCAATGACAATTTTTTCAGGCTGGGTGTGGTGATGCATCCATATAATCCCAACACTTGGCAAGCAGACACAGAAGAATCAGAAGTTTAAGAGCAGCCTTGGCTATAGAACAATTGAGTGGCCAGCCTGGGCTATATGAGACACTGTTTCAAAAAAAAAAAAAAAAAAAAAAAGAAAAGGAAAGAACTATTAAAAATCTTCAAGATTTCGTTTCATTAGTGACTTAATAGCATCAAAACAATCTGTAAAGTATTAAATGTGTAAAGTATTATAATTTTTCTTACAGATTCTTTCTTCTTTTACATAATTTTCTGGTGCTGGGGAGGTAAGTTCTATACATTTTTTAACATATGTAGGGCAAAGGTTCACCATGAGCATCATCCAAAAGGAGAGATCCAAATAGAGTATCCAAATAGGATCTCACATTGCTAGCCAGGAGATCTCCTTTCCAGAAAGTTATGCTGTCATAGTTTATTTGTTATTATTATTGATTTCTTACTGTGCAGCAGATGCATACATGTATCTCTGATTACAATTCTGAAATCGTTGCTCACTTCTACCAG
This sequence comes from Phyllotis vaccarum, assembly GCA_033318265.1. NCBI lineage: Eukaryota > Metazoa > Chordata > Mammalia > Rodentia > Cricetidae > Phyllotis > Phyllotis vaccarum. Next base: position 56,438,583 of record JARWLC010000008.1, read on the forward strand.
TTTTCCAAGTATTCAGGGTGTTTGCTCCCAGAAAAGACAGAGATGCTCAAATTTAGTTCCACTCTGCATTTCTGCATATGTGTGTTGCATGTATGGTGTGGTGTGCTGTGTGTAGTGTGTTATGAGAGAGAGATGTATATGTGTAGTGTGTGTGTGTAGTGTGTGTAGTGTATGTGTGTGAGTGGTATGTGTGGTGTGTGGGTAGGTGTGTGAGGTGTGTGATGTGTGTACATATGTGTGTATGTGTAGTATGTATGTGTGGTATGTGTGTATATGTATTTGTGTGGTGTGTGTATGAGTGTATGTGTGTTTGTATGTGCAAATATGTGTTGTGTGTGCTGTGTGTGTGGCATGTGTGTAGTGTGTGTGTGTGTGAGTGGTATGTGTGGTGTGTGTGATGTGTATGTGATATCTGTACGTATGTGTAAATGTATAGTGTGTATGTGTGGTGTGTGTATATGTATGTGTATGGTGTGTGTATGAGTGTGTGTGTATATGTGTGTTTGTGTGGTGTGTATGTATAATGTATGTGTGTGGTGTGTGTATGAATGTGTGTATATGTGTGTTTGTGTAGTGTGTATGTGTGGTGTGTGTGTGTTTCCAAACTGTATTTAGTTTTATACCATTGATTGTTTTCCTAATCTGCCAGAAACAAGGAAGCTGAGCACTCATTGGTACCATCCCTCCAGTTCCCTGTTGTATGCTATTCTTCCCCATGGCTACATTAGTTTCTGAGCCCTCCTCATCAGGGGATATTTAGGTTTCCAGTTTTTAACACCCACACACAACATTTCAGCTGTCCCTTACATCCTTGACTGTAGAATAGGAGATTCAATATTGGAACAGAAATTCTGATCATTTTCTTCCTTACCTAGCCTATGGCTGAGGAATTTTCATACATTTTTGTACTTTAAGCAGTAAAATAACATTGACGACCACGCAGACCTTTCCCCTCAGACTTGAACTGGTTAACATGCAGACTTGGGTGTTGTTTTCATTACTGGGCAGGGTGATTCCTGGAAACGTCATGCAGGCAAACTGCTGCTGTTTGTTTTCACTCTGCAAGGTTTGGCTTGGAACATTCCTGCAGAGATAAATGAATGACTGTTTCTCCGTACAGGCTGGTTGATGGTTTTTAAAACCTGGACTTGAGCCTCTGTTTTTGGAGGCTTGGTTCTGTGCACTTGGTCAAACTGTACAAGGGAGCCTTATGTAAGGAGCCATTCATTATGTTTCTCAAACGAACCATGGGAGAGGAGCCATTTCATTCCAAACCACAAATTATTACCCTAAAGCCTGGGTATGATATGAAGTTAGTGAGAAACACTAGACCTACTCACGCTGCATAGCTGACATTCTGCTAGCCAGTGTCTCAGTGGTGTGGTCACCCTGGAGTGTTCCTCCTCCACTGCCTAGAGTAGCTTGCTTTTACTCATTTCTTAAAAGTATGTGTATGGGTATTTTGTCTGCATGCACGTTCATGCACCACATTCCATGCCCTCGGAGGCCAGAAGAGGGTGTTGTATCCTCTGGGACTGGAGTTACAGATAGTTGTGAGCCCTGAGTGGGAACTGGGAATTGAACACGAGTCCTCTAAAGAGCAACCAGTGCTCTTAACCACCAAGACCCCATTCGTTTCTTCATCCATTGTTTCACAAGTTTGTGTGCCGACCACTCTAGACAAAGAATAGAGTAACCTACAGACCTGGACAGAAGAGGAACGATGGTGAGAAAGACAAGATTCAAAAATATTATTGAAGCAAAGTCAAGCATGGCAGCTCATTCCTGTAATTCTAGCATTAAGAAGTCTAAAGCAGAGACGATCACGATACATTTGAAGCCAGGCTTCAAATATAGTGATCAGCCTGGGCTAGAGGGTGAGACTCTGCTTCATTTTTTTTAATAAAATAAAATATCTTGATCAGTAAAGTTCAACTAAGCTAAACCTTAACCTCACCATTATTTGAAGTCAGACAGTTCTATATTTAAATTGCTAAATGAGAAATTACAAATAGCTCACCTCATGCCAGTTACTTATTCTAGACTCTGTTTCAAACTACAGAATGGCACTATTGTACACATGTCTGAAAATTAATCCTGATGCAATAATGCTGCAGATATGGCCTTTGAACTGATTGCATCATAAAGATTCTGTCCTCAGAATAAAGAAACGGCATTATTCAGTGTGCGGGTTAATTATCATAGGGATGGATTCTCTCCCTCTTTCTCTCTCTCCTGCCCTCCCTCCTTCTCTCTCTCTCTCTTGCTGTGTTTCCCCTATACATCCCAGCCTCAAGAATCATACGTTAATCTCTGATTTTTCATTTTAAAACATCAAATCTAAGGTATTCTATTACAGTAATACAAAAAATGATCTAAGAAAAGCAAATGCATGCTTGTGCCAACATTTGGGCAGGAGAAGTACAAAGAACATAAGCTGAAAGCCACCAAAGGCTACATAATAAGAACTCAATTATTAAAAATCATCTAAGGCACAAAACTCGTACTGAGAAGTCAGCCTGTAGATGGAGTTTGTCTGTCTGCAGATGCGTTTTTTCCCCTGGGCAGCCAGATCACAAGAAAGCTAGACCTTGGCTTAGGCTTCTTCTTAACTAGTTCTTATAACTTAAATTAAACCATATATATATATATATATATATATATATATATATATATAGAGAGAGAGAGAGAGAGAGAGAGAGAGAGAGAGAGAGAGAGAGAGAGAGAGAAAGAGAGAGAGTATATATATATATATACTCTCTACTGCCCACCCTGGTTCCTCTCCATCTAGCTGGTGACTCCACCTGGTTTCTTCCCAGAGCTTTCTGTCCAGAAGACCCTGCTGTACCTCCTGCCTAGCTATTGGCCATTTAGCTTTTTATCAAACCAATCATAGTGACACATCTTCACACAGTGTAAAGGGGTATTCCACAACATCTGTTTGCCGCTGTAACAAATACCTGAAAATGTGAGGATATTTTTGGATCTGCATCGTGAGCAGAGCCTAGAGGCTTTGGAAGTTGAGACTGGAAAAAGACTAGGGTGTCACAAGTGAAGCCACAAGGGAAAATGTTGAACGTCTGCCACTTCTTGGAGATGATGCCAGTGGTCATGACCAGAATGCTATGAGAGAGACATTCAGATGTAAAGGCAGCTCTGAAGAAGCCTCAGGCTGTCATAGGAGGCAAGTACTGGAAGTGAGAACAAGGGCCGTCCTTGCTTTCACACGCAAGCAATCTGCAAAAAAACTGTGTCTACTTCCTAGGACTTCATGGAAGTCAGAATTCAAGGGCCATGATAGGAGATATCTGACAAAAGAGATACCTAAACAGCAAAGCACCAGAGAAATAGTAATGCATGTCTCCACAAGTTGTCGTGTGGGAATGGGAATGTACCAATAAAATGGGCAGATGCGGTCTACAACAAAAGCCACTGCCAGAACATCTGTTTGCCTCTGTATTCACTCAAGAGCTTCAGTGTTCTCAAGTCTTACAAGCTGGAGGCTCAAGGGATGGTTCAGTAGATTTCTTAGACTTTCAGGATTAATGCAAGGAATAGATCAAATATTTTTAAAAGATCATCAGCAGTAATCCTGGAAAGAAGTCTTACTTGTTAATACTCCAGAACATTCGGTCTTTACATTTGCATTTACCTCATACATCCTAATTAAACATCTGTTATATGTTTGTTTCTATGGACACTGTGAGACATGTGTCATCAAACTACATGCTTCAGGACATATCTGACTTGCTTCCTATTTTTATATAGCTTTGCTTTATCAAAACATATCCATTTGTTATATATTTTTCTGTGGCTATTATGGAAACTATATGTGGCCTGAAAAATTTAAAATGATATGTGAACATGGGGCCACACATGCACACATACCACATACACATATCAGTAATCCCAGCACTCAGAAAGCTAAGACAGGAAGCAGTTAGGTCCCACATCATCCTGAACGACATAGGTTAAAACCAGTCTGAGTTACATAGCAAAACGTTGTGTTACACAACCATACAGATACCCCCACACACACACACACACAGTTAAAGACAGAGAGAGAGAGAGGTCAAGACCTTTATTTCAAAAACTTATTAAGGAAATACATAAAATACATACCATGGCAGAATTAACAACATTGTTATAAATATAAGACATACACAAACAGTTGAATGTCCATACAAACCTGTGTGTGGATAATACAAAATGGCATGAGAGAACTAATACGTGTTATGAATGAATACAAAATTGATGCCTGCATGCTGATATGGTTTTAAAAGAGGCAGTCTAGGATGTGGGGCTTGAGGTCATGTTAGGGTAAGGGTTAGGGGAAGGTGTGTAAACAATGAAAACCCAGATCGATGGACATAGCAGTGATGACTGGACAGCGGTGAGGCTGTCCCAAATTCAATCCAGTCTAATCATAAAACACTGAGGCTCCACACCTGTGCAGCTGAACCCCTTAGCTGGATTATGAGGCCTCCAGTCATCTGGTCTTGTTTGCCTTTCTGCCTCCTTTCTTACACTTTCCCTTACACTACATACTGATACACATATATGTGCATATATGTGTACTTCATAATCCAAATTCCATTCTGAGTGAAATTTTTCTCAGTTGCTCAAATCTACAATCTCCCAAGGGTGCTGAATGATTTTCATCTGGTATAGATATAAGGCTTTCAGCTCGTGCCTTAACTTCTGCCCATTCATTGTGTTTCACCAGACCAGAGTCTCTCTCTCTCTCTCTCTCTCTCTCTCTCTCTCTCTCTCTCTCTCTCTCTCTCTCTCTCTCTCTCTCTCTCTCTCTCTCTCTCTCTCTCTCTCCCTTCTCTCCCCAGCATTCTTTTCTTGTTGTTTACTTGAGATTTGAGGGGGTTTCTGTGTGTTTGTTTTTCAAGACAGGCTTTCTCAGTGTGGCCCTGGCTGTCCTGGAACTTGCTCTGTAGACCAGGTTGGCTTCGAACTCACAGAGATCCACCTGCCTCTACCTCCCAGGTGAGGCACACACCACCACCACCTCGCCCTGGACTGCATTCTTTCACATCTCCAAGGCACAGAATACAGTCCTTCACAGCTCCTCAGGTATTGCCATGGTCAACCTATTTGTTCATATTCTTGACCAAACAAGGACCTCTTTGTGGGCAGAAACTTCTCATCATAGCACGGCCACACAGAAGGCTGCCAGTGCATTCTTGGACGTGGTGGCTCATGAGATGCCAGCTTGGACTTAATGTTTAGTGAGTTTTCTGGTGGCTTACAGAGTGAGACCATGTCTAGAAGGAAAATAAAATCTGTCTTTGAGTATGAGCATTATGAACTCTGGATGTATAACTAATGTGAACTTTAACTTTTCATCTAGCCTCAAGGAGATGAAATTCTAATCACCTTATCTGAATAAATGGCTGTAGTGAGAAGAAATAAATCATGTGGTTCTCACGGTTGTCATTTTCAAGAAAACTCTCTTGGGTAAGGTAGTAAAATCTAGTAAAGAAAGATTAAATTTCTCCCAAATAAAAGGGCTCCAGCAGAGCCTAGAGGTCTCTATAGTCCAAGTTAGGGCTAAGTAAATGGTAATGACCCTTCCTTCATGCAGTTTTAATGAGAGTTGGTTTCCTTTCCTGCAAGGCATAAACTTTCAAACGTGCTTGGCCTCGGGTCTGTGAAGGCTTCACAGCAGCAGCTGCGAACCACATGCTCCCACCCAGACAGCCTGCAGAGCCTTTCTCCAACAAACGCACACACAGAGTCACTCTCCCATCCCTGAGGTGGGTGGGCCCTACACACACACACAATGTGTTTCTAGACTACCCACCTCTTGTATGACTGTGCTTTGGAAGTGAAGAAAAAACACTAAAACCTATAAGGACGATGCGTTGTTTGAACCCTTGAAGAGCTCAGTGTACTCCAGCAGCCAAGTGCATCACCTAGAGAGGAAAACAGTATGAAATGCTAACAGAGTCTTGTAGGTGGTGTTCCAAAGCACTGCAGCACTGTTTTTATCATGTGCTGGGAAAGATGAAGAAGTGGCCAGAGTCTGTCGGACAAAGATGGAACACTTCCGGTACAGTGTCCAGCTGCTCACAGGCTGTCGCTGCTCTAACTCCCACATCCTAAAGCTAAGCAAAAAGATGCCAGCAGACTTACCAAGAGACAAGGCAATTGAACAGCAGACTTCCTGGCCTGCACAGATCTCTTCTGAACAACAGCAGGTTCTAATATACTACTTCTAGAATTTCTCAGCTGACCATTGTGTCATATACTGTGCAACAGCTTTGAGTTTGCTGAATTTACTGTCACAGGGCTGGTGTCAGAAAAACATATTCATTGTGGAATTCTGTACTGTCACAGTTTATCAAGGACCCAACAGACCAACGGAGCATGCTAGCTAGATGACCTCAGTTCTGAGATTCTGAAATTCAAAGGAGGATCAAAGCCTGCCACTTCACTCTCAGTACAGAGCACCAGAAGGGAGAAAACATGGCAGGTAGAATATTCAGAGTGTTCTTCCCTTCTTCTTATAAACAAGGAAAGGCATGTCCAAGTATAAGATTGTGTGAGGGTATCGATTCTTCTACTCTGGAAACCACAAGAAACTGAAAACTCGGTACAAAACTCCCACCATCGTGGTTGGTTAAGAAAATTGGAGAGTGATTGGCTTAGTTAGGGTTACTATTACTGAGATAAAGCAAAAGCAAATTGGAAATTTGGGGTTTATTTTACTTATATTTCTGCATTACTGACCATCATCAAAGGAAGGTGGGACAGGAACTCAAACAGGGCAGGACCTGGAGGCAGGAGCTGATGGAGAGGCCACAGAGGATTTCTACTTACTGTCTTTCTCCTTATGACTTGTTCAGCCTGCTTTCTTATTGAACCCAGGACTGCCAGTCCATGGGTGGCACCACACACAATGAGCTGCACCCTCCTGCCTCATTCATTAATTGAGAAAATATACTGTAGTACATTAGTAGCTACAGCCTGGTCATATGAAGATATTCTCTCAGTTAAAACTGTCTCCTCTCAGAAGACTCTAGCTTGTGTTGACATTAAAATCTAGTTGGCACATCAAGTGTGGTCTCTTTCATAGCGTCCAGGACAATCGGTTGTTTGAGTGTAATGAGGAAAATCTCTACAGTTTCATCTTGAGAATATGGTCCAAAATGAGCAGAACAACAGGGTGGTTTGAGATTCAAGGACTAGTCCAAGTCCTTTTTCATTCAAGTCTCTTGTAGTTGTGGAACATTCATGGTTGAACATTAAGTGGCACCATTGTTCCTTGACCAGTCTTCTGCAATAGTACATGCCATTTCAGTGCAGCAAGGCATTCTCCCACATCAATGCCTCCTTGGATACAGATTATCCTAATCACCTTTAGATTCTTAGTGCCTGCTTCATGCCTGACACAATGTCAGTATCCAACGCTAACTGCTGAATGAGTAAGTCACTGGAGGAAAAGTGGACAAACTGAAGACGTACTTCTCAAATGACAATTTGCAGGAAGGGACCCTGGAGACCACCCTGGAGATGCGCTGAAGCAACTGTGATGCTTCTTCCTCTTATGTGACTCTCTTGGATTGTAATAGCTCCGGTCTTTATCAACTTTATAAATTGAAGGTTCCATGTCTGTTTGTTAGTTCCTTAAAAGTGCTGACTTTGGGAAGAAAGAAGATCCTATTTTTCTGTTACTGGACCAAACAAGCTCACTCCGCATGCTACCATGGGACCCTGGAGGTGTCACTACTGCCCCAGCACGATCACTAAGTATGCTACCCTAGGACCCTGGAGGAGGTAGTATTATCCCAGCACAATCACAGCCTCAGATTGTCTGCAGAATGAAAGGAAGACCCCAGAAAAATGCAGAGGGTGACCCAAGAAATTTTTCTCTCTTCCTAAAGTTCTCTCCTTCGCCTTTGGCTCTCAGTCAAACTTGTGAATGACAGTGATGAGAACCCACTTCTCTATCTTCCTGCTCCCTCACCCTGCCCTCCAGAAACTCCTTCTCAGATAAAGCGTGCTCTCTTTTTAGGACCTTCGTACGGTCATTCCCTCTGTCAGGAACCCCACCACACACACACTGCCTGTCTTAGTCGGGGTTTCTATGGCTGTGGTCAAACACCAGGACCAAAATCACCCTGGTGGGGGGAGGTGCTTATTTCATTTTATAGCTTTTTAGTCCATCATCCAGGGAAGTCAAAGCAGGAGCCTGGAAGCAGGAGCTTAAGCAGAGGCCATGAAGGAGTGCTGTGGTACCACCTACCCAGGGATTGCACCACCTGCAACGGGCTGAGCCCTTACACATCAATGACTAATTAAGACAATGCCCTACATGCTTGTCCACAGGCCAATCTTACGGAGGCATTTTCTCAATGGGAGCTTCCTCTTCCCAAACGACTCCAGTTTGTATCAAGTTGACATAAAACTAGCCAGCACATCTCTCTTTTAAAAAGAGATCTTCCCATCTCCATCAGTATAGCCCTGATTGACAGCCCACTTTCCCCCATCATAGACAGGTGGTTCCTTTATCTCATATATTCCCATCTGTATTGTTTGTTGTATGTGGATGGGATACTTGTGTATATGTTCATTCATGAGCAACACTGTACATTGGTTCACATTTGCGGGGTTGCCCATGTATATGGATTCCAGATGTTGTCATTTTGTGTCTTCATTTTTTGCTTTCCATGGGATCCAGGTTCCTTCTAGAACACAGAACTCACTAGCAACTCCAGCTAGCCAGCATGTCCTGGGGAATCCCTTGTCCCCACTTCCTGAGTTATGGGATTATAGGTAGATCATCAAACCCACTTATCTGGCTTCAGTCTTTAAACTTGCATGGCAAGCATTCTGTCCATGGAGCCATCTCCCCAAGCATTCTGTGGGGGTTTTGTATGTTTATCAAAATTACAAAACCTATTTGTACCATAGGTAACCTGGACCTGGGGCTCACCCATTCATCTGTTCAGGGATTCCAAGATCTTTCTGTCTCTGCCCATCCAACACTGGGTTACAATCAAGCCATGATACTTGGCTTCTCATGTGGGCACAGACACAGTATTAAACTTCCCTTTAAATCAGCATCTCTCTATCCATATGTGACTACAGCTCTCAGATCTTATTAGAACAGATTCCTTGTGCAGTCGATGGCAGTTAACACAGAAATTCACAACTGGTCAAAGTATGAAGAGCATTGCTGGAGTGCTCAGCCACAAATGAAATACCTAAATTGCTACCACCCTCCCAGACCCTCGGACCTTGTTGGAAATATTGTAATTGCCAGAGGTCAGGGAAGACCAGAGCAGAACAGTGTCTTCTGGACCTGCTACACTCACAACCTCGCAGCGTGGTTGCTTCCACAAGATCTGCACAAGATCAAGCCAGTCAGCATTCTCACAGATCCCAGCCCTGATGGTGGAACTATGGATGGTTGATGGCTTTTAGGTGGGGGAAGGTCAGTTTTTTAAAGGATGTTGCTCCTAGTTAGTTGACAATGCCCTGGCAGATGGTCTTACACCCCTTAGTACATAGACAGCACAAGTGAGACCCAGTAGATTATAACACAAAATAAGGGAACAGAAGTAGGGGTGGGACTGGGGATCTGGGGGTGAATTGGAAAGAAATTACAGCGAGGAAGAGGGAAGGCAATTATGATCAAAATACACCATGTAACATCCCCCAAATAACCAAAAGTTTATATATTTCACAAAGAAAACATGAAGGTGGAGTGGACCTGAGTCTGGGAGATGCTGGGGGAGGAACAGAGGAGCTTATGATCCAATTACATTATAAATATATGTAAAAGATCCTCAAATCATTACCATAACATTACATTAAAAAGCTGTAGTGATGGCACAGAGGCTAAGACTGTATATTACTCTTACAGAGAGCCAAAGTTCAGTTCCTAACACCCATGTCAGGTGGCTCATAACTGCCTCTAACTCCAGTTGTGGGGGATCAGATGCCTCTGACTCCCATACCCTGCAAAACATGCACACAGATTTTCATTAAAAAATAAACCTCAAAAAATATTAGTGGGTAAGAATGCTTGCTTCCCAAGCATGAAGAGCTGAGTTCAAATGACAAGAACCTGTGTGAAAACCTGCGCATGTCTGCAGATACCTGTAAGTCCAGCACTGTGGAGAATGGAGGCGGAGAATGACTGGGATTTGATAAATACCAACCTAACTCCAGTGAGACCGTGTATCCAGTCAGAAAATGATCAAACTAGATGCCTGATGCCTTCCCCTCATTTCCATGTGTGTTCCTAGGCTCATGAACTGTTTTACACACAAACATACAAACACGTACACACATACAAACACATACACACAATCACAATGCCTTTCAAGTTTCAAGTTAGACTGCACTGCAGAGTTTTAGTAACAAAGATAGCACACTGCTGGTAGAAAAACAGACATGTTTTTCTATGCAGTTATGGGTGCCTCATCTTTGACAAAGATGCCAAAAACATACATGGAAGAAAGACAGCCATTTTAACCAATGGTGTTGGGAAAATGGATGTCCACATGTAGAAAAATGAAACTAGATCTGTGTCTCAGGCTGTGCAAAAATCAATCCAAAGTGGGTCAGAGAGCACTTTGGGACATAGGCGCAGGCAAGGTCCTTCTGATAAGGGCTGCAGCAAAGCAGGAAATAAAAGCAAATGAGATTATACCATATTAGAAGGGCCTGGAAGAAAGAACAAAACAAGACATCTAGTCAGGATTGGCGTCTGGGATACATGGGGAACAAGAAGGAAAGGGGAAGAAGGAAGAGCCTTTCCAAACTCCAGAAATAAAGACTGCAGCCAATAAACGGGTTAATGAGGTCAACGGGTCAGCAGATAATTCTTATGAGATGACGTACAAGTGACCAATAAGTATATGAAATCATGTTCAACACTTTTGGTCATCAAGAAAGTTCATATAAAAAGTTTGCTGAGATCCATGTCACCTCAGTTAAAATGGCTGATACTGGGAAAATAAAAAAGACCTAGGGTGATGGCCCCATGAGTAAAGAGCTGGTAGAAGACCTAAATTTGGATTCCCCAGAATCAAAAGACAGGTGTGGCAGGTCATAGATGTCACCCCAGTGTGAAGGGACATAGAGCAGAGAGTCCTAGAAGTGACTGGGCAGCCAGTCTAGTCAAGGTGGTAAGCTCTCGGGTCAGTGAAAGACTATTTCCCAAAGGAATAAGGTGGAGAGCGATTGAAAACTTCTGGATGTCACCCTTGAGACTGTACAGGTGTTTACATGGGTGAGTGTAGCAACACACACAGACACACAGACACATACCACACATACAGACACACATACACACATACATGCACACACACACACAGACACACACAGACACACACACCACATATACATACACACATACACATACCACACACACCACACACACATACACACACATACACACACATACACACATACATGCACACACACAGACACACATATACACAGACACACACAGATACACACATACACATACCACACACACATACACACATACACACACATACACACACACACATACACACCTTTTAGAAAGAAATAAGTAGCAAATGCTGTTGAACTGGTGTAGGGGATACATGCACTTGAGTGTGTATCTATACACATACATACATGCACATGTGGAGGCCAGGAGAGGGCATCAGATGTTCTGCCCTATCACTCTCTTCTGTAATCCCTTGATACAGAGTCTCTCAGTGAACCTGGAGTTAGGCTGGCGGTCCGTGACCATGTCTCCACCCTTAGAGCACTAGGTTACAGGTCAACACCTGCAGCATACCTTACTTTTCTGGGAGCACTGGTAATTCAAACTGTGTCCAAATGGTCGAACATTGAGTGCTCTTACGCACTGAGCCATCTCTCAATGGTAGTTATTACTGTTACTGGTCCAGGGACTAGGGAGATGGCTCAGTGATTTAAAGCACATGTTGTTTGCAGAAGACCTGGGTTCAGTTCCCAGTACCCACATGGAGGCTGCAACCACCAGGGGAATCTGTCATTCTCTTCCGGTTCCTACTGTGTCAAAGATGTACATGGTGTACATACATAGGTGCAGGTAAAACACACACATAAAAAAAATAAATAACATAAATCTAAAAATATCTGTATGTTCCTGGTCTAGCCACTATGAAATTGGCATGAAAGTTTCTCCAAAAAATAAATATAGAGCCATTATATGACCCCCGCTATGACACTCTTAAGTGTATGCCTGAATAATCTAAGTCAACACACAACAGGGAGGCTTGCACACCCATGTTTATTATTCATAACAATGAAGAGTCATGGAATCAAGCTTACTGCTCATGGTGGAGTGCCAACTGGTCATAGAGAAGAACCAAATTGTGTTGTTTGCAGGAGATGAATAAAGCTGAGAATCACTACAGAAAGTAAAGTGAGTAAGACTAAAAAAGACAAATACTGGCCAGGTATGGTACTCCTCACCTATAATGGCAGCATTCTGCAGGTGGAGAGAGGGGACTAGACTGGGCTACAGAGCAAGTTTGAGGCCAGCCTTGGCTATATAGTGAATTTTGTCTCATAAATAAAAGAGGACAAAAGGAAAGAAGGAGAGAATAATGGGTGCTTTCATTTCTATAGATGAAAATCATGTACATATACATGGTCTAAGTAACTGATATACTTGTATGATATAAAAATGTCTTTATGAAACCCATTCCTATAAACAATAAAAATACACTGATAAAAAATTAAAATCCAAGGCTGGAGATGCTGCTCAGAAAGAGTACTTACTACTCTTCCAGAGGACTGGAGTTCAGTTCCCAGCATTCGGTTGAGTGACTTATGACCACTTATAGCTCTAATGCCAGGGGATCTAAAGCCCCCTTCTGGCTACCCTGAGCAACTACACACACACACACACACACACACACACACACACACACACACACACACACACACACATACACATACACCCCTCTGTGAGCCTGCATATGCATACAGACACAAATAAATCTTTTCAAGTTGACATTAACCATTTCTTTGTTGGGCATAGTGACACATGAATATGGTCCCAGAGCTTGGGAAATGGAAATGAGAGAGACAAAAGTTAGTCAGGCACGACTATCTGCTAGGTCCAAGGCTCCACAGAGCTGCATGAGAGCTTCTCTCAAAGAACCTAACAAGCTCTTCTTAGATAAGTATGGCAGCACCTGCCTGTTACCTCACTATTCATAAAGGGTGACACCGAGCATTTATGTAAGTGTATGACCAGAATGGTCTACATGGCAACTACAAGGCCAGCTTGGTGTCTCAGTCAATCAACCAGTCAAACAAAAAACCTATTCTGAACAAACTCCAACTTTGTTTCATAAATCTTTAACTAGAGACAACGACTGGTAACTTTAGATAATATGGTGAGAAGAGCATTACAGGACCAGGGTTCAGCTGCAGAGACAGGGCCCTGCCTGAGTTAAGGGGGTGTCATTGATGTAATTGGAGCTAGAGCACCATAATGCTGAGCCTTATGAGGCAAATGTCTGCCATGCTCTGACCTGAGGCAGAGCCTGTCTTACAGTCTAAGCTGTTAACAGTTACTCATTCCTCCCGTTTTTCATTAAAGGAAACCAGAAGAATACTGGATACCAGAAGGGATGTGCTAGAGGGAGTAGAGACTTTAGCAGATTGAGATACAGGGATCACATGGTTCTTAAATTTACCTTTGTATTCCATACCGTGAAAGCTTAGGAACAGAGTGGGCCTGAAAAGACTCAGCAAACATCTTGGCCAAGGTCGGGACACAAGGGGGACTTCATTCTCCCACAGTGGCTGCAGGGATCCTTGGGATGCACTGACCTTGAATTCAGTTTCTTCAGATATTAGACATCAAATGTCATCTTAGAAGCTTCAAGAAAACAATTTTGCTACTTTCAGAGTTGTCTGTTTATCACTGCTTACACACATCTGCTGTTTTAATCACTCCAAACTTACTACTTCTGTATTCTTTTATTATTGTTAGCAAGTAATTGTGAATGACTATTTAATCAAACTTTTTGAAAACCTTTCTGCTACCTTTAGAAATGGTAATGTCCTAAGAGTGCTCTGTGCTATATGTTTAGACTATCACTGGAGAAAAAACAATATTCAAAAAGCATGTCAAAACAACTTATCTGAAAATTGAAGTCAGGAATGCTGACATTTGTCTGTAATATCAGTAATTGAAACAGTAAAGCAGGAGAATCGAAAATTCGAGGCCAGTCTGGGCTGTATATAAGACCCTGTCTCAGAAAAAAAAAAAAAAAAAAAAAATTATTGAGCTGGGCGGTGGTGGCACACATCTTTAATCCCACCACTGAGGGAGGGCCAGAGACAGGCAGATCTCTTTGAGTTTGAAACCAGCCTAGTCTACAAAGAAAGTTCCAAGATAGGCAGGTCACACACACACATACACACACACACACACACACACACACACACACACACACACACACACACACACACACAACCCTGTTTTGAAAAGCAAAAAAAGAAGAACCAAACAAAAAAATTATTTTTTATAAAGTATATCTTTCCTTAAAGGTATGCTACCCAAACAATTCCAAAGATTAACAATGCCTTATTTATAGGAAAGCCCATGAAATGGGAAAGTGAGTTATGAACTTCCCACTTCCATGATCATCATTATACAACACTCTCTCCCATCTATAAAACAAAGGAGATCATGGATCATTGATTTGTATCATCTACTTATTAATCAAATTACATGCGTCAAGATGTCATGCAAATTGGCTATGCTTCCAGAAACAAGATAAATAAGACCTTAGGTCAGCAGGCAGACAGTGTGACCTGAAGAGGCAGAGATTGGGCACTCATCATTGTCCCCCTCTCTCCTCCCTTGAGTGCCAAACAGAGACCCCCCCAATACTGCCTTACCAAATTCCTCTCTCAGTCTCTGAAGGTTCAGCTACCTGCAGAAGGTGCCTACAGTTACAGTTTCAACCCTTAGATACTATAGATTCCAGAATCAGCTAGAACCAAAGAAAAGAGAGACCTGTGAACTTCAACAGCACAGGGTATTTCAAGCATACACTTTAAAAAAAGAGAGAGAAAGCAATGTAGATTAATCTGAAGAAATTTTAAGAAATAAATAAATAAAAAAAAACCCGCACAGACATGTTAAGGTTGCTTTTAGCACAGCTTTAAACCATACTCATGAACCCAGGTCTGTCAAAACTATTTTTAATAAAGTATTTTGAAGCAAAATAATAACAAGGTAATTGACATATTATCATCTGTACTTATTTGATAAACTTGCCCAAGTCAGGGGTGATAGCAGTGAACTTTGGAGGGGTTGTTGCTGTTGCTGTTTTTGAGAAGTGTATTTACAACAAGTGACAAACCTTTGTGCAGCAGATCTGGATCCTCTAAATGTGGAGGACAGTCGAAAGGTGTGAGCAGTTTCTGGAGCCTCTTGCAATCGGACCAGAGTTTATTCTGGGTCCATGAACTGGCTTCTGGAAGCCCAAGCCTAGCAGGAAAAGACCTTTCTCAGCCTTGATAATTGGGGGAGGGATTCAACTGGATATGCCAGACTGAACTGAAATTGACTCACCTTGGGATTCCTTGCCTTCTCTGGGGAGTGAACAGGGAGGGGAGGGGAGGCGGAAGGAGGAGGCTGGGGGAAGACAGGGAGAAGAAGCAGTAGAGGGTATGGGGAAAGAATGATAAAATAAAAAAAGAAGTGTATTTACTTAGTTGGGGTGTGTGTTTTTGCGCTTGTGTGTGCACGCGAACATATGTGTGTGTGTGTGTGTGTGTGTGTGTGTGTGTGTGTGTGTGTGTGTGTGTACTTATGCAAGTAGCTATCAGAAAACAACTTTCAGGAGCCAATTATTTCTTTCCATCCCACAGGTTAGAGGGATTAAATTTAGGTGGGCAGGCTTGGCTAGCAGCAAGCCCCTTCCCCGCTGAGTCATCTCACCAGATCCCAAAGTAAAAGCTCTTCCTGTGACACCCTTCCCCGGTGGCTTGAGCTGATGTAACCATCTCCAGGAAATGCATTCTCTCTGCTTCTGTTTTGTTATGTGTGGTCAGGAAGCTCTAAGGAAGAGGTGCTAGAAGAACAGGCAAATTTAAGCTCCAGTGTGGTCCTCTTACAGCAAAAAAAGATTTGGAAAGGCCTCAGGTCCCACCCAGACCTACTCATTTCAAATTTACATTATGCAAGATCCCAGATGCTTCACTGCACATCTAAGTGTGAGAAGCCAGGCACTTGGAGCTCCTTCCTGTTCACTGCCCTCTGCAAAGGTGGTACGGATTGTCAAGATTTAGCATAACTTTCACACCTCCTTGACATTGACCTAGCAATAAAACTCCCAACTCTCTGAGTAAATGTCTTCTCCTCTAGCCACAGCCTGAGTTCTGTGAAAAAACTGAAGAATGACCTTCTAGATCCTGTGAGGATTGTGGGGTCTCCAAAGGGAAGCCACTGTGAACTCTTAACTGCTTTCATCAAGGTCCACCTGAGAGTCAGAGCTGCTGTGTTTGGTGCCCCTTAAGTCACAGTAAGTCACTTACCTATAGAGACAGCAGGGAGACTCACACACAGCTCTTTAAAGTCACTGGGAAGATCCATACAGCTCCCCTGTTCCCTTCCTGACCATCTTTACCTTCCTGACCCAGATGGTGTTTTATCCTTTGCTCTTCCACCAGGGGGCAACATTGAGCAGCGGCAGGGAACATGGCTGGACACCACCTCCAATCAGATGAGATGAGCTCCAGGACCTTGAGTGCCTGGTGATAGAGGAAAAATACAAAGGACAGAAGCCAAAACAGTCATGTCTGTCGGGGCCTCCAGCCACAACCATGTGTGATCACGAGGGCTTGTCAGAGTCAGAGTGGCCCAGACAACGCTTGCTAAGGGCTGTGTCCCTCAGACCTCAGCTCTGATCTTAAAGCACCCTGTAGGACTGGCTGCTTCTGTGGGGAGTGCCAGCCTTCTCTCCTTGAGTTTGTTTTCATCCTGAAAATCGACAGCCATCACAAGTCTGTGTGAGCAGACACCGTGGTCCCTCTATGTTCTGACATCTATTTCTGTCTCATTACTATGAAACTATCCTGCTGGCCCCAGTCCTGGCCTCGGATACCACGTGCTCACCTGGCACCTGCCTCTCCTGAGCCTGGCTTCTCAAGCTCTTTGGAAACTGCCTTGTAGATCCTTCCATGGGAGCATATGGGTCACCTGTGGGGGTCTAGTGCCTGATGCAGGGGAAGTGAGGGATGAAAGCAGGGACTCCTGGGCCTTGAGGAGTTCTCAAATGTCACCCAGTTTGTCCTGGCAGCTTCCAGCTGTTTATAAAGTAACAGCAATCAGGATATTATTATTATTAATTATTATTGTAGCGATTACTGAATATAAATGGTTGAAACCTCAGGCTCCAGGGCTGTACAGATTTCATTCTGGTACTGGCTGTCTGTTACCAGCGGAATAACCTGCCTTGCCTTCAATATTGTTTTAATTAGTTGTGTGTGTGTGTGTGTGTTTACAGGATGTGTGTATGTGGGTACACATGCCATAGCATGTGAGTGGAGGTCAGAGGAAAACATGGTGTAGTCAGTATTTCCCTCTCTAAAGTGGGGTAACATGGGCTGTATTTTCAGGACACCAAAGTATGTCAAGGAATTCTCAGTGACATGTGTCACTCCAGCTCAGGTGACCTGATAGCCTCTGGTGGCCTGCATGAACAATTATATGTGCATATGCACACATATGTGTGCTCACACACACACATTCACACATACACAAAATAACAAAGTAAATTTTTATAAATAAGTAGATAGGGGCAGGAGAGAGCTCAGCAGTTAAAAGCACAGATTGGTCTTCCAGAGGACCTGGGATTAGTTCTGAGCACACACATGGCAACTAACATCCATCTATAACTTCAGTTCCACAGAATTAACCTTCTCTTACAGGACCTGTTGTAAATTCTTTTTGCATTAGTTCATTTACTTCTTTCTCCATCCTCGTTTTACATATGAGGAAACTGAGATACAGAAGTTGAGGGTCAGTCAAGCAGCTAGTAACAGACACATTCCAAGCCAGGCAGTCTGCCTTCATCCTCCTGTTGCCATGGAGCCTCAAATAATGCAAGGGTACCAACTGTGCCTGAGGTGCCGGAAACCCTGTGTACACATGACAGCTTGAGATTACATACTCAGCCTCGTGGTGTTTGGTCTTCGGCTGGGATCTTTATCCAAACAAAGCATGCAATTGGGAGACTGCTCTAGATGGCCTGAGCCTTTGTCTTAGCAGCTAGCCCTTCTGAGTTCTGAGGGAAATAAATAAATAGATGACAGGCAGGTGCATAGATAGATAAACGATATATGCATAGATACATAGATAGATGATAGATAGATAGATAAATAGATAGATAGATAGATAGATAGATAGATAGATAGAGTGAGTGAGTGAGTGAGTGAGTGAGTGAGTAATGGATTGTTTTAACCCCCCGTACCATGGAATGTGATCTTGTTTGGATGTTAAAGCTTTGTAAAGGTTATCAAGTTAAAATGGAGACACTGGAGTGGACAAAGGGCAAATTTGGACACAGGCATGTCCTAAGAAAAGAAATTCTCTGTGGAGGCTCAAGCAGAGTCATGAACTAGATAGAATACAAAGCCAGGAACATCTTGGGCTACAGAAATGAGGATACAGTCATGGGAAAGATGTTTCTGAGCCTCTCTAGACTAGGTAGAGTCTTGTAGACACACCTTGACCTTAGACTCCTAGTGCATACTATGGTGAGACAAGCATTTCTCTTGTTCAAAGCCATCTAGTTTGTCATGATTTGTTATGGCAGCCCAGTGTGTGTATACATATATGTATAGTGTGTGTGTGCTATATGCTTATGTTCATGTGGATAGACACACATGTGGGTGCACTATTGTTTCCCCTTTATTCTTAGAGATAGGGTGTCTCTCGCTAACCTATTACTTATCAATTAGACTAGACTGGCTGGTCAATCTTTGGGAAACTTCAAGTATCACTGTGCCTCACTAGACTTGAGACCGGATTTTTGGTTGGCACACAGGCATTCACTCTTCCTGTACACACCAGTTTCACAAGATTACATTCTGGTTGCCTATCAGCTTACAGTCCTTCTTTCCTGCCTTCCTTCCTTCATGTGAACAGTTGACTAAAATATAGCACATACAGCAATGACACAGATCATCAGTGATAGTCAGCATATCCACAGCCGTGTAAGCAGTGCCCAGAGAGAGAGTGAGGACATTAGCAGCGCCCTGGGAATCCTCCAGCCCCTTCCAACCACAGGCCAACAAAGGAGCCACTATCCTGACTTCTGACATCACAGATTGGTTTTGCCTGGTTTTGAGCTTGACATAAATGGGATTTCACAGTACTCTTTTGTGTCTGGATTCTTTGCTCCGCATTATGTTTGTGAGGTTTGCCTGGGTTTTGCATAGCAAGCCATTCATTCTCACAATGTAGTAAAGTGTTCTATACTTCCAGACTGTGGAACGAAATTAAGAACTGCATGGAGAGAGAAAGAGAGAGAGGGGGGAAGAGAGAGAGGGAGAGAGAGAGAGAGAGAGAGAGAGAGAGAGAGAGAGAGAGAGAGAGAGGGAGGGAGGGAGGGAGGAAGAGATGTTTCATTTGTAATGTAACGAATCTGTTAAGCGCTATTTTCCGAAATCACTACCATATCATCCATCCCATCTCTTTCCTTAGAGTACTACAATCCAGCAGTGTCACACTGGCCCTGCTGGAACAGATAGGAAAGGGCCCGCTGAGAAGTAGCTGTGCTTCCTGTGAACCTGCCTCACCCACAACACAATCCAGAGCCTAGAGCATCCCCACTTGGCTGAAGGGTTCCTGTGTCTCCCATAGCATCATTGCCATCTTCATCCGCAGCCAGAGAGGCTGCCTGTTTTACTCAACACTTCAGAGTTAGCCAAGTCAACCCCTCTAACCCAGATCTGAGTCTGCCTCCGGACACCAGAGCCCTGGGCGGGGGAGTCCACAGAAGGGGTCGGGTCTGCGGCTCCCCTTTGAAGCCACTACAAAGAACCACTCCCACGGCTTTCTCAGGCTCAGCCCTTCATCTGCGAGCGCAGCTTGACTGCACTGAGACTGTACCCTCCTCCTTATCTTTGCCAGACTATAAATCATCTTAATTTCTTTATATTCACCAACTTTTCTGGGGTCTCCCTTTTGCTGGGAACAATGACCTAATCCCAAAATGCAATGTTAGAGGATCCCTGGGGCAAATCAGCAGGACTGCTAGTCCTGAGCCTAAGTCCATATATGGTACAATCTGTGAGCCGACAGTAGACTAGACTATAATGCAACACAGCTGATTCACCAGCTGTCCTTCTTGCCCCTTAACTGTGCTGGCCCAATCCAGTTTCCAGTGAGGTCAGCATCTAAGGTTAAAATGGCTAAAGTGCAGGGCTTTGAACTTTTTGCTCTCTCCAATTTACTGCTCATTTCTTTCTAGGATCCCAGTTCCTGGGTGGCTGTTCCCTCTGCGCTGTAGTAGAATAAATACTCTGGTGCTTCCGTTATTTTATGAGCGTGGCTGGGAACGGGGAGGAAAGGAGAAGTTCCAGCAGAGATGCTTTCTCAGGCCCTATTGCAGTTGAGCTCAGTTCGGAAGTGGAAGCGTTAGGAGAGCCCCACCCTGACCCTTGGCAGAGGTCAGTATTCGTAGCCCAAAATTGGAACATTAGGTCTTTGCTTTCTTCTCCGCCCTCGAGGACGTTTTATTTGTTTGGGCTTATAAAGTACGAAGGATAAAACCCAGCAGCCCTCATACAGCAGAAACAGCATAAGCCTGGGCCGCCAGCTACAGGAACACTCTTGAGAAGATAACCAGATTCTTTGTGTTACCGGCTTCCTCATTACTCCATGCCTATTATAAAGCAAAACATTCTATTAGCTTCTCCTAGTAGTGTGCTGAGGCTAGCTCAAAACAGATGGCCAATTTTGTTACATTTTCAGGAATTTTGCAAACAGATTGTTAAATTATTAAAAGATTGGATTACAATGGGGTAAATGAGGTTTAAAACAGCTTTGGCTGATAAAATGGCGTTATGAGTAAAGGCACCTGCTTTTGATGACCAGAGTTTGAGTTCCTAGACCTATGTAGTGGAAAGATATAATCAGATCCCAATAGTTGTCCATTGACTGTCTCACATGTGCTGTGGAACACACATGCACACACACACACACACACACACACACACACACACACACACAGATAAATAAGTAAGATTTAATATTTTCCATAATTTCAAATAGCTGTAGCAAAACTGGAGAGATAGTTCAGCTGTTAAGAGCACTCACTACACAATCAGAAGAACCAGAGTTTGGATCCCAGCACCCACATCACCAGCCAGGCTAGAAAGCTAAAAACGAATGTAACTCCAGATCCCAGGGATCCCATTCTTTCTTCTTCACTCCTGGGCCCACAGTCATGGGCACCTCCACATACATGCACATATATTCACACTGACATTCTCAGACTCAAATAAGCCAAATAAAATAATCAGCTGACTCCATTGCAAGCTACTCACTGCATGGTATCTGGATGGTGGAAAACACTGCGTACCTGTACGCCATTTCACATCTCTTCCAGACTCCTTATTCAGTGTCTTCCTCATTCTAGGACTTTGTAATCAGCCAGGAAGGGACTGCATACTCTGAAAGACTTGGACCTGTGAATCAGGACTTCGGTCTCCCCGCTTAGACAAGCGTCTGCTGCTGAGATGAGAGACCGAATATCCTTGCCCGGAGGGACGTATAAGGCAGGAAGGAGAGCAGGTCTTTCAAGTCTTGGGTTGGACATAGTTTCCTGAAAAATGCTAAAGAAGAAAAGAGGACAGAGGAGAATCCAGGGAGACTTGCCTCAGCTATGAGAAATGGAGGCATTTTCCCTGTGCACAGAACCCAAAAGCGAAAGCTAAATTCCCACGCTCAACAACCAAGCCATGACTACATGGCATTCATCTAGTTATTTATACCATCACCTGGAACCTAATTCCTAACAACCCATGTTGCCAGTTTCAAAAATGTCTGCTTAATAAAGGAATGAGATGTCCACCTGTCTTTTCAGAAGTGGACACTACTGCACTGATGATCCACAAGATATAAGAAACTTGCTTCTCAACTGGCAGAGAGAGAGAGATGAAAAATCTTCCATTCATTATCAGCTCATGGTCTCTCTATGGAAACTCACTGGCAGCATCCTTCCAGTATATTTCAATAAATTCTCCCTGTTTTTCTGTGTTCTGGTCAATTCTTTTTTACTGCATATGTTACCAGCTTTACCTGTGGATTTCACAGACATCTCCTCATAAGACATTCCCAGCAATCCAGAAGTAGAGGCAGGGAAATCAGAAGTTTGAAGCTAGCCTCTGCTACATAGTAAGATCAAGACTAGCCTGAGCTACATGAGATCCTTTCTTAAAAAATAATCAAAAATGGAACTGTGAGGAAAGCCTACACAATGAAGACTCAGTATAAAGACCTGAGAAAGGGATTTTTTTTTTTTTAAGAGAAAAGGTCTCATTCTGCAGCCTCGCCTGGCCTCAAACTTGCCACAGTCATCCTTCCTTTAGTAGCTTCCTGAGTGCTAGGATTACAGATGTGAATAATCACATCTGGCCAGCTAAAGACATTTCTGATTAGGGACCATAAATGACACAGGAGCACTTAAAACTAGTCAGAGAATGGCTAGGGGCTTAGTCTATGCAGATATTAAGATATATCAGGAGCATCGAGTGGGCAGAGTAGGCACAATGCAAGCCCAGTAGTGCAAGATTGACAGGAGGGGAAAGCTGGCACAGAGGAGACAGGGCTGAGGAAACTACGGTGCTGCAAAGGAATCCAGTAATCCAATTACTTGTGTTTGAGAGACAGCAATCTCAGACATAACTCGGTCATCGGGGTAGAATGGACAGGCAATGTGGCAGGTGCTGAGAGATCTGCCCATCCAAAGTCCCACCTATAACTGAAAATATAGAAGCCTTGCTTCGCTACTAAAGGGGAGCAGAAGTAAGAAACAGGCATCTTAACTATTTGGAATAATGTGAATATTTGTGCTATAGTAGACCTAGAAGGCTAGGTAGGATTAACAACAGAACACCAAGAGGCAAATCAGGGCATTAATGGGATAGGCCAATAGCGAAGGGATTAAATCTCAGCTAGAAAAAAATTTAGTTATGAGGACTAAAACATTTAACCAATAGGCAAAGGCTATTTGAGCACCTTCAAGAGTATGGAAGAGGTTGTAAGACTGGTCCAGTGCTGAGCCCTGTCATTAGCTGGCCAAACTCTTCATTCTGATATGTTCGCAGCTGTTAGCATGTCAGTTTCATTCCTGTGCTTGACATCTGACACAATTCACATCATCCGAAGCAAAGCAGAAATGCCTGGGAAAATGGGAACATCTCTGAAATTAAGGAACAATGTTTTCCTCTGATCCCCAGCATATTTCCCTTTACATGTCATTGGCCAGAAGGATCCACATAAAGATGCTCACACTCTGGCCTCCTATAAACTATGATGGATTCCCTTTATATGGCAGAAGGGACTTTGGATTGATGTGAACCATGCGCTAGCCAAGCTATTCATTATATCATATACCCTATCTAAGCACATCGGCCCAGCTGGGAGACGGCAACAGCACTGTGAAACTTTGCTACTGATTCTGAGATACAGGGGCTATGTGTGAGAACTGGAGAGCTCCTATAGCTTTAGGAATTACAATTTGCCATACCCAAAGAACAAGGAAATCAAATCTCTCTTGAAACCTCAGAAAGGACGATGGCAATGACTTTATATTACATAAGACTCAGGCTTAACACCAGAAATATAAAACTATAACACAACAATGTTCATTTTAGGCTATGTTTGTGCTTATTGAGACCGTAATGGAAAAGTAACACACATGACTACTCCTAAAGCTGGTAGTGGCATAACCACTAGGCATTTACCTGGGATTGGAGTGACAGGCTCAGTTCTGCTCATGTGCTGTTAACCATCCTTCCATCCATCAGTTAAAACTTGAAGGCAGGTAGTTGAGAGATCGGGACCAGTATTAATAAGATGTCAGACAGGCTCAGGATCAGCAGGTGAGATCAGGACAGTCATGCCAAGTGTATTTTCTCTTCTGGTTATCATTAACAACTTTGAACATCCCCATGGTTATGACTAGGGAAGCCTTAGTACAGACACCCAGAGATCACTCCATAACCCAGGGACCTATCCCTACCCTGGAAGGAAAAGTCTCTAACATTAAATATGAGATGTCTTCAGTTGTAAGAAATAATACTATTATTACATTAAGAAAGGTGAGCTGTCAATATGACTTTCTGAGTAAAAGCACTTGCCCTGCAAACTTGACAGACCAGAGTTCAATCCCCCAAACCCAAGTAAAGATGGAAGGAGAGAACCAACCCCACAAAGTTGCCTTCTAAGCACTACACTGTGAAAAGTGCATACACGTCCCCCACACAAACAAAATATACAATAATACATGCACAGTGATAATAAATAGGAATAGAACAATTTTTAAAAGAAATATGCTGCAAAATAGATAATGTCAGACCACTGGTTTTTAATATCACTGCTAAGCAATATGTTAAGAGGAGAGAAAATGTGCATATTATGCTCTATCAAATATTATACACATTTTCCACCAATGGTGAGTGATAATTCTTGTGATTCTTCCTAGGTTTCTAGATATCAGCTGCTTGCTAGCCACTTTCCCAGAAAGCCAAGGCCCAAGGTAAAATGAGGATATGAAGTAGTTTAAAGTTAGATTAAGGGCTGCAGGGCTTGCAGGACCCTTCCATTTGCTGGAGGCTCTCTCAATGGGAAGTACGATGCTGTTCATGTGGTTCCTAGTACCTGAAACATCATTTATGACTTCTATCTCACGCCAAGGTTGAGAGAGATCTGTGCCCAACATAGGTGGACTAAAGCGACTGTTAGGTGACTTTTGTTTTCTGTGTTTTGAGACAAGGTCTGACTATGTAGATCAGGCTGGTCTTGAATTCATGAGCTTCAGCCTCAGGCTCCTAAGCATTACAGTGACAAGCATTCACCACAGACCACAGTGTCTGACCTGATGTCAACTTTGAAGAGTTCTGGCCGGAATGTTCACCTCTACTCCAAAGGAAAGCATTCAAGACAAGAAGGTCCCTCCCCTCCTGTTCAACACATCACATCCAGATATTCACACTTGCTAGAAACGTTCTCTACGCTGAGCCCCAGTCCCAGCCCCCCACCTTTTACCATCCAATAAGTATCTATAACTTTGATAATGATAGAAACAATACAAATTTCAAATCAAGTCCAGTTTTTCTTTTGGGGGGTAAAAAGGTCTTAATTTTCCCATTTAAGTTTTAGAAAGGCTTATGTGTATTTGTAATGGTTTGTATGGGCGTGTGAAGCAGGAGATATGTGCACGTGTGTGCAGGTGCCTGAAGGCTCTGAAGGCTCTCCAGGAGCTGGGTTACAGGTAGTTCCCTGACTAGTGCTAGGAACCAAACTCCATAAAAGAAGTATGTGCTCTTGGCCATTGAGCCGTCTCTTCAAACCCACCCCCATTTCAATTTTGTAACAGCATTTCAAATATGGCTACTGTTGCTCTTTAGAGCATACACTTCCTTGTTCTTAAGACCTGTCTGATTCTATGCCTTTAACTTCACATCTTTTCATCAGCTTATTTCTCTTTACTCTTGTTTTGCACTGATGGAGCCTGTGTGTATTTTGGAATGTCTGAAACAACTTTGCCTTGAACACTGAATGCTCAGTAGCTGCCGGCTGAGATAACTCCCTGGCATCTGTGGGTAAATATATAGACATGGGCTCTTTGGGGCCTTTGGTTTTGTGATGATTAAGAGATTCTTAGGTTTTTAGAGGGTGATTCTGGGAAGCTCTGTCTCCAGTGGGACCTAGCCTGATAACCATCGACCTCAGCAGTCGCTGCTGTCCGCAAGTGTAACTTGCTTTTGCTGAGGAGTTCACATTTGTTCATCTGATGTGCAGGGCCCCCGTGTGTTTTGTGCATTCTTCATAGATGAGGCCTTTTTGCATCCACCTTGAGACTTTGATGAGTGCCTTGAGGGCCAACCAGGCCTACCTCAAGGACTTGACCTGGATAGAGAGGACATTGCACAAACGGGAAACTTCAGGACCAACCAAAGCCTCATTTGTTTCTTGAATCCCTTTGCTTGTGGTTGGTCCTGAGTTCAGAAATATCAGAGACTGTTTTGAGCACTTTTATCACTAGGACAAAGCATCGTAGCTATGGAGAAGACACTAAGAAAACTTTTCAAATCCCATTGCTGTTCTGATGAGGAAGCCAAGGCTCAGAAAAGAATGGCTGGACTCAGGTAATCCACTTGGAGAGTGACAGAACAGGCCTGGAATTCAGGTTTCCTATCACTTCAGGCCAGAAACCAGGAGCAGTAGAGCAGAGATTCATCCTCTGGGGAACACTCAACCTAGCACCTTAGGTAAGTTCCTTAGTACCCCTGAGTTTCCAAAATGGTGCTGGTAATAGCTACCTACTACTTCACCATATTACACAATATGGTGAAGATTCCATTTCAAGCCTTGGATTAAGGGTTTAGGCAGTCACCGTCTGCTGGTGACACAGACTGGTTGTCACTGCTATGACTCTTTTCCACCATCCCCTAGGGCTCCGGCTAATATGTCTGAGGTTGAACTTTGAGATTTCTGGGTAGAGCTGTCTATAGAACTTATTCTCGTTTCTAATCTCACAAAATCAACAAATATTTCTGTCCCACCCAAGAGGGGCCTCTGGAGTTGGTGGGTCACAGCACAGGGAGGTTTCAGGTGAGAAGCACCGAATCCTGCCTGCAGAGGTAACAACAGCAAGGCTTAGGTGAGGGGGGGGGAGCGTTCTTGGAATGAAGATGCTCTTTGAGTGTGGAGGGAAGGAAAAGGGGAACCCAGGGGCCATGAGGCGCCTGGGTGGGAGCGCTTGGCTTGTGAATGGGTGGAGAAGGCCAGGAAGGGGGATGTTATGTGGACATTTACGGCTATAAAGGAAGGAGACTCGGAGCATATGAAAAGAATCATTTTCTGTGGGTCTTAGGAAGGGCCTCTCACAGGGGATTTCCTACCCAGGGCTCCAGGCTTTGGCTGCCTTCCCAGGGAAAGGTGGTGTTTTGCTACAGGGGACTTGCACACTATGTGACTGTAGTTCAGAGGCAAATAGTGTCCACTCCCTTCTCTGGATTGAAGGCTGCCTCAGCCTTGTTCAGCTGAGAACAAATATGCTCTTTCCTTGAACCATGCATGCCAGAAGAAAGAGATGCTGAGTCCAGGGCAGGAAAACTGTTGAGTAATGTTGGCATGAGGGGAGGTGAGAGCAGCAGGAGGTATACAGAAGAGCGAGCCCTTAGCTCAGCAAGGGGGATAGAATATAGATGATTGCTGACCAGCTCCAGGGACAGGGCTCCTCATAGTGTATTGTGATCTAAAAGCAAAACCCCTTAGAGAGAAGAATTGCAAAATTAAAAACAGAACAAAACACATACTACTCCCATTGTTTTTTTCCCCTCAACCTCAATTAAAAAAAAAAAAATCATTATATGCTATTGACAAAGAAAAACTATGTCAAGTGTTGAAGATGTAGGTGCAGTGCCTTCTTTGCATGTGCAAGGCCCTGAGTTCCCTGTACACACTGAACTTTTTAATAGAGTGAAAAATCACATCAGAAGCAAGAGATACTTTTGGTCAGCATCTGCTGGGCTTTCTCATGGAAATGTGTTTTATTTTCATTTAGGATAATGAGTAGCCAGGGCTCCTCACACATCTGCTCAGACAAGATAATGACAACATTACTAGAGGTATTGTGCTCTACATACTACAGTTGGAATTTTTGAGGGCCACCAAGATCCCAAATAAAGACACGGAGATTTATTATTAATTATGAGTGTTCGGCCTCAGCTTAGGTCTCACTGGCCCTTTCAACTTCAGCTTTGTATCTTTCTTTCATTCTGTAGGTCCTAGTTTTCTGCTTCTTCTCTGTCTGTCTGTCTGGCCTCTGGTGTCTTCCTTCTAGCCTAAAGTCCTCCTTCTCCTTACTCTCCCTGCCCCGAAGTCCTTCCTATACCTCCTTCCTCGCTATCAGCCACTCAACTTTTTATTAGGCCAATCAAGTGCCTTAGGCAGGCAAGGTGAAATGTTGCGAGTCCGACAGATGCTGTACATCTCTGCGTAGTCAGACAAATATTCTGCAACAAGATGCTATCTGCTTTTCAGTCCTTTAGCTTCACTCCTTCCCCACTTTCTCTCTGTACCGCTTCCTGCCTCCTTCCTTGTTTCCCTTTGCACTCACCTACCTTTCCCCTCTCTCTCTCCCCTCCTCCCCTCCCTTCCTCTCTCTCTCAATCTCTCTCTCCTGCTCTCTCTTTTCCTTCTTTCCTGTTATTTTCCTTTCTTTTGTGACTTTGAGAAAGGTTCTCAGAATGTAGCCCAGGCTGGCCTCTCATGAGACTCCCCCTGCCTCAGTTGGGGTTGTAAACATGAGTTGACAATCTCTGGTGTCTTTTCTTCATTTCTTTCTGTGTCTCTGTGTCATGTTTGGTTTGCAGAAATTCATTGGACAACGTGAGGAATTCCCACAGAATCAGTAATTGGGGCTGTTGTGAAGTTGTTGAGACCAGGGACTGGCCACCTAAATTCACATAAAGGGGACTCCTTGAGTTCTTCCTGGCAGTGATTTCTGTGTAAAAGACCCTGGACCATCTCTCGGCATGAAGCAGGGTCTCACTCTGTAGCCCAGTCTGGCCTACAACTTACTATGTAGCTCGGACTGGCTTCAGACATGAAGCAATATTACAGCTCCAGCCTTGAAAGTGTTGGAATTATAGCCATGAGCTACTATGTCAGGCTTAGTTATTTTATAATGATGTTTTAATTTTAGCACATAAACTAAAGTCAAAGGTGGGGCTGAGCTTTAATATTAGCGGGAGCATCTCTTGTGTTTACTGAATCATTCATTCATTTATTCTGGTTTGCATTTTGTCTGTAACATGAGAGTGAGAACAGGGCTGCTTCCTAAGGCACATAGATCGACAACCATGATGCCTGCCGTACAGGTTTAACGTCTACCTGAAGTCAAACTTCTATTAAGTCTCAATATAGCTTTGGTACTGGACATACCTCCTGAGAGAAAAATAATCCTTTGAGGTTCCTTTACTATGCAAATACACTGGGAATCACTGTAAAAAATGCAGTGGAATGGATTACTATGCACTGATCCACCAGCTTTTCCATCTATCCAACCACCCATTATTCAGCCATCCATTTACTCATTTATCTATGTACCCACTAATCTACTCAACCATCTGTTCACCCATCCAAAGTATCTGTCTATCCATCCAGCAATCCCTCATCTATCTATCTATCTATCTATCTATCTATCTATCTATCTATCTATCTTCCTACCTACCTACCTATCTTCTCTTACATCTATGAATTCTTTTTATTCATCTGTTTACATCTTTCCAAAAATAAGGCAAAAAAATCAGTTACTAATCCAGTGGGTCTCAGGGTATACGTGATTACTTACTACAAAAGTTATCAGTTTGAAACAGAGCCTGGTATTTTACACACAGTGCCTATGCCTTATAATTTACAAGTCAATATTTCCTCAGCCCTAGGCAGAGGCAAGGCGTGAACAGAGATGATGGGGTAAATGTGGAGGGCTGCTAACAAAAGTCCACAGGAGATGCTTACTTTAATCAAGGTGGCATAAATTTTCCTGCATTCTAAAGGGAGTTTCTCAGAGAAGTCTGGCAAAGCTGTAACATTTTGTCAGGGCAGCCCTTCATCTGTAGTTTCTTCTCAGTGTGACCGCTCACTCCATCATAACTGATCTTTTATTACTTTCTCCCTATACATAGAGAAGCTGATGATACACAGTTTATTGGGCAGTTTTAAATTCCTAATATGTTCTTTGATCCCATAAGTTGGAGAGCTCAGTGTCTGGAATTGCCTGGCTTCACAGATGTATGTTAGTGTTTTCCTTGTGATGGGAATTCAGACGGGTTTACTCATCTCTAATGCAGAGTCACATCCCTTTCTAAAGATGCAACCCTCTTCCCACTAGAAGGTCTGGTGATACGGTCATTAGTCCCCTGGAATTCATCTGGAAAGAGGAAGTGAGATGCAGTGGCTAGACCATCAGGAGAACTGCTTCCCATGCCGTAGTCTCTGGAACTGAGTCACTAGGTTGTGCTAGACAAGGAAGTCCATGTGTCTGAGTGATTGCCTGTCTGTCAAGAGGGAACCAACCCTGGATGTAGTCGTTGCTGGGAGTGGCATGCCAGAATGCAGGGGGTCCTGTACTCAGCCACCTTTCCAGATCCTTATTAATATCAGCACATTTCTGGGTCTTCCTTTTTCTATCTCTAAAGTGAGAGGGTAGATACTGACCTTTAAGGTAGCTGCTAATGCAATGGGGTCTTAATTTACTCAAAATTATACTTTGTATATTCGCTACCTGAAGCAGGCCATGATGAACCCAGCATCTCTCTGACATGACAAACAAAAGAATTACAGAAATAACCATGCCATGAAACAATACTTAGAAATAGAAATATGACTACAAATGAAAGTTAGAGTCCTGGAGGATGGACAGAAATAATATGACATCTGTGTTTTCATCCTGTGACTGAAAAGCAAGAACGTGGAGCACCATAGTTGGAGGCATGGATGATGCCGATTAGGTGTGAATGAATGTGGGCATTTGAGGGTATATATACCAATGGCTGACGATGTGACGCGAGTCATAGAGTTAAATGTGGTACTTAATATAGTGCTTATTAAAGGATAAATAATACTTTGTGCTGAATTAGAGGCTAAATACCTATGAAGGCCAGGTGTGGTGTTAAATACATGTAATCCCAAGAAGCTGAGGCAAAATGATCACGAGTTTCTGGCCAGTCTGGACCACTTGATGGAACTCTATCTCAGAAACCAAACCAAATGAAATATTAAACAAATCCCCACAACAGTACCTGTAATAGTTGCTTGGAATTTAGGTAAAAATGTTTGAGGGGTGGGGAGGAACTACCTTATCACCATTGTTGCTTATAATGAGCAGTTCATGCAGTAACAAAAGAACAATTTTAGTTCACCTTAATGTAAAAAAAAATATATATAGTTTGAACAATTTAGTCCTGCAGGAGAGTTGTAAAAATAGTATGGATAGTTCTCATATGTCTTTTTGTAGGTTTCCACAGCCATTGCATATTAATTAAAATAAATAACACTGGCACAACATGGTTAACCAAACTATAGGCTTTATATGGATTTCTCTCATGTTTCCAATATGATCTCTCTTCTATTGTGAATTAGTTCAAGAGTGACATTGTATTTACAGGTTTGTCACTATTTGAAAATCCTTTACATATCTATAGTCCCTTATTTCTTGTCCTGGGAGAGTGCCACTCCCACCATCCTGGGATCTTTGTAATGCCATGATTTCCCCAAAGTTGCATTTCTTTGAGGGCCTGTAGACTGTGGAGTTTCTTCATCTCTGGACATCTCAGCCTCTCTGAGGATGCGTTCTTGGAGACTGTCTTGAAGACAGATGTTAATCCAAAAGAAGTCTGCCAACGCTCGCTTTAGGAGTGAATTTGGAAGATGATTCTGGCCAATGGTTATGAGAAGCCTGGAGTTTCTGGGTAGGTTCCCTCCACTCCTCAAATGACTCTTTCCCTTCTTTTCTGAGTTTTGAGCTTAGTTGAAGGACAGGAAGCCTGGAGCTGTTACAGCTACCTTGGAACTCTGGTGGACAAACCTGAGACAGAAGCAAGCGTGTTCTAAAATGGAAAAATAATGAAACTCTAATCGTAGATGCTTTATTTCCTCCTGGGAATGAACTAACTCCTGATTTCTTGTTATGTGATGAAATGTATTTTCTTCTTTTAGGGGAACCTACAGTTACTGACAACTGACAGAAAACCTTTATCAACAAAAAAGCATTCTGAGAGGCCAGGTGTGGAGAACACCTTTAAGCCCCAGCACTCTGGAAGCAGGGGCAGCTGGATCACTGTGAGTTCAATGCCAGCCTGGTCTACCTAATAAGTTCCAGAATAGACAGTACTACACAAGAAGATCCTGTCCAAAAAAAAGTTATGTGCTCCATGTAGACAGGGAAGATGCATGGTCAGCTTTTATAGAGTCCACAGCAGAAGCATCTCTCATTCATTCAATGAACTCAACACTTCACGGCAGAGATGTGGGACTCTTGTGCTTGAGTCTATATCAATATAACAGTCTTCTAGGGTAGCATTCTTGCCCTGCCATCTTTTTCTCCACTACAAGAATGAACTCCAACAAGGAAAGGCTTGTTAAGGATCCTGCTTCAAAGGGTTTCAGCTGGTGGGTGGAAGGCTCACTTGTTTCTGTGACTCTGATGAGGCTCAAAAGCATGGCAGATAGCTGCAGTGAATGAAACAAAGCTGCTCACCTCAGGGCCACTGCAAGAAGGGGGCAGGAAGCATGAATTTTCCAGGGAGAAGATATGCCCTTGGTGACTTAATTTCCCAAGCTGGTGCCTACATTTTAATATCCTATTCTGCTTTGAACTCTTCAGTGGATTAACCCTGTAGTGCAGATACCATTCTAATGGTCCCATCACCTCTATATGACAGCAGCAGCTGGGACCCAAGGGTCACCATAAGAGCTTTTTGAGGGGATACTTCATATCCACACCATAACACTGGCCTAGAAATGTCACACATGCAGGGATGAAATTTAGAGGCATGCATACCTATTGCAGGAGTACTTGGTGCTACCTGAGAGGTAAGTGTAAGGTGTTACAAATGTTTCCAGACTGGAGTATGACGACTTTGTAAAGGAAGCAGTACAAATGTCTTGAAGGATGCTTTCCTTCTGGGCAAAGGGATGAAGAAAACAGACACTGAAGTGTCTTCTTCCCCTGCCGGCATCCTTCTTCTCCACAGGTCTCCTTGCTGTTTTTAAGTCCTCCTGTTGTTTCTGGGCACCTAGGTTTAATAAAAGCTATTTGTCAAGCATGGCTGGGAGGTTATTGCCTGGAGGTAGAGCAACTTACCTGTGGCTATACCACTGAAGAAAATGACACCTCTCCCCCAACTACCATTAGTACCAGTGGAGTGTATGTAGTGAGGTTTCAAGGTCCCCTGACCCATCAGTAGTGAAATGTTAATGTGTCCAATCTTGTACAAGTCTTGCGCAATAAACACAGCTACAGTGAATTCATTAGTGCAACCACTATGCCATACCCAGAAGACCCCCCCCCACCTCTACTCATATGTTCTTTCTGCCCCCTCTTCTGTGATATTCCCAGAGTTTTAGAGGGGGTGGTTAGACAGCTTTTGACATTGGTAGTCATCACTGGGTTCATACAGTGAGATCCTTAGAACTTACCTGATAGGCTTCACAAGCAGCAGTGGACCAGCACCTGGAAGTAGGTCCTGAAATACTGACTCAAGCATCTGAGTCCAGGTTCAGCCACCCACTAATTATGTGGCCCCTGGTCATCTGTGTGTCTTGGAACAGCCACAGCAAGAGGTTGCCAATCACTGTCTTCTTCACAGGGCATTTGCAAAGTGCAGTGTAAGTGTAAGAGGTTATTATTGCTTCTACCCCCAGAGGTAACTGCATATCTGCCCACTCTGAGGTTCCTGCTGTGTATCAGAATTTTCCTTCTCTTTAAAACAATGTCTTTGTTTTGAGCCAGGTTCTCAATCAGTTACCCTGTCTCGCCTGGAATGAACAGAGTAGCCCAGGCTGGCCTTAAACTCATTAGCAATCCTCCTGCCTTAGCCTCTTCAGAGCTGGGATACAGACATGAAGCTTTCCCATTGTTTCAGAATAAAGGTACAATCCTTACATGATTCTTAACCTAATTCCATCTCTCTCCAAATTTATTTCTCTGCTTCTGCATTCCATTCTCTCTCTCTCTCTCTCTCTCTCTCTCTCTCTCTCTCTCTCTCTCTCTCTCTCTCTCTCTCTCTCTCTCTCTCTCTCTCTTTCTCCTCTGGCCCCCACCTCTTCCATTCCCTCTCACATTTTGTTTTGAAAGTCTACTCAAGTAGTTCAGGCTGGTCTTGAATTCTTGGTCCAGCCTGTTTCAGTCAGCAGAGTGCTGAGATAACAGATATGCACAGATAACAAATGAGTGTCTCCACAGAGCCTGCATTCTCTATCAGTAGAATGTGTGTCAGATAGAGGCCCCGCCCAAATGTCCTCTTTTCCTAGACCATGATCAAAATGAGCCGTTTTACTCGGTGTACATATTTCAACTTATTAAAGCCACTACCATCCTAGTCAATTGTAATGTTGTCTTTATTTCTCTAGCATTGTGTAGTAGATACCCATTGCTACAAAACAAATGGGAAGATTTAGTGGCTTTAGATATCAAATTTTTATTATCTTCTCTTTGGAGTGGGTCAGGAATTTAGGTGTGGTTTGCTTGTGACTGGTTCTAGCTCAGGGTAGTTTTTAAGGCCTTAGTCAAGAGTTTAGTTACAGAACTCATAAGGTTGAACAGTCTGCTTCCAAAGTAGCTCCCTCCCATAACGAAGTCAGTGCTGGTTTCTGGTGAGAAGTTTCAGGAGTTGCCATGTGAACTCCTGCTATATGTCTTTGAGTATTCACAAAATATGGCAACTGGTTTCTCCCAGAGAGGCTGATCCAAGCTGAAGGAGAAACTCAAAGGGCCTTTTAGAATCAAATACTAGAGATAAAAAGAAAAAAAAAAATCACTTACACCACTTTCCGTTAGACGTAACCCCACTAAGTCCTACATGGAAGGAAAATTTAACCCACAATTGAAAAGGCAAGGAATGAGTTAGATTTGAAGACATGTAAAACCACCACACCTGGGTTGTCATATATATCTTTGTTCTCAGGAACTATCTGTCTGCCACCTGATAGATGCTCATGGACATTTCAAAATGAAATGGTTAGTAAACGGGATAATAACAAAAGGAGAGAATGAGTGACGTGTGGGCATCATGTGTGGAATGGCATAGATGAGATTGGTGAGAGAAATTCTGAGATAAGAATGTACAGGACTGAATGAAAAAGGATTTGGAACTGGTTTGCGAATTTCCTGCAAAACATGGGATGCAGCCAATTCTCAGTATTAGGAGTGTACATTGAAAGTATGGGAAAATACTTAACCCATCTTTTGTATTAAGATGGCTTTGGCAATTTGGATGTAGGAATGCGGTGATGGCTGAAGGAGGCTTCCCGTTCTTCCTCTGCTGGTGTCAGAGTGATGCACTTTTGATAGTTTGATCATGCATTTTAAAATATTATGTCTAATTGTTCCGTTATATTGCAAAGGAAAGAAGGGCTGGCTATCAGCAGCAGGAGCATCATCTAGTCCATCATTTATTTCAAGTGTTTTATTTATAATTGGGGAGGCTCTTCTGTTTCTCTCGGGGTTTTGGCCTAACGTATTCATTTTAGATCGACACCATTACACTTTCGAAGGAAATTCCTTGCAAATTATTGTGAAATGTGGGGGACAGTTAGGATACTAGGATTCCAGTTTTTATTTTTTTTAAGAATTCAGCTTCCAAGGGGTTCAGACTAAGTGGCATAGGTGCAAGTTGACCATTAGAACGATTCTACATAGAAAGTCAAGCTGCTCCGGAGTCCTTCCTCTCTTTGTTCTTTGAAAGGCTGGGGTCGGGGTCTGGGGGTGGGAGGGGGTGGCAAATTTCAGAAGAGTCTTGGTTGGGAGAGGGCTCAGTGAGTTAAATGAAAGCACATGCTATACAGACATGAGTACCTAAGTCTGCATACCCAGAACAGGTGTAAAAGTTGGCCACACAGCAGGAATGTTTCTACTGGGGGATGGGAGGTGGAGACAGAAGCTAGAAGAGCAGCTAGCCTGATCTACTCACTGGGAAAAATCAACAAAAAGAGAGACAGACCTTGGATCAAACAAGGTGGCAGGTGAGGCCTGAGACATGAAGACATCTGCCTGTATGCAGTGAATGCCTGCACGAAAATGCTTGACTATGTGAGCTCATGCATGCCCACCTCCCTATAGATCACAAACCAAACACACATCATGCACACACGCCAGTCTTGACATTAAGCAAAAGTTAGTCCAGTATAGGCATTAATAAGCTTTTGTGTGTATGTGTCGTTGGGAACTGGAAGACTCAGGGCTGAAGACTAATATAATATGGTGCATAGTATAGAGTATAGAAGGTAACAGAAATCCATTCAGTTCCAATTATTCTCAGAATCTGCCATTTTTGCAAACTCATATTTACTCAGAAGAGAAATGACTAATTTCTAACTAATTTAAAAAAAGAAATTAAATAGTTCTTTGTTTGTTTTACATTTCCGTACATTTAGAAGTGATCAGTTGTTCCTTCATTTCTGGCAGGATTAAATCCAATATTTGCCAGTATAATTTATTCTAAAAGACCTTTTGTCCTTCTGGAAATATTTTTAAAACTTAATAATTAAATGGAAACTTTGGATGCGAAAGTCCTTTTATTATTCCTTTAGTGTTTATTCTTCCACTTCCTATCAATTAATACTGACTGTAGTAGATTTCAAGTGAGACTTGAAAAACTAATTCAGGGTAACACCTGGCCTTTTATATCCGGGGGTCAAACCTGGGCAACCTGCACTCCATTGCAAAGTAGGGTCTATAAGGGGGAGGGCCTTTGGGGAGCTGTGAGCAGGTTCTGAGCGGTTGAACGAACCCTGTGCAGGCCCTCAAATACTCAAGTAGCCACTTAGGTCCAGTGCGGGTCTGAAGCCAGCGAACAGGCCGGCGCAAAGCTTCACGAAGCCGGCCCTTCCTGCGGAGGAAGAAGCTGGACGCGAGGAGTGGGATTCCGGCCCACTTCCTGTCCGGCTGCACGGGCGCCGCCTCCTCCGGGAGCCAGAGAGCAGGATCTCTATTCCCGCGTCTCAGCGAGGGTCTCCAGTGTGTACCCCGGGTGATAACGTGTCGATCATTAAAGACTCCCGGTTCGCCCAGGGGGCGTGGTCTGTAGCGGGGCTTGGGGGCGGGACGGACCGAGGACGGGGGCGCGGCTGGAGCGCGCGCCTTTGCGGCCGGGGGGCGGGGCGGCCGGAGGAAGGAGGCGTGGCCAGAGGTTCGCGCAAGTGCGGCCTTGGCGGGGAGCGAGCTGAGGCCAGGGGCGGTTCCGGGCGGCAGACTGGGGGCGGGGCAGTCGGAGGAAGGGGGCGGGGCCCGAAGTTGTTCCGCGCTGGGCAGCGGGGCTGGCGGGCGGACCGGGCCGGGCCGGAGAAGTTTTCACTGCGGCTGCTGAGCGAGGGTGCGGGCCCTCGCAGGCAGTGCACGCCCGCTGCTATGGCTTTCCGTAGGAGGACGAAAAGTTACCCGCTCTTCAGCCAGGAGTTCATCATCCACAACCATGCAGACATCGGCTTCTGTTTGGTGCTCTGTGTCCTCATCGGGCTTATGTTCGAGGTGAGTAGAGCGGGGAGAGGTGCTGCCGGGACAGGCGGTCCCATCTCCCGTGCACCACGGTGAAGATAGGGATTCCCTGTCCTCATCTGGGCTGGAGCGCGCCCAGCTGTCCGGCACATTATCTGCACCTCTGGCTTTGTGCACTGTATCCACCCTGGCCTGGACCTAGTACAGTACAGACAGCACCCCTAACTCCTGGCTGAACGAGCCGAGCCATGCTCTGTTGCTCCCTTGGGCAGTCACCATACCCTGCAACTCTCTCTCTGCATCTCTGAAACCCATGCCTGGCCTCGAACCAATTGCAGCGCTGCCTTCTTGGCCCCCGGATTGGGGTTTCCTTTTTGGTGCCAAGCTGGGAGACTCCCAGACCCACAGTAATTGCACAATTCCCCCCTCCTCCCAAGTGGAGGGCTTCTAAGTTCTCCCAACGGGAGGGACCATAACCCTTCTCCACCTCTCCTGTGGCTTTCTGGGAGTTCTTCACCCTAACCTCTGGAGCTTGCTTCAGGTGTTCACCGTGGCCCTGGCCAACCTCTCTTTAAATATGATCTAAAGGGTTACTTTTAAGATATCCTTTGGCACTTTGGTCTGTCCCTGTAGAACGATGTGTGAATTAGCCCAAGACCTCATCCCCTTTGCAAGATGGAGAAAAGGAGCTGGGATACCCTCTGCTTTTAGGTGAAAGGTGATTCTCTTGTAGCTGCAAGCTTGTGGGGGTGGGAACAGAGAATGGGATCCTAAATTCAGCAGTGCGCTGGTGTAGGCCTCAGAACTGTCTATGTAAACCAACGGGTCAGAATCCAAGGGGCCGATGGTCGCTACCACAGAGTGAGAAAACGATGATACCGATAAGTGAGAAGTGGAGGACACTGAGTATGGAGGACACGAGTATATCTTTTCTTTTGAGTGCCTTATGTGATGTGATACACTCCCTCACTGTCTCTCCTGTCTTTCCTTCTGGGTAAGGTTGCTGATTTGCTTCTGGGAGATATTAAGAAGCCGTACCATTTAGAAGTTGACTGGCCATCCCTGCAACTACCCATGTCTCCCTTCTGTTACTGAAATGGGTTCTAGTTGGCTGATGAATCTGCCCTCTAGCTGGGGACATTCTTGTGGTGGCCAGGTCTGGGCTGGAAGCTGTGGAGTTGAAGCTCTGATGTAGGGGGTAGGGGTGGTCCACTTCCTTTTGATAATGTTGTCAGTTCGCTCTCTTGCCTCCACTGCCCTCATGCTTCCCTTGAGGTTCTAGAGAAGAGTGTTTTGAGACTGCAGCTCATTTCCCCATCATTGAAGAAGCCATTGAGACCTATCTTCCTTACAGTGATTGTAAAGCTTAAGGCCGAGGTTATACGAGTGACAAAAGTCGTTCCTCCCACCAGTGAGAGAATCTATTTCTTGCTCCTGGACTCTTGTTATTTAACATAATGGCCTAACAAGAAGGCAGAGGACCTGCTCTGCTTCACATTGCCTTATGAATATTGGTTTTCCTCCATTCTAAGAGGCCTCTTGGTGCCATGTTCCAGTTCTTGGAGGGTAGGGCTGAAATGACACATGTCAATCATAAACCTAAAGCCATATGCTCCACAGCTGGACACAGTCAATTACTTAGCCTGTGGCTCTCTGCTGTCTCTAGCATTTGTTAAGATTTTTGCCTTTACCTGCCTTAGTATTATGCAAAAAGAGACACCTAGTGTTTGTACTTCTACTTCCTTTGTTTCCTATCTCTAGCCTTGCAGGAAGTCTTTTGCATTAGGTCTGTGGAAACTGCCAAGTGCAGGAATTGACAATCCTAGTACCTGAGGGAAGAGAAAGAACCGAGGTCCAACAAAAAAACCATTTCCTTTAGGAATCGCCTTAGGGATGTAGAACTGGCTGGGTGGAAATGGCAGCAGGCCCATCTTCTCACTGCTCCATCTTTTTCTGTAGTACTTTAGCCCTTTGGGACTCAGAGGACAGAAGTTTCTTTCTGGAGATGCTTTGAGGCCTTACCAGTCTGCTCTGGTTTAGGAGGAAGGGGGCTTTCCCCTGAACCTCCGCTATCAATGATTCCTGATCTGTGCTGAGTTGTAGTAGGTCTTCACCATCTGTTCCCACCTGTAAAGAGATTGTGTCTGTATGTGTGTGCTCACGCTGTGCACACACAGGTATGGGCATGCACGTGTGTGATCAGTTATCTTAGAACTTTGGTGTCTTTACTGAATGAGAACAAAAAAGTCCTAGAAAGTAGGGGGTGGGGAGACACCTCCTCAAAACCTAGCATAGGATGAACTGAGTGTTTTGGGGATCTTTCTGAGGGGTGGTGTGTGTGTGTGTGTGTGTGTGTGTGTGTGTGTGTGTGTGTGTTTATAGGTAGTAGGGAGGTTTTTCTAGAAGTGAGGACAGAAGGGACTGTTAGGGAACAGGAGAAAAGTTATCAGTCCCCTCGGTTTGTATCTTGGGCCAGGCTAACGTTCCTTGGAACCAGGAAAACAGTATTGTAATTTTTTGAATAGAAAATGACTTTTATGGTCGCCTCCCTCCCCACTTAGTCTCTTCTGTTTCCTATACCCACTTCCAACAGCCTCTTAAGCCCCGGACTTCATATTCACATCTACCTTCCTTCGCTAGTCACCTTGCAGCGCTCACGGGTTTTGATTTACCTCTCAGGATCCCCAGGGCTTCGGTTCTGTCTTTAGGGAGATGTTGACGCCAAATTCCTTCCCTGGGGATCACCTCCTTTTGGGAACACATGAAAGGCTGTCTGGCCTCTGTTCCCCCAAGCCACACTCAGACACATTTTTAGTTTGGTTTTGAGTTATTTTATTTCCCAGACAGGGCACAGCTTCTTCCCCAGCTCAGGTTTTGTCCCATCTTATGTCTGTTTGGAATAAAGCTGTTCAGTGCAGCCATTGCACTTGGCTAAAAAATGTCAGGAATGTGGAACTTTATTTCCCCCCCCCCTTCCTTTCCAGCTTTCTCTTTCTTAACTCTGCTTTGAGAAAGGTGGTGCTAGGCACAGTTTTCTTCTAGGTAGTTTTGGTGGAGTGTGGTTCTTCAGGGTGCGGGTGGCCAGTTGGGATGTGTGTCTAAATCAGATTTGAAAGGAGCCACCCCTCCCCTTCCTTCGCTTCCAGTGCCTTGTGCCACGTTTCCAGCCGAAGCAGGCAGGGACAGAGGGAAACTCTTTCATTAGCAAGTGGAGAATGAGAAATAGGGGGCGCCTGGAGGAGAGGAAGCAATTTCTGAACCACCTTTTAAAATGTCATCTTCAGACAGAAACTAGTTTCTTCTTCGGTTTCTGCAGCTGCAGACAAATGTTTCTGGGGTTCTGCAGGCCATTTGTAGGTTGTGACTTTGGTTTTTGTATAGGCCATAATGAGGATGTACACCTTTAGGACCCAGAGAAGATTGGGGATGGATATTGGCTTTTAAACTTATTTCTGAGGCAGGTGTGGAAGGTGCCTTTTTCACCCCTGTAACAACTTTCTTCCCTGTTCCTGACCCCATGACAGACTTGAAGAAATATTTGCAGCACATACAAGCCCATGGCAGATGTCATAAGTGGTTGGACTCTGGGCAGGGGGGTGTCTGTGGCATCAGTGCATATTCGTGGACATTATCTGTGAATGTCATAGCCTGCATCCAGACAGCCAGTCCTGACTCCGTTGCTAAATAAAAATATGTTACGCATTGTGGAAAGATCCTTCTATTGTGTTATAGAAGCCCATAAGTGCCATGTAGGAACACCTATGGATGTCAGTTGGTTTTTAATAACTTCTAATGCACTTAGGGGGATGTTACTTTGTCAGTTTTTATAATTCCCAACTTTTTGCCTGTCCTCCGGGAGCTTGAGACACAATCTGCTGGAGACGCTAGAGGCCACCAGGAGGAGTCCCCCTCATCCTCACCAGCACCTTGCTTGGTTGAATTTCTGCACTCAGTGATTTGAGCAACGGAACAGAAGCTTGGCCTTTAAGTTTCTCTTCTTGCTCAGGATTCTGCTTTTACCCTAGCTTATGGGATGAAAGGGCATATTCATTAGTTTTCCCTTGGCAAATGTGAAGGATGGGATTGATCAACTGGTGAAATTTTGACTTCAAGGGCAAGATGAAGGCCAAACACATTAAACGACCTCCCAGCACAGAGCTGCTTCACTGATGCTCTCAAGAGTCGTACTAGTCACTCTTGGCTCTGGCTTCATTATTGGGTTTGAGGGTCCGCTTGCCCGTCTTAGATCTCTCGTTGAGAACCCTGGCTCTATGTCATTTTAGGGATGACATATTTTGAGATGGATACCTTTCTTCTAAATTCTCCCGCACTAGCCATCTACCATCCAAATGACTGTCCCTGACTTCCCTAGTGCCCCTTCCCCCAAAGGATTCTTGCGTTGTTGCTATGCCATACACAACATAATCTCGGACATCTGTTTTATTAGAACACAGGGTATGGGTACCAGAGGATCTGGGTGCTGCCGAGGTCAGCTTTGAGGCAAAAAAGGCTACAAGGAAACTGCCCTGGAAGCTAAATAGGTATCACTTCTCTTGCTCTCTCTGTTGTCTGAACCCTCAGTGGCTTATTTCTCAGAGGCACTATCCAGGCTAGTCACAGCAGAGTGGCTTAGTCCCGACTGTTTGTGTAATAACATGTGTTGCTATGGTGAAAGCTTCACTCTGGCAGGCATGAACTCCTTTTTTTGATCTGCTTCGTCGTAGGCAGGGGCCCCAGAAATCATTCTGTGGCGTAGCTGATGTACCTCTCATTCCCACCCTGATAAGTGATGAAGCCAGAGGTCTGATAAGAGTGGATTAGAATTCCCACAGAAATGCTTTCTAATCAGTCACTGTGCTATTAGCTAGCTTCGGTGGGAAACTCTACTGATGCTATCTCTTAACCCTCTTATCCAGTGCTGTGTATCTGGTATCCATTGGGTTGGTACCTAATGGTTAAAGAAAGGAGGGGTGGGGGAAAAGAAAACAGCAGAACTGCAAACAGGGCTCCTGAACAGATCTCCTTATTTCATGGGCAGGCCTTTATCCTCCAAGTACTCAATTACTTTGCCCTGATTACCTCTGGTGTCTCAGATGTCCTGCTGCTACAGAGAACCAAACCCAGCTTAGGCATAGCTGGTTGTGTTCTGAGCTAACTGTGTGGTTTAAGGAGCTTCGCAAGGGGTTCTTCTGGATGGTGTAAGTCCACATGGTTCTTCTTGCTTTTGAACAGAGTAAATGGAGCCAGATTGTGAGCTGGGGGTGCCAGGGCTCTGGGGAGGTTGGAGTTCCAGGGTTGTGAGGAGGGCTGCCACGTTGCCTCTTGATGTCTTTTTTCATTTGTCTGGAGGGACTGACAGCATTTTGCATCTGTGAAATGTTTTACTGGCCTCACCCTGTAATCGGCATGGTATATGGAGTTGTCATACCCATCCAGAGCCTGGCTTCTAGAGGAGAGATTTGGCCAATGACCATCTACTGTAAATTAAAGTCAGAGCCAAAATAAGAACTCAGCGATGCCTGGCTCACATTTAGAACTCAGCTCTGAAGCCTCCACAAATGGGGCATCTGTGGAATGTAGCCACAGGCGGGTTTA
This sequence comes from Phyllotis vaccarum, assembly GCA_033318265.1. Lineage (NCBI taxonomy): Eukaryota > Metazoa > Chordata > Mammalia > Rodentia > Cricetidae > Phyllotis > Phyllotis vaccarum. The sequence continues at coordinate 56,481,650 of JARWLC010000008.1, forward strand.
TTTTCCTTTGTCTGAATGGATCTGTTTATTACCTGGAAGTAACATCTGCACGCCTTTCCACTTGGATGCCTTTCTGCCTAGAATGATCATTGAAATTCACGTCTCCCTCAAGGAGACTATAGAGAAATGACCCAAATGTACTTGTCTTTCATATGTGAACACAGATGAATGGACGGGAGCATTTCCCACCACCGAAGTCCCTGCCTGCCATCATCCTCCAACTCCTGTGTGAGATGAGAGGTTTCTGACTATAGTTTGCTCACTGACCTTATCATCAAGTCAATATTGTGGTCATAGCTCAAGGCACATCTATTTGATGAGTTTCTATTTTATGAGTTCATGACCTTAGAGGGCAACCTAAGAAATTATCTGTCTACAGAAAAATAAGCCCCACCCCCAAAAAGGTTGAGAGATTTGCTCTAGACAATTAAAGTAAATGTTTCACAAACCTGGAGCCACACCCAATCCATCTCTGGTGCATCTTCTGTACCTCTACCCTGAACATTAGACTCTGTCTTTGAATGCCAGACTGTGTGTGAAGTCTTGAAAGTGCTATATGATGCCGAAGAGTGCAGGACTCATTCATCTGGCAGGTGCTTATTAAATGACAGAGTACCTGTGATGTACTCAGGAAGCAGAGATGAAGAGGGTCAGGGCCCTGTCCTCAAAAAGGTCACAGTGTGGTACCTTAAAGCTGATGCGCTAAGCTGGCCATAGTGGTACAGGCCAGTGAGCCCAGCTACTTAGGAGGCTGAGTTCAAAGCTAGCCTGGGCAGCATAGTGAGATACTGCCTTAAAAAGGAAAGCGTGGGCTATGATATAGCTCATTGGTGAAATGCTTGCCTAGCATGAGAGAAGCCCTAGATTCAAACTCCACAGAGGAGAAAAAGCAAAACAAAAACAAACAAAAAAACCCCACCAAACTAAACCAAACAAACAGACAAAAACAAACAACAAAAAACCAAACTTGTAGATAAGAGTCAGGCCTTAAGTTTGATGTCTATAACAGGTGCAGCCTTAGACTCATGGGCTCAACCTCAAGCCAGTGTGCTTGGAGGAAAAACATCTATTAAGACCTGGCAGCGGGGGTGTCAGAGTTTAGCTGAAGAGAATAAGGCGCATCTGGCACTCATACATCTGTTATTACTTTGAGGCAGGCCGTAGGGGCTAATATCAAAAATCTCAGAGGTTTGGGGGCTTTAGAAAGCAGCAGTTCTTTATCACTGGTTTAAAGTCTGAGTAAATCCAAGACCAAGGCCCTGACAGACCTTGCTTTGGAGGAAGGTCCATCTCCTGGCTTGTCATGGCATATCTCCATCTTTATACAGATGGAAAGGACAGAAGGAAGGGACAGAAAGGGATGCTTGATCTCTGGGGTCTCTTTTCTTTAGGGCACTAAGCTCATTCATGAGGGCTTTGTATTGTGATTAATTACCCCCCTCCCCAAAGTCATACCTCTAATATCATCGCACGGGGGGGGGGGGGGGGGGGGGAGGAATAGGTTTTTAGCCTAGGAATTTTGGGTGGCCGGCATCAAAAGTTCTATTCATAACAGACTGTGTGTGGGTGCGTGTCCATGTGAGCACACATGTACACCTGAGCGGGGAGGGCAGAAGTCAATGTGTCTTTCTCTATTACTCTTTACCTTATTTTTTGAATCAGGGTCTCTCCCTGATCCCACTGCTTAATGATTTGACTAGCCTCACTGGCCAGAGAGCTCCAGGATCCACTTGGCACAGTTACAGACACTTGCTTCCATGATCGTCTTTGAAATGGGCGCTGAAGATCCAAATTTAGGCCCTCATGCTTATGTGGCAGGCTGGTCACTGACTGACCCATCAACCTGACTTGCCGTATGGTATATTTACAATTTTTGTTTCCAGGACCAGAAATGAAAAGGCCAGTGCCCTACCACTACTTGTCTTAGATTTTGTGGTTTGTTTCTGAGATAGCCTCTCACTCTATTGTCTTGGCTGGCCTGGAACTTGTTGTATAGAGCGGTCTGGCCTCCAACTCAGAGATCTGCCTGCCTCTGCCTCATTCCTGGCTCCCTGCTGGGTTTTTGTTATTTGTTTATTTGAGGTAGAGTCTCACTGGTAGCGTGGCTGACCTTAAACTCAAGCTGTCCTCCTGGGTCAGCCTCCCAATTATTAGAATTACTGGCATAACCGTCTGTATCAGTGGGAAGGAACTTTTTAATAGAACTCTTGGATTTTACAGCGGCAGAGTATTGCTCAACCAGGCCATTCCACATCTTCATTGTAAAGATAGATTCTGTTACAGGGAGTATTTCTTTTCTTTTTTCTTTTTTTCTTTTCCTTCTTAGAGATTTGTTTTTTTCCTTAAAGAACTTTTCTTTTTTAAAAACAGGGAATTCTATTGAGTGGCTCACCACCAGAGTGATGTCTGTGGCTACTAGGGAAGGAGAAAGACATGTCCTCCAGGACAGTAGGTAGATACTGATGGAATTTATACTGCTGTCTCCCCAACCCTGCTGACCTCTGCTCCATAAAGGGAGGATGGCTTTAGCTAATCAGCACATACTGGCTTCTGGTCAGTACCTAGAGCAGGGTTGGAATCTTCACAAAGTGGGTGTTGAGTCAGTGAGAACATGGCTCGTGTTTAAAGGAGCCACGGTTAACATTAAGAGCAATCTGGGAGCTCTTGGATGTCTAGTCCTTGGGAAAATGACGCTCCCCTCCAGCCGTTCTTAGAGTTCCACAGGAAACCCCAAGTTCTGCTCCACAATGCAACTTCCGGCCGAGACGAGTCTCTCAGAATTTGAAGCAGAGTTGAACTTTTCGGACCCTATACTTCTAGACTTTAGAGTATGTTTTCAACTTGTACTTGGTGCTGGATCAACTTTTGATCTCAGTGGGCAAGGGATAACTTGCTTGTTTGGATTCTGTGACTGCTGTGTGAAATGGAGATGGTGAACTGGGAAAGAATGTTTTGATGGTTGATTTATTTATTTCCTTTTTTCATTAGCCGTTTTGCTTGGGCAAAAAGTCTAAAGAGTTTTCCTCAGAGATAAATGTGGCTACTGCCTGGTGGAGGTGGGCAGCCAGAAGGTAGGTATGCAGTACATGCAGTGGACTGTGGGACGCACATTCTTCCTGTAAATTGCTGTCTGGCGCCTGTAGGACCCTTCACTTTCTGGGCTACACTGGCTTTATGAGGGGTGAGGTGAGTGGGTGGGGGTGGATGACTCTCCTGTAGTTCAGCTGTAACTTCTTACCATAGGCTTGTACTACATGGAAGGAAGGGGAAGGGGGTTAAAGGAGGAACCTGCCCCCCTCTGCCCACACTGATTATGACATTTAACGTGAGCACGTTTTTCCTCCCTTAGATCAAGAGCTACTTCTCTTTTTTATTGGAGTTGAACTCACTTTCACTCTGAAGTTTGGGTTTGACATCTAATTAGAGCATAGCAGAACTCGGGAAGGGAAGAAGAAAATCCCCATTAAAAAGAATCCTCATCTGAGCCCTCGTGTCTTCTCGGAGGCTGGCCCGGGGAAGACTACAGAGTATATAGCATGGCCCCCGCCCGGGCTGACTGTCCTATGCACTTTGCTCAGCCAGGTCACGTTTAGTCACCCCAGCTCTCTGGGTGTGCTCTGGGACCTTAGACTTCAAAAACTCTTTTTCATGTTAAATGATAGCTCAATGTCTCTGTGTATGTGTCTCTGCCCCTTGCCCGTATTATTGCCACCCCCCCCCCCCAAGCTAATGTTCTATCCTGACCTTATGTCTCAGTTCACGACTCCTTTTCTACCCTGACTAATAGTTACATGCTTTCTTCCGTTCAGTATTGGGAAGGAATCTCACATGACAGGGAGTAGAATTTTTTTTTTTTTTTTTAAAGTAGGTGGGATCTCATTCTGATAGCTAGCCTGAAATCCACTTCTGAGTGCTAGATTGCAGATGTGCCGCACCATGCTCACTGCATCAGTACTTAATGCTCTTCTAATGCCTGGTTTTAAGTAAGAATTAGCTGTTACATCTAACACTTGAAATACTACAGTTTGGGAGAACCAATGGGGTGGTTTTCTGTGAGGAAAGGACCCTTGCTACGGAGTCTGTTGACTTGAGTTTAGTGTCTAGAACACACACACACACACACACACACACACACACACACACAATAAATAAATGTAATAACAAAACGAAATAGCACATTTTTTATTAACACTGATTTTTTTATTAACTGCAAGTTGTTCATACTTATGCCTACTAAAACAATAGCCATGCAACTAACTATCGTCATACTTCACTATTTATAAGCTGATTTGAAAAAAAATAAGAAACAGTTTTAGATAGAGAATATTTTGTTCACAGAATGTTCCCTTGGATGGTTCTCCTTACCACACTGCTTACTGACTCTGTTTTTTGTTTTCATAGTAACAAGATAGGAATCGGTCCTTGTGACCTGGCTCTGTGAGGACACGACTAGAGGCTAAAGTTTATAGAGGTCAAGGTTACCATAGACCTACAGCTAGACTGCCCGAGTGTGTATTCCGCTCCAGCCCTGCCATATTGGGTGAATTATTTAACGTTTGTATGCTTTAGTCTTCTTATTCTTAACATAGAATTAGTAATATGTCACAGATGTCAGGATGTCAGGATGCTGGAACTGTAATATAAATACAGCACATGGGGGGGGATAGATATAGCTTCTTATAAGAGCCGCATACATGCTGCTTATGTTATTATATTCAGAAAATGCTGGATGGTAACTCAGCTGTGTATAACTCCTCTTTGGGGTTGTATCATCATTTGGAGCAAAGTCAAAAAACATGATGCTGGTCAGAGTTGATGATATGACCCTAAACCCGTGCAAGGAACTCCATACTCAGCCTGCCCTCTGGGTCCAGTTCACATCCTACCTGGACCTAACCTGAATATGTTTTGGCTGATACTATGGTAGGGGTGGAACACAGGATGTTGTTGATGCTGGAAAATTCTCTACCACCAAGCTAATGCCCTTTTTAAATATAAATGAATTTCATGTTTGCAGTTGGGTCTCATCCCCAAGGTATCTTATTGCATATATGCAGATGTATTTCAAGTTCTGAAGAAAGAGCCTAGAATATTTCTCAACCTGTGTACATGCATACATCCACAATAACTAATATTAGAGTTCCTGGGAAACAGTAATTTTATCACATCCATATAAAAAATAGAGCATATCTCTTACCTAGTTCATTATCACCCCCCCCCCCATGTGAAAAACACAGTTTTGGTTTCTCAGCATCTGCGTGGAGGTGTTCTAATTAAGCACTGTCAACCTACCTGGTTTCATTCCTCCTTCCCTGCCTCCTTCTCTCTATCCTTCCCGTTCCCCATTCATCAAATACACCTTCTCTGGGCAAGGCCCTGAAATCTGCCTGGTACGACAGCTGACCTGTTTGCTAGCTTGAGGAAGAAGAGAGTGCGGTGTTACCTGTGGCCTTGTTTTCCTGAGTTGCTTGAGTGGCCATTACTCCAGGCATGACAATTATAGCTTGACAGATTGTGATGGATCACTTATCATGCCTTTAGCATTCCACTGTTATAGCCAGGTGCAGCCCTGTGTCACTAGCCTCAGGGAGATGAGTGTGGAGTGAGCTGGTCCTTGGGCCTCATTCCGCAAAGCTGATTGAATGCTATTTGTTTGAGTCACATTTCTACTGCTGTGATAAAACACCATGGCCCAAAGCAACTTGGATAGGAAAGCATTTCTTTCATCTTAGCTGTAGTCCATACTCTAGGGAAGTCAAGGCAGGAAGTCAAGGTAGGAGGCAGGCGCTGACACAGAGGCCGCGGAGGGGTGCTGCTGACTGACTTGCTCCTTGTGACTTGCTCAGCTTGCTTTCTTACACATCTCCAGGACTACCATGGTGGCATCCCCACAATGATCTGGGCCCTTCCACAACATCAGTCAAGAAAAAACAAAAAACCACTAAAAGCTTTCCCACAGGCTAGTAGGGGCATTTTTTTTTCAGTCTAGGTTGTCTCTTCTAAAAGGACTGTAGCTTGTGTCAAGGTGAGTAAAACTAGCCAGCGCAGTGTTTTTGTAAAGCCATCACTTTTGGGTGCTGAAAACTGAGTGGAAAAAGATATGTTTTACAACCACAAAGACATTAATTACCTCTCCGCCCTACCCCAAGGGAGGCAGATAAGCAAGCTATCACTTGGGGGGAGTCTTCCATATTGAGCTGCCATACTGGTATCCTGTGTGTAGCACCACAGTGATGAGTGCATGATCATCTGCCAGAGAGGATGCTCAGACACTATGAAGAAAACATTCCTAAATAAAGAAAGCCAGGAAATAGAGTGTTTGTGGAAGGACCTAGGCAGAGAAACAGTGACCCCATGAAGGGTAGAGTATGGAACCAGACTGCTCAGCCACTGGTTGTTCTGGGGGGAGGGGAGATAAAAGGGGAAAAAGGTAAGGGGAAGGTGGGTGGGTCACAGATGTCTTGGAGGTCATGCCTAGAAATGGAGCTCTTATCCTGGAGGTAATTGGGAAACCTTGAAGAGTTCTAAGGAGGACAGTGGTGTGATGAGGTTGCTCTGGGACTGTGGAGAGAGTCAGGGAGGGTGAGATTGGACATAGAGCCTGGGCAAGTGGCTGTGGGACTGGTCCATGTGAGAACGTCCCTTTGGGAACTCTTTCTGTGCTAACTTCTGCCAAGGAAGTAAGTAGTAGGAAGGAGCAGGGATCCCTATAGCTGAGCAGTCTCTGGTGTTGAATCTCCACAGTCTTTTCTGTTTAGATGACCCCAGCTTTTAGCGAGGCACTTGTGTAGATGTGGGGTAGGCTTGTGCTGTTGAAACTGTTAGTTAGCACTTGGAGACCCTGCTAATATTATATAGGTCTTGCTATTCAACATGAGTGTTCCTTCTCGAACATCCTGTGTCTTTCCTACCTTTGCCCACACCCTGGCCTCTAATCTCCCCTTTTTGATTCTTATCATCACCTGCTTCTCCTTTGATGCTTTCTTCAGACCTTACCAAACTCAGGACTCTGTCCTGGTCTTCCTCTGATGGAATTCGTTCTTCCTTTGGGTCATCTTTGCTGTTTCTTAAACTCCCAGTAAGCCAGGTTTAGATGAGCATCTGCTGTCTACCAAGAGTTCTGGGGGACTGGGCATGAGGAGGACAGGTGGGGATGTGACAAGGTTATTGATGTCTTGCATATGTAATGTATAGTGACAGCAATGTAGGGAGACCTACCTCAATCGTTTATATTTCAGTGTGTACTTGGATATTTGTTACTGTTTAGAAAGGGTTTTGCTTTGAAATTGAAGCTGGCCTGGAACACATGCCCCTCCTTCCTCAGCCTTCCCAGGCTGGGATCACAGGTGTGTATCACACTTGGCTTTCAGTGTGTGTGTGGATGGAAACACTAAGAAAGGATGTAGTGAAAGATGAGTCAGCTGTATCAAGATGCAGACCATAAAGACTCCCTGGCCAAAAGCCTAGACTAGCTAAAGAACCATAAAAGTTCTGATGGAATGATCGATCTACCTAATGAACTGTGGGCTTGTGTAGGTTCTTGCACTTGCTAGGCTTCTCACACAACAAGGGAAGGACTTATTATATTCATTGGGTCCCCAGCTCTGTTCTAATAGGTAGTGGGGAGAATTTAGTGGGGTGGCCCTGTGTACTCAGGAAAGCATGTGCCTCTCTTTTCTCTCAGTGACGGTCATTTCAAGCTCAGTTCTCAGGTAACCAGTCAGAGGGGCTTGAGAACACTGATAGATGGCTGGTACTTTACATCCACAGACACAGAGAACTTGCGGTCTTAGCTTTCAAAGGCGAGGGTGGCGGGATTGCCGTAGATGCCATTTGGTAGTGCACTGATGACTCAAAACCAGAACTGTACCCCCAACACCTGTTCACATCCATCACTCTGCCTCCACCGTCCAGAGCCTTTTTTGGGTGTTTTTTTTTTTTTGCTATTTTTGGTGTTTTCTTGTTGAGTTATTTATGGCAGTGTAAGCGGCCATAAAAATGTTACATAAGGCAAGCAGATTGTTCGGTGAGTAAAGGTGTTTTCCACACGAGTCTGATGACCTGAGTTTGATCCCTGGAACCCACTTAAAAGTGGAAGGAGAGAACTGACTCCACAAAACTGTTCTCTGACTTCATTATGGCACCTGAGTTCACACATATATACCAATCGGTCACTTACACACAAGCACACAAGTAACAACAACCATGTTGAAATACGTGTTATCAATTCAGTGTATCAGTATCTATACACATGTGTGTAAGCACATATATCGTTGTCTCGTTTATGATGCACATCTAAGTTGATTAACACCTAGTGTTTGTTTCCTTTGAAGTCTGGCGCGGGGGCTTCCTATCAACCCAATCTGTCTTCCTTCATGTGTTAGGTCAGGTCGTCTTCCATTGTGCAAACTCCCCGAATGCACTCATTGACTTCCCTTTTGATGGGCACATGGTCTTATTTCTAGTCTTTTGCACTTATAAACAACACCACCGAGAATGTGTGGGTACGTGCCACACTTTGCTCCACTGTGGAAACATCTTGCCGGGGTTTCACAGAGATGAGACAGCTGGATTAAGGTGTAACTGCATTTGTAGTTTTGAGAGATGATGGCAGTTTCTCCTGTCTTTTCAATACTATGTTCAAATCCACTGGTCATTTAGCTACATGACAATATAGTATAGTATATTGTTAGATACTGAACGCTCTGCCAGTTTCCACCTTGAACTTGTCTGATGTGATATTCATGTTCTCACCATCAAGTACAGCCCTGAACAGCAGCAGCAACAACACTGAATTTTTAAGAATTGTACTGCTTTGTGCATTTGGATAACGGGACCATTTTCTACTTTTTTTTTAAATTTAAAAATGTATTTTTCTTTATATTTTTATATTTACATTTTAATCTATACAATGAAATATCATATCTACCCCTATTTCACCTTTCCAGCCCCTTCCAGGTCCCCACTCAGCATGTCTCCCAACATCTCTTTTTAAAAATAACACAGTAAGTTCAATTAGCACTGCCCAGATGTGCATGGTATGGAGCCATCCATGGAAGCACTGGAAACTTCCGTGGAAACAGTCACATAGAAGAATGACACCCATTCCCATCCCAGCTCTGTCCACCAGCCCCACCCCCCTACTGAGTTTCTTATCATCTTCCTGTTGTTTCTCTTCCTCTGCCCCTCCACACAAAGTCTTTCCTCAGGACAAAGTCCTCCTCCGCAGCTGTTTCTCCTTCCTCACGCTCCACATGCCTTTTCTGGAAAAGCCTTCTCTTTCCCTGGGCTGTCTGTGTAGTAGCAACTCCTTCTTCCGCTTCCTCCGCTTCCCTTCTGATAACACCACCTCTGAGTGACACCTCTTGGTCCCAATTGACTGACAGTTTCCGGAGGGCAGAGTGTCTATGGCAAAGCATTTGGCATCCTGGCTGCTCTCATATCATATTCAGCGAGTAAGTGGTGAGGTAGGATTACCAGTTGATAAATAACTTTTTGGACACTTTTGCCTGAATTTCAAATTATGATGTCCCACCCCACCATTAATTTGCTGTTTTAATGTAAACGGGTCAGTGCTTCTTAGAGCCTTCGCCATTTTTTTTCTTGACTCATATTAATCACAGCCCAGAACATTTGCCTCATTCCCCAAAGAAACTTTAGCATTCATTTCTCACTGCTGCCTCCCACCCCTGTCACCACCCCAGAAACCACAAATCTTTCTCTGGACTTGCTTATTCTGAACATTTTATATAAATGCAATCATACACCATATGGCCTTCATGTCTGGCTTTTATTGAGTGCAATATTTTTGAGATTTATACACTCTGTAGCATGTATCATCCGTTTTGTGCAGACTCATTCCATTGTATGGAGAGATACCATGTTTGACTAACCCATATGTCAGGTGATCAACATTTGGGTTGTTTCTGCTCTTTGGAAATTATGAATAATGCCTCTCTGAACACTCCTATGTAAGCATTTGTGTAAATAGCATGTGTTCAGGTCTCCTGAGTATATTCCTATGAATGGAATCACTGGGTCAGTAAATAATTTTCATGTATGTAAGGAGCCAGGGTTGAAAGTATATTGAACAGTTTGTTTTAATTCAAGAGTTTTTATCTCCAGGCCAGTGTTGTGTATACTGTTTGTTATTCTGCCTCCACACAACAGTTATTGAAGTTATATTTGATGGGCTGTAGGACACTCATCTGTAATTCACAGGCAGATGTCTGAGTTCATATGACAAGTTTACTGCTTCCCAGGCACATTGTGCTTTATGACTATGGAGATGACACTTATCTTGCCCTGATAGCATAATTCACATCAAACCATCCAAATATCCATCTGTGTTGAGCCACTTATTAAATTATGGTTATAGCCATGCAGAGGGACACTATGGCTGTTAAAAACAGGATGAAGCCATGCTTTATGTATTGGCCTGGGTTGATGCCTGTGAAAAGTATTGTCTACAGATTAGCATGTAGAGTATCAGCCCATTTTAATACAGAACTTATGTTTATGTATGCAGAGGCAAAGCCAGGAAAGGTCAAAGCAGACTGCCAATGTTGATTTTATTTCCAGAAGAAGGCTGAAGAAGATTTTTTAACTCTCATTGGTATGTTTCTCTTAAAAAAACCAAAAAACAAAAAAAACCAAAAACCCAAAACCTTCCCAGTAGGTGTATATAGCTTTTAAATTGATTTCCCATACCCGACTTCTCTTTCGGGGAAACAAAACACTTCAAATAAAATCATATCTGAAGCACTAGGCATCAGTTTAAGATGTGGGATTCGTTGTGAGCTCGGTCTTAAGGACCAGTCCATTCATGGCAAACACAGTGTCTCACCAGCTTCTCCCCAGAGGTCAGAGAGCTTCTAGATTGTAACCTGAAGGATGTCTTCCTGAAAGATATGGGGGTTGGGACTGGCCCTCAGAGGATGGGAGCATGTGTGTGGCAGTTGACAGTTGTAGAATTGGAGGGGAACATAGATCATTTTGTCTGTTTCCTCCATGCCTTGTGAGCACTGTAATAGGCCCTTTGCATCTATTCTTCCATTTTGCAGCCATTCCAGGATATAGAAATTATTTCTGTGTGATACATAGGATGAACAAAGGGTTAGAAAGTCAAGTTGACCAGGGACTCACATTGCTCGTAAATGCTAGAGCCAGAATTCAAAGCTGCATACCTGACTTCTCAACACTCAGTGCTCCATTTTAAACAGGAGGTTAAATGCCATGCACTTGCCTGGTTGACAACTCTATGAGCATATGGATTTTTCCCAGAAACCTGTTTTTTTTTGTTTGTTTGTTTGGTTTTTTTTTTTTTTTTTTTTTTTTTTTTTTTTTTTTTGTTACATACATGGTTCCTTGGGAGTTCCCAGGACTGGCCAGGGGGTCTGGTAGGTTCTCGTCAGAGATGCATGTGAAGCTCCTCTTGCAGATCCACTCAGCATATACATTTCTGGATTGTTTGGGGCTTTGTGGCTTTTGAGACAGGGTCTAATGTAGCCCAGGTTGGCTTAGCTGAGGCACTGAGCATTCAGTTCCCAGCTTCCTTCCATCTCTCAGTGTGAATCATAGGCATGCACAATCTATTAAAGCAGGGTCCGGTTCTTCTCAGACCTGAGTGACTGTCTCTCTTCGAGTGATATTTGGTGGTTTCTGACAGGTTTCACTTTGTAGATGGCTTCCTTGTAGCAAGTGTCAGATGGACAAGCTGAGTGAACAGCACGTGTTCATGAGGACAGATCTCATTAAGCAAGAGTGTCATTTGGCACTGGTCTGGGTTGAAGTAAAAACCAGAGTTTGGGTAAGTTAGAGAGCGTAACTTACCAGGTGAGTTTGGGCTGTATGTCTGGCCTTCTGTACACTTTATTGGACCTTCCTGCTTTATGTCTTGTGGGATAGCACCCTCCTATTGGTGGCGTTTTGTTTCCACAGATCATGAATCACTGTTGTTCAGTTACTTAATTGATTTTTTTCCCTATAGATCCTACATTCTTCAACCCACAATACCAGATTTCATTCAAACAACCATTTCTTCCTTCTCCCCTTCCCCCTTCCTCCACTGTCATCCTAATATGTATTAATATGAAAGGTCAGACATCTTATCCATTTTGAGGTATAGTAACATAGTTCTGAATACAGTCACAGGGTACATCCTGGGATTGCTCTTTGGTTTCTTCAGTATTTATGGAGCCTGGGTGATGGTGAAGACGACTTCCTGTTGTAATCCCTACAGTTGGGAAATGAGGCAGGAGGACTGCCATGAATTTGAGGAGAGCCTAGGCTACATAGCAGGTTCTGAGCCAGTCTCAAACAATAAAAAAATTAACCAAAACGCCCAAAATAAAAGACACATTTCCACTTGGTCTAGAGAAAATGGGTCAGAAGCAGTGTTAGAGTTCAGTATGGCCAGAGAGGGGAAGCGTGGCTTAAAGGACTGGATCCTTGGGGGTCATCACCCAGAACTCAGGGCTGCCTCTCCTCAGGCTCTGTGTCTGATGACAGATCTCTTGCTCCCTGGAGGAATTTCCACTCATGCTCTGTGGAGCCCCGGGAAGTATTGAGGGTTATCGCTGAATCTGTGGATTGGGCCTGTGTGATTGTTGGGAACTTTGCTCTGTAGCTATGCCCACGGTGGGGGCAGGGCAGGAGAAGGATATCTTTGCCTAAACCAGAACTTTACCAAACCCTCAATCAATGGTTTGCCCAAATATAGTCTCCTGAACCTTCAGCCATGATGCTTAAACTAAATATGCTGTCTTTCTGCCTGGAGGTCCAGCTTCCTCCAGAATGACTGCTGTAATTATTATAAAGTGTCTTTTCTCAATTTGTCTTGGAAAAATGTCCATGGTGATGTGGCCCAAGTCTTAGACAAGGGCCCCGTGTAAAACTAAAGTAAATTAGGGGGGGCCGGCTCCAGGTGGCATATGGCTTTGTGCTTTTCTACAGTGACCTCTCATCAATGATACACGGGGCTGACATGTGTGGGTCATGGAGCTCCCAGGCAAAAGGAGGCCACACCTACGGAGGCTGTCCTTGAAACTTCCTTCCATATGGGAGATAGACTTGAGTCCCCATTGATTTCTCTGTGGTTATGCACCTTGAATCTCTAGTTCGTGTGGCCTTGTTGTGTCTGGCTTATGCATGTGGGTGTCATATGTAGACAGCGCCACTGCTGACTGACCCAGAGCCCATGCTTTTCTGTTCATTCCTTCACTTAAGGAGATACCTTGGTTAAACTACTTAATTGGACGCCTTTCTTGTCAGTAAAAGGGGCTTAAATTGCTTGCACTGCCTCACGGAGATCTCCACAGGAGCAAGAACACATGTAGTGTTTTTTAAAAGAGCCCAATAACCCAGTGAACACTCAGCCCATTGTGGTTTTCATTGTGTGTAATAACTAATTCTATGAATATTGCCTGTATAGCTAAGCTGCCATTTTTCTGCATTTCTCATTTTCCTATTTTGAAGACAAAGTCTTGCTACGTAGCCCTGGTTGGCATGGTACTGTGTAGTCTAGGCTGGCCTCAAACTCACAGCATTCTTCCTGCCTCAGCTTTCTGGGTGTTGAGATTTGAGGACTGTGCTGTCCTGCCCTGGTTCTTATTTTCATATAGATTATATTCATCCTGTTCTTCCTATGTGTCTGCTCCTCCCAGACACACCTTTCACCCCCACATCACTGGCACTGAAACTGAAATACACAACCTGAGGGGTATGCTTGGGACTTCTATAGCATGAATTCTATTTAGTATTATAATAAAACCTGGAGCCAGATATTGGGGGAAAGCCAGAATATCAGAGAGAGGAAACAGTCAGTTCTCTCTGACTTCTCAGGCTGAACAGAATAAGTCCTATCTTCATGGGCCCTCAGCCTGACTGATTTCTCAGACAGAATGGCTAAATTTCTGCCTTCTGCCTTGTATTTCTTTCTCTGCCCAGCTATTTTACTTCCTGGTTCAACTCTCCTAGAGCCAAGATCAAAGGTGTGAGCTTCCACTGCCTGGCTGTTAGGCCTTGAACTCACAGAGATCCTGATAGCTAAATCTCCACCTAGCTAGTGATGGGAATTAAAGGCATGGGTCACCCCCCAACCCCCGATCTTCATGGCTTGGCTATGGGTGATTCTGTCTTCTGATATTCCAGACTAATTTTGTTAAATATACAATATATCACCACAAGCTTCTCTTTGGTGGGCTGTGAACCCTTTTTCTCCTGAGTCCCTGGACCTGAGCCTCTCAGAAGTGCTTTATGCCTCAGTTACTCCTCACCTTCTCCCTTTCTCAGGGATCATGTGGCTTTGTCCTGCTGTTTTTCTCACTGTTAAATTACTGCATGGAGACCAGCCCCTTGGAGCATCTTATTCTGAAGTAGACCCTGACCACCGAAACTTTTGTTTTTTTAAATACAAGGGAGTTTACATCTTACAAGGTTATTGTTGTTGAATGATTTTTTTTTTTTTTTTTTTTTTTTTTTTTTGCTTTTTAAGTATGACTTCTATAAACCGATTTCCTTACATTTTTACATAAAATTTAAAAGCAGTACTGCCACCCTGGGGGTGAGGGGAGTTGACTGTATGAGCCCATAGGAGACATTTCCCATTTCAGTCTCAGCAGTCAGACAAAGGTTCAGTCAGGCTGCTTCATGATGGAAAAAGGAGGGAGCAGAGTCTGGATTCTTGGCAGAGCCCTTTACTTGGGGAAGGGAAGAGGTATATGGGACAGGGGTGGGGTTAGCTGGCTAACTGGGAGAGGAGAGATGAGAGGCTGTGGAACAGCTGGGAAGAGACAACACATCTTGATCTCAGAGATACCATTCCCAACTATGGTGATGAAAGCTTTGGTTTCTACAAGTTTGGAAGAATGACTCAGAGGTGGAAAATGAGTATTCCGAACGGTTGTGTGGGGCCTGTACTTGAGAGAAAAATCAAGATGGGCTAAGGAGAAACCAATTTTTGTGTTGTGATTGTTTAGACAGGGTTTGGCCTTGAACTTCTGACCCTCCTGCCTCCACCTCCACAGGGCTGAACGGGTATGAGGCTGTGAAGCACCACACCTGATTTTCTGTGTTGTAGCTATGGGATCAAATGCTAGATAAGCATGGTACCAACTGATGTCCTTCCACAGATAGACAGGAAACTTTTGAGTTCCGGTTAGCAAGTGTATAAGGTGGGTGAAGGAAATGGCCTGTGCTTAATTTTAAGCTTTAAAAACAGGAATTGTGGGCCAGCAAGATGGCTCTTGTTCAATGAATAAAGGCACTTGTCACCAAGACTGTTAACATGAATTTGATCGCAGGAACCCATATGGTAGAAGAAAATATACAATACTATATTATATATTAACAGTATATATTAATATATTGACATAATAACAAGTGACATTGTATACTATATTTTATATACTGTTAATATATTAATAGTATATATAATGTAGATTATGTATAACATTACTGTATATCATATAATATATTATCAATATATCATTACATATAACACAGTATATGTAATAATTTACATGCAAATTTACTCAAACCCAACAGTGATTGAATAATTAGTTTGTTCGTTGCTGCCTGATGGAGGCTTGGGGGCGTGGGTCTCCCAGTTAACTGTTTCCTGTGGTCCCTTTAGCTGGGAGGGAGGGCGAGTACTGGGTGGGGTTTGCCCAGCCACTCACTTGTGAAACCCAGTGTGTGGTGCAAGGCCAGGAGAAGGAAGGCCAAATCACAGGAGACGAAACTTCTAAGAAGAGAAATAAAACCAGACATTGTGATCCCGTCACACAGGAGACCAAGGCAGGAGGATCATAGTGAGTTTAAGGACAGTCCAGACTATGTAGTGAGTTGCAGGTTAGTGTGGGATACAGAACAAGACCCCATTGAAAAGGGAAAGGGTAAAACCACTTCAGTTTTTCCTTGTTGAATGCCGGTGATGCTCCGCCCCACTCTGGACCTGACCTTCTGATTCTGCTAATCATCTCAGATATTTTTGTGATTATATTCTCTCTGTCTGCACCAGGCAAGGCGAGCCAACCCTCCATTTAGAGTTGATGAGGGCAGAGTTGGGGTTTGGTTGTAAAATCCTGGCTTGTAGCCGCTGCCCTCTGTCATGTCTCCAGGTCCTGAGTATGTAAGATGTGAAGTGGCCATGGGGGTTGAGGTCAGTAGCCAAGGCTAGCCCCCACAAGAAAGCCAAGGCGGAAGGACAAGTGCAAGGGAGGGCAGAGGGCTGGTGTCCAGTTAAGAAAGGACTTCAGACAATCACTGAAAAATAGTCAATAGGTTTAACCTGACAAGAAGTGTTTCTATGGCCCATAGGCTGGGTTAAACAGTTTTCTTTATTGCAAGACTCCTCAGAGCCTTTAACATAGTACTGATGCCTGTCTTGTGTCCATACCAAGCATATTCATTGACTCTGGGAAGCATTTCGTGGAATGATGGTATCAGAATTTCCTTTATATACCCAGGGCAGTGGTGCTGAGTCTGTATGGAGCTGTTGTCGTCAGGGATAGACACAGAAGGAAGGTTGGGTGAGCCCTGAGTAGTGTTATTTGCAGGTTACTGCCATACATGTGTATGACTCCATTATAACCCTGGGAGGGGAAATAAGCATAATGAGACAGTGAAGGAGGCTAGAAAATGGTTCAGTGCCTAAGAGCAGATATTGCTTTTGCAGAGGACCAGGGTTCCATTCTCAGCACCCATGCTGAGTGGCTCATAGCTGTCTGTAACTATACCTGCAAAGGGATCCAAAGTCTCTGGTCTCCATGGGCATGGGCACGCATGTGCCCCCCCCCCACATGTATACACAAACAAATACCCATAACTGAAATAAATCTTAAGGCAGAGAGGGAGAAACACCAAAAGGTAAAACCAACAGGGCTTGTGGGGGCTGGGCAGATGGCAACTTGGATAGGCGCTTATGTGATATTGCTTCCTGGGCGCTTGGATAACATTAGAAGAGAGGTGGCTAATGGAGCAAGAAGAGCAGGGGCTTGAACCTCCTACCTGGAGGGCCATGTATGTCCCAGAGGCCCCTAGAGGAATCCACAGAAGCAAAGGGACTCCTGAGAGTATCCTTAAGAGATGGGGACATCTGGCATAGAGAGGGGGAGTGGCCAGAGGCTAAGAGAACAGGTGTTCTCCTCTCCACTTCCTCTTCTTGCTGATGGAGATTGTGTATGTGTGTGTGTGTGTGTGTGTGTGTGTGTGTGTGTGTGTGTGTATGTGTGTGTGTATGTGTGTGTATGTGTGTGTATGTGTGTGTATGTGTGTGTGTATGTGTGTATGTGTGTGTATGTGTGTGTATGTGTGTGTATGTGTGTTTATGTGTATGTGTGTGTATGTGTGTGTATGTGTGTGTGTATGTGTGTGTGTGTATGTGTGTGTATGTGTGTGTATGTGTATGTGTGTGTATGTGTGTGTATGTAATGTGTGTGTGTGTATGTAATGTGTGTGTGTATGTGTGTGTATGTGTGTGTATGTGTGTGTATGTAATGTGTATGTGTGTGTGTGTGTGTGTGTGTGTGTGTGTGTGTGTGTGTGTGTGTATAGCCTTTTGAGGTGGCGGTGGCTGCAGATGGTCTTCCTAGCAGGTGTGTTCACACAGTGCTTACTTGGATATACGGTTTCATCCAGTCCTTTTCCCTCATATGCAGGGCAATGGGGGATGGTGGTGTGGGTGGCTGATCTTGCTCACTGAGCTACACTTTCTAGAAGATGTTTGCCCTCTGGGCCTTGCTAAATCAGCCGAAATCTCCAAGGCTGAAAGCCAGTGAGGCTGCCTGAGACGGTGACACTCACTCTCCCCTCTCACCCAGCCTCCGTTGGAGCTGCTGGTGGCCCAGGGCCGCGCTTGTCAGCACGTGGCTTGGGTTTCTGTGTTACAGGTCCCAAATTGGGATCGCAGGGGATCAAGTGTCCATGTTGTGTGATCATACTGAGCCTTCCCATGCGGCCAGCTGCAAACTCTTCAAAGGGCTGTGTGTATTTCGTCTGAGAGATGCTGCAGGAGACAGAGACAAGAACAAAGAAGTCCCTTTTCAAAGAGCAAAAAATAGATGAGGGCAGCAGCCTTGGATGCTGAGTAGGGCGGGGTGCTCGGGCCCATCGGAACCCCTTCCTCTTCATAGTTTCCACTTCTCCAGCCCCTTGGCCAGTCCCTGTCAACCCCTACAGACTCTGCCCGTGTAAATACAGCCTCTGTGTCCCCCCTCCTTCATTATGCATTCCTTTAATCTGACCCATCTTCAGGTCGCCAGCTGGCAGAGACAGCAGATTCCAAACCCCAGCTGGTGCCAGAGTGTTTACACGGGCGGGAAGCTTGGCAGACAACTTGCCCCCAAGCTACTCAGCTGGAGGAAAAGGTAGAAAGACAACCCCGGTAGGAGTGTGGTGGCTCATGCCTGCACTCCCAGCAAGACCAAGGCTGCAGAGCCTAAGAGTGGAGTCTTAGGCCAGCCTGAGCTATATAGTGAGAGACCCTGTTTCATTCCCGTGCAGGGGACCCCCCCACACAAAGTGAAAGTCATCCCTGAGATAAATGGGGCTCTTGTTTACAGTTTTCCTTTTACGTTCAGCTCCCCTGCCTCTGCCCTTGTCTCCCCTCACTTCATACTGCTCTATCACGGATAATAAGGGGAGACTCCCCCTGTAAATGGCTGGGACTCCTCATAACTTCTCAACCAGGCAACCTTTTATAGAGCTGTCCTCTAAGCACATGAAAGTCCTTGTCTCCCGCTGTGCACTGAGTATTTGCAGGATCTTATTCAGCCAGTTCCCATTGGTGATGGGTGTGGTCTTTCTAAAATAGTAGTGAAAGCTATGTGGCTGAGTGTTAAGTTGGCACTGGGATTTGCTACTGCAGCCTGAGTTCAGCATTCTGCATCTTACACCTCCTTTTGTCCCCAGCAAAGCTCTTGAGACACCCAGAGGGCTGCCAGCCCTGGTGGTTCAGTGTGTGAGAGGCCAGATCCAAGGTGTCCTGTACTGGGAAACTGACAGGAGCTGGTTATCAGCATTCAGCTTTTGGAGGATTGCTTGACTCCCATTGGTCAGGCATGTGTGTCAGGAAGAGAGCTGTTGGTCCTGTGGTACTGCCATCTTTCCCATAGTGATACTCACTGGGTCCCATGCTGTCATATTGTGGTGTGGTGTGTTTTACTGAAATGCATGGCTGCATCATTAGGCTCCTGTCAGGACAAGGGATAACTGAGGAATGGTGTTGAAATCACTGTTTACTATCTACCGACTGGAGTGGAAAAGCACTCAAGAGTGGGACATCCTATATAAGCAGGAAGGGCCACAAATAGAGGGCCACAGAACTAAGGTGGAAGGGAGCTGGGGGTACCCATGCCTCAGGAAGAGAACTGTAGTGCTGCCAGAGTTGCCTGTTAGGAAAGGAGCCAAGAAATGGATACTGTGGTGATTTGAATAAGAACACCCCCCCACACACACACACACACACATACCTCCCATAGACTCATATAGTGGAATGCTTTATCACCGGGGAGTGGCACTGTTTAAGAAGGATTAGGAGGTGTGGTCTTGTCAGAAGACTCGTGTTATTGACTGTGGGATTTGAACCTTCAAACGCCCATGCCATGCGGATCCGGCTTTCTCTGCAGTGGACCAGGATGTAGGACTCTTAGCTACTTCTCTAATACCAGGTCTGCCTGTGTGCTGTCATGCTCCCTGCCATGATGATAATGGATTAAACCTCTGAAACTACAAGCAAGCCCTCGGGTAAATGCTTTCTTTTATAAGAGTTGCCTTGGCCATGGTGTCTCTTCACAGCAATGAAACAGAGATATCCTATTCCTGACTTTACTCCTCTGTACATCTAACCTGAGGCCTGTTGATATATCCATCAAAGGCCAGCTCTGTGTTTAGATTCTACTTTGCCTCCTCTGTGAGTCCTACTGCATCCAAAGGAGGCAACCAAGACAATGTCGCGGAAATACTGCACTCTTTGGCAGCAGGCTCTTTGGAGAGGTATTTTCCTGATTGTAACAATCAAAATAGTATCACTCATCTGTGTTAAACTACTCTGCCCTGATTTCTGGTGGGGCAGAATCACTCGTGCTTTTAAAGTGGCAGTACATAAAATGTCTAGATTTCCATCTCCTGCAACAGGTTCAGATAACAATCAAGTATCACCTACTCTCCCCTTTCTGTTGTCTCCGTGGTGTGCACACGTAACCTTGGGGCCAACAGGAACTTTCAGTGTAGCCTGTATGGGACTCTGAAGACATTTTTGACCAGTCTGGGCCAAGGTCTATACCCACTGGCAGCTGCTTAGCCCTCAAAAATGACTTAGATGCTAATATTGATTATAGACTGTTTGGCTTATGGCTTAGACTTATTATTAATTATCTTTAGCATTTTAATTCAACTCATCTCTATTAATCTGTCTTGCCACGTGGCTCATGGCTTACTTGTGTTTTATTATATTTGGTGGCTGGATTGAGTTTGTGTCTGACTCCGCCCTCCTTCCCCTTTGCCTGTGCTTGGATTTCCCGCCTGCTTCTAAGATGTCTTGCCCTGGGCCCAAATAGTTCCTTTATTAACCAATAATAAAGCATATCTGTAGTATACAGAAAGACATCCCGCATCAGTTACCAGTAGCTTTCAAAGAAATTATTTATTTATTGGGATAGGATCTCACTGTGTAACCCTGTCTGATGTGGAGCTCATGTAGACTAGGCTGGTCTCCAAACAACACGCTCTGTCTCCTTCTGTTTCCCAAATTCTAGGGTTAAAAGCATGCATCACCACCCATGGGCAAAGAAACTGCTTTCTTGACAGGTCTCACAGGGAAGCTGGGGCTGTTTGGCCCTTTAGAGAACCAGTTCAGTTGGTAGAGTATTCAGGGAGCTTGAAGCTTTCTTACAAAGTGACCTCTTTTACCTTGAGGGAAGCAGTCACCCCCTTCCTTAAAGTTCTGGACAGAAAGGCTTTGGATGTGCAAGGGGCTGGGGCAGATGCTGTCCTTTCTATAAATAAGGAGACACACTGGTTCCACTTTGGGATTAGGAAACCAGCTAACTTGCTTTCTATTGTGTGTGTGTGTGTGTGTGTGTGTGTGTGTGTGTGTGTGTGTGTGTGTGTGTGTGTAGACCAGCTAACTAGTTCTCTGCCTCTTTTGTCCTCCTCACATGTGTGTGTGTGTAGTGGAGGCGGATGGTCACTTTGAATACTTTGGATATCATTTTTCCTCACGTACCATCCACCTTGTTCTGGTTTTTTTGTTTTTTGAGACAGAGTCCCTTCTTGGCATGGGGACTCACTGAGTAGGCAAGGCTGCCTGCCCCACAAGGGTGGCCAGCCGGTGAGTCCCCAGGATCTGCCTGTTTACTTCTTTAGCTCTGGTGTATCACAAATGTATGCATCATGTGCCCAGACTATGCTGGACATTTCTGTGGATTCTGAGGCTCAGATTCAGGTCTCCATGCTTGAGCAGCAAACTGTCCCAATGGAGCTATCTCCTCTACCACATCACTGCCATAAGGACTTCAGCACAGTGCCTAAAAGAATCAATAAATGAGTGACTAAGGGGTGTGAGGCTGAATCTCTACCTTTTAAACCTGTGCGTTAGAGACAAATGGAGCTTCTGTGAACTGAAGTTGGACCACACTGACTACCTTCAGCTGAACCATCGCCTCTCAGGCCCCCACCGGTTCTCTCTCAACTCTATAGGGATGCTGCCCTAAGCATCCTCTTCCCTCCTTACCCAAGGCTACATTGTCCTGACTCATCAGAGTCTTTTGAGAAAGTATGTTAAGTTTCCTCCGGTCCACAGTACTACCGGATATTTTCTGTTCCTCCTTCGGGACAAAGGTATTGAGAATGCAGTGATGAATTGATACGGTCTGCTTTTGAGCAAGGGACAGATTTCCCTTCACATATCCAGTCCTGGCTCACCCCATCTTCATCAACTTTAAATCAGACTCTCCCTGTATCACAGTCTCTCTGGGGCATTAGGTCTGGTGCTCAGGTAGCATGGAAATTAAACCTAGACATCCCACAGAGGTAAAGCTTAGGTTCCTGTCCTGCTTCTGGAGTTTATTAGCTGTGTGCCTCTGAACAATTTCTAAAACTCTTGGAATATCCCTCTTTGGTGTTGTCAGGGCATGTGCAGTGTTTAAAGCAGAGGTTTCTGTGGGTGTTCAGAGCAACCCTGCATGGTAAGAGGCAGTGGCAGAGCTGAGGGCGAAACAGACCATCTGTGTGTCGCCCAGTGTCTGTCATGCATAGTTTTACACATTCCGCTGTGGGTGCTGTACTACCTCCCAGGCTCGGGAGTGAGGCAGTACTGAGAAGATTTTGGTCTCAACTGGGTTGCATCAAATGTTCGGAAGAATGTGGTTTGCTCAATCATCTCCCTCTACAAGGGAGTTAAGTTAGATTGATAACCTAGCTCCTGATTTTGGTCTCTGGGTCTTTAAGGGAAGGGAGTGTCCCTGTCACTCTCTTTAGCACTGTGTCTTGCACAGAGCATGTGCTCAATAAATACTGAGTGACAGATAGCTTGGATATGTAAAATGTACGTGTGTTGACACAGTCACTATAGCTGAAGCTGGTCTGGAACTGACTGACTCAGTGGGCTTAGACTGAGCCTCCTGCCTCAGCATTCTGAGTGCTGGGATCTTTGGGTTTTTTAAGATTATTATTTTTTTAAAAGATTTTATTTATCTGGAGCCTAGAAACATGTCTAATATTATGTAAAGATGAGTTTGTAAGGGCTGAAAATACCTTACCATTCAGCTTTGTACATGAAAACATACGTTTGTGTGAACACTCTCTGATGCCTTCCTGGGTGTATCTGATTAGAAAACTGAATCTGGCCATTGTAACAGGAGGTAGAAGCTTTTCACAATAGTGGCTCACAGTCTGAGCTCATCTGTGTATGTGCTGCTCTGGTTGCAAACCCATCAGCCAGTAAAGAGATAAAGACAGGTAGACCAGTAGGAGGCCCCCAGACTTTCAGACACCCTAGCAACTGTCTTTCTGTCTGGAAACTCACAGAACATAATCTGGACTATCAGAGCACAGAGCCATCTTTTGGTTTTGTTTGTTTGTTTTTGAGACAGGTTTTCTGTGTAACAGTCTTGGCTGTCCTGGAGTTTGCTTTGTATACCAGGCTAGCCTTGAACTCATAGAGATCCTCCTGCCTCTGCCTCTCAAGTGCTTGGCATGTACCATCACTGTCCAGATGTTAGGCCTTGGACTCCCAGAAGTCCATTTGGGAGTGCTGGGATTAAAGGTGAGGGTCACCACTCCCTGACCTTCATGGCATGGCTGTGGGTGACTCTGTCTTCTGATATTCCAGACTTAATTTTATTAAATGTACATTACTACACGTATCCTCATGAGAAAGTGAAGTCAAGATTGTAGACAGTGACAGTGGAGTGTGAGTTTAAAACAAAACATTAAAAAAACAACAACCCCCCCCACACACACACACACATAAAAGTCCTTAGGCCCTTTGTCAGGGTAACAGGAAGAGATGCCTGGTTTTTGTTTTGTTTTGTTTTGTTTTTGACCCTCCCCATCTTCCTGTTCTTCGTCATCTCAGTTTGTTACTCACGAAGGTATACTGAGTGTTGCCTATATCTAGAGTGTGTACAGAGGCAAGTGGCTAGACTGCAGATGGCACCTGAGACCTTGGGATCTGAGGAGACAGGAGGTTTGGGGAGCAGTGTTTCCCCTTAGCATCTCTTTACTGTTGTAATTCAGACTCCCAAGTTTTTCCTGCAGTCTTGGGTTTTCTGACTACCTGTGTCTTTCTTCCCCATGGCCTTCCCGCCACCCCCCTCACATGCTCACGTGTTTCTTCCCCATTGCTTGCTGTCTTTTGCTTTCCTTGACAGACAAGCAGCCCACAACCACCACTAGCTCATGACCTCGAGCTTTTGACCCTAAAGTACCAGTGACTTAGCTTCTGGTAGAATATGGAAAGGGCCTCAGCCTCATGAAGCTCTCACTATAGTTCAGGATTGACCCGTGCTTTCTGAAGCATCTGCTGGTGCCCAATGGACTTTGTCTTCTCTTGGCTTCCAGGACCATGCTGGCCTTCCCCACTGTGTCATATTTGCCTCTTCCTTCCACAGCATACCAAGTGACGGTCACCACAATGATCATGCTTTACTTATGCCTCCAGTGCTGTGTAAGCAGCACTTCTGATATTCTCTTACCTCAATTTCACTTATCATTGAGTCTTTCAAGTCACCTTCTGCTGTCCTGTGTCTGTTAACCGTGCCAGCCCTTCCTGTACGTGGGAGCTTCCTGTGTCTTCTTGTATCTCTTTGGAATAGAGTGGCTCTGATGGGGGCTGGGGACGGTACCTGGCTTCCTATCCTTGACCTTGCTTAATGTTGGATTCATCAGCAAGGGGGAGTTTGCACCCTGAACACTGGGTGGGAGAGCCTGATGTCCTTTGTCAAGTTCAGGTGAGATCTATCCTCCCCTTGGCTTGGTTTTCCAGCTTGCTACTTGAAGTCCCATGCAGGGACACAGAGGCTGTTATGAGAGTGGGCCCAGCCTGCCTAAGAGTAAGCACCAAGTCTGTGTAGGCTTTGGTATTCTTGTTATTTTGTGACACTGAGGCTAGAACCCAGGGCCCTTGCACATGTTAGGCAAGTTCCCTAATACTCAGCAATAGCTCCAGGCCTTTTTCAGTGTCGTTTAAAACATCTCATTCTAACTAGAATACAGAACTACCACAATAATGTGTATAACAAAGTATGGTGCTTTAAAAAAATTATAATCTAAAATTATAAAACAGGATATCACTTTATAGTTTAGGTTGGCTTGAAACGTACACGGTTGCCAGACTGGCTTGGACTCCTGTTCCTCATAGCTCTGCTGTGAAGTACTGGGATTAGAATGTGGCCCACAATGCCCAACTGCAATCCAGCATTTAACCTAACGTTTGCTGAGACCTTGTACTTTGGGGATAAGGGGTGACTCTGGCTTGTGGTTGGGTGTGAATCATGAGTTCCTGAGGCCAGCTAGGCCTCTGGTGCCAGAGTTGTGCTTCTATTCATCATCTAGTAATTCCTGCCTTCCTGGTTGCTTTTTCCTTTCTGTATGTGGTGGTTTAAATAAGAATCCTCCCCCCACCCCCGCCCTGTAAGTTAATATGTTTGAATATTTAGTCACTGGGGCTATTTGAAAGGATTAGAAGGATTAGACGGTATGGCCTTGTTGAAGGAAATGTGTCAGTGGGAATAAAATTGGAGATTTTCAAAAGCTCATGTCAGGCCCAGACTCTCTTTCTCTGCCTGCAGATCTGGATATAGCTCTTACCTGCTTCTCAAGCATGTCTACCCTGCTCCCTGCCATAATGAAACTCTGAAACTGTGAGCAAGGCCCCCCAGCTAAATGCTTTCTTTTATAAGAATTGCCTTGGTTAGAGTGTCTCTTCACAGCAGTAGAACAGTGACTAAGGCACTGTACCTTGAAAGGATAATGCGTGTCTAGTATTTGCACACAGGGATGTTCAAGTGGGAGATGTTTCTCATTAGTCTTCATGGCTTTGGTTTAAAGGGGTGTGTGTGTGTGTGTGTGTGTGTGTGTGTGTGTGTGTGTATGTGTGTACGTGTGTGTGTGTGTGTGTGTGTGTGTGTGTGTGTGTGTGTGTGTGTGTGCCTTCCTGAAGATAGTTCTAGGTGAATCTTTACAGACTCAAGCAAAAAAGGTTCATGCCCACTCAGATATTCTGGTACTTCTGTTGGTATGGGATGCTCTGTGGGAGATAAGTTGATTCAGAACATGGCTCATCAGGGCAGAACTCTTCAGTTGACTACTGTGTCTTCTAACACCGTACACCCATTGCTTATTCTCTCACCAGCTCTTAGCCCTCTGTGGAGGAGCCATGTGCTTAGCATTTGAAAAGCCTCATATTTAAACATGACAGCTGTAGACTAAGGTTTGATGGCATAGATAAATTGTTGTTGCAATGGCTAAGATAACATTATGCTACTCTGATTATATCCATTAAGCCAAAGTCTAAACTATATGAAGATGAAAAGGAATTTATATCAGAGCACAGGAGAGGTGTTTCGTTGGTGGTTTTAGAACCTTGCCATGTAGCCCAGACTGGCCTCAAGGCCTTGAATCCACCACCCTCCTGCCTTGATAGAGGTAAACACCTTCTTCTGTAGACTTTCCACAAACATCTTGGGCAGTAGTTCTCAGCTTTCCTAATGCTGTGACCCTTTAATATAGTTCCTCATGTTGTAGTGACTCCCAAGCATAAAATTATTTTTGCTGGTACTTCATAGCTGTAATTTTGATAGTGTTACAGATTATAAATATCTGTGTTTTCTGATGGTCTTAGGTGACCCCTGTGAAAGTGCTTAAGAACCACTGATCTAGGGGAATCCTAAAGCTTCCTATGAGAATGATCTTGGCCCTGCTGGAAAGCTGGTTTATTGGCCTCCCCCTCCCTCCTCACTGCTTCCTTTAACTCTAAGTGAACTCAAGGCTCATTTTTCCAGCAAGCTCCAATCCATATGCCAAAACACAGGAGTCAACATGCTGCGTGGCAGAGTTCCCAGGTGGCAAACTGTTCCTGAAAGCAATTGCAGTAGATCACCAAGGACCTGTTTCTTCCTAGAAATGTGTAAATAAGCAAACAAAAGGCAAATATACCTGGGCCTTGCCTCCCTCCTGCTGTGCCGGGTCCCTGTGAAGTGAATTACCTTTTCAGTTTCCCAAATCCCAGGCAATGCCAAACATGCATTGGGATGTTTTTGCCTGGCATCTATCTAGTCATAACACTTGTCAGCAGTCAATGACTAGGTGGATGTTTCAGACTTTTCTGAATGTTCTAGTCACACACACACACACACACACACACACACACACACACACACACACACACACACTGTGCTTCAGCCTCATGGTACTGAACATTTTTAAAACTACAGTTTAAACAACACTGATACACTGGTGAGTTGGTTCCTTTTCTGTTGCTAAGTCTAAAAATTTTACCTAATATTGACTCTTCCAAAAAAAAAAAAAAAAAAAAAAAAACCACCTCACTCACAACCCCCAATTCTACAGCCCAAAGTTCCTGTCTATGTTTTAAATTCACTGCAAAGATGGTATTTCATCTTACCATATATCTTTGGGTCAAAAGTAAAATACTTGTTCTTGGCCAATATGTTCGTCTTGCTTATATTTACACAAAGCCAGTGTTCTAAACCCTGATGTGTGTGCATAAGTGTCTCAGAACACTGATATTTTTTTAAATGTTTTACATGAGCAGTTTTTTTTTTCTTGTTTTGTTTTTATTTAGTTCTTAGCTTTCGTAAGAAACGTTTTGTGTTGTGCATGCATGTGGCTGTCTGTGCCTCTGGAGGCCAGAAAGGAGTAGCAGCTCCCCTGGAGCTGGAGTTACAAACAGCTGTGAAGGGGGCACTGGGAGCTGAACTCTGGTCCTCTGAAACAACAAAGTCTCTTTACCTCTGAGACAACCCTCCAGACTCTAATTTTTTTCTTTAATTTTTAAGATTATAATATAATTGCATCATTCTTCCTTCCAAGTCCTCCCATATACCCCTCCTTTTCTCTCTCAAACTCATAACCTCTTCTTTATTCATTGTTGTTACATGCATGTATAAATATCTAAGCATGTAGCATGCATATAATTGCAGGTACTTTTAGGAAAGGATTGCACTTCCTTCCTGAAAACGCTATGAGATTGCACAAAACACAATTCTATGAAGATTAGATGTTGTAAATATGAAGGAAATGGAGAAGACAATTCCTCAGTTAACTCACACTTTATAGCATTTGAAATGGTTGGTATAAGCGGCAAGTTTGGACTATCTAGATATCTTTTTTCTTTTTTTTTTTTAAGCCCTTTTCTAGAAATAAAAGAGCCGGAGAGGTGGCTGAGTGATTATGAGATTTCCTGTGCTTGCAGGGCATCCAGGTCTGGATCCTAACACCCACATGGGTGCTCACAAACCATATGTAATTCCAGGTACAGAGGTTTTGGTGTCTTCCTCTGACTTCTTCAGGCAACTGGCATATACATGGTACACATACATGCATATAGGAAAAACACATAAAAGAGAAAAAATTAAAAATCATTAAAAGCTTTGCATAAGGCATGTGTGATACTATACTCCTGAAATGGCAGCATTCCAGGGCCAAGGCATAAAGATGGTGAGGAGGCCCCAAGGCCAGCCTGGGCTACATGACAAGGTCCCAAAACCACCAACCAAACACCTTTCCTTGTGCTCCTGTATAAATTCTTTTTTATCCTCATGTCGTTTAGACTTTGGCCTAATGGATGTGATCAGAGTAGCATGTTATTATAGCCGTTGCCACAACAAATTTTTCCACACACCTATGCCATCAAACCTTAGTCTACAGCTTCACCATTGTTACCAGCTTTTCTGTTCAGCATCGTGAGCACAGGCTCTGGAGAACCCATGGGGTCTCTCTGCTTGGCTTTGCCCCATTATCAAGACAACCTTTCAGCCACGGAATCAGGATCCTCAGACGTTGCTCACAAGTCACACAGAAAGGTACTGTGTCCCCTGTGTCTCAGCCAGTCACCCCTTTCCGGTCATTCAGAATGAATGGAGGAAGGTTTGCAGAAAGGCAGAGTGAAAAGCATATTTGTCCCAGCAGTCTGTCTTCTGCTGAGCTGCAGGAAACTGCAGGCCTCAGATGCTGCTGTGTTCTGCTATGACCACTGTGCAAGCGGGTGGTAGTAGACCCACCAGGTTCTCTGCAGGAAGCAGAAGCTTGGGGCACTTCAGAAACGAGAGCTGAAGAATCTCTTCTTTCTTAAAATCTCCTCACCAGTTGAGTGTAATTTTCCAGTGTTTTCCTGTCTGACTGAAGTTTTCCTATTCACCACCTTAGCAGAAAGATGTGAAACCAATTTCAAAACAGCTTGCCAGAATCATTTGGCTTCCTTTGATCAGGGCCAACCTTGGGAAGGAGACAAGTTTCCTAGCCTCAGCAGGATAGCTTTCTAGCCTGAGCTCAGTATTTTCAATGAATGGGTGTCTGTGCTTTCAGTTGAGGGACCTGTGACACTCTGTTTCTGCCTCTTGGGCAGGACACCAGCAGTTCACAGCACTTTTGCCCCAGGCTTGCATAATGTACCCACACAGCACCTTGCAAGATCCATTATGCTGATGTGTCTGTTGAGAGCAAGTCCGGGTTAGCTGAAATGAAGGAGCCAACAATGTGGTCCCCTTTCATCCTAGTTCTTTGCTTTCTTTGGTGACTGCCATCAACTTCTGGTGGAAGGGATTGTGTGTTTTGAAGCCCTGGTGTGCCAGTGCCTGGGGCTGGACAAGGACTTTAGTCTTCTTGCCTCTGAAGCAGGGAGAATACCCAGCCTTTTGTTTTCAGAGGTAGAGAAGCGGCACTGGGCTTTAAAGAGAAGATAAGGTTGTGATTTGGGCATTGAAGGTCACACGGGCTCAATCAATGATGGGCAGCTCCGCGAACCTGAACAGAGTTCTTCACAGACCTTTATTTCAGCCACGTCCATGAACCTGATCATTTCTGTGTCTGTCTGTAACAGTGTCAGTCTTTATGGGCCATTGGAGGAGTTTCACTGGCTCATTAAAACCAAGCACTTGATGACATTCATTGTCACTATGGTTAGGACTGGGGAAAAGAGTTCACAGAAGTGACATACCTTATTACCCAAGGGCACCGTGCTGCTCCACAGCAGACTGGGGACTGGACACTACCTCCTGAGTGCTTCGTGAAAGTAGCTGTTCCCTGGCATTCTTAGTATTTCTGTAACTAAGAGCTCAGGTCCATGTGCCTCTAATTGAACATGGCATGGGAAATGATTTTGGTTTTGTTATGGCTGTGTGAGCACACTCAACATCTCTGGCTTTGTGTTTCACACCATGTTCCAGTTAAAATTGTAATGAAGCGCTCTCTCTCTCTCTCTCTCTCCTCTCTCTCTCTCTCTCTCTCTCTCTCTCTCTCTCTCTCTCTCTCTCTCTGTGTGTGTGTGTGTGTGTGTCTCCTATGCAATTTAGTGCTTTCCCTTTGCATTAGTATATTAGCACATTGTCACTTTTGACCTTTCACCCACTGAGCTTGGCATTTAAAATGCTATTAAACCTAGTATTGCTTCCTATAAACCGCCTTAGAGAGATGATAAATAACTGGAGTGGCATTTTTAGTAGGCCCCTGTTTCTCAGCTTCTGTGCTGCATGAACCCCACATTGCACAAGGGGCTTGTTAGTTGTTTGGTCGCTGACCTCAGGTGAGGAGAGTGATGGAATGAAGATCTGGGCCGTCAAAGGGCTTTTGAAAGCACACCACGTGGTTTTTATGAGGGCCAAGCAGGGCTGCCCTTAGTGGGCTAATGCTGCCGCTGCTGCTTCCCTATCCCTCTCCTACCCGCTCTTCCCCTCTCCCTCTCCCCTGCCCACTTCCTTTAATGGATGTGGCGGACTTAGTAGATGAACCTTTTCTCCTCATTCAGATGACCAGGAAGGAGTTTAGACTCCAAATTTCTGGCTATCTTGAGATGATGCATAGGACTTCTTGGGATGTGCATCTGTGGACCAGCCTCCCTCTAGTCTTTCTTTTCAAGCTCCTGACATGGGATTTCTTTGGGTTTGGTTTTAGTATTCTAGTTTTTATTAGGTTTCTGTTAAGTGCCTGCTTTGTTATGTGCCTGCTAAAGTTGTTTTTGAAACAAACCTATCAAATCCCAAATTGGTGGAGTCATCATTGGCCACTCTATCTCTCTGTGTCCAGAGTTTAACTTCTTTTCATATGAAGGAAGAAAGCTGGCATATGGAATACACTAACATGGGAACAAGCATGGCTTAGATCTTGTCTCTACCACCACAACCCAGAGGGCAGGTCTGGAAAAATACTGGAATCTAGTATTTATTATTATTTTGCCTTAATTCTGTTTGCTTGGACTTTTATTGAGAAAACATGTGTTAGACATTCATCTGTGGTTACTGAATACTACAGTTGCTTACAGTATGCATGTGCATTCCTCAAGTGGGCATTTGTGAGACACCTACTGTATGATAGCACTAGAATGGTCACGGTGAGAGAAGACAGTTGTACAGAAGTATAACTGTGAGCAGGTGACAGGCTACAGATCAGACAGCTCTCCTGATGGATGACTGCGTCCCTGTGATGAGCATCATGTGATGAGCATGTGTTACTAGACAGCTCTGTGCTGAAAGTTATCAAGGAAAGTAAGATCTTCATTCTTCTAGAACTTAAATTTGGTGATGATGATGATGATGATGACCTATACCAGAGGCTGTTTTAAAAGATCTTGATGGCCAGTGAGACACCAGCAGTACACACTTGCTGTACATCCCTGATGACCTGAGTGTGAGTCCTGCAACCCATAGTATAAAAGCTGGATTTGGTGGCTCACATCTATAAGTCCTGGTACTCTCAGCGGTCAATAGAAGAGATAGGAGAATCAGCTCTCAGTGCATATATGCAGTAGCAGTGGAAACAAGAGAGACTGTGAGTTATAAACAAGGTGGAAGGTAAGATTCAACTCCTGAAAAGTTGTCCTTTGACTACCACATTGACCTGTGCGTGTGCGCACACACACACACACACACACACACACAAATGGGCTCTAATAGAACTGAAATTCAGGTTTGTCCTGATACGGTCATTCATCACTGACTGTAGATTTCATCTTTGTGAGCCCACTTACTTTACTAAAGCTTACCTGTAACCTCCAAATTCTTACTTGACTTTCCACATTTGTACACAGGTGCAAAGCCAGCTCAGGCAAAACAAGACTATGCTTGCCTCCTGTTTCAGTTCTCATACTGTAAACAAATCATCCTTTTTGCGGTCTATTTAGGGCCATCGTTTTGCATTTTGTGATATTTGTGGGGTTTCATTCTTTGTTTTGGCCCCTAAGTATTTTCCTGGAGTGCTACCCATGTTCTCTATCTTACAAAGGAGGCAGTGTACTTTGGGCAACTGTGTGCCTGGAGGTGCCTCACTTGGGCATGAGCTACAATGCCGTTGACCACAAGTTCTGTATCAATAAACCAGCACTATGCGTTAAATATGTATTAACTAAGTAGAAGCATGCACAGAGCAAGGTTGTATGTTGATCTCTTGGTGAAATGTTTGCAGTAACCCAATTCTGTTTTTCTCTTGGGCACAGTGTGCCAGTGTTCAGTGTTTGCAATGGTTCCATACAACTACCAGCCATGGAAGAAAATTGACTTCATATGCAAGGCTAGAGCAAAAAATGTGTGTGATTCACATACCAAATGCTTACTTCCTGGCCTCTATTTATTTGTCTGTCTTGTTTGTTTGTTTTAAGTGTAATGGCTCCCAGACTTGGCTGCATGTTAGAATGCTCTGAGAGCTGGACAAAATGCTGATGAGCCAGACAACTGTGAGGGTCTAGTTTAGTTGCCTGGGGGTATGGCCTGAAGGTAGAAAAATTTCAAGTTCTTTTAAGATCTCTGTCACAGGCATAGTTAAACAGTGGTACTGCACACATAGAATTACGATGCTTCTGAGGAATGGATGCTGTCCAACTTAAAGAGGCCCTCTGGGGCCCCACACCACTCTAGATCCACAGCTGCTCCAGAGACAGGACAACAGAAACCACAACACAAGACTGGTGGCACTGACCGGCACACTCACCAGCCCTATCCAGGAGACATAAGCCAGGAGAGGGTGGACTCGGTTGGATGGGTCACATGGAAAAGGTTCCCACTAGAGACCTGGGACTGTATTTTTTTCTTCCTCTTATTCAGTGGAGCAGTCCCTGAGCACTGAGCACTCACCTCATCTGGGTTAGCTCTTTGGGAGGGAGTGGATGAAAACTGAGGTGATAACCCTTGTCTCCTAGAAGGCATTGATCCTCTGTGTGTGGAAATGATTGCACAACAGAGCGTGGTATGGGCGCTGCTGCCTATGAAGGAGTGACCTTCAATAGGAGTCGCCAAAGGCCTTGCGGAGTGCTCACAGTTGAGGGGCAGCGTGATGGATGAGAGAGACAGATATTGACAGATTGTGTGGAGTAGCAGAGGAAAAGGGATCTATGAGTAGAGTCTTTGGACCTGAGCCAAGCTCATTATTGTAAGGAAAAAAGCAGGCAGTTGGTCTGGAAGGAGATTAGGTGTGTGGAACAAGATCTTACGAACCAAAGGAGTCAGTTTCAGGGGTAGGAGAGTGAGGAAGAAAACCTTCTCATGCCTAATTTTATTTGTTCTTTCCCTACAAACTTGATAGAGGCGTAAGGCATGAGCACAGATGTATGAAGACTTTATACATAGTTACCTATAAGAAGTGATACCTACCCATAGAGTAGCAGCGAGTCATTTTTCTTTAAAGAAGGGGCTTGACCTCGTAGGATAGGCTAAGGACACATTCAAGAAGCTATTCTTCACTTATTTGCGCACTGACTTGGCCATGGCCTGGTTTATCCCCCACCTCCCTCACCCCACTTCCTGCATACCACTTTCTGTCTTCCGTGTGGGAGGGAAGTATCCCCAGAGCCTCTGGGGAACTGGCTTCTCTTCTCCTGACCTTATGTGTGTCTCTCAGCGTGCTTTTTGGTGCTGACTGTACATCTGTGGAATTTGAAACAATGCCAATAGAGAGATCATTGCCACTCCAGTCTATATAGTACACAGCTGAGGAACTGCATATATCCATGGCTTTATAGACAAGGGATTTGATTCAGGGTGTGGGGTGATGCTCTCGTGGTTACATAGATAGCAGAGTCAGCATTTGAACATAGACAGTTTCTGCATCTTGGCTTCAAACCTTCACATCTGGTCTTCTCCTATCTCACCCCTGCTGTAAACAGTTTCAGTACTGATTTGACTATTAGTAACCAGATTGGGACTACAGTCATCTAAAGATAGCTTTCACAAAAAAAAAAAAAAAAAAAAAAAAAAGCAGTATTGTGGGATTTGAGAGGTCTGTTCCCTGTCCAATACAAGGATAGATGTGAAATTAGCAGCTGGAATCCACTGTTTCTGAAGCTTGAGTTTAAAACTTCGGGGTCGCTGTCCAGTGTGCAGGCAACTGAAATGTCTGGGAAGTCAGCTTCGGAGCCTTTAAAAGCTGTGACCTTCCACAGAGCTGAGTGCCCAGGACTAAATCAATACATGAATGAGTGAACATCAGACCGATTTGTGCTGTCCATCGTCAATATAACTTGCTTCATCCCATCTGCAGTGAACACAGTGTAGCCATCATTTGGGGCCCAGGATTGCCTAGCTTTTCAGTTCAGGTACTGGGAGGGGTGTGGATCTAAACATTTCTTAACTGTAGTGTAGGCAAAAACCTTTCATCCTGGAGAGTACTGATATAAAGGGATGGCCCAGGGCAGGGAACAGCCTCTTCCTGTTCCTTTTGATGTGGCCAGGAAAGTAAACAGGAACTTTTCTTCTTTGTTTTCCAGGTCACAGCCAAGACTGCCTTCCTATTTATTTTACCTCAGTATAACATTAGTGTGCCTACAGCAGGTAAGAAAAATGCTGCTCTCTCTCTCTCTCTCTCTCTCTCTCTCTCTCTCTCTCTCTCTCTCTCTCTCTCTCTCTCTCTCAGCCTCCTCTTAACCCTGAAGACATGAAAAACTTCTCTTTAGCTCTATACCTGGGACCTTGTAGATCCATCCTCTCTCCCTTGGGCTTCTGCGTATTTAGGTGGGCACTTCCTTCCCTGGGTTTCCCACCAAAGGACCAAAAGAAAAGTGGGTTGCTAAGTGTGGTCCTAGTCCTATGAAGTAGGCAGTGTTGGTTTATGTTGGAGACAGAACTTAAAGCCAATGACCAATGAAGAACACGGCTTCCTTTTTAAAGTTTCCCATGAGGAAAGTGGGTTGGTTGGATGTTGTACTTCGATGGAGTATGGAAACATAGCAGGAAGGGGTCTCTGTCCTGTGACTAGCATGAGATTAGAAGTAAACCATGTCTTCACACAAGGCCATGTCACAAAGGCCACTGACTGTAGTAGTCATATCATGAACTGAGCTGTGTTCAGTTTCTGCAAGAACAGTGGAAAGCCTAGCTGTCATGGTTCCACATACCATATGGTTTTGTGGTCTTGACTATCAGCTTCCGGTTCAGTTACAGGGCTCCAACTCAAGGAGGTGCAGGACCACACAGAAGCAGAGCCAGGAGAGAGTGGGCCCATTCTAAAATGATAGCTGCTGCTCGCTTCCAACCAGTCACTGGCCCAAAGGTTGCTATAAATCCAGACTGCCTGTACAGTTGCTCTTATCAGCACTGTGGCCAAACTCCTAACAGAAACAACCTCAGAGATGAAGGTGCCTGTCCTGGTCACGTGGTTCTGTGTACTTGAGCTCTTGGCATAAGGGAAGCAGAGAAAGGATGAATACAGGGAGGGGTCTGGGGCGAAATAACCCTCCAATCTTTGTCTTCCAGGAAAGCCCCTGCACATCTTGCCTTTTCCCAGTGATACCATCACAGTATGACTGTATCAAGGGATCTTCATTTGAATGGGTCTGAGTCCTTGTGTTCTGACACCAGAGTAACACACCAGAGCCATGTTCTCTTAATCTCGAGGCATTTCTCAACCTATTCAAGTAGATAATAAAGTTACACCATCACTGTAGCTCAAGTTGTATCTCTTAAGATAATTTTTTTATCTTTTTTTTTAATTTAAAACTTTCCCCCCCATACCCACCACTGCTCCCCCTCTTTCCCCTCCCCCCATTCTCCCTTAGCCTCCACCCATCCATTACCCAAGGAGGGCAAGGAGTCCCAAGGTTTAGTCTGGCATATCCTGTTGAGGTAGGCCCGAGTCCCTCACCCCAGTATCAAGTCTGGGTTAGGTGTTCCTCTGTAGGAAATAGGTTCTGAGAAGCCAGTTCATGCACCAGGAATAAACTCTGGTCTGACTGCAAGAGGCTCCACAAACTGCCCAGGCTGTTCGACTGTCGTCTACATTCAGAGGGTTTAGTTCCTTTCCATGAAGCTTCCTCAGCTGTCATTTCAGAGTCAGTGAGCTCCGAATAGCTTCGGTCAGCCGTCTCTGTGGGTCTCCTCACGATCCTGATCCCTTTGCTCATATATTCTCTCTCTCTCTCTCTCTCTCTCTCTCTCTCTCTCTCTCTCTCTCTCTCTCTCTCTCTCTCTCTCTCTCTCTCTCTCTCTCTCTCTCTCTCTCTCTCTCTCTCTCTCTTCAGCTGGACTGGGAGCTTGACCTGGTGCTTAGCTATGAATCTCTGCTTCTGCCTCTATCCATTGCTGGATGAAGGTTCTGTAATGACAGTTAGGGTGGTCATTCGTTTGATTATAAGGGAAGGCCTGTTTAGGTACCCTCTCCACTATTGCTTGGAGTCCTAGCTGGGGACATCTTGTGGGTTCTTGGAGGTTTCCCTACCATCAGGTTTCTCTCTAACCCCACAGTAGCTCCCTCTATCAAGATATCCGTGTCTTTGTTCTCTCTCTCTCTGTTACTCCTCCCACCCAACCCTCTCACTCTCTCATGATCTCTTCCCACCTCCCTTGCTTGCTGCCCCATATGATCCCACTTTACTCAGGACATCTTCTCTATTTCCTTTTCCCAAGAGAATCAGAAAGTATTTCTTCCTGTGTATAAATACCTCACTTTTCAAATTTTGGTAGCTAATTCTGTGAATGCCACAGAAATTCAAAATGCAGGAAAGTCAACGAAAGCCAATAAATCTTCTGGCCAGATTCAGCTTTTGGGCCATGGTTCTACAGCCTTAGAGTTCCAGGGTAGGAACCCTAAGGAATTCTCAGCCTAGGAATCAGGTTTCATACCCTCTCAGCTGTAAATTATTAGGGCCTCCTTGATGTAGAACAAACGGAACTTTGCTTGCCCAGCCTAGATATTCTTTTATCATTGGGCAGTAAGAGGTGAATGGTTTTGACTTTTATATAAGGGTCCCTTATCTGGCTCCACCCAGTATTCCTCAAGGACTGGGGGACAGTGCGTGCGTGGCATGTAAATGCCCGACTCTTTGGCCCATGAAAGTGTAACTATGGATTTTGACTGTAGCCAAAGTAGCCAGACGCTGAGAGAGAATCCTTGCTTCTGGGTATATTATACAGTTTCCTTTCTGGAGAGTTAAACTGAGAGACTGTGGTAAAAGAGGAAGAATGTTCTTTCTATGGGAAGAGAAACTTGAAAGCATCTCTCAGCCAGGGGAAGCAGGAAGTGCTCCGGCTAGACACGTGCATTCCAGCGCACACTCTAGCACTGGTGGGCACAAGGACTTCTGTTGCTCAGTGCCATGTGGTCCACGGCCAAGGTCAGGCTTATTTCACTCCTTTTGTCATCACTTGTGAGATGCACACAGAACCAGTTGTACTTATAAGTGAACAATTTAAATATTTAGTTTTTAAAATGTCGTAAAGTAGTTGGGTATAATAGTGTTTTCCTAGTAGCAGGGGATGTTCCACTGTATTTAACCCCAAATTTATTATGGCACCCAGTTTTAAATGTATAGTGTGATTGTATTAAGTGCATTCACATTATGCCACTTTCCATATCAAGAACTATTTAAATATTGCATAACTGAACGTTTATCCATTAAACAATAACCTCCTATAGCAGCCATCATTTCCTTTTTCTCTGTGAATCTGTTGTAATAAGAACCTCATATGCATAGAAGTGTGTGTGTGTGTTAAGCCATCACATCCAGTTATAGAAGCATATATTATTTAATCTTTGGATACTGGTTTAAAATTTAAAAACATGGTTTTCCCTTCAAAATGCATTCACACAAGCATTACATAACTCTTAGAGAAAATGTCTACAGTATAGACAAGAAGCTAAGCATCACGCATGATCCCATCAGTAAGAACTTTCGTTACAATATTTTTTAGAAACTGTTTCATAACTTACTGTTTTGCTGTTAGACTGTGATGGATCTTTCCCATGCAATAATAATTGTATTCTGACTGACGTGAGGAGGGCTCTCAAATCAGTTTTAATTTGAATTTCCAGAGTGGCTCAGGATGTTGAACTTTTTTTTTTTCAACTTCATGACTCTTCTTTTGAAAACTGTCTGTTTAGTTCATGAGATCATTTCTGATTGGAGGAGGGTTGTTGTGGGATTGAATATTTAATTTCTGCAGTTCTTTCTTTATCCTAGATATTAATCCCCTGTCTGATGCATATTTGGCAAAGATCTTCTCCCACTCTGAGGATTAAATTGAGACAGGGTTTGGCTATGTCACCCTGACTGAGCTGGAATTCCCTAGACTCAGGAAGCCTTGGAGCTATGGTCATCCTCTTGCCTCTGCCTCTCTGGTGTTGGGGTTACAAGTAGGCACCAAAAGACCAGGCTTTTTAAGTCCTTGGCAAGTATTGCTATAGCCATGAAAAGTAATAAAACCTAACATGCTTGTGCCTAACGCATCCTTTTACTCATTGGAGAAAATAGACAGTAAGCAGTGCCTTAAACATGCATTTCACTGTCAGGGTGACAAGTGTAGACTGTGTTTCAGGTTAGGTCCAAGTCAGAGCTGCTGGGCATAAAGAACTTCCTATTGAATCTTGGGAGTGTGCTACTATTATGCATTCATTAGTTTAATTAGTTAATTGCTCACTCTAGACAAATATTTCTTGTAGGCTGGCTCTGGTTGTAAAACAATTTGGGGAGATTAAAAAGTGGATAATAAATAAGCAGATAATTATAATTGCAATGGGGTGATGAGGGAAATACACAGAACTATGAGGTAAAGAAAAAATAAAAGCCTGGTGACAGCCTTCTAAAAAGCTGACTTTGTGGTGGGGTTGGAGAACATCTGTAGTTGTGAAGAAGACAGCGCAGTCCTAACCGGGGGATGAGCATACGTACGTTTAGACGCTCTCAAGTGAGAAACAAATGCCTGGGTGTGCTAGTGGCTGAGTGTAGCCTGTGAGCCTACAGCAGCCTGGAATTGGCATCTTCCAAAATGGAACTATTGAATTCTATTCCTGGAAAGCCTTACTAGGTCTGTATGCCCTGGGTGAAGGTCCACTGGAGTGCCTGCCAGATGGAGGCTTCAGTTACCTCAGAAAGGGAAGGGGAAGGACGGTTCAGTTGTCTATCTGTCATGGAAATCTTACTATTTGGGGCTATTTGAAATGTGACAAGCAAAAACTGGAGACAGTGAAATCAGAACAGCCAGCCTAATTTTGTTTTGAGCACCTATGGTGACCAGCTGAATATGGAAATGCCTTTTGTTGTCTGACCGCAGGAAAACAAACTTCTCATAAGACAAAATCATTTTATAAGGTATCATTTCTAAGTCCCTCCTCACAAATTTCCTTAGGGCTTAGACATCTATCTTTCTTTATTTACTTATTTATTTTTGGTATAACTAGAGCAAACTCTGCCTCTAAAATTTTCTTTATAATGTATATATCACGAGTTAGTGTTTGAAACTGAATTTTGGTGAAGTGGCTGTCTTGTGCTCATGGTAGTCTCGGAGCCCTGCTCTTTCCTGTGGCCCCATTGAGCCAACTCCTTCCTAGGCCTCTCAGGTGCTGGGGAGACAGACTTGAGCTACCAGGCTCAGCTCTCATTTGTAAATCCATGGGTCCTCCTGGCTGGCTGCGCATTTCAGGTTTTTAGGAACCCAGAGTACCCACAGTGTTGAAGAGACTCTTTCTTGACAAGTCTTCCTGGCTGCACTGTGGTTTTTTCCTGCTCTCTTGTTTCCAGCTTCAAGAATCCTACTCCTCTCATCCTGAGGAGACCTATTGGCCTAATCGTGAGTCACTTACTTTCTCTCAGTTTGGAGTCTTGACATCTGAAATCCATGGGGCTGGGGCCTGTCTCCCTGAAGGTCTGAGAGAAGATCTATTCCCGGCTTCATCTCATATCACGTTCACACGCCGTTGCCTCCATGTGCATATCAGTCTTTCAAATTTCCCTAGTCCACTGTGGTATCATCTTAATGATGATGTAAAGACATCAATAAAGAGTCTGTTTTCAAATGAGGTCACATCCTGGGGTGGCAGAAGGTAGTATAGCAATATGAATTCTTGGAGATAAACAAATTAGTCCAGACCACATTTCAGTTGCAAGTCCAGCTGCAAATTGATGGTTTTGTTGAATTGTGATGAGCAAATGAGGCTCCCACAGAGGTGACCACAACAGTGACTGAGAGAGGCTACAGTGCCTGCCATGCTCACATCCTGAAGGTTGACCTTAAGGTTGACAGGGATAAAACAGGAAGTCCCGCCCCAACTCAAATCAAATCCCAGCTCTTTTTGCTACTTCTATTTGGCATCCTGTCAGAATTCTCAGAGACTGCAAACACAAAAGCCAGAACTATTAAATTTCACATCAACACATTAAAAAACAAAACAAAACTATAGCTCAAATAATGCATGAGATACAAACATAGAAAATATGATTATAGGAAATAAAAGTGTTTTCTTTTGTGGGAAATGGAGTCTTGTTAGATAGCCTTGGCTGGCCTGGTATTTAATCACCCTTTGTCCAGGTATAGCCTCTACCTTCCAGGTGTTGACATTACAGACATGTATCTCACACACTCAGCAAAAATCAATCATTGTTTATATGAAATTCAAATTTAATTCCCTGGCCTGGTTTTTTTGTTGCTATTATTTTTTGTTTGTTTTATGGTCTTAACTTCATTAGACACTTTGAATTTGGCTTTCTTTTTAGAACTCCACAAAGTATCTGGTGGGATCGTGGTCAGAAATATATAGCCTTTAAGAGGTCAGAAAATAATGCGGGTGTGTTTCTTTCCATAGGTGACTCCTGACCTACTAGTCTTTCTTCTAATAAAGAATAGTTGAGCTTCTGGGACCCAGAATGTTTTGGGGTTTTTTTTTGTTTTGTTTTGTTTTGTTTTTTTACACATGGTTATTTGGGTTGTGCCTCTGGTCTGCTAAATGTTTTTGGCAAATGATTTAACACCTGGAGGCACACTCATCCATTGCAATATGGGACTCAACTTGAAGTCCCCTTAAATATTTGCAACATAAATCAAGACCTTTCTCATGACCTGGGAACTCATTAGAAATGCAGGCTTTTTAGGCCCTCCTTCTATAGTGGCCCCTGCCTGTAGCAAGATCCGCAATAAAAATTGGGTGGGGGTGTCCAATAATGTTGGATAAGCCAGATGTAAATTATGCAGGAAGTCTTTCAGATGTTCCCGTGGTCTCAAAGGGCAGACAAGAGCCCTTAAGTCTAGTTACTCATTTGAATCATTCTTTTCTCATTTAGTTTTGTTTCGTTTTTCAAATTATTTAGTATTTCCATTATTATTTGGTTTTAGAAGTTACTTCTCTTTTCCTCTGAAGAGATACCGTGACCAAGAAGAAGAAAATGTATTGGGGACTTACGTACAGTTTCAGAGGGTTCGAGTTCATGACAGTAAAATGGCAGCAGATACACATGGTGCTGAAGCAGTATCTGAGAGCTGACCCACAAGCACACGGCAGAGAGAGAGCTAATTGTGAGTGGTGTGGGCTTTTGGAACCTCAAAGCCTACCCACCCTCAGTGGCGTGCCTCCTCCAACAAGGCCATGCCTCCTAATCCTTTCCGAACAATTCCACCAACCTAGGACTAAACATTTAAGTGTATGACTCTATGGGGGCTATTCTCATTAGAAACCACCACACTCTTAACTATTTTGTGAGGGTTGGGTGGAAGAGGTGGGGAGTATTACTGAGTCCATGGGTTTCAGCAGGGACTGAGGCTCCCTCCCCAGAAGTCATAAACACATTTGTGACATAATGTATTTGCAGCTTTTTATGTCAACTTGACCTAAGATACAGTCATCTAAGAGGAGGGACCCACAATTGAGGAATTGCTTCTGTAAGACAGGGCTGTGGACATGCATGCAGAGCATTTTCTTAGTGATGAATGTGGGATGGCCCAGATCACTATGGTACTGGCACCCCCGGGCTGATGTTCTGGGTGCTGGCTGTCACAAAGCAGGAGGAACAAGTCGGAAAGCAGTGCTCCTCCATGGCCTCTGCAGCAGTTCTTGCTTCCAAGTTCCTACCTTCAGTTTCCGCCCTGACTCTCTTTGATAATGCACAGTGATGAACCCTTACCTCCCGAAGTTGCTTTTAGTCAGAGCAATAGAAACCCTACCTAAGATAGTGTAGGGGGTCCTGGGCCTTCCTGCTGCTCTGCAGTAAGAACAAAGCTGGTGGGGAAGGCTCTCTTCCAGAGGAGAGCTCATTTTACAGTGACTAAGGAGACAGAGCCATCCTCTTGTTCTATCCACTTCTGTAGGTTTGATGATTAGTATCTACCATACTGTGTTCTGCAGCAGAACATACATCATCAAACCTCCTGCATCATAGCTTGACTGTTATTTTCTAGCCCTTTTGGGGATGAGACATATTGCCCATGAGAACAGCTTCATTCAGCCGAAGGCTTTTGTCAAGGGATCTGAATGACTCTTGTTTCCTCTGCTGGCCAGCAGGCATAAGTACTGTCTGCTGCGTACGTCATACACTTGAGAGATTGGCATCACATATCAAACCGAGCCCCTGTTGTAAGATGAGCTGAGAGCAGACAAAAAGGGAAGGACAGGTGGGCAGCAGTGCTTCTGGAGATGGAAGCTGCTCACAGTGATCACGCTCCAAGCTGGACCTGTGACCCTCACAGCTGTGGGAGATAGGGAGTGGCCTGATCCCTTTACAATGGGTGGAGGGCCCAGAGAGTTAATTGATGTTCTCAAGGGTGGCCAGGAAGGACAGAGAGAGGCTGGGCTAGCTGCACTTCACATAGCACTAGGCCCAGAAAGCTGTAGAAAGGCTGGGTTTGTCATGTGGAGATGCCAGCTTGTGAGACACAGAGCTGGCTTTGTCCTCACCT
Source organism: Phyllotis vaccarum (assembly GCA_033318265.1). Classification (NCBI taxonomy): domain Eukaryota; kingdom Metazoa; phylum Chordata; class Mammalia; order Rodentia; family Cricetidae; genus Phyllotis; species Phyllotis vaccarum. The sequence goes on from JARWLC010000008.1 coordinate 56,524,471, forward strand.
AATGCCTATCAAGACCACTTCTGGCACAGGGTCCCTCTCTCTGTAGAGAAAACTAAAGCAGGTCCCCCACTGTGCCAGCTATGGGAAGCCTCCTCTCAGGAATTATGGTCAAGTCTGGACTTGATTTTCATTTCAATAACTAAAATTTAGCAAGAAAAACAACTGTTCAGAAGGGACAAGTCTTAAGCATTCAGCTTCATGATGCTTCAGAAACTGAATCTGTCCCTGTAATGTGGCTGTGTCACCTTCCAGCAGAGACATGATTCCATCCAATTCCCTGTTTACAACCTAGAGACTCTGTGCCAGCGATTCTCAACCTTCCTAATGCTGTGATCCTTTGATACAGGCCCTCATGTTGTGGTGACCCCAACATAAAATTATTTTCATTGCTACTTTGTAACTATAATTTTCCCACTGTTAAGAATTGTAAGGTAAATATCTGATATGCCACCCAAGTGAGAGGGTCATTTGACCCCTAAAGGGTCGCAACCCACTGGTTGAGAACTGCCGGTCTATGCCATTCAGTGGGGCACTTTTGTGGGCTTACCTTAGCAGAACCTCTGAGTTGCTGGGTTGTCGACTGGCTTAAGATGGATGGGGACACTGCTATCTTGCTGTTTGCTTCCTCACCATACCCCTCTGACCACCTCACTGTTCAGTGTGACATAATTTTGTTTTTGTGATCTTTACCTCCTCCCCGTGCCTCTAGATCAAAACTTTCTTGTGTTTTCTTAAGGTATCTATCTGGGGTGTTTTCTTCTAGTCAATTGTTTTTACAGTAATTTATTTTTGTTCTTCGATGAACAGTTTTGGTGAGATTATTTCTGTATAAGTAAAAGCTCTGAATTAATTTTTTTAAATTGAAATGTAAAGAAAAACTACTTTTTGCTGTTGTCACTTGAGCCTTAAGCGACTTTTCTTCCTGACTCTTGGGGACTTTTTTCTGAAGTCCATGCATCCCCTAGCCATAAGTGTTCTTGACAGCCTACCGAATGGTGTGGTGTGTCCAGAGTGTGTGTTAAGCAAGAAGCCACAGGCTGGGAATTAGAGGTATCAGAAGCACATGACTAATGCCTAGGTTCCCTTGATAGGTTCCCTTGCAGCCTTACAGAGAGGGCTGGTTCTTTGAGACCATCCAGAAGCCGTAGCTTTCTAGTCCTAAATCTCTTTAGCCTTCTATCACCTTTACTGCTTCTTTATGCTATAAAAACATCCTTTGTCTTCTAATTTTGCTATCAAATGGAAGAAAGTGGATTCCAAAACATGAATAAGAGGCTGAATGGTAGCCTGGGAAAGTGTCGGCCAGGTCTTTCCTTCTGTGACCGTTGCAGAGAAAGAGAATGTTTCTTAAGGTCATGGATATAAAATACCACAAGGCACAATTCTGGGGGCTAGAAATCTGAATCTGTGGCACCATCAGTGATGGTTTCTTCTGTGGCTGTCAGGGAAGGAGCCCTTGTCATTGGCTTGTGGATGGATGCCACCTCCATGCCTCTTCATGTCATCTTTGTCCAGTGTGTCTATCTCTGTGTCATTATTTCCCAGGTTCCTAAGGACATAAATCATACTGAAATGAGTCCCCACCCTAATGACTTCATTTCAAGGTCTTACTGCTGTGTGGATCTTATTCCAAATAAAATATTATTGTGAGGTACTGGGCACTCCAGCATGATTTTTGGAGGCGAGGGGCACAGTTCACAGTCATGTGAATGTGTATGCATTCACTCTGGGAACTGTTTTTGGTACTTAAATTAAGATATCAATGACCTTGTAATCCATCTTTCATGTTTGGAGGTCAGAAAGGGTGAACCATGACTGGTGGTCAGAATCCTGCTCCTGAAGGCTGTGTGTGTCCCTGCATGTGTTCTAGAGCCTTCTCTCTCCTGCCATCTCAGGGAGTAGATCAAGCCTTCAAGACTTGAGGAATGTGCTGTACCTCTGGCATCCGAAGGGCAGTCAAGAAGCAGAGAAGCTGGTGAGGAGAGGGCGGATTTGGCCCTGGATTCTGTGGTCGTGGCCCACTCTAGCTTTGGATCATTTGAGTACCGTTCCTGTTGTCTCTGAGCCACAGCTGCCATGTCAGTAAACAGGATAATACTGGGGATTACAGTGAGGCATAAATGATGTCATTTACCAGACATGCTCGGCATAGTGCCTTGCTATTAAAGGGCTTATAATTGCCACTTGTGGTATTTATTCTAAATGAGTCCATAGGGCTGTTCTGTTCATCTTCTTTCTGTGGGAAATAGTAATAACAGTTCCATCTATTTGCACAGCACTTTGCAGTTTTGTAAGTTATTTGTCTATTTTATTCTTGTAGCTTTGTAGTAAAGGATAGTTTTATTTTTAGGGTTTTTTTTTTTCAACATTTCTTTTAAATATGCAAACATGTGAGAGGTGAGGTAGGGGTGTGTATGGGTGAGTGCACGTGCCCAGGAAGCCCATAAGAGGGTGTTAGACCCTCTGGAGGTTCAAGGTGGTTGTGAGCTACCTGATATGGGTGTGGGAACCAAAGTTTGGTGTTCTGCAAGAGCAGAACATGCTCTAACCACTTCGCTATCTCATCAGCTCTGGAATTTCTTTGTTGCCAGGGAATGGGAGGGAACCTTATTGTGTAGAGGTCAGAGGACTGCTTGAAGGAGTCAGGCTTCACCTTTATCTCCTGATTCATCTCACCTCTTTTATTTACTGATGGACAGCATGAAGACAAGATCTTGTGTCCAACATGGGTCCCGAATTCCTCTGGTCCTCCTGCCTCTATCTCCCAGGTGCCGAGATTACAGGCATGCACCACCAGCCATGGCAGGCGGTTTGCTTTATTCTCACTGACCATATGGGTAAACTGAGTCAGAAAGATGTGGATAGATGGTGGCAAGGAGCAGCTCTAGAAAGGAGCTTTAGACTTTTTCCTGTATAGCCTTTGTGAAAGGGTAAATTAAAACAGCAAGATGAAAAAGACACCACCTTGTTCCTTTGCAGAGACATTTCCAAGTGTCTTTTTCTTTGGGTAACCCTGATGCGTTACAAGTTGAGCCTCACTTGCCCTACGTACTTGAGGACAGAATGTCTCAGATCTTTCGAGTGTCTTTGGGTTGGGGAATATTTGCATATGTGTATTAAGTTTCAGAAAGAGACCCATGTCTGAACTAAACTTCATTCATGTTTCATATTTACCTTTCATTCTTTGAAAGTGATTTTGTACAATATTTCTAGTGTACTTGAATTTTAATTGTAGTCTCGCAGGAACTTAGGTGTGGCTTCATGTCCATACTTAAAATTTTTAAGATTGTCAGATTTTGGATTTCTATATTAAGGATACTCAACCTAATACCAGTTTCCTATAGATGAAAACATTGCAGTGCCGTTTTACTCTTGAAACCAATGCTCTAGTTATTAATCGGGAGCATATGCCATTCCTACCATGGGGCAAGTACTAGCTAAAGGATAAGTCCCCAGAAATTGTTGCATCAAAGGGTCAGTGCCTTTGTAACCTCAACAGAAATGGCCAAATGACCCTCCATGAAGTGCAACTATTTGCACTCACTAGCGCTGTACCAAACAGATTCCCCAAGCTTCAGCAAGGCTGCATTGTTAGGCTTGGAACCTTCGCCCATCTGATCAGGTGTGAAGTGGTAGCTCAGTGTGGTTTTCATTTACATTTCTCTTCTGGGTAAAGCTGAGCATCATTTTCAGTGCATAAGAGCTGTCTGTGTTTCCTCTTTCAGTGAGCTGTCTGTTCATACACTTTGCCCATTTTTTCTGCAGATTCTTGCTTTTGTCTAAGTTCTAGGAGCTTTTTACATTCTGGCAAGATGAACCATTTTTCTGAGAACTGAAAACATTTGCCCCAGGTGGTTATTTAATGCCTTTCCTTTCTTTTCTTTTAATTCCCTGTGTGTGTGTGTGTGTGTGTGTGTGTGTGTGTGTGTGTGTGTGTGTGTGTGTGTGTTTCTCTCTCTTTCTTTCCTTCTCTCCTGCCCCATGCCCCTTCTTTCTCTTTCAGGAGGACTGGGGCTCCAGCATCATGCACATCTCCAGCCCCATTTGCCTCTTGCCTTTTTTTCATTGTAATGTTTCTCATTTCTGTATTCTGGATTTATATATAAAATGGGAAAGATCTGAAATAATGTGGGAACTCTCAGCACAGAAACTTGCAGAATGCCAGTATTGGGAAGGGGTCAAGGTCAGCCAGGCCACAGATTAGAAACTGGTGGCTTGTGGTTAGAGTATTTCCTGTAGCTGTGTTTTCTTTGGCTTAATTATTATTGGCCCATGCAATGTCTACACATTTTTAACTAGTCTCCAATACTGTAAAATCAGATCTTTAAGGGTACCAGAAATTGGCCTACCCTGGGTTATGCCTTTCCTGTGACCATAATGGAAAGAAGCAGCCTCCCTCTCATTCCCAGCCTCCATTCCTCCCTCCTGGACCCCTAGTGCCCATCACTCACCCTTCATCTATCCCCGTTTAACTGTGTGCTTCTCCTTACAACCGTGAAAAGGAGATGCCTCTTTTGTGAACTTGTTTCTTTCTCAAAGTAGACATGTGACGAGTAGACCCAGACAGTGATATGGAAAGAAAACGACATAAGAGCATATTTCTTGGTTGATATGCAGACCATTGACTGCTTCGTGCAGCAAATCTCCATGTGGGGAGTGTGCACATCACACACTGAGACCCCCTTGCTTGCTGGTTCCTGGAGACATTTTGTGTGACTCTTGACCATTTACTTCACTGATTTAATAGCCTAGAAACCTAATTACCCTTCTAGAAGCATACAATAAGTCACTGGCAGCATTGTCCTTCATGAGAGCAGTCCACAAAGGCCAGTCTAATTTGAATAATAAAAACTGTAATTTTTTAAAAGATTTTTAAAATTTTTATGCGTATGAGTATTTCCCTGTATGTATGTGCACCGCATATGTGCAGTACCCATACAGGCCCAATAGGGGCGTTGGAGCCTCTGGAACTGGAGTTAGAGATGGTTATCAGCCACCGTGTAGGTACTTGGAACCAAACCTGGGTACTTAAAAAGAGCAGCAAGTTCTCTTAGCCTCTGAGCCATTTCTAGCCCCAAAAGCTGTTTTAGATGTGTTAGTGGACAACTGAGCTTAAAATAACTTTTAAAAAAATGAGCTATGAATTTGTTTGAGCAAAGTTCCAGTTCCTGTAGCTCTCTAGAAAGCAGGAATCAGGCCATATTTATTTTCCTCTTATCAAACAGGGGCAGATAAGGAAGAAAGCAGCAGAGATGATGTACCTTTGCAGAATCTGGGCAGCCAAGAGTGGCATGGGTGGAGCTGACCTTGGAATAGCATTTTTAAAGCTGGGCAGGGGCTCTAGAAATGAGAAGCACTGAGAAATGTCCACACCCTTACAACCACCTTTTTTACCAACCTTCCAAGATGATTCCAGGGGTCAGTTATGCAGCACAGTTCTCCTTGAAGAATTTTGAGGTGAACAAGAGCTGCAGAACTCAGATAAAACTCGGAAAGGATTTGAGACTTGCTCTGCAACCAGCTCATAGAGCTATCTGTCCCCTTTGTTCCGACTCTCCACCTAGAGTAGATGCCAGTCCATGGCCCATCTCCTGGAGACCCTTTCCTGCCACTATTGTGGCTGTATGGCTACAGGTGGATCTTTGTTAGTCTTGAGCTGTCTGGGGGTTCCCACCACACGGCCTCCCGCCTCTGACCCCAGCTTGAGTCTACTTAGCCATTCATTATCCCTGGCCACTGCCATTCTGTTGACAAGACACACAACAAACGTTCTCATCTTGATCATTTTTAAGCAAACAGGTTAGTAATGTTAAGTACATTCACAGCTTGTTTAAACAATCTGCATGAATATCTCAAATAATCTGCAACTACAGCTATTACACAAGTGTTCCCCATTTCTTCTTTTTCCGTCCTGAGTGACTGTCATTCTCCTGCTGTCTGTAATAATTTGACAGTCCTAGGGAGCCGGAACCCATGAGATCAAATATTTCTTATCACTTTGTAACTGACATAATGTAGTGAATGCTTAGAAATATTTCAGTGTATGTACACATCACATTTTGTCTGTTTATTCCTCCACTGGTGGAGAATTATTTCCACTCACCCCACCACCACCACTCCCCCACCCCCTCCACCACCACCACCACACCACACCCCCCCATCCTGAATTACTACTTTGCACATGAATGTACAAATGTTACTGGTGTCTTTGCATTACTGAAATTTTTGCATATATGTATGTATTATGTAAAAGAAATTTTAGGGTGGGGGGAACTTGTGTCTGAACTAGATTACATTTATGTTTCATATTTACTTTCCATCTACTGAAAGTGTTTTGTGCAGTATTTCTAATGTTTTCTTTGTGTGTGTGGAAGGGTATGTATTTGTGGGTGGGTGTATATATCTGTGTGCCTTGGCATCAGAGGTCAGCTTTGGATATCTTTCCTCTATTGGCATGGAACGTGCCAAGTGGGTTTGATTCGCTGACCCACAAATTTGGCTCTTTCTGCTTCCCTGCCTTAGGATTACAAGCCCATGCCACCATGTCGAGCTTCTCATGTAGGTTCTGAGGGTAGAACTCAAGTCCTCATGCCAGAAATACTTTGCCAACTGCGCCATCTCTCCAGTCCTGAAATCCTGTTTTCAATTTTTTTGAATTTATACCCAATAATAATGCCTGTATAATTATTATTTTAAATTTTCTGAGGAACTACCATACAATTTTATGTAGTGGTTGCACTGAGTTACGTTCCCACCAACGAAGCACATGGTTCCAATTTCTTCCCATCTCCAGCAACACACTTAATTTGTTTTTAATTGTAGCTATCCTAGCGGGGAGGTCGTTTTGATGTGCATTTCCCTTATGTTCAGTGATGTCAGACACTATTTCCTAGGACTGCAAGCTTGCATATACCACCATGCTGGTCTTAGTCTACTGATTTTAGACTATGCTCACATAGTTGAATGTGGGTCCCAGTTTCTCTCATGGTGATTTTTATATGAAACCTTGTACATGTGTAGTCTTCTGTAGTTTCAAAATAGTCCTAGCTTTGACCCCCTTACCCCTCATTTCTGAAGGAGGAAGGGAACCAGAACAGTCTTTGCCCCCTCCCCATTCCTTTCTGTGGCTTGTTCCCAGTTGGAGTAACACTTGTCTGTCCCTTCTTCGTCCATGGTGCTACCTTTCCTGTGTCTCCCCTGCCTGGATTGAATCCTATAGTTCCTCAGCTGGATCCTGAGGAGGCTTCCCAACAGTGTCCTAACCTGTAGGCCTGTCCTTGTCCGCTAAGGCTCAGTACATTTTTCATAATACAAGTTTTAGCACTTGGCTGATTAATTCAAGTTCTTGGATGGTTTACCACTTCTTTCAGGATAAAGACCACACACCACTTCAAGGCCACATAGGCTGTCCATGGTAGTAGCCCTGTCATTCACCCTTATTTTGAACATCGTTTCTGAGGCCTGAGCCTGGAATGGCCATACTATTCATATATACTACCCACATATATGAATACCTTCCTAGTCTTCCTGGTCAATAAGACCCAGTGTCTGCACTCTAGCCACAGCTCACCCTTGCCTGCTGTTGCCACTGCCTGCCTCCTGGCAGTGAGCTTTCTATAGTGTAACTGTCCCCTTTTCAGTCCCCAGATGGATTTGACCCCAAGGGTGGAGACTGAACATTAGTCCAATGCCTTTCACAAAGTAGGTATTTGCAGAGAGGCGGAGGGAGAAGGAAAAGGAACGTGTGAGATTTCTGTATTTTGTCTCTGCCCTAGACACTGATCTCAGTCACGTTCTCCCAGTCCAGGGTGGCTGAAGTTAGCAGGAACTCCCAGAGTGACCCAGTTCAGCATTGCTTCTTTCTCTGGCCTCCATGAAACAAACTGACCCTGGCCTACCTTCTGGTAAATGCATCCCAGCAGAGATGACTCATATGTGTGTGACTCAGGCTCAGCCACACAGCTGGAAGGCCAGCCAGCACAGTCTGCAGGGGAGGGCAGTCACAGAGCCAGAGCTCCAGGCAGGCATGTGCCAGCCAGCCTCCTACAAACCCTGTGCCTGCTCACTGGAGCAAGGCTCTGTGCTGTCCTTTTTCAGCTGCCATGGTAGCACTGGATTCTGGTCAGGAGGCTGAGGCAGGAGAATTGCCACAAGTTAGAGGTCTATATAGTGAAGCCCTGTCTGTAAAAAAAAAAAAAAAACAAAAAAACAAAAAAACAAAAACAATTCTTCTGCCTGATTTAATAATTTTATACAGCAACCCACCATTTGCTAGAAGCCTGCTGTGATTTTAGGTACTGTGCTAAAGACCTTGTCTTGCTTAATCCTCACAGTAGCCCAGCAGCACAAGTAATAGCAAAACGCGCATGCACCCAAGGCCCACGCATGCACATACATCATGCCACACTCCTACTATATTAAGTGCTTTTCTCAACGTGATGGCAAAGTATCTGGCAAAATCAGATTAAAGAAGAGAAGAAGAGAAGGCCTATTGGGGCTCACAGTTTGAGGGTACAGCCTGTCACGGTGGGGAGGGTATGGCAGCAGCTGGTTGCATTGTATCTACAGTTAAGAAACATTGAGGGATGTGCTCAGCCCTCCTTTATTGAGTTCTTTGGGGGTGGTACCATCTATAGCAGGGAAGATCTTCCCTCTTCAATTAAACATTTCTGGGAGCACCTTCAGAGATAAATCCACAAGTATGTTTCCATGGTGACTCTAAATTCAGGCAGGCTGTAAGAATCATCCCACAGTACTTACCATGAATTTGTCTTTTTAATAATACCCCGTGTTACAGAAGCTCTTATCCTTACTTCAGACAGAAACCTGAGGCACCAAAAGGGACTTTATAGACAGGTGCCTCACAGTGGCATGGGAAGGACAGAACTATGACTTGGGGAGGAAATTGAGGCCCAAAGAGGTTAGTCACATGGCTGGGCAGTGACAGGCCTTTCAGCTAATACTCCAGAACCATGCATTCGTGCCAATATGGACTTGGTTTTCTGTGGCCCTCCCCATGGGCACTTCCCAAGGACCAAGTCCAGAGATAAGGCAGGATGCTGGGATACAGCAGATGGGGAGCACTAAGAGAATGCTGTTTTCCATCTCTTTACCCTTGGGGGTCTCAGAGCATCTCCTCACCTGGGGGATGCTGACAAGATCCTTTTTATCCCACAGACAGCGAGACAGTCCACTACCACTATGGCCCAAAGGACTTGGTCACCATCTTATTCTACATCTTCATTACCATCATCTTGCATGCTGTGGTCCAAGAGTACATCTTAGACGTAAGTGACCAGTTTGAATTCTGAATTCAGGAGCTGGGAGGTCCATTAGGATGGTGAGCCTTACCTTGAAGAAAACCACAGCTCTGATTCATTCTATCCCCTAAACTTAGATGCTCTGGTTGGCCCCAGAAGCTACATTTCTTCACAACTCTGTTTCTGTCCTCTCTCTCAGACTTCTTTAGTTCACATGTGGGGCAGCAGTTCATAAGGCAGAAAGACATGAGCATATTCTCAGGCTCTTTCAAACAGCATGATTGGAGGATGTTTTCTTCCCAGAGAAGCTAATAGCCTTAACACCTACTGCTTTCTCAAAGTGCTTACCTGAAACTCAGCGTCATAGGCATGCAGTAGGCTTATGCTAAATAGCTTTGCTTGTAAGGAGTTGGAACTACTCTTTTGTAAAAAGGAGCACATGGGAGTGTGTAACTGGCTCAGTATCTGCATGTATTAACATGTGAAGTTTTTTTTTCTTCTTCTTTAGAAAATCAGCAAACGGCTTCATCTCTCCAAGGTCAAACACAGCAAGTTCAATGAATCTGGACAGCTGGTCGTCTTTCATCTCAGCTCGGTGGTTTGGTGCTTTTACGTGGTGGTGACGGTGAGTGACAGCCAAGCCACCAAGCATGTCCTTCATTACTGATGAAATAATTATGCAGGCCTTAAAGGAAAGAAAAAGAGCCAAAAACAGGTGCCTTAGAATTGCATTTGGTTTGCATTCTACTAGTACCATAGGAAGCAGTTAGATTAAGGAATATAGATGCCACTGAAGTCATCTATCCTTACCTACAGAAGTAAGCACTTGTTACTTCCTTTTTTATATAGTTTTTATACATATTACATGATACCGGGTGCCACAAAGCTTTGTATTGTTTTAGCAACCCTGTCTTCAAATAGTGTCCCACAAGATAATTTTTTCCCCCTGGTACTGGGCTTGTATATGTATCTCCCACAAGCTACATTCCCCCACCCACAAGATAAATGCATATTCAATACCCCTGATGTTGACTTAAGGGTCCCAAGTTCAGTTTTCCCAGTGTGTTCACAGCCACGTACTCCAAAGTGGCAAGCATGGAAGCATGGCTTGAACTTGGAGGTCTGGTTGTCTTTGTGTAACTATTGACAAAATACCTGCTGCAAGCCTCCGGAAGGAGAGAAGGCTTATGCTGGCTCATAGTTTCAGTACTGTCCATCTGTGGTGTCTGAGTCCACTGCTTTGAGGCCAAGGAAAAGTGAACCATTGTATGGTGCATGTGGAACAAAGTGGCTTACCTCACAGTTTACACGAAGCAGAGATATAGAGAGGAAGGAACCAGGGTCAGTGTATCCCCTTCAAGGGCGTGTCCCAGTGGCCCACTTCCTCCAGCTAGGCCCCGCCTCCTAGCTTCTACCACCACCCGACAGTACCACAATTGATGTCACATGATGCAATCACTTTTCCAAAGCCCCAACCCTGGCCATTGCACCAGGAACCAAGCCATAAATACACAAATTTTAAGGGTGTACTTTACATCTAACCAATTAACAAAGGCCAGTGTGACTCTTGCACATCAAATCCTTTAATATAGAAAAAAAAAAAAATCCTTCAGACAAGGACTCTGGGTTGTCATTCAGGGTTCACTGTAAGGAGACCCTGCCTGTTTTACTGTCCAGCCATCCTCATCTGGAACAGCTTTTGCCTATAATCAGGTTCCAGCAGAAATCCAGACATGGGATTTGGAAATTTCATTGGCTCTCTGGCCTCAGAGATTCTTCCCTGCTCTGTTGCCTCACCTCTGCTCTCGCTTTCAGAGATGGACCTCCCAGTGTAAGGAGCTCTGTCTCCAGAGCTGAACACTGACTGATTCAAAGTGGAGACAATACATCCCTTTTGTGTGTTGCCTTTATTTTTATTTACCAGCTCATCTCAGAACACTTTCTGAGCAGCACACTGGGAATTTTAAAGGAGAGATCAAAGACTGTCGCCCTCTGAGGGGGCTCCTACATTCCTACTCTAGGGGGACAGAGTTACGTTGCACCAATAGGGCCGCTGCCCTCATGTAGGGCAGTCTATGGATTTTAGGATCTCAGGCCTCTCCCAGCTTCCTGACACTAAGTTCATGCCCACCTCTTAGAGGCAAAAGGGCCTCAGAATGCCAAAGACACCGGAAAGCTTTGTGGGGAGTGTTGCCTCATCTCTGAAGCCCTTCTGCCCTGGCACCCTTACTATAACAGCCCACCCCAGCTGTGACCAGACTCAGAAAAGTCTTCTTCAGGTCTTTTATCCTGTGGAAAGCTCATTCCCCATGCGGCATGCTCAGCAGGACACAGAGAGCAGGGAACCACAGAGGCTCTTAGGTTTATTCCCCATGCTCACCTCCTCTATCCCTGACCATCTGCGACCCTGTAGAATATGAGAAGTCATTGTGTAAAGGGAGAAAAACCACCTGCTTTTCAAATCATAGTTTTCTGTTGTAATGGAAGTTCGTCATAATTCTTTTCTTTTCTGTACTCCCCAAAAGTCAGCAGATCCTGCCTGCTCTACCTTCAAAATACTAAAATTCTCTACCCTGCTTTCTACATGCTCCCCAAGTCCAGTGGGTCCTCACGTAGGTCAGATGTTGGTCATATGCCCCTGGTAGGGGTCGGAAATGCTCCTTTTCAGTTCAGAGGACAGCCACACAGGGAAGCTCATCTGGCTCCAGCTGTCATTAATGTAAGGGATACATAACCCAGGCCCCTCCACCTTTTGCCTGCACTTCGGATTTCTTCCTTTCCTGAGGAGTACACTTCCATTCTGGGCCTTCCACTCAGCCCATTATCCGCTCAGCCAGATGGATCTCTTTAAAGGATGAGCTAAATCGTATGTTCTCCTACTTTTTTAAAAAAAAAGTTTCTCTCACAGCTGTAGTGAAATTGTTTTCTCTTCCTCGCTTGTGTGACCTGGATTCTGTAACCTTGCTGGTGACATCGGAATGGTAGGCTCTCACTCTGTGCTTTAACTCTGCTCCTCCAGATCTGCCGGCCACTTCCTTTGCTGGAGTACTGTGTCCATGGTCATCAGATGGCCAGGCTTTTCCTGCCATCTGCCCTTCTACTGAGTGTCATTTCCATAGAACACCCCCCCCATTTGCATTTTCCACACCGTGCCTGTTAGTGTGTATTCTACGTGTCTGACTCAAGCTGCCTGTAGCAGGCACCACGCTCTCTGCTGCACCCTTAGTGCAGTCCCTGGCACACGTTATGACAAATGACTGAGGAAGTCTGAGTCTGGGTAGCGGCTGGCTGTGTTATGTCTAAATTCTGCTAGTTTCGAGGTTCTTGTTTTCACCAGAAAGGAAGGCTGCTAAGGAAATAGGAGGAATCATTCCAGCATGCTGAGGCCTTGCGTGGGTAGCTGTCAAGAATTGGAAGAGAACAAAGTGTATCCCCAAGGCACCTGTCGAGGCACTGGTTTGGGCTTGAAGGGGTTACAGTGCCTGCATGCGACCCCGGAACTCAGATGCCTTGGCATGCCTGAACTTGGAGGGAGGCAGCCAGCCCAAGCTCTCCTTTATCCTTCTTCAGACAGCTGCCTAGACAGGGCTGGAAAGGGCTCCTCGCAGAGTGTGAGTCACTTTTCCTGTGGCTCTCAGCTCCACCTCCTCCAGTCCCTGTGGACTGGACATTTGCAAGCAGGCAGCATTTTTCTGAGGAGCTTTTTTGGCTTGTGGGCTTCAAAGTTCTGACCTTTCTGTCTCCTAAGTGAAGAGGCCAATAGAGCAATTCTTTTTTAAACTCATAAGCCCATCCAGGCCTTAGGTCTCTGGGGTGCCACTCACCCTGGCCTGTCTTTTTGGTAGAAATGCCCCAGCCCACCCATCCACACACACCACCGCCTTGTCCAGGAAACATCACTCTTCTCGTTAAGTACATAGCTGCTTCCTCTAGGAAGGGCCATCTCACCCTTCAGAGTTTCCTGAAATGAGGCGATGTTAGGTGTCACTGCCTAAGGGCAGAGGTCTGACAAAGGTACATGTGTGAGGGGCATGAAACAGAGAGCAGTGGTGTGGGTGTGTCAAAGCTCACTGCTACCACACATCACCACTCCATTGTCCAGAGCCCCGTACCCCTGTGAGCGAGGTAGAGGGGAGCGGGTTAGAGTTGAGACAGTAAGGGTTGGGGTGAGACTACTCCCTTCCAATCTAGGTTGCTGTATCTGTCCTGGTGCAGGCATCTGATTGGCCCTTTCTCTTAGGTCACCTAGCTCACTGTGCTCCTTGAGGACTGTGGGCAGTACTCAGAATGCATAATGTAGGTGAGAGGGCATCAGTGACTTGAGAGCAGGCAGCTCAGCTCTCCCTGGAAACACAGCTTACAGCTTAGCAAACTGTAGCTTTAAGTGATGTCCCTAGCTCTGTGATGTCCCCTTCTCATTCTCCAGCTCAGTGGCTGGGCTACCGAACAAACCTGTTTCCAGATCTTTCCTATCTGTTTCTTCTTTCCCTTTTTCCTCCTCCTTCTCCTGAAAAGAGTGGCTGAGAGCATCCCTCATGTATTTACTCATTCATTCTGTCCGCTAATATTCTTATTGAACTTTGCTGGGTGTTGATTGCTTTTTCCTGTGTCTTGTAATCTTAAAGACTTGTCTTGCCTGTCTTTGGGAATGCTGTAGGTCTTTGGCTGAGGGGATGTCTTAGTGAAGATTTCTATTGCTGCACTAAAACACCATAACCAGAAGCAACTTTGGGAGGGATGAATTTATGCTCTTAGAGCCTGTTGTTCATCAGCCAGGGAGGTCAGGTCGTGTGTACCCAATCAGGAAGCAGAGCAAGATGAACGCTACTTGGCGCTCAGCTCTCTTTCATCATTTCGCTCTGCCTGGGACCTCAGCCCATATGCCCATGACTCCTGCAGTATGACTCTTTTCTCCTTGGTCTAATTTAGAAACGTCCTGGTAGACATGAGCAGAGGTTTATCTTGTAGGTGATTTTAGAAGCTGTCAGTATTAACCACTACAATGATAAGCTTCAGTCTCCAGTAGGTTTTGTAATTCTAATGTATTTAATCCCTTATTATGGGAGCAATTCCCATGTGTACATATGGCATATAGTATACCGTATGGTGTCAATAAGCTCACATTTATTTTCAACAATGACTATAAAGTTCATATTCCACTTTCCTGATAAGCCTGGGGGGGGGGGGACAACTAGGAAACTACCAAGCTGTCTCAGTAGATGTAGCTACTGTCAGGCCCACCTTAGACACAGGTTGACGGACCCCAGAGCATGGCATGTCCCTTCACAGTTGGACAAGTGCCAGTGGTTCCTACGTAATGGGATCCTTTGCTTCCGAGAGCCGCTTGTTCCTCTGGGTAGCTGATGGGGGCCAAGTACATTACATCCCTGATCCTTGGACCAGTCACAGATCTCAACACATCACATGGCCACATCTCTGAATGCTTTTTCTTCTCACCCACCATAGGAGGGATACTTAACAAACCTGAGAAGCCTCTGGGAAGATTACCCACATGTGTACCTCTCGTGAGTATTTGTGTGCCTCACTAAGGCCATTGAGGGCCAGTCATGAATTGAACCTACAGAGCATGGGGTTACAGGCAGTAGGTCCGCTGAAAGCATTATCTGTATGCTCCATCCACTGAGGTACCTAGTCTGCATGCAACAGATGCAAACAGAACTCTCCACTGGGGTCTCTGGCTTTGTGTCTTATAGGAGACGCCATAAGTTCATAGCACATCTTTTATTTCACACTTATGTTCCTGTTTGCTATCCTGCTGAGACCTGGGCCTATCTCCCTCCGGAGGCAACCCTGTGTCCCTAAAGCTTCTCAGAGCAGCAATAGCGGCAAACAGCAAAGGCTATAGAGCTGAAAAACTTAGAGTCTCTCTGTTGTTGAATTCAGTGGTTGCCATGTCCAAGCACAATGTGCTGTAATCAGCTTCCTCTCCAGTTTTTCCTTCTCTGGGTTGGAGGAATGTGTTTGGTCACTACTGGTTCCTCCTATGGACTTACTGTGGACCTTATATGTGGTGCTGTGGGTGTGGTGGTCGCTGCCTCCCTCCCTCCCTCCCTCCCTCCCTCCCTCCCTCCCTCCCTCCCTCCCTCCCTCCCTCCCTCCCTCCCTCCCTCTCCCCTTTGCTCCTAGTCCTGCTGATCACCTACAGCCTTGGCTTAAGCCTTTCCTTGTGTTCTTGGAAAGTGCCCTGGGGATGGATGTTCTAGTCCTACTATGTTGCTTATCTCCCTCATCTCCAGCTTCCAGGTGAAGTTTTTCTACTTGTATCAGCTGGCCTACTGGCTGCACTCACTACCTGAGCTTTACTTCCAGAAGGTACGGAAGGTAAGTATTCCCTTCTCCTGCCCTTTTTGGAGATCCCTCTACCCTAAGGCCCTCCTGTTTCTCCTGGTGACATCTCCTTTCTCTTTCTCTGGAAGCATGATATGTTGGCTAATGATGGAGTTAGTCAGACCCCCAAGAGAATAGTATCAGTCTCTTAAAATCTAATCTAATTTAGATACTGGATGGAGAAAATCTTGCCATCCCCTGTCCTTTTTGTAGTTTTCCTCAAGTAATGCTGAAAACCCTCTTCTAGTCCCCATGTATTCTATTACAACTCAGATTTGCCTTCTGGCACCAGGCCTGATGCTTTTCCCTCACCCTGATCACTAGACCAGTGCATGGGCTTCTGATGTGATGTGGGGCTGTGGGAACAGGGAGACCTGGCCATTCCTCAATCCTTGGCATATTTGTTTAGAGAAGGAGCATGCTCACTCTGTGTCCCTCTTTTCCAGGAAGAAATTCCCCGCCAGCTGCAGTACATTTGCTTGTACCTGCTTCACATCGCTGGGGCATACCTCTTAAAGTGAGTCAAGAGAGGAACCTGCCCCCTTTCCTTAACCTTTTGTGCCCCTGTGTCTATCCACGTGATCTCTCACTTAGCAGGCGTTTAGTAGATACCAACTGTTTGAGGAGTGCCATGTTGAGACTTCGGAATGCAGAACGTAGTGAAAGATTTTCTTACATTCAGTGGTTCATTCTCCAGTCAGAAAGACAGGAGTGATGCTCTCTGGGGTAGTATGCACCATTAGCCATGAGAATCCAGAGCATTCACCACCTCAACCTGAGACAGAGCCAAGGAAGATTTCCAGTGAAGCTGTCCTTTGAATTATGGTTTTGCGGCCACAAACTGGGCTCCTGCCACATAGAGTTTGGCTTGTAATGAAACAGACAGCAGTTGGCTGTGTGGTGGGAAGAGCTCCTGCATTAGACCTTGGGTATCTTTTATAGGTAGCATAGTGATGAATGTGCTATACCATTGGTAACTTAACTTTCCATGAGCTTTCCACATACAGAGTAGAACACAAACTTTGTGCCTTTGAGAGCTTCACTATGGTGACCAGATGTCCTGGGACCTTGTTTCTGAGGAACTCAACAGGCTTCCTGTGAGAGTGACTGGCATGGGTGAATAGCGTTCGTTCGTGCGTGCGTGTTGGAGTCCACAAGATCTCAAGCTCTGGCACCCTGATTGGAGGCCAAGGGCCATGGCAGCTGTTCCAGCTGTGCTCTGATGTTGGATGCTCACAACTCAAAGGCGAGGGATTATGGTGATTCGTCTGCTCCCCAGCAGTGTGTGCTGAGTACCACTGCAGGAGGAGAGCTTCCTGCTGCATCAGATAGCGGGAAGTCAGACAGCAGGAAATCTTCATATTTGTACCTCAGTAATTTTGTTTAGAGCCCCCTTTGGTGCCTGATTCCAGGAGAGTGAGAATGGAAGGCGTCAGCTACTGTGTGTGACATGTATGAGTAAGGTTCATTGTGGGGACAAAGGTCGCTAACCTAGATGAAACGGGACAAAGGTTGAGGAGTCAGTCCAGGGAACTATCTAAACATTTAGTTGTTCAACTGTCAGAAAGGGTAAGGCATAGTCCCTACACTCCCACCCAAGAAGTGGAAATCATGCATGGGGAGCAGCTTGAGCCACCAGAGGCCGGTGGCTTCTGCTCTGAGACATATTGCAGGGAAGGTAAGGCTCATCTTTTCCCCCAGCCTGAGCCGCCTGGGCCTGCTCTTGCTGTTGCTGCAGTACTCCACTGAGTTCCTTTTCCACATGGCCCGACTCTTCTACTTCGCAGATGAGAACAATGAGAGGCTGTAAGTGGGGTTTCCGGCCACTGGCCTGTCCAGGGCTCTGGGGTGGGACTTGGGTATCTCCCGAGGTCTGAGTGATTGGAGGCTCCTGCTTTGGGTGTTACCTGCCCCCTCCCATGCTTATTCATGCCTAGAACTTTTGGAAATCTCACCTTCCTGGGTCCTGTTTGCTTCCCTTTTCCACTCTGGGTTGCTTTGGGGGGGAGGGTGAAAGTTCCTTGAGGGGCTCTCACAGCTGACACTCCTTTTCTGTCCCTGTGAGCAGGTTTAATGCCTGGGCTGCTGTGTTTGGGGTCACACGCCTCTTCATCCTCACTCTCGCTGTGTTGGCCATTGGCTTTGGACTGGCTCGGGTGGAAAACCAGGTGTTTGACCCCGAGAAAGGGAACTTTAACACCCTGCCTTGCAGGTGAGTTGGCAGAAGCCTGAGGTGGTCAATTGGGGCTCTGAGCACTGGCCCGCACTTCTTGAACATGACACATCTTCCCAGAAGGTCAAGGAAGAGAGGACCATTGAGGTTCCCCACACAGTGACACGGGAGCAAGACTATTGCCATCAGTCTCTCCTGCTTCCGTCAAACATTCTTTACTTCTCAGCTTTGCTGGGCTCCGACCTCAGTGAGGACCCCAGTCCAAATGTCATGCGAGCCCACACTCTTGTTCATCACATCCTGGTGCAGAGGACATTTCACATCTGGGCTGGGTTGATTGTGACACCCTTATGAGACTTCGGAGCTTTGTCTTCCCTGTTTTGTTCTGTGGCCTTCTATAGCATCAAGGAAGCCATGTGATCCATGAAGCTATAGGCATTAGCGTGTATGCAGTCTGTCTAGGGTCGTTCCACTGGTATGTGACATGCTAGAAGAGTTTTGGTACTATCATAATTGAGTTCATTTGAATGTTACCAATATATGTGTGGCTCATGTTGCTCTTCCTGCGAGCCGTGCATTTGGGAGAGATACAGCTGTGGATCTATAGGTGTAGGATGAATGTGATTGTGGGACTGAGTACAGCTGGCACCATCCTTCCATCTTTAGGGCCTTCTTGGGGCTAGTGGCTGTGAGAAGGGCAGGCCAGAGGAGCTACAAGGTTCTCGCTCGGCTTCCCCACACCTCCTTTTGTAGGCTGTAGATCTGAACCTCACCCTCGGATCCACTTTTCCCCCGTCTGCAGGCTCGGCATGCTGTTGCTGGTATGTGTTGCCCAGGCCTGGCTCATGTGGCGCTTCATCCATTCCCAGCTGCGGCACTGGCGAGAATACTGGAAGGAACAGAGTGCCAAGCGCAGAGTCCCGGCTGCCCTCAGGCTTCCAGCCAGGCCCATCAAGAGGGAACCTGGTAAGTGCCAGGGCTGAGGCAGAGAGCCAGTAGGTGGGGTCTGTCTGGGATGGGTGAAGAAGAGTTGGGACCTGGCTCTTAGGTATCCCGCAGACCAGTCCTTCTGGATCCTCCTTCTAGATATTTTTCTCTGGGTCTGGGACTGGATGACCAGCATGTAGCTGGGCATGAGCCAGAGACCCAATGTGAACAGGCTGGCTGTAACAGGGCCTTCGGCCTTAGCCACTTTGCTTCAGGGCAGCAGTGGGTGGGGACTTCTGGAAGGAAGTATGTCCTCTGGGTGGTTTCTGGCATCCGGCCAAGTTCTACTGCCGTTGCTGTCACCCTGTGCTACACGGTGGCTATGTCCTCACCTGCCCTTGTGCTCCACATCTCGGCCCACCCCTGCCTTCCAGGCTGTTAGCTTCCCATCTCTCTTCAGGAATGACTCACAGTGACACAGTATTAGGGATGAGCAGCAGGGATGGGACACCCCCATCTCCTTTGGCTCCTGAGCATCCCTGAATGATCCCCTATACCCACAGGTCTTCAGACATCCCAGCCCTAATCTATTGCCCAGCCTCGGGGCCTGTCTGCATGCCTGTTTTCTGACTCACCTGCATTTTTCCAGGCAGCTGCCTGCCTGGCGAGAGCTCATATTTGTGTGCAGCTGGGTGTGAGGAGGCCTGAGAGTAGGGGTGTAGGAGGAGGGGTTTCTGTGTGGCTGCTACTCAGTGAGTTTGTGGAGATATTTTTCTCTATAAAAGATTGCACAGTTCTACAAAAGGAGCGTGAGCCTTTGTCCCTAAAGCATTTTGTTCCCCAGCTCCCCTTGTCACCATTCCTATTGCTGAGACCTATTGGTCCTGTGTGGGGCTGAGGGTTGAGGACATTTGAGGAGCTAAGACATTCAGGCCAGCATTACTCGGTCGGTGTAGGCTGCTGCCTGTTTTTGGCATCTGTGGGTCACCCCCAGATGCCCTCACTAAAACATAGTCAAAGACCAAACAAAGCAAAGGTCCTCATCAAAATGGAGGAAAGGCAGCAACCCTTCCTGAACGGTCCGCTGGCTTCCATTGGCCTGGTTCCTCACTGGATGGTCTGAATGCAACAAGCCATCTCCCCAACTATCAGAAACATCCATCTTCCATGCCTCCATTTTCCTTCCTCAATCTTAGCAGTGGCCTCATGTGTGTCTCTCTCCATCCCCAGGTTACCATGAAAATGGAGTGGTGAAAGCCGAGAACGGAACCTCCCCACGGACTAAGAAACTCAAGTCTCCTTAAGGCCAAAGTGCTGAGAACGGGATCCACTGGGTGAGGGCCCAGCAGGGAGGCAAGAAACTCTGGCCAGCTCAGCCTCTCCGTCCTCCTGCCTGTGCCCCATCTCCATCAGCAGAAACCTTGGCATCAAAGGGGAGAGTTACTCTCCACCTTCCTGGCTTTCTTTGCTTCCATAAACCATTTTCAGTAAAGCCAAAAATCTTCCTCTCTTACTCCCTCGGGCCACCTCATGGCCTCACCTCTGTCCTGTATCGAGTCTTCTCAGAGGCCTAGACTCCCCTAGCAGTCTCTCTTGCTCACCTCTTCCTCTTCCTTAATGGCTGCTTCTCTTTCTCCTCACATCCTGACTTTAATGTGCAATTTCTCTGATATTTTACAATGAGAGGAAGCAAAGATTGCAGTCCTGTCTCTCAGTCCCAGGACCTGTCAATCAGGAAGCCTCTTGCCAAGGAGCTTCCCCGAGAGCTGGTGGCAGATCCTCGGTGGCCTTTGTGTGGATGGGCTGGAGGAAGAAAGGCCATCCCTCTCGGATCACAATATTCTTGGTGCTGACTGACTGACAAGATGTAGGATTCCGGTTCTACATGTCCCATCCAAAAAGTAGTTTGCTTTGGGACACCGTGACTTAATCCAGAAAGACAGTGTTAATTGACTATTGAGTCCCAGGACTCCAAAGAGCTTCCAGTACTGCATTTGAATTGGAAAAAAGCCTGCCTTCACTCTGGGGGATGTGCTAAGAAGGACATGCCTTCTCACTGCAAGAGCAAAGCACATTGAACAGTTGCCTCTTCTGGAAAGCTGGCTTGAAGAGAGTGACAGAGAGTCTGTCTGGAACTTTCTCCAGCGGTGCCAGCTGGTATACTCCTGTTAACCCATCCACCAGCATCTAAAACCAAACCAAACCAAACAGCAGTTACAAACCTGCCCAGGACATGCTGTTCCCAAGTGCAGAAACATCCTGCCCCATGGGGGACACATGTGCAACCTGGACTTCGTCTCTAGCTGCAGAAACATGAAGCCTCAAGCCCCCTGTGGTCCCCTGGTGTCCCATGGAGGGTTACCTGGCCACCCTTCCTTTGGCCTCACCTGAGTGTTCTTTAAAATTGTTAGTGTCGCTTGCTGACATTGTCCAGCACACCTGGAGCCTGATCACAGGATGTCTCAGGGTCACTCTTCCGGCTGTGTGAGCAGATGGCAGTCATGTCCACAGAAGTCTGTGGCCCCGTTCGCTGCAGTGTTCTTCCCCTCTCTTCTACCTGAAGTTGTGGTCACTGGGTCTTTATGGTACTTTGTGAGGACTTTGAGAAGGGAAGTGGGGCCCTGAACTCTGTGCTGGTAGAGGGGAGCATTTCTTGACAGAGGAATGTTAATGTTACCTGATATGCTGGTCTTCTTCTGACATCATAGTAGATACCAGAGCTTGAATTTTTACCCATAAACAGGGATATGGGTCTTCATCAAGGCAGCTTCCCCTCTCCAAGTCACTAACAATGTATGTAGAGTCTAACTTACCAGTATTCAAGGAATTTGGTTCCAAGCATCATTGTGACATTTTTTCCCCTCTGTGTCCAGGATGAGGGTATAGAATAGGGATAGGATCCCCTTGGCTTCTTCTGGGTGCACTTAGGAAAGAAAACGGAATTTTAAAAGTACATTTCTCCATTCTCTTCTGCTCCTTCCCTGGCTCTCCTCTGGGTAGCCCCCACCCAGTTCATCTGACATTTTTAAACCAGCGCAGCCCATCTATCAAGGCGGTGATTTTAATTGAGCTCATGCTTGTGACACTGACTAGAGCTGTGGGAGGTTCAGCCAGTGGTTCCCAAACTCACCTCACCCCATCAGTGAGGTGTCCTTCAGGACCCTCCCCATCTATGTCACTAGTAGGTCCCAGCCAGCTTTCAGCAAGAGCTTTGTCCCCAGGCTGATCTGTTGACACTTGTGAAAAGCATGTGATATGTGGAGGTCTTAGAGAAACAGAGGTACAAAGAGCAGCCGACGTCTTGGATCCAGCAGCCCTGACCCTGTATGGGGGGTTTTGTTGTTCTTTCCCGGGACCCTTGGAAACCTGACATTATGTAGCTTCATTCCTTAAATGTCTTGCAAGCTTCCCGTGCTGCTGGTTTGTTGGATGTATTACCAACGGCTGGGATTGATGTCAGCCCTTCTAGAACATAAGGGTTTGGTTAATGGTAGAGATAGGACAGTGTTCGTTTTCAGAGAAAAGGCCTGAATCCAAGGGCAACACCTCACCAGCTTCAACTTCAGGGATGTTTGGGGGCTTAGGAAAGCCCAGCCTCTCTGGCACTGGTGTTGTAGGAAAGCCAAGATTTTGGTAAGCTTGCAGAAATCATGCTGCCAGAATTACAGTAACTAAGTTCCACATCATCCTGGGAGCATGCATGCCAGCTCGTTCTAATTTGGGCACTGTGGCCTCATCCTTCATTTTTACAGTCTCCCCAGTTCCCTGAGGTCCCACAACCCTAGTGTAGGACTTGCTTGCCCTTTTCCTCCAAGTTTAAGATGCTCAGGAGCAGCCACCAGGACCAGAAGATGCTAATCTCTACCTCAGCAGTCACTGTCTGTCCCTCAGCGTCCTGGGACGCCAGCAGGCATCAGTGGCAGGAGTGGTGGATAGAGTTCCCTGCTGCCAGTTGCCCTCCTCAGAGGTTTGGCGATGGGACAGTTATTTTTACAAGTTGTCCAGGCTTGGATGCCTACACTTATGAATAAGCTCTGTGTGCTTCTCCTACAGTTCAGTGGTCCTGGGAGCAAGAGAAGCAGACTGAAGCCAGGAAGGGAAGCCTTCTCCCATCCTAGTCAGTCCTAACTCTGTGCCTGGACGGTTGTGGACAGTGCCGCCATCTGACCTATCTAACGATGAACTTAAATCACTTAAATTTAGATGCCTGTGCCCTGGCAACTGACAGCATGCTTTTGTGGAATACCTGGGACCATAAGAGCCCATAAAGGTATATACCTCCTTCTTAATCCCCAGTGGAAAAAAAAAAAAAAATTAGGAACAGGAAGTACATTCTCCAAAAAGTCTACAATGCTCACTTAGATTCCACGCATCCTTAAGGAAATCCACTGACTCCTTCAAATAGGCAAAGCCTTTTTGTATTTTTTTTTTAAAGTGGGCTTAAGCCTTCCCAGTTGGATTTGCAGAAGTCTGGAGTGGGAGAAAGTAGAGGGTCTCGATATAGATAACTTTCTCTGCTTTAGGGCCTCCATGTCTACAGCAGACACAATTGAATGCTTGGTCTCTGGCCTCTGTTCTTCTCTGGTGTGGAATGGACTTCAGTAAGGCCTGTAAATCAGGGCAGTGAGGTGGTCCTCCCCTCCTACAGCCCCCTGAGCTTGCAGCTTCTTTCCTCAAGAGGGAGAATCTCAGTGTCAGACTTTAGGGAACATCTCTAGGATCCCTCTCCAGCCCATGGCTAGCATTAGGAGGTTGCTGTCAGTAACTTCTCTTCACCCTGCTTCTTGGGCAAGTGTTAATTCCGTCATGCAGCTCATACCGAGCAGACCCTGAAAACTCTGTCCTTGTCCTCAGCAGGTCCTTGTTCTTCTGTGTAAAAAGTGCCTTATATTGCCTTGTGGCCTTCACTGGTACTGTATGGCCAGCCCCCAACTGCTAGGGCTCTAGGGCTGACTGGCATATGCAGTCACTGATACCATACCTCAGCACAGCTCCAGGTAAAAGGGACATAGGTTGACAGTTTTGCCTTGCTTGTTCTGACCTTTTCTCCCCCACACATAAATCTGTGTCTTCTTCACTTTGTCTCGTTTCTTCTTGTCTGATGCCTTTGGGCTTGGCTGGGTGGCTAGGGAGGCTTGTGAGGTGGCCCAGCTGCGAGCGCTCACATCTCCCATCGAATAAGGGAAGCTGGGAGTTGGGAAGAAGGTCACCTCTTTGTCCCTCTGGCCCTGTGTGGCAGGCCCTGCTCTTCCAGTCTTCACTACCACCCTAGATTAGAAACAGCATCCTCCTGCCTCCTGCTTTACTTCCATGGAGTCCAAAGTTTTTCTGAGGAACGTGTTCAGTTGTACTCCTGGTTCCAATTCTTAGCTCATCAGTAACCTGCTTGGTTACCGATGGTCTGGTAGCTGCAAAGCTCCTAGATTCCTGTCAGGGTTACCTTGTGTTCTTAGTACCAGTCCCCCCCCCCCCCCGTGTCCCCCCCCCCCCCCCGACCCTTGCCTGCCTGCCTCCGCTCCTCCGGGTTGTGCAATAACCCTCCTAGCCAGTGGTCTTTCCCACAGGCCTTTGTCCCTTACTGTATCCTGCATAGTGGGAGAGGGGGGACCCATAGAGGGGTCGTCATCCGTTACACAAGTGTCAGTCCCTTTTGTTGCTGTCATTCTCATGATCCTGGGTGGGTTTCTGTGGCAATCTTATAGAATGTGTAGTATCGTCTTAGAAGTTCTCATATTGTTTAAAAAAAAATAAAATGTGTTGAAAAAAAAATTTTTTTTTTTAAAAAAAGCATCCTCAGACTGGGACATTATTGGTGTCTGGGAATAAGGTCTGCTCTGGTGTTGTTGGCATCACTGAAGTCCTTGTGGGTCAGTGGCTGTCACCGCTGAAAGGCATTCCAGAGTTTCTTGTTCCTTTGGGAAGACAGAGATTTTTTCCCCCCAAGAGTCAGTCACAGGGTAGCCCTGTCCCCCCACAGGATGTGGCTGTGGCCATGAGGCTGTATCTTTGGGGTATAGAAACCTCATTTTTCATTTAGTCTGTTTTAACAAACCCCCGAAGCATGAGCTGAGGAGCTGGTGCCCTGCGCAACTCATAATGCAAATGTGGACACGTGGACTGTTTCTACATTAGCCTGCTCATGTTATGGACCAAATTTAACAAGGAACTCAAGGAAAATGTGTACCTGCATATTTATGCTTTTGTGTAAAAGGGTTTGGAGGAGGGCTGTCTTTTTACCTTTGGTGAAATTTTTTCAGAGTCCTTTTCCCACTGTTTCTGTCTAGTTTTGGAAACAAGCTACAGTTTTGTATGGATTTTTTTAATGTACATTTTGAAACAAATGATCAAATATTTTCTGAAGTTCCTGAATAAAGGGCATAGAATTATTATTGGTCTTAAGTGTCTCTGATAGAACTCACTGATGTGTTTTATATGGTGACACTTGTAGTCTTGATTCTTCCATGTGGTTTCACTTTGGAAAAAACAAGTCAGTGTCAACTTTAGCTTCTGTGTCTAAAATTTTTCACTGTGAAGTAATTGGGTTAGGCTGTATTGTTTTTATTTTATCTATAACAATGAGTTAGAAAAGGGAATTTCCTAACAGGTTTTGTAAGTGGGATGCCCCCACCCACCCAAGGGGCATCCAAACTTGGACTACTGATCTTCTATGAGGTCATTCAGCTTGGAGGGGATGCAGGAGCTGGTCTCTGTGAATGCTGTGGCCCAATTTAGTAAGAATGGTGGCAACAGGGTTGCTGGTGTCACAGAAATAACTTGCTATTACATTCAGCTGTTGGCTTCATTTTCCAGAGTCACCCTTGAGGGCTGCAGATGCAGGAGGTGAGTGCAATTACAGGCAGTTTTTAGCCAAGGGAAACCCATAGGGTAAACATCACCCAGAGACTTACTTGAGGTAAAAGTGAGTGGTACTGATGGCAGCAAGCTCTGATGCAGATCGTTTCTGTCCTGCTTTGCATGGCATGCTGGGTAATATCCAGCAGTGAGCTGAGTTAGCTTAGCCAGTTTCTCCTCTGTGTCCTGCAGGTTTGTTTCACTGGATATGGTGACTGGCAACAGTATTAAATTCATGTTACAAATAAAACTATAATTTGTTTTTGAGACAGGATGTTTCTACATAGCTCTGACTGATCTGTTGCTGGTTTTCTAGCCTAGGCTGGCCTCAAACTCATGGCAATCCAGTCTCTACCACCCAAGAGCTTGGATCACAGGTATGGGCCAGTCTGCCCAATTTTAAGTTCATTGCATTTTTTTTTTTTTTTTTTTTTTTTAGGCCAGGTCTTGCAATATAGTCCTGGCTTGCCTCAACTGCACTGCAGACTAGATTGGCCTTGGACCTAAGCAGTTCCGCTCAAGTGCTGCATACCCATACCTGGCTAAACTAATCTTAATAAACATGCGTGTGCTTGTGTGCCAACATGATATTAAAAAACCACACACCCAGGAACCCTTGGAAACAATATTTAGAGAAATCTTTACATTATTTTCCTTTGTATAATGAAACTTTGTAGACACAAAGTGAATCCCAATTACAACAGTAGCTTCAAAGCCCCCTAGTGGTGTATTTGGAGTACAGACCCTGACTGGACAGTTTCTCAAGGCCAGTGACTCACCCACCACCAAGCCAGTTTTCACTCACGAGGCAGGGGTTTTTTGTTTGTTTTTTTGTTTTGTTTTGTTTTGTTTTTTTTCTGTTCTGAAGGAATGAACTATCCTTATAAGTCTTAAACACATCTTTTAAAACTGATGGCTGTGGCTACCAGTGTGCTGCCCCTCTAGATGGTAACTGGTAATGCTGTGGCTTATTTGAAGGGGTGATCATTTCTTCATGTTGTTCACTACAGTTATCACTTGCTGTCATCCATCACTTGAACCCAGGCCTTGAGATGCATGCCGGTTTAATAGTATCATACAGTACTTAGTGGCATCTCATGGCAGCACTCCATTCATGGTCCCCACAGAAGTGATCTACTTTGATTTTGTAGTAAGTAGTAAGTCTGATGCTTCCACAGACATCCCCTTCAACCCTGGTCTTCTATGAAATACCTCTCATACTTTGCTGGGATATTTGTTATCAAAGATCTGAAAAGGAGCCCCTTGAACAAACTAGTATCCTTGCCAAAGGCAAAACCAGGGAGGCCCCTTGGCAGTTATGAGAGGACCTGGACATTCTGGTCCTATATGACTTCATCCTTGCTTTACATGTTTTGGATGGATAGGAAGAATCTAGCATGGCTGGGTGTCAATCAGAACTCATTAGAAAACCAGAAAGTACAGCAGCTAGTCTTGCCCTGGCCCTCCTCTAGGTGAAGCTCTTTAAAAGGAATCCCTTTCTAAAAATATTTACATTATATCCCAGAAAATACACAGTTTATGAAAATAGGCACCATACTATGTACATCACACTACTTTATATTCCACTTTTTAAAAACTTTATTTCTGATGGTATTGGGTCTTGCACATACTATAAAAGGACTCTACCACTGAGCCAGACCTCAAGTTCCCAGTTTCTATTCTACTAAAGGGCTTAGAATTGTGGCTTGAAAAGCATGTAGTATATCTCCCTACAATATTGAGGAAAGTGGATGAGTGAGTAGGGAGGTCTTTGGCTAGCAGAACAATGCAGCTGTGAATTTTATTTTCAGCATCTCAGATGTTTCCAGAGAAGCCTATCATCAGCATCTCAGATGTTTCCAGAGAAGCCTATCACTCCTTCTGTTCTTCATCCTGATATGTCTGTATTAAGCTTTCCCAAAGAATCAGAAAACTGTGTGTGCCTTCTTGGTATGAGTGAGTGTGTGTGCTTGTTTGGGCTGAGTCTGCAAGATGAAATTAGCTGAGGGTCCAGCTCCAGTCTGTGAGCTGCATGCTCAGGGCACAGGAAGTTTGCATCTGAGAACCAGATGCAGTTTAAAAGCAGCCAGGCAGTGGTTTCTCTTACTTATGGCCGGGTCAGTTTGTGTTTCTATGCTGGCTTTCAAATTACTTCTGGGGTCTTCTCTAAGGTCTGTTTTACTTGTCTACCAAATTCAATTGTTACCTCAGCCCAAGCACCATTACAGACATATTCAGGATATTGTTGGACAAATTCTTATCCCTGGGCCCAGAAGTTAAAACTATCATGGTACCTCCGCCGAATAAGGCTCCAGTCTTCCATTCTTTGAAAATCAATTTACTTTAGACTTTAGTAATAGTCAAATAGAAGCGCCAAAAAAGAAATACAACTTCTGGAGTGATGTAAATACTTGTACGGCAAATATAAAATAGATTTCTCAATGTCAGTTCAAAGTCAAAAATTTACATTGCACTCTCTCCTTCGGGTCAGTTGGAGAAAGCTCGGACAAAGTTGTAGTAGTTAATTTTGCCTTCTCCGTGGGTGCACATCCTGATTAACTGCAAGGGAATACAGAGAGTAGGTGAGGCAGAGCTTCCTTAGGATTAACTGCAGAGCTCACTTACGCATAAAGAGCCCCAGGTTTTGCCAACCCAAACAAAGTTCAGCCTTTATATCCTCAGTTGACTCTGAAGTAATCCTGTGATCCTGGAAGGGAGGTCAGACACTCAGCCCCATATTATACCAGTGAAACCACAGCAGTAACATCCATATTTATGAGGGTGCTGCTATTAGCACAGTGCTTTCCTCTGTAACCCCCATAGCCTTGAACTCATGACCCTCTTGCCTCTGCATCCCAAGCATTGAGAATACAAGCATGTACCAGCAGACCCAGCTTTGAAATGCTTTTATGGCTATATTCAAATATAAATATTTTGCCCCCTAAACGCCCCTAAATAGCAGCCGCCTGCTGTTGCAGCCTAATAGAAGAATCTAGTTAAATCATTGTTTTAAATGTCTTCTCGACTCAACAGTGATTGGCTGTGGTTGTCTGTACAACATGCAGATTTGCCTCTCCCGGCCCCTATTCACCCCACTTCCCAATGGCTGTGGTTCCTCTCTCATGTCTGCCCCCATGTCACACAGTATCAATGACTTGAAAATAAAAAGTGAATTAGCCATGCTGTCAATCACAGACTTCTAGAGCTAAATGGGAATTTAGCTCAGATGGACAAGTTCCTTCCTGTCACACTCCTTGTCAAGATTCTGTCTGTAAAAGGACCAAACAAAACCCTCCATCCTAGTTACGTAAACAAATCATCTCCTAAATGAATCTTATCTCCAAACACTTTTCTCCTGCTTGAAAGTCTTTAAGAGGGGATCAATAAAGCCTCAATGTTCTTAACCAATGAGCATGTCTTAATATCAAGCTAGAATCCTGGCAGGGTGGGGGAAATTCTGTTCTGACTTCCAACAGGGTCCTGGCTATTGGGATTTGTAACAAAGATATGACACCCTTATTTGGTAATCATGAAAATTGTAGGAGGACCACTTCCATGCCTTCTCCCCATCTTCAGCGAACCTTGTTACCCTACAGACACTATCAGCATCTAAGCTAGTCCTGACAGGCTGACTGACACTGTCAAAGCCTGCAAACATCCTGTTCATTAACTTATCTTCAGGTCCCTTCTTGGCAGCTGGTGCCTCACAATCACCAATACTCTATCCCTAAATGCTAGTCCAGCAACTTCTCTGTTGTCTGTTCTCAGCCCCATCTTAAGAGACACCCTGCAGCAACAATTTGGAAAGGAAGTTGATGCCACGATGTGGGAAATAAAGTACTCAGAACAAAATGGGAGATCTGATTTCCGTAACTCCTTAATCTCTGCAGTAAGCCCAAAGCTCATTTCCTACTGACCTCCTTAATCAAGGAGTCATCAGTTGGGATGTTCATAGTGTCACAGACTTTAAAGAACGTCTCTTTGTCCACAAATCCCGAATCCTCCTTGTCATATATTTGAAATGTTTCACGGAGGTTGTCTTTGCAAGAATGGTCTTTCAGGTGCATCTGGATTGTGTCTATCAGGGTCTCCAGGTCCTGTGCCTGGGGTTCCTCCATAGCTTGCTTGCTGTAAAGAAAAGAAGAAAATGATCATATATATATATTCATTCCTATAATCTTACCTCAACTGACCAAAGCTCTTATTTTGTGAAATCTGGAAAGCATCCCAAATAATAATAATAATAGTTTTGACAGAGCTGACTGGCAGCTGCTAGTGGCTGGCCTCCACATCAGAAGGGCTGATCTAGGACAGTGTTGGAACTGTGTCACTTCTTGCCATGAGTTAAATCACTCGGCTACAAAGAGCCAGGTCTCACATACTGCCATCCCCAGTTTGCTATTTGTGGGAATCACGGTGGCCTTTACTGTTACAGATAAACATCACCTCACCCACACCCAAGTGCCTGGGAGCTTAGAAGTTGTGTGTGTTGCTATGCAGACAGGAATCTCTCAGAGTTGTAACATTCCCCCTTTCAATTCTCAGTGGGTTTTCTAAAAGGTCATCTATGGGAGTCTAGAGACTGCTGGGGGATGGGAAGGGATTTAGGCTTTGCATTACTGAAACCAAAGAGAGACTGGTAACAGAGCATTGGGAAGAGGAATGTGTATCCCTTCTCAACAAGACACAGTAAATAGAAGCCCAATTTGTACTTCCTCTGCGTACAAATATAGTTATAAAACTAAAGAATGTTGGTACCAACAAAGACCCCCTCATATTCCTAAATCATTCAAAACAAAGTATTCTCGGAGAATTCCCCTCAAGCACTTATGTTTTTCAGTGATGAGAAAACAGACTTGAAAATGCTATGTCATAGTCCTGATATCGTATCAGAGGCAAGATCAGGACTTGTGTCTCATCCCATCTCCAACACTCTTTGGACCTTAATTCCCTCTCACCAAGTCGCCCCCACCTGCTCCATGACTGCAAAACCCTGATTCCACTCTGCCTTCCCTGCATTCTTGTGTATAACATTCAGAAACATCACTGCTAGCAGTATAGCTTAGCTCCTGGTTCATTTTGGTTTTTAACCTTTCATTTCTGTGTGGTTGTACACACATCCAGAAGAAGGTGTCTGGTTCCTCAGAGGCAGAGTTAGATGGATTCAGGATGCCAGTTTGTTGTGTGGATATGAGGAGCAGACCTCTAGTCCTCAGCACTGTGCAGTGAGTGCAACCATCTCCCAGCCCTGGTGACATTTTAACCTGCAGCTGCCGCTGTGGAGTCTGGGGCAGGTGAAAAGTAGTGTGATCTTTCAGGATTTCTTTTTGGAAATGAGAGACAAAAATCTAGCAAAGCTTTTTGTCTTTTGAGACATAGTCTTACTATGAAGTTCTAGCTTGCCTAAATTATTTTGACAAGGATGGCCTCCAATTCATTGATATTGACTATCTCTGCCTCCTGAGTGCTGGGATTAAAGGTGTGTGCTTCCATGTCCAACTCCTAACATTGAATTTCAAAAAATACATCCTGAGAAAGAAAAAAGGACTGCATGGAAAGTCAGTTCACTGGACTGTTCTCCATCAGCCTACATGTCCAAAAGTAGGAAATGATATAAATAATTGACAAGCAGAGTAGGACAAAAATATGTTGTTAGTGAGAGATCCGAGGCTCCTAAGTGTGTATAGAGTCCTGGCTTTTGTATAAAACTTATACAAGAATAGAGATTTGAATTTTCTGTTTAAAGAAACTGCTTTTTAAAAAGAAAATGTACAGAATGTGCGGGCAGGATTCTGCAGTTAAAAGCACTTGTTCCTGTTGAGGACTTGGGATCTGTTTCCAGCACCCACATGGTGCCTCACAACCACCTGTAACTCCAGTTCTAGGGTATCTAATGGCTTCTTCTGGCCTCTGTGGGCCCAGGCACCCATGTGATGCACATATAAAACACCCAGGCAAAACATACTATGAACAAATATTTAAAAATAAATTTAAAAACAAAAAAACATTGGGCTTGAGAAATGACTTGGCAGTTAAAAATGTATCCTGTTTTTGAGATAAACTGAAATCAGTCCAGTCCAACAGCTCAGAAGTATAACTTTAGCCCCTAAAACCTCTTCTGCCTCTGGGCCCTGCATGCACATGTGCAAACCCTCTCACTGGCCTAGAAACAGACATAAAACTAAATCTTTTTTTTTTTTTTAAATTAAAGTCACAGACTAGCTGAGTGGTGGTGGCATACACCTTTAATCTTAGCACTCAGGAGGCAGAGGCAGGTGGATTTCTGAGTTCAAGGTCAGCCTGGTCTACAGAGTGAGTTATAATATTGAGTCAGAAATAACAGCTATGCAGACATTCATACAGAGGTGGAAAGGAGAGGGAGGGGAAGGGGGATGCGGAGAGAGAGTCACCTGTGAAAACAGGGTAGAAGTACATGGAAAATGTGAATGTAATGTTTACTTAAAGCTTTAAACTATTGATGCTTCATAAAACATTCTAAGATACCTGAAATGTTCATGATAGACTGCAAAAGCCAGTAAATAGCACCCAAGGGGTATTATATTTTATATGTATATTAAATAACAACATATTAGAAGTAGTCATCTCTGATTTATGAGGTTTTTTTAAATAGTTGGGCTTACTTCAACTTTTATAACCTAAGTTTTATTTTCCTTGTTCTTGTTTTTAGACAGTCTCACTATGTAGCCCAGGCTAGCTCATGTCTTCCAGTCCTCCTGGCAAAGCTTCTGAGCACTGGTCTTACAAGCATGTACCACCATACCGAGTTTACTCCCTTACATTTTAAGCAGATGTTACTTGTATAGCAAGGTTAAACACAATAAAAATGTTACAAAATTTCCCGGTATAAAAAGCATCCGTTGAATCATTTATTACAGAGGCAGAATGATTATCTGAATCATATACACTAAAATGTAAGTGAATTGGCAGGGGGCTATTTTAGTGATAGGAAGCACCAAACCTCCATCTTCCACATGCTCTCAGGAGATAAGGTCTCCTGCCTGTCACATACCTTAATGTATTGACATTATGATTATCTGATCATTTGGAGGAAAGACAGTACCTCTCTCTTCCCTGAAGAATCCAGACACCCATTCCCTTCAAACAGCGGAGCAAATATCCAATCCGTGTGGAAGAAAAGCAGGCTGTAGGAACTGGTGGTTCTGCCTAACCAAAGCCCCTCCTGGGTACCTGTGTGAGCAGGTGTCCCCAAAGGCTGCTGCTTCTCTGAACTGTTGCTGATGCTTTTCCTCAAGAGTGGCTTCATACAGCACTATATGTCACCTCATTTCTATTTAGAAATTATTTTGTTCTCCTGAATATCGGCATATCATTTAGACATTTGGAAGTTATTATTTTCCTAAATCCAGTTTATTTTGTAGTTTTTTAATGTGCTCCTTTTTATGACTCAACTTTCCTGTTTATGTTTGTTTCGTATATGGATTTAAATTGTTTCAAAAAGTCATGAACGGTTGGTTTGTGGTTGTTGCTTGGGTTGGGGAGGTGTGTGTATGTATTTTTGTTTTGTTTTTAGTTTTTTTGTTTGTTTTCATTTTTTGGTATGGATTTTAGTAGAAATGTGTTTAAGGCTAGAGCGCGTCTTAGTATTTGATTTTTCTAGTATTTGTTTGGAGTGATATAGTCCAGGCAATGAAAGGAAAACCCTGGTAGGTTTATGTAGATTCTGGGAAGGACTTTAATTAATGAATTATAGTTTTGTTTACCTGGTTGGTTTTATTTTGTTTTGTTTGCTTTGCTTTTCTCTTTTTTACAGTGCAGGCTGGCTTTGACCTCCTGTCTCCAGCTGAGAACAACCGTCCACCTCCAACTACTGTAGTCCATGAAATCATAAAACCCCTCTGGGCTAAGCCGATGGAAGAGTGTTTCTGTGGTTACTATTGTGGGTACCAAGTGTGTGCAAACACAACTCTCAATGGCAGGCTGCATTAAATCAAGACAAGGTGGTGTCATTGAAAATGGGAGATCCGAAACAAGAGGTATCCTAGGGTCAAACTAAAGAACACAACAGCTTATTGGATGTGGCTTAAAATACAAGATTCCAGTCAAGGAGCAACAGGGTGGGGCTAACCTGTGCTGATAGCCTCCTCTCCAGCACTGCGCTGGTGCTTCCCATGACATCACATGGCATCATGGCTCCTTATCTCAACCTTAGAAGACAATAAGGAAAAATGAAGAGAGGAGGAGGAGGAGTAGGTGTGCTGGAAGAGGAAGCGGCAAACGGCTTTTCATTTGCAACCAGCATTGCAAAAGACACCATAATCAGACAAAAAAAGAATGCAGGCATCAGTTCCGGTTCCGGAGAATGGCTGGGACAGAAAGCAGCTCCTGAGAAACAGCAACCTAGATGATGCAAATTGAAAGATGTACCTGACAGACTCTCAGAGGGGAACATCAGACTGATTCCCCAGATCAAAGCAGAAGTTTCCAAAGGAAGGTGGTAAAGAATAGTTAATGCTGTTTGTACACCAAACAAGTTAACCCAGAGGGGAGGGTTAGAAAACTGTGGACTAGGCCAAATGTAGCTGAAGACTGCTCTTTATTTGGAAAGATCTGTTGGACACACCCACTCCGATTCATTTACCTTGGTCTGTGGCTGCTTTCATGCTGGACGGGCAGGGTTGGGTATTTCCATGAGATGCTATGACCAAATCACTCAGCATCTGAGCCTCTGCAAACAAAAAGCTTGCCAGCCTCTGCTCTGGATCACAGACCCCTACTGTCCCACATATTACATGTTTTCTTAAGCTAGTATTAATGTAAGGCCAAGCTCAAATATCTGCTGAACTAATAAGACTATTATGTTTAAAAAACATCAATGGATGATCTTTAAGAAAGCAATTCATGAAGAGTGTCTGGATTCTCAAGCAGTCAGGGAGAAAATGGTCACAAGATGCTCAGTTAGAAATCTTGCATTTGGAGAAGGTGATGGGGGCAGGTTAAAAAGGATGCTCACATTGGCTTTGAGAAGTAAAGAGACTGGGGAAGTACCCACTGTGTTGCTTTATCTCACTTTTGGCTTTTTTTTTTTTAAAGGCTTATCTATTTAATGCATATGAGTATTTTGTGTGAACAAATGAATGTGCATGTACCACATGCATGCCTGGTACCCGCAGAGGTCAGAAGACAGTATCCGCTCCACTGGAACTCCAGTCAAGGGTAATTGTGAGCCATCCTGTGTGTGCTGGGAACTGAACTAAACTGAAGTCAGGCTCACTGCAAAGTGATCCCCAAAGGGTGGAGGCCTGAAGACAATGGGAACATAAAAGAGACCACCTGTAGAAGAAAGACTGCAAGCCTCACTGTGGGAGATTATGTTGTTCCATTGTAAATAATTGTCCCACCCACTGGTTTAATAAAAACACTGACTGGCCAAAGGCAGGCAGGAAGTGTGGGCAGGGCTACCAGACTTAGAAAACTCTGAGAACAGGAAGCACAGAGCAGAATGCCAGAGAGAAGCCAGAAGAAACAGAGGACAACTATGCTGCTGTGAGAAAAGGTACTGAGCCCCATGGCTGAACAGGATAAGAGTCATAGGTTTGTTTAAAAGTAAAGTGTTAGCAAGTTATATTCCTGGGCCTTAGGCCAATCAGCCTAAAACTATCGTATGCATCTGTGTGTCTCTGTGGGTCTGCGGGTCTGTGGGTCTGTGGGTCTGTAGGCCTAAACCTTGGCCTGAAAGTCTGGGCCAGAAACCTCCTACTACACCTCACTGAGTGAGAAAGGGGTCCACCTGAAGCTGAAGGGCACGTCTGTGTGTGCTGAGGGAAGAATGATGTGGCCTCTATGCAGATGTGGGATCATGCTGGCCAGACAGACAGATTTTGTGTTCCAAGTGGGCTTTTGATCCCTATATATGTTTTTCATCCTTAAATCTGAGTTCACAAAATTACAAAGAAAAGCCTAGAGAGATGGCTCAGTGGTTAAGACATTGGCTGCTCTTTCAGAGGCTCCAGGTTCAATTCTTATCCCCAAGATAATGGCTCACAACCATCTATGACTCCATTGCCTTATTTTTAGGATCCCATGCCTTATTCTAGGCTCTATGAATACCAGCACGGACATGGTGCTCAGACATATATGGAGGCAAAACATTCATACACATAAAACAATGTTTTTGAATTGCAAAGGAAAATCCAGACTCCCTAAGACCTTCAAGCTAAAATCAATATTAACAAATTAACAGTATTCAGTTAATTTCCTGTATGCTATGCAAATTTTTGGGCCCAGAAAAAACAATGGCTAACAGCTTCAAAGTCCATCCTTGTAATTGTTACCTGCCATAAAAATACAAAGACCTAAGCTTGGTGGTGGTGGTGGTGGTGGTGCACGCCTTTGATCCCAGTATTTGGGAAGCAAAGTTCAAGGCCACCCTGGTCTACAGAGTGAGTTCCAGGACAGCCAGGAAACTCTGTCTCCAACAAAACAAAAGAATATACAAAGGCCTGCTGATTATCAGGAACTTTTAAAATTTTTTAGTTGAATGAAGGATGTGTACTTCCTATTCTGGGGTTTGTTATAGATTGAGATAGGTAAAGGGCTAAGGAAGGGTTGACGACACAGGAGTGTGACTTCAGGATTCATGTCATCTTCAAGCCTTTTCTCCCACAGAAAACAATGGAAATATGGATTGGACCAAGAAAAGCAGCTGCCCTCTTAAACCAAAACCTGCTCTTCCCCTTGTTTTTATTGGTATAGGGGCCTCAGAGCCCCTGACATACTTTTCCTCATTGCCTAATATAAAATAAGATTTTGGTGTTAGTATGCTTAAGCAAATAGCTCCCAGGGTCTGCTGTTATTTGCACAGACACAGGAGAATGGAAAAAGGGGGACCCTTTTGAGAAGTAGGTGAATTGAACATAATGGCCATGAATACCAAGTGGGCCCTTAGAGCTAACCGTGCAGCCTTCCACACTCCTAGGCAGCCACACTGTCTCCTTGGTTCTCACGAACCAGAAAGACTGGGAAGTAAAAGAGACAAGGAAGAGAGAATGAAACCCTCACCATCTGGTACCCGCATAAAGCCTCTCACTGAATGGCATCAAGGCACTCGCAAAGGACTTGAAATCCCATTTTTGAGAAAATGTCACAAGCAACATAATGAACAGGTTTGTGCCTTGGCTCTGTGCAACCTCTGACGTAGTATGGATCTCTTTGACCTTTCTGGGCCTGTGGTTTAGTCAGAACTCCTTTCTTTTCTTTAAACATTTATAACACATCTCATAAACCACTTGATAACCTTGGTTGATTTGGAGAACTGTTTTTTGTCTATTTATTTTTGCGATGCTGGGGATTAAACACCAGACCTCACACTGTGAGCTACGCCCCTGGCCTCATTTTACTTTGTTTACAAGGCACAGTTTCACTGGCTGTGAAGAGCTACACTACAGGCCTGGGCCCTAAAGTCTGGGCAGGACAGTTTCTTAGAGAAAATAATTATGCCAAATATTTCTAGTTAATCTTTCAAATCCTTTGTTTGTAGTAGCCACCAATATGCATGCACTATTATTAATATACTTAAATATGACTCTCCTCTCAGAAACCTGGATCCTCCCAAGCGTATGTGTAACAGTCCTTTTTAAATCAAGCCTCTGCTCCATCCTGCTTCTCTCCCCTCCTCCTCTCCTCCCCCTCCCTCCCCCTCTCCTCCCCCTCCCTCCCCCTCCCCTCCCCCTGCTCTCTAGTCTCCTTCCTCCCTCCTTCTGTTTTTCCTCTATACCTTTGCTTAAATCTATATAAAAATCTCTTTTCATAAACAAATCTCAACTTGGCTTCATACTGACTCGTCTAGAAATTCTCTTCATCAGCCTCATGTTCTGGCTGCCCCTGAGCAGAGGACCCTGAAGTAAACTCTGCAGGCCCACAGCAGGCAGCACCTAAGGATATCACCTGCTCCATTGACACAAACACAAATTTACTATCTCTGGAATTAAGAAACATTTTCAATTGATGGTAAACACAGACTATATATGAAAATTAATATATAATTGGTCGTATTTTTCTTTTGCAGCAGTAAGTAAAATAATACTGTATTTCAATTTGGGGTTCATTTTCCTTATGCTCAACCTATATTCAGTAAAATGAAACATTTCACAAATTCCAGCTCCTACTGTACTCCACACTGACACCAACAGTTAGTTAGAAGGCCTTGCCAGCCTCCCTTTTCTGCCTGTCTGTGCCTGATCTCTTAGGGTCTGACTTCATGTCACCAAGATCAAAGTCTCCAAGAATAACGCCTGGATGCTGGGGCCTCCCAAGGCCCTTGTCAGGTTCAACAGGGTGAAAATAACAATACTCATACTGTTTATCTTTTCACTGTCTTTCCCCACAAGCTTACAAGAATTTTCCCAAGTATTACATAATAAATGATGGGTTTTTTATTTTTCTGGGCTGAATTTAAAAATATAAGAAGTAAGGTGTTTCCTCTTAAGAAAAACAGATTTTAAAGGTATTCTCAAAAGATTAAAGTGTAATTCTCCCTGACAGTTGTTTTGTTTGGAAAACAGGAAATGTAGTTATTTTCCACAGAGGTTTTTCTCTCTTCGTGGCTCAGTTCAGTGTTCTTGTCTGTGAGGCCCTGGATTTGGTCCCTAGAACCATAAAACCAGGAGTGGCGGTTCACACACCTGTGATGCCACCATGTGGAAAACGGAGGTAGGAGGATCACAATTCCAAGAAAGCCTAGCTACATATCAATTTCAAGGCTAGTGGGGAACACATCAACCATACCTAAAAATAATAAAAAAATTAAAAGTTATCTTTGTTAGTTATGGCGATATATTGTATATTTAATAAAATTAGTCTGGAATATCAGAGGACAGAATCACCCACAGCCAAGCCATGAAGGTCAGGTAGTGGTGACCAAGACCTTTAATCCCATCACTCGGGAGACAGAGATCCATCTGTTTCATCTGTCTGGATCTCTGTGAGTTTGAGGCCAGCCTCGTCTACAAGGCAAGTTTCAGGACAGCTAGGACTGTTACACAGAAAACCCTGTCTCAAAAAAACAAAAACGTCATCAACAAAAAGAGGCTAGATAGGTGGCCCTGTCCTCTGATATTCCAGACTAATTTGTATTAAATATTGATCACCACAGTTAGTATATTTCTTTAAAAACGTCTTTTTACATTTTCAGATATAATTCCTCGTATGTTAAATATGAACAGATTAAAAGCTTTTTTTAATGGTCCTGTTGTGGTTTAAATGAAAAATGTCCCCATGATGGTGATGGCTGTTCTTGGTTATCAGCTATATCTGAAATTAACTAAAACCCAAGCATCTGGGTACACCTGTGAGGAATTTTTAACTAAATCATTTGAGGTGGGAAGATCCACCTTTAATCTGGGTCACACCGTCTGCTGGCAGCCTATATAAAGGACATGGAAGAAGGAAGTTTGCCCTCTGTGCCTGCTTAAACTTGGTCTCAATGGCAAGTCCCTTCCCTCACTGGCATTACAGAGCATCCCTATTCTTTGAGATTCTGATGTATACTGAAGACTAGCTGAGACATCCAGCCTTGTGCACTGAACAACTACTGGATTCTTGGGTCTTCTGTTGGTAGAGAGCCATTGTTGGGCTAGCTGGACAATAGCTTGTAAACCACTCTAATAATCCCTCTCCATTTCCTCTCTCTCATGTATATAAGTTATATTCATATTTCTATATTCTCTCTCTTATTTATCTACCTATGTATGTATGTATGTATGCATCCATCCATCCATCCATCCATCCATCCATCCATCCATCCATCCATCCATCCATCCCACCTACCTACCTACCTATCTGTCTCCTACCATCATGACTGCTACTTCCTGTTATGCTGCTCCCACCCCACAATGGACTCTTGGCCCCTGGAACCATAAATCAAATAAACTCTTCCTTCCTTCTGTAAGCTGCCTTAGTATTTTTTTTTTAACCACAGCAACAGAAATATAATAATATAAATCTATCAGGTTTTTTATTATGAGTGTCCTGAAACTAACATTTATAGAGATGCCCTAGAGAGATGGTGCTTCTTCTTAGCACCAAGTTCTCTCCACTTCCTTGCTAATACCATCCATCCTGTCTCTCACAATTCAGCAACTCTGCCCATCTCTCGAGCATCTGCCAGTTGTTTCCCCACAGGATCTTAACATACAGCAATACAGTTTTTTGGGTTTTGTTTGTTTGGTTGGTTGTTTTTTTTTTTTTTTTTTTTGTTTGTTTGTTTTGTTTTTTTTTTCCTGTAGTTTGAGACAGGGTTTTACCTGTGATGACCCCCAATCTGTAATCGCTCTGCCTTGGCCTCCTGACAGATGAGATCAAAGGTGGGGGGGGGATATATTTTGCCTATATTTTTTCCATCTTAGACCAAATTAAAAAAAAAAATCATCTGATTCTACCTCCTACGCAGCTACTGCCCCATGTTTATATTTTATCCAGGGTGCTTCTATCCTCTCCTACATCTACCTCTTTTGAGCTTTCCTACCTGTCTGGCTCTGCTGAAAATCCTCATTGAAGTCCTCAGGGTACTAAATAATGTTAGCACACACTGATTCTATTTTACCTCCCGAATATAAGTGTAAAATACATACCCAAATCTCTCCCACACTCTCCTAACAAACTCCTTTTCCCACAGTCCTCATGGAGCCCATCTCAGTTGACAATAAGGCTTTTCTGCTGCCCAATTCCCAATCTTAGAATATTCTTTAACTCTTCTAATTCACTCGCATCCCTGAGTAACTTACCTTTCATGACACTGGCTCAGCCAACTGGATCAATCTTCACTTTTCTCAACTTCACGCTCTTCCATTTCCTACAGCACTGTTTCTAATCTCCCTCCTGATCTCTCTCTCCTATACCCCTACTCTCTTCCCTCATAACTCAGGCTGGCCTCAATCTACCTATGTAGCTGAAGGTGGCCTTGAAACCCTTGATCCTTCTGCCTGTACCTCCCAAGTGCCAGAATTAGGTTTGCACTACCACCTGTGGCTCTGATTTGGAGTATCTTAGCAACAGTAGGCTAGTCCTTCAAAAGTATATGCTGGACCCCGCTCCTCTTCTACTCAAAGACTCCTGAAGTGGAATGTCTCTCTGTATGCTGTGAATATACTTTGTTACTATTTTTTAATAAAGTAGTATTTGGCCTGTGACTCAGGCTCATTTCTTGCTAACTCTTGCTCTTAAACTAACCCATGGTTCTATTTATATTTAGCCACGTGGCTTGGTACCTTTTCTCACTGCAACATTGTCTTCTTGTTCCCTCTGTGTCTGCTGGCATCTCTGCTTTGCTCTTCCATTTCCCAGAATTCTCCTGGTCTGGTTTCCCCACCTCTACTTCCTGTCTAGCTACTTGACCAATCAGCATTTTATTAAACCAATATTTACAGTGACAAATATTGACGGAGTACAAGAGCATAGTCCCACTGCAGACTCCCAAATGGATCTCTGCTTCATTCAGAGAAAGTTGGTATCTTCCCAAATACCCAGTGGATCTCCTGCAATCTACCTCTTTGTTAGTTTTCTTTTTCCATTTTTTTTCAGATTAGTTTTCTAATTTCAGTACTTACCCCCTCTTTCTCTCACTCACTCATTCCAGCTGTTCTCATTGGTCCATTTCTTGCAGTTACTTGAGCATGCTAAGAAGAGCACACTACTTGGCAGGCTCACCAGTACCTACCAGTCCCACATCTACACATCTACCCAGAGAACTCTGTTTCCTTCAAGGGTTTGCTCAGTGTTGTGTTCCAAGATGGCTGCCCTCTGCCAAGCAAGTACAAACCACTGCCAACCTCCAGAAATTCTTGCTACTTACATTATCTCTATTTTTATATGGTAGTTATCACCAATTGTACTGTATCATTTGCTTGTATTACTCTCTATCAATTCCTGTGTAGGCCAGTCAAGAAAGACAGCAATTTCTTATCTATTTTGTTTACTGATCAGACCAGTGTTCTAATGATAACACTAAATAACACTGTCATATTTGAAGCAGATATGACAGACATTCATTCAATAATTATTTGCTACAGGGGTAAAATCTGAAAACTTCTAAGATGGTAGGTTTTATGTTGAGCCCAAGAAACCATCTACACCTGCCTAACAACTCCAACTTAGTAAAGCAAAATTGAAATTCTAAAACATGATTATGCATTTGTATCAACAAGAGTTAATTTCTAGGGGCCTGCATTGATGGCTCAGTAGGTCAGAATGCTTTCTGTGTGAGCATTTGGGTATGGGCAGTTCAGGGCCCAGCACTTGTGTTAAAACAAAACAAACAACCCTGGGTGTGGCAGCACCCTCAACCCCAGTGCTTCGGAGAGCAGAGACAAGGGGATCATTGGGTTACTTGCCACCAGCCTAGATCTAGACTTTGTAAGAAGCACTGCCTCAAAGAAATAAGGCATATCATGACAGAACAGGATACTTAATGTTTTCCTCTGGCCTCTACACACGGGCAAACAACTATGTGTCCTTATGTACCTATACACACGTGTATATATACCACTTACACATATAATGAGGAATTGCTTTCTAAATAGCTTACATGTACCAAATCCTGACCCTAGGCAGTCAAACATACTTTTCTGATTCTGGCACAGGGGCATCCTGTGCAGGGACGTCCTGTGTGGGAGCATCCTGCTTCCGGATACGATTCTGGATTGAGGCGAGGGCTTCTGGTGAATACTGGGAAGCATTGCTCTCCATATATTTTAAAACGTACTCATCTGTATCAAGGATGACGAACCGATGGCCGAACACTGAGGAGAGAGTAGCATTATACTTAGTTCAGCTGTTTCTCTCACGTAGTCAGGAGCAAAGTAATGTTAACCAGCTAGCAACAATAAGGCCACAAGTAGTCATGTGTGGCCAACTAGTGAACTGCTTTGTTTTCTTGTGGTGGTGGGCTTTTTTGTTTTGTTTTGTTTTTGTTAGTTTGTTTGTTTTCGAGTCATGGTCTCTCTACAATTTAGCATCATCTCAGTCAGAACACAGCCCAATTGCCTCTTATAAAGGCTTAAAAAATACATTCAGTCACAGCTGTGAAGAAACCATTTTCCAAGCCAACAGGAAACTCTGAGCCATGTTTAGGCTTACCCTCAATCACGGCACCGATGAAGAAGTCACCTGGCCCATAGTAGATGGGGTTGTCAACTGGAGAGAATGGTTTAACAACTTTAGTCCTGCCCAGGAATTTGCCCCCAATGATACCAGAATTTCGAACAGGAGGCTCAAAGATGCTGATCATATCCGTGGCAAGAAAATAGGAGAAAACAAACCGACGGTCTTTGTCTTCTGGGATGGGGGATTCCTACAAAGATGGAGAAAAGAGAATATCACGGTTCGTGATCTTTCCAGGAAGTCCCAAATGAAACCAAGCTGGATTCATATAAATCTGCCCTGTTTTGAGGGTCTGGGCTGGGACAGACAGGCTTCATTTTGGGAAGGAAGGCCACCCTGACTCAACGCCAGTGACTGCTGCCAGGTGGGAGTCTAAGCCCAGAGCTGGAAAACTAGTTTTTCCAAAGAAGAAAATCCTGGGTTTCTATTTAAGAACCCCTGGCTTTCAAGACAGAAGAAAAGGCTTCAGCAATTCACAGGAAGGGTGCTAACATGAGTGCCTGGGGCAAAGCTCTGGGAAGAAACTAGGTTCATCACAGCCCCAGCTACAGGACACCCAGCAGGGGGAGAGGTCTCATCCAAAAGGTAAGCCAGGGAGCATGGCAGGTCCACAGCCTTCACGAGGCTCAGCTACAGTGAAG
Organism: Phyllotis vaccarum; assembly: GCA_033318265.1. NCBI lineage: Eukaryota > Metazoa > Chordata > Mammalia > Rodentia > Cricetidae > Phyllotis > Phyllotis vaccarum. Next base: position 56,567,808 of record JARWLC010000008.1, read on the forward strand.
GCGTTCCCAGCTCAGAGTGCAGCGGCTGGGAACAATTTTGAGAACCTGTTATTTTAAAACTAAGTTATCTGGGGGCCTGAGAACAGGTAACACACACAAGCATGGAGCCGGAGTCAGCTTGCCACACACTCAGGGAGCAAAGACAGTTCCAATGAGCAGTTCTGGAAAGCAGGAGGGCTGGGTGTGGACAAACCAAGAAGTACACGTGATAAGAGGCTCCGCTGAGGCAGAAAGGGGTACAGAGAAAATCGCTTCACACTTGCAGATCTCATCAACTTAGAAGAAATCGGCTTTGTAGACTTGAGCCTCGGGTCGGGAAGTAGATCCAGGGTGACCTGTCTGCTGTGAGGTTCACTGCTGGAGAGTTCAAGTATTCTGACATTCTAGTGAACTACGTGTATATTCAAAGTTATGTCCCTCCCACAAAGTGATTCATTTGCTTTTCTACTGCTAAACAAAGCAAATCAAAACACCCACCACGAACAAGGCAACTGTAGAAGAGTTTGTTTGGGCTCACGGTTGCCGGGCATTAGACCCATGATGGTGGAGCAGACAGAGGTAGCAAGTGGTGAATGTGGCGAATGTTAGAGCAGCTGCTGAGGGACCGCTAGCAGGAGGCAGAAAGAACTGGAAATGGCACATTTTGAACCTCAAAGCTCCACCCTCTGTAACACGCCTCCTCCAGCAAAGCCACACCTCCTAAGCCTTCCCTAAGGATGCCAAAAACTAGGAACTAAGTTTTTGGTGTCTCATTCAAACCACCCGGCCCATACTTAGGGGCCTGGGATAGATGGGACAGGACTTCTGCCACTGCAGGCCTCAGTGATGTGCTGGGGGGGGGGGGCGCTTCTTACCCCTAAGGCACTTAGAACCTGCTCAGGGCTACAGTATTAGCTGCCCTGGGGTTACTTGTGAGTCCTGCTCCTTCATGTTGCTCTAGCTAGAAACTCCTGAGGGAAGCTGAGCATCCAGTGTGCTGGAAGTCCTGCCTCCCTTGTTCCTAACCGCAGGGGATATTTTCTCGACATTTCAGCACTCCGTATACTGTTTACAGTAGGGTTTGTAGATACATTTTACAAGGTTAAGAAAATTTCCTTTATTCCTCGTTTCTTAAGAGATTTTTTTTTAAAAATGTACTGGATTGATTTTAACAAGTGTATTTTTGGAACATATTTTTCAGTTTCAGCCTCAAAATATAGTTCAAAACCTAAAATAGGTGTTTTATGGGGGGGGGGTAATTGTGGTTCTTTCTATTCTTTGTTGGAATCCTCAACCTTGTTCTTCATCTCTTTAAGTATAATAAACATATTTTTAAAGCTTGAGTTTTAAAAAGTTTAAATTTTTGAACTACATCTGTTTCTAAATCACTTGCTACAGATCAAAGGCAGTGTCTAGAGAGCTAGAGAGGTGACTTAGTTCAGAGCACTGGCTGTTTTTCCCAGAGGACTTGGGTTTAATTCCCAGTACCCACATGTGTGGGGGATATGTTTCAGATTCAGTAAAATATATGTGAGGATATGTTTCAAATTTAATAAAAACAGACTGAGATATCAGAGGACAGACCCACCTCTTCCAGTCTGTGTTTGTTTTGGTTTGGTTTGGTTTTTTACCAGATAAGAGTTTTCCGTGTAACAGTCCTGGCTGTCCTGAAACTTGCTTTGAAGACCAGGCTGCCTTTTGCCTCTGTTTCCCAAGTGTTGGGACTAACCGTGTGCGCCATTACTGCCTGCTTGGGAGCCTGGAACTCTGTCTGTAAACTAAGATGACCTCAAACTCAAATTTGCTGGGATTAAGGGCATAGGTCACCACTCCCAGGATATTCCCTGTGCTGGGATTAAAGGTGTGAGTTACCACTGTCTGATCCTCCTACACTGACTGTGCATAGATCCCTCTGATATCTCCAACTGTTTTTATTACATTTGAAACATATTCCCACACACAAGGTGGCTTACAACCTTTACAACCATATGTAGTTCAAAGAACCTGAACCTTCCTCAGGCCTCTTGGGCACCAGGCACACATGTGGTGCATTGTGCCCTGTTCCCCAGCCTTCTAGATGGCAGGGAAATGGTCCAGAAAAAGACAAGAATAAATATCTGTTCAACTTGACTTGGGTACCAGTGCTGGGCCAAAACTTCAAAGTGACTGATACCAGTTCATTTATTTTAGCCACCTTTAAGCACAGAAGAATTTTGGGAAAAGTTTTCTGATAACAATTAACTCAGTCCCATGAGTACAGAAAATCTTAAAACATATTTACATTGAAGTTCTTTACAAAGCACATATGGCTTTATCTATAAAATGGTTCTGTTGACTAATGGCTGAGGTAAACATAATGCCTGTGGGAGTCAGGACTGGCCTGTCCCTAAGATAGCACAGAAGTCACTTAGGCAGTTGTAAAGTACAAATAACATCTCTCCTAAGGATGAGTTTTACCATCTAGAAGTAATTTAGCTCAAGGCTTTGGGGTTAAGGGTCTGGGGTAAATAAACATAAATTCTGGGGGAGACAGTGGAACCTGGCTTATCAGACAGCAGGATCACTAAGTTGTAAATTACATCCACTCCCAGCATTCCAGAAGGAAGATAGGTTAAATAAACATCTCCTCCCTTTGAAGGATGCCTGAGTGTCTCATTTTCGTGGCATCTCCGGTGTTTAACTGTGTGCAACAGGTCTTTTCCAGGTATAGTAAATGAACATACATGTAGGCAAAACACTTGTAGACATAAAATAAAAATTTTAAAAGGCAACCTCTATTAATGTAGTATAATTCAACTTTTTATATAGTATAAAATATATTGATGTAGATATCATAGTTAGTCTTAAAAATTGGTAGGACATAGTTTCTATTTTTCAGGAAATATACTCTGAAAGGATCTGTCAATAAACAAATGATTCAAACATGATATAGAAATTTCCAGTTGCTTAACAGAGGCAAAATGGATGCATTTTGAGGTACAGAAGGGAGAGGTTATAGATGTAGGAAAGGCTTTTGGTGAGTCAGGAATTGAGCTAGGTCAGGACAACTCAGAAGCACTATACTTAGTACTACCTAACATTTCTGAGGGCTGGCTACCATACACAATGTTTGCTGTAGTGAGTCTGTGTCTCTGACACTGTAACTCTATACCCTATAGACAAAAAGGAACAATTGTCCAATGTGCTGAGATAGAAGAAAGAAATCACGGTGTATAAAATTTGCCTCACCAATTTAGCCAGATAGCGCAGCACTTTGTTATCATTCATCAACATCTTAATAATATCTTTTCTAGGTGCCTTGGGAATGAGAGCAAAACAGTTCTGAGCAGAATCTTCGATTAGTCCATAGCCGTTATATGGAGGTAGCTCCTGGAGAGAAACAAGAAGAAAGAAGCGAGGTTACTGGCGTTAACATTGCACAAGAAGTCGCCCAGTGTCTTCTTCAAAGTCCACTCGGAAACACTTACTCAAAGGCAATTTCTGAGAACTGCAAATTCCTGGCCAACCTTGGTTCCATAATTAGACCTTGTCTCAAAGCTAAGTGAATAAACATCCCACTCTCAACAAGTCACAAGACGTAAAAAAGCTGGGAAACTGGCATATTAAAGGGGAAAAAGTAAGTAACAGAGATTATCCCTGGGAAAGATCCCAGGAAGGGTATGCTTGACAATGGCTTCAAAACAACTATCTAAAAAATGCTCCAAGAAGGCCAGCCCACAGAGGGGTGGGGGCGCTTGCCCAGAAGTCTCATGACCCGTGCTTGAACCCTGAAATCCACAGTGCAAGGAGAAAACCAAGACCCCTGACCCCCACATACATACCAAGGGATGCACACATGGCGTGAATGTGCACTTATACACTTGCACACTCGAACACACACACACACTTTTTTAAACACTCAAAGAATTAAAGGAAAATATAGAAACCTCAAGAAAACTAAGTATAAAGAAGCCAAATTTCAACCAAGACAACCTAAAATATCAATCAAGAAAACCCAAGATAAAATCAAAATTAAATTAGCAAAGTTAAACTTTAAGAAGGGTCAGTGACATGGCCCAGTAAGTAAAAGTGCCCACTGACAGCCTGAGTTTAATCTCCAGAACCCACAGGTAGAGAGATAGAAATGATTCCCATCAAATTGTCCCCTTACCTCCATCTGCATGCTGTGCACACATGTGAAAAATAAATGATAAATGTAAATTAAATAAAATACGGAGCTGAAAATTCAAGTGAAATAAAATGAAAAGTTCACTCAAGATTCAAAGACAGAGTTGAAAAACAGAAGATTAATGATCTCAGAAGCCAGGTGTGGCTGTGCATGTCAGTAATCCCATCACTTGGAAGTAACAACAGGGGGGCCAGGAGTTCATGGATAGCCTTGGCTACATACCTAATTCAAGGGTGGCTTGTGCTACATGAGACCCTAGAGAGAGGGAAGGAGAGAAAGAGGGAAGAAGGGAGTGAGGGAGGGAGGAAAGGAAGGGAGAAAGGGAGGGAGAGAGGAAGAGAGAGAGGGAGGGAGGGAGGGAGGGAGGGAGGGAGGGAGGGAGGGGGAGGAAGTGAATGCAAATGATTGAAAGACTGAAGAAAGGTAACTAGCATTTAGAGCATCCATGAGATGCTCTGAATGAACAACATATGCATCATATCTCTTTATAAGAAGAGGAGAAAGAAAAATGGGGAGAGAATGTGCCTGAAGAAATCATAGTTTACATTTCTTCAACCAAATGAAAGACATGAATAAAAATATACAAAGAGCCTGAAGAGGAGTTCAGAGACCCACACTGTCAAATGTTACCATGAGAAAGAGAATCTTGAAATGGGAGAGACTTGCCTTGTCACACACAATAGGGTTATTAGAGGATCTCTCCCTATGAACTTTGGAGACCATAATGCAGTGGACCAATATATCCACATTGTAAAAGAAGATAAAGCGCAGCAAGTGAGAACCCATAGTAGAGCTGTCCTTCAGACATGAGGAAAAAATTAAGATATTTCTAAATAAACAAAATCTGGGGGCTTAGTCACCACTGCCCCCAACTGGCAAGCGGTGTGACAAGGTGTCCTTCCAAAGCTGGGGGAGCGAGTCACCACTGCACCTGATTGGCAGTGTGCCAGGGACTGACAGGCCACTAGATGATACTCAGATGGTTCCATAGCCATGAACACAGAGGTAACTAATCTACAGGTAGGTGTTATTATACTTTTGAGTTAGCTTCATGATAACTCTGCTATGTAAGTTAGGAGAGCTAGAGACATCGCTAGGTAAAGGACTGTTTGCCATGTGAACCAAGCCAGCTTTGATGATGACCATGAAGCACAAGACAAAACAAAGGAAACCCTTCATGATACGGCAGACTGTTTGACTTGAAGTGAGGAAACCACTTGGATCTACAAAAGATACTTTGGTTCAATACCATTGAACTAGATACTTTAAAGCAGTTAAGGCTGAAACACCTCATTACTGTCGCTCTATATCTTTGATTATAACTAGGCTGTGGGTGTATTCATGTGGTGACAGGCTCTTCGCATTTCCTCTTTGTGAGCCTCTATCATACATAAGTCGTCCGTTTTTCCTGAGTTCTTCATTTTCTACACTGTTTCCTTGGTGCTCTCAGACTTCTGTTCCATTACCTGTTTTACAGGGGGTGGCTCTCGCTTGCTCACATCAATGCGGGGTAAATCGGGCATTCCAAACTTGTCTTTGTAGTACTGTCGGGTGAACGGATCACAGTCGTAAAGGAAAAAAGTTCTCCCGAGGATGGTGAGTGGCTTCCCCACAATGAAGTCTTTGGCCGTGTACCACTCCAGCACCTCCTGATCAGAGATTTCCAGCACACACTGAGGGAAGTTCTCTAATAGGACATGGGGTTAGAGGGATGAAGGAAAGTTCAGAGGAAGAAGGCTTAACACAAGAGCTGGGGATTCTTGACAGCTGGCTCTGGTTAAGGGTTGAATCCCCACTGATATGTCAAAGGAATATAAGGCTGTATATTTCAGTCTGACAATATTTCAACCTTTGACAAATACACAAATAATATATATTTTTCACAAAAAGTCTTACATTCATCTAGCACTATCATCAAAAGCCTGTGAGATCCACAGAATTAATACTTGGTCATATAAGACATATAAGAGAGTCGGATCTGGAAGGGACCTAAGTCACTTGGTTCTAACTGAAAACACAATTTTCCACATATTCAATAATTACTAGGGTCTGCCTGTACACAAAGGCACTGCTAACTACTTGAGGCTGCACAATTAACTGTGCAAAAACAAATCTTACCTTTGACGAGAAAATATCCTGTTTGTTGAGATAGTAAATAATAACATAGATAATGGGTTATTCTCCACACACACTCACAGCCACACTCATCACTGCCATCAGAACAGTATGACATGGTTATCCACATGAGGTAGGAAACAGGCAATTAATGGGACGATTACAATAATCCACTCACGTAGAAATCACCTCCAAATACTGAATAAATCTTGCATTTGGAAATAAGCCCAGTTTTACCTGTGTGTTATGATAACTAAGGGTTAACTTATTTCAGATGAATTTAATGCAGCATGGCCTCTGTGGACATCACAAAAGCCAGTCAATTCCGGTGCAGTACCACACTACATAATCATAATCACAAAGCTGGAATGCATGGAACCAGGCAGGACAGGACTCTCCTGATGGGTAATTACTGAGATGGAAAATTTAAAAAAAGAAAAAAGATGTTTTCTGAAGTATGATAAATAAACGCTCATTCAGCAGCCCTTTCACTTTTGCAACAGAACCATAAAAACATAAAAAATGTACATATCAATAGGGAACCAAGTGATGTTTTGATAAATGTACATATTGTGTGGGGATTAAATCAGCTTAAAGTGTGCTGATGTTTTATATCTCTATTGTAAAAAATAGTCAAAATGTTTCACCTTCCCCTTTGTTCTGTTCTGTTTGAGACAGGGCCTTGTTATTTAGCACAGACTTTCCCTGAACCTGTGGCAATTATCCTGCCTCAGCCTCCTGTGGGCTAGCACAAGCGTGACCTGGTGTGGTTGTCATGGCTTTCTGAAATACACAGTATGGACTTGTGGTCTACAGTTAGGTTGCTGTGCAGAAACACTGGTCAACATCTTCACATCTCTCCTCTCTACTCCTCTGTTCCTCCCTCCCTCCCTCCCTCCCTCCCTCCCTCCCTCCCTCCCTCCCTCCCTCCCTCCCTCCCTCCCTCCCTCCCCCTCTTATCCTGTTCAGCCATGCAGCTCAGTACCTTTTCTCAGAGCAGCATAGTTGTCCTCTGTTTCTTCTGGCTTCTCTGTGGCATTCTGCCCTGTTCTGGCTGTTCCCAGAGTTTTCTTAGTCTGGTAGCCCCACCCACACTTCCTGTCTGCCTTTGGCCAAGCAGTGCTTTTCATTAAACTCATAGGTGGGGACAATTATTTACAATGGAGCAACATAATCCCCCTACACAATATTCTTTTTTTCTTTTTGTTTTAAGGCAAGGGTCTCACTATAAAGCAGAGGCTATCCTGCCTTAGCCTACCAAGTACTCTAATTACACATGTATGCCAACTGAACCCCAGAAAGATCAACTTTATACTCAATGCACAATTGAGATCATGTGCTACTTATCTTTCTGATCATGGTTCATGTCACCCAACAAAATGATCTCAGCATTATTTTTATCACCATCAGCACCTTGTAACTGGAATTACATATGGTTTTGAGCTGCCATTCTGGGTGCTGGGAATTGAACCCATTCCTCTGATGGGGCAACTAATTCTCTTAATTGCTGAACTATCTCTCCAGACCCCAATAATGAATTCATATTGGAATGAAGTAAATTTTATTGTAGTTTTGAGTTGAAATTGTATGGTGATTATCAATTCTGAACACATTCATCTAATTATTGGCCAACTGTCTTTTTCAAAAAAAATGTGTATTTATCATAAGGAATGCACACCATGGCAAACACACAGAGGTCAAAGGACAACCCGTGGGAGTCAACTCACTCCTACCATGTGGGTTTCGGGAATTAGCTTCAAGCTGTCAGGCTTGGTGGCAAGTATGTTGACATGCAGAGCCATCTTGTTAGTTCTGTATAACTTGTTTATATATAACTATTCATCCAGGTCTATCTTCTATTCTTAACTGGGTGTTGTTTGTCTGTCCACCTGTCTGTTTTTGTTACTGAGCATTTACACCTTAGTTCTGTAGGTATTTTAGATACTAATTCCCTGCAGAAGTCTAGTTTGCAAATATTTTTTTCCATTCTATATGTTGTCTCTCCAAACTTCCTTTGTTTCCTTTGTAGCGCAGACATTTCTTAACTTCATAAATCCAATGGACATAATTTTGTTTCTGTTTCCTGGGCTTTGGGGATCACGTAAAACAAACATAACAAAAACCAAAAACCGTCTTGCTTTTTCCAGTGTCTCAAGCCATTTTCCTGTTTGTTTCATGCCTTGCAATTACATCATTACTCTCTCTTGGGTTACTTTTTGTAACTGGTAAAGGGGTACCCACGCCTTGTCTCTCATCTTAGAGAAGAAGTGTAGCTTTTCCTCACTCAGAATATATCATACATGATCCATATTGCGTTAATGTACATTCCATCTAAATATAATTTGTTTAGTGATTTTATTAAGAACAAATGTTGAATCTTATGCAATCATTTTTTGCAACTACTGAGATGGTCGTGTGGTTTTAATGGAGGACTTTATATGACTAATTTAGTCTTGGTGCTTGTTATTGGTCTGTTCATTTCTAAAAATTTCTTAGGCTGATTCTATCTTGGAAAAATTGCATGGGCTAGGAATTTGCCCATCTCTTCTAGATTATCTAATTTTTATGGCTAGGTGTTTATACTGTTCTGTAATGAGCTTTAAATGATACATATTTTCTTTCCAGTTATGTGCATGTATGTGTGTCTGTGGAGAGCAGAGGTGTCCGGTCCTGGAACTGGAGTTACAGACAATTGGGAGTCACTCTGCATAGGCACTAAGCACGTAACCCAGGTCCTGTGCAAGAGAGCGCCCTCTCTAGCCCGTAATGAACAGTGAGCTTTTGTACTGCTGTGGTAAATATTGCAATGTCTCCCTTCTCGCCTCTCATTTTGAGTTGTCTCTGCCCCTCAGTCCGGCAACAAGACAGTCAATGTCCTTTGTATTTTTTGAGGACAAGCAATTTTAATGAGCCTTTGTATGTTTTCTTTTTCTTTATCTTCATTTCATTTTGTTTTGCCTTCATCTGATCTCTCTCTCTCTCTCTCTCTCTCTCTCTCTCTCTCTCTGTGTGTGTGTGTGTGTGTGTGTGTGTGTGTGTGTCTGGGCAGAATCATCACAATGGAACCAGCCCCAGACTCCTAAACCACAAATATAAGCTTTTTAAATGAATGGATAATAAGAGTAAATTTTACTTTATGCAAATGTTATAGACTCTCAATTCACTCTGTGTTTTTACACTGCCTAATAAATGCTTCTTAAGACCTAACCATTTGCTTTTTATGTAAATCTTGTCTATCCTTCCAATTACTGTATATAAATCAAGATAATAAGCTGGGCATGGTGACACACACCTTGAATTCCAGCACTCACAAGACACTGCTGGTCTACATAGTAAACTTCATGCCAGCCAAGGTTATATAATAACACACTGTCTTTAAAAAAAAAAAAGTAGTAATTGAGCTTAAGAACCAAAGGCTAGACCACATATGATAAAATACACTGTACGATTAGAGCTCCATGGGCATTGGGGTTTAAGCCTGCAGTCAGTCCCAGGTACTTTAGAGACTGAGGGAAAGGGGGAGGCTGGGCTTCAGAGAGAGGTGAAGGCCAGCCAGCTTTGGAAACTTAGGGAGATGAGGCGCTCTCTCTCTCTCTCTCTCTCTCTCTCTCTCTCTCTCTCTCTCTCTCTCTCTCTCTCTCTCTCTCACACACACACACACACACACACACACAAAGGGGACTGGAGACATAGTGGGGTGGCAAAATGAAAACGCCTTGCTGGCATGCACAAGACTGAGTTTAATCCCCACTACCAGTGAGACAAAGAAGCAAACCTAACACTAAATGGGTTCCATTAAGAAGCCTTGCTCTACCCTTTTCTTAAATGGATCACCTGTGGCATGTTTCATTTTGTTTTGCTCTTATCTTATCATAATCAGAGTGTCCAGGAGGCATGCCTGAACTAAGAGGCAAATTATAAAGAAAGTTGCAGGAAAAAAAAACATTGTTAAAACCGGAGGAAACACTGAGAGAGCCAAGTACCAAGGAGTGACCAAACGGACTGCTAACTACCTAGAACCCCCAAACCTCCCAAGTAACAGAGCTTTAACCAAACTTACTTGCATTCTCCACCAAAATCTTGGGCATGCGCTGGCGGTTCATGAGCAGTGGGAAGGGATCCCTTCCGTTGTTCCGCTCATGGACCTCTCGGATCTCCACTGTATCATCCATGAGGTAGTAGTGAATGATGTAATGTCGGCATTCCCCAAACAAGCTATCTGTGTCGTCCCAGATGGCATAGAATCGAAGAACCTTTGAGGAGTCCAAAGTGATGACTTAAGATTCCAGAACAGAGCCTTAACCTCGCTATGACATGTGTCTATTAGACAGTGGTGAATATCAGCTGAAACACTTTCAGAGGGTAAAAAATCAAGGATAGAAAAATATCTCAAGTCAGGTACTACATATTAGCAGTTAAAAAAAAAATAACACAAGGCTTCTAAATTTGTGCCAAGACAGGAGACCTTACTTTGGCCCCAGATTTTCATCTGGGAAAGAGAGGCTGAATGAAGAGAACAGTGGGGTTTTGCCCCTACAGGTAACGTACGCAGAGTAACAAAGATACATGGTGAACTTCATATATAGAACTGGTGTGGAAAAAATTCTCATTAATGAACCTATTTTCTTTTGATATCATCAAAATACATCCATTAGTGACAGATGGGCACACTCTTCTAATTTTTAAAGAGCAGAAAGCCCGGGATGGTGGTGCACAGCTGTAATCTCAGTACATGGGTTGCAGAGGCAGGAAGAACATGTGTTCAGATCCAGCTTGGGATACATAGCAAGTTTAAGACCAACCTGGGATCTTCAGTGAGACCTTGTCCCAAACACAAAAAACAAAGTCTGATGTGATGATATACCTTTAATCTCAGAATTCTGGAGGCAGAATTCACAGAATTCCTGTGAATTTGAAGCATCTCCACTCCCATAGTGAGTCCTGATCCAGTAAGAACTATACTGAATAAAACTGAATAAAAATTATTATATCCAATAAAACAAGATAAAAATAAAGTAAAATAAACAAAATCTCAATTCTAAGTCTATACTAACACTGGGTAGAACTTACTGAAGAAAAAGTTAAGCTTTCAGGAAGTTAAGACAAAAATTTCAGAGCAATCTCTATTATTAATTCTTATCCCCTTTATCAGTGACTGAAGATTCAGATCTACTTCTCCACTGTAGCTCACAGGGGTTGGGGCTGAAAACCTGGGCAGAGTCAGAAAACACTCAGAGCATTCTGCTCTCTAACACTAAGGCAGTATTCATCAGGGATGCATTTGAGATGGGGTTCCTGGGAAATCAATGAGAAAAACTTTTAATTAACTACTTTATTTTATAGCTATTTGGTATCAGAACATGTAACAGATTTAAACTTTTCCTCCAGCTCACCTAAGCCTTCCCAGAAGATTTCGTGGGATGAACTCATTTGGGGGATAGTGTGCCAGCTGGCTTGGTTGTCAACTTGACACAAGCAGAAGTCATCAGAGAGGAGGGAGATTCAACTGAGAAAATGTCTTTTAAAGATGCAGACACAAGCAATTAATGGTTGATTCTGGAGGACCCAGCACATTGTGGATAGTGCCACCCTTGGGCTGGTGGTTCAGGGGTCCATATGAAAACAGTCTGAGCAAGCCATAAGGGACAAGCCAGTAAAAAGCACCCTCCATGGCCTCCACATCAGTTCCTGCCCTGTTTAGTTCCTGTCCTGACTTCCCCCAATGATGAGCAGTGATGTGGAAATGTAAGCCAAATAAACCCTTTCTTCTTTCTTCCCCAAGTTGCTTTGGTCATGGTAATAGTCACCCTAACTAAAACAGGAGGAAAGAAATGGGAAATTTGAAATGGAAAGACAGAAGCAAATGTATGTGGCTCAGGAATTGCTTTACCATGTGAACGTATGGAGGGATTCACAAGACAATGCCATGAATGCCTTTATAATATTTCTAATAATAAAGCTGAGGGCCTGCTAGGTAAAGGAACTTGCTGCCAAGCCTGACAACCCAAGTTCAATCCCCAAGACCCACTCAACAGATAAGTAAACCAGTGCCCAGAAGTTGTCTTCTGACCTTTTCCAGTAGGCTGTGGCATGCACAACATACATTTACACATCCCCTAATTAATAAAATGTAATAAAAATTTTAAGATGATAAAAAGTAGAAATCTAGGCATTGGAATACTTTTAGCCCTACAAGAAACCAATATGTAACAATGGTTAAATTACACGTAGGGTATCAAGACATCTTTCTAATAAACACATATCCACACTCAAACAGGAATAAACCTACTCTTTGGGTCACTTACTTGTTTGTCAAAGGTGAGAAATTGCTTCAGTTGGTCAAAGTCTGAAGGGGTGACATATTTACGAACAGGTTCTTTCCGGAGTTCAGTGTAAGGATCCAGAGCCATCTTCTCTGGTGGATTTAATTCAATTCCTTGACTTTCCAAAAATTCCTATAATTTCAGAATTAATGTCAATATCCTTCTAAAGGTTTTAAATGCCATAAACTAATGGTCTGAAAATAAGTATAATGGAACAAATGACTTATTGCCAGATCGGGCATGTCCTGGAGATCCTATCTCTAGTGACCCTCACTCTACAGTGTAGACAAAAGCTGATAACTTCCTGAAGTATTCATTATTATATTTATGTTAAGCTAGTTGCAAGGCATCATGGTAAGATAACTGAGCATCTTAAATATGAACTTATATCAATGAAATTAGGTGCCTAGGAATAAAATTCTGGCATTGTTTTAAGACAAGCATCTGGTACTCAAGCATAGTCTACAAAACACGTGTTTCACTTTTGTTTTGGAGGCAAATGGTTAAGATGGAATAATGTTCCCAAACTTTCTACTTCACTTAAGTATATAATTACTTAAAAAAAATATCTAAGACAAAGTTGGCATTGGCTTCCTAATATTTATACTGTTACTAAAGAAAGGTGCATATATGCACATCCATACAAATACTGTCCTGCTTAGTAACTCCCACACAGTCACCAGTGTCCTTCCCATTCACTAATAAATGAAGCGATGAAATTTATCCCACCAGCTAGGGCGCTGCTGTGGAGTCACAGCCCACACACACTCCACTATACCTGTGTGAATCGGTCACAGTCAACAATTCGGAAGGTTTTGCCATAAATGGTGATGTTGATTCCCCGATTGAGGTCTTTCCAGTGGTAATGGTCTCCCACATCATTCTTGGCTAGCCGCTGGCGCTTGATTAGCTTGCCTTGTGGGATCCCAGAGTTCTCTACAACCGGCTCTATGACAGACATGCTGTCATCCTCAAGGTAGTAGTAAATGTTCACTTGTCTGATTCGATAGTGTTCCTTGGTTGACATAGGAACATCTTCTTGGAAGTAGGCATTAAATTTCAGCACCTGTAACACGTAAGAGAAGGGTTTTCATTATCATCAGAGAAACACAAGCTACTGTCCTTCAAAGAGAATGGAGGAGAAGCCACCAACACACCATAGACTCACTGGGCAGCATCTGAGAAAGTCCCCTCAGTATGCCCAGAAGCACGTGCATTCTATATAGATCAAAACTTATTCCTCATTCTATGTGAAGTCAGAATGGCTTACTGAGTGCACATTTAAATAAAAGCATATATTAATGTGCTGTGAGATTACTTTCCATTTCTGGTACTTTATTTTATCCAGTTTTTTTTTTTTAATGTTCAGAGAGACAAGACACTAGAATAATGTCCTATGTAGTACAAAGTTTACCCAGACCTCTACTTAAGTATGGGGAGAATGGAGAAAATTTAGAAATCCTCAAATATATGAGAACTTAAATTACAGATTTTCAAAAAGTAATAAATAAAGATAAAAATCAAAAGTAACTGGCTACTGCTTAGGAAAACTGTGAATGTAAAGGAGGGAAGTCCTTAAGATTCCAAAAAGGAAAGATGAAGGGGACACATTCAGTGATGTATTTAAAGGGAAAAGAGAGAAAGGAGCAATTTTAAAGTAATACTTTGAGTCAAATGTAAAAAATTCAAAAGAAGATCACTTTGGTAACACATAAACAACTGGGTGTGTTTGAACTACAGATTTATAAATATACAAAATATTAAAGTCAGAATCCATCAGATGACAGCCTATGTTGGAGAGAATGCAGAACAAGGGAAACACTCCTCCATTGTTGGTGGGAATATAAACTTGTACAGCCACTCTGGAATGCAGTATGGTGGTTCCTCAGAAAACTGGGAATCAATCTCCCCAAGGATCCAGCAATACCACTATTGGGCATATACCCAAAGAATTCGTACCCCAAATGCATTAGCTCACTTTTGTTCATAGCAGCATTATTTGTAATAGCAAGAACCTGGAAACAACCTACATGCCCCTGAACTGAAGAATGGATTAACAAACTGTGGTACATCTACACAATGGAGTACTACTCAGCAGTAAAAAAAAAAAAAAAAAAAAAAAAAAAAAAAAAAAAAAAAAAAAAAAAAAAAAAGACATCCTAAAATTTGCAGGCAAATGGATGGATTTGGAGAATATCTTCCTGAGTGAGATATCACAAGCCCAGAAAGATAGGCATGGGATGTACTCACTCATAAGTGGATTTTAGACAAAAAGCAAAGAGCTGAAAATACAACCTCTGAACAGCCTAGGATCAGAAGGAACTTGAGACATCTAGAGATTTCCCTAGGAAGAGAAAAGAGAGAAGATCTCCTTAGCCAATGTGGGGTTGGAAAGAGACCGGGTGCTAGGGAAGCTTCCAAGAACTCACTGGATGTCCCTGGCTAGGTCTCCAACCAATAGTGGAGGGGGTACCTAAACAGGACTTCCCCTATAAGCAAATGAATAACCACCCTAAGTGTCATTTTAGAACCTTCATCCAGCAATGAATAGAAGTGGAGGCAGAGATCCATGGCTGAGCACTGAACCAAGCTCCAGGTCCTGAGAATGGGGGAGGAGAATCTATATGAGCAGGAGGGGGATAGGGATTATGAGGAAAATTCCCACAATGATGGCTGGCTGGAACTCTGGGGAGCTCACTGAATCACGAAGAGCCACTGGGGAACCATCGGAAAAAGGAGCTGAACCCTTCAAGGGTAGGCAACTGTCAACTGGCATGGGCAGTGTGTGGAGCCTCGAGGGGTGGGATCAGACTGTGTTCGTGTGCGTGAGCTGGCACCTTGGAGCCCATTAACTGCAGAGGAACACCTAACCCAGTCTTGATACTGGGATGAGGAGATTGGACCTGCCTGGAGTGGATGTGCCGTGCTGAGCTGACCCACCTTGGGACTTCTTGCCTTTTTCAGGAGGGGATGGGGAGGGGGCATGCTGAAGGCTGACTGGGAGGGATTGGGAGGAGAGAAGGGAGGGGGAGCATGGGAGAAAAGAATTTTTAATAAATAAATTTTTAAGATGTAAAAAAAAAAAAAAGAAGAAAGAGTTCCAGACTCCAAAAAAGGAGCGACTGAGACACGTTGCTCTTATAGGTTTTTAGGATAGCATCATCTGTGCTAGGTAGGATGAGAACTTGATAACATGTAGGAAGGAGGGGAAAATAATATTTAGGTACTCTGCTTGAAAATGTATCTTTTCACTGAATTTTACAGTGGCCTTGGCTCCTGGTGGTATGTTCAAACCTCCTGAGTTTGTAGAGATCATATTACTTGTTTAAACTTTGAAAATGATAGTGGAAACTACAAAGAAAACTTGGCTTGGCATCCCATAGATGTGGGGAGAAAGTGTCCAGCATGGACACTCAGAATCCACACCGACAGTGGGTAATGCTGGGAGTCTAAAGATGCAGAGGCTAAGCGTAAAGAAGAGGTCACCCAGGTGACGGTTTTCCACCCTCAGGAGCAGCCTATGGCTGGAGTCTGGAGTTCAGTGAGATCAGAGCTGAAAAATAAACCCTGACAGTTGTCTGCACTGAGGAGACAGCTGAATCCACCAAAGTAGCTGAGATCTCCTTTGAAGGAAAATTCCAGAATGATAACAGAAATTTACAAATGCTTACGCCAAGGAGGCAGGGAGACCAGAGAGCAACCTAATAGGCAGGAGTGGAGAACCAGGTGAGTGAATCATCATGTGTAGGAGCTAAGAGCGGAGCCTGGGAAGCGAGGGAGGAATAACAGAGAGCTGAAACAGCCTAGAAACAGAGCCATGAACACGTGACCAAACTCTGCAAACAGGGCATCACTGTTGTCTTTGAGAAAGCAGTTTGGGGCTCAAGGATGGGATAAAATTCTCTTCCAAAAGGAGGCATAGACAGGAGGGGTTTTGTTGTTGTTTGTGATAAGATGAATGTTACTAGAGAAAACCTAAAGTGTTTGAAATAGAAATAGCACCAATGAAGAAAGCGTGGGTGAATGAATAAAATCTTGTACAAAAAAATCACCAACAAACAGATGTTCTCACGCTATTTTGTACTTCATAGGAATTTAGGACGCTCTGTTGCAGCATAGGTGGGGATCAGAGCAGCTGGACACAAGGGCAGCATAAATGTAGGATTTGGAATTCAGGCAACTTTTAACTGTATTTGGAAAATATTCTGGGGAAGTCTATAGGGAATTATTTTCTGTAATCTGCTTCCTGCCTAGAGAAAGCCCCTTTCAAGGGCCAGTTCTGCTGTCTGTGACTGAGTGTTAAGGCATCTGAACAATTTTCACTCAGAATACTCAAGGCATTCTGTGGTTTACTGGTAACATTTCTGCACGTGGTCAAGTCTTAGTAATCTGAAGTCAAGGTGTATTCTAGAATCCCAGACCATACCTTTTTGTCAAAAGCCACATGAGCAGGAACAAACTCTGCAGGTGGAGCCTGCTTGGGTGAACCATAAGTTAAGATGGGTGCTTTGTTGGCCAATTCATCCAGCTCAGCCTGAGACAGCTGGTTGTAGTGGAGCCGGTCCCCACCTATCCCCACGGTTGGACGTCGGACCACTGCATAGCCATTTCTGTAGCCAAGTGTCTGGCTTCTGTGGAATGCTGTTTTCTGAAGAAAAGATTTATGCCATTATAACCTCATCCAAATCTTTAAGTAAAACAACTAACTTCCTAAAGTATCATGGCTTAAAGTTTTACTTTAAAATTACTATTTTTAAAATTATGTGTATGTGTGTAGATGCCCTCAGATTCCCTGGACCAAGATGGGTATTAGCCACTTGATGTGGATGCTGGGAATTGAACAGGGGTCCTCTACAAGAGCAGTTCTTGCTCTTAAAGGCTGGGCCATCTCTCCAGCTTCAAACGTTTGCTTTTTTTTTTTTTTTTTTTTTTTTTTTTTTTTTTTTTTTTTACCATCAGTATGTACAGCAAAACATTCAGTTGCATTAAGAGGGCATTTTAAAAAAAAAAAAATTATTTACATCCTAGCCACAGTTTCCCCTCCCTCCTTCCTTCCCACTCTCTCTCTCCTCCTAAAAGGGTATTTTAAATCAAAACATCTGGTCAGGACCAAGGAGGGAAGCAAAAGCCACCAAATAAAACAGCCTTATTCTGTGATGTCTGGCTTACCTTACCTCTACCACACCACTCCAACTACACTATAATTTATTTTTATTTTTGCTAATCTTGTTTTTCTTCTACTCTTGGAGGTCACGGACAATAGCCTTAGAAAAACCTGGTTTTCTGAATTTTAATTTTTCCTCCAACAACAGCCCTTCTTATTGTATTGCAGCCCTTATTACCTTGACACTGATACAGTCATCTAAGTCTTTGGAAAGTGGTTGCCAGCAGATGCGTAAACATCCAGTAATCCTGCCTTTATGTACTGATTTTTAAGGATACATTTCAAAATTATGGGAAAGTATGATATGCTTGAAGCTGATTGTAACAGTGACTAATATATGCACGTATATATGATACTTAAATCTTGAAAACAATCTAAATGACAAACAAAGAAGAAGGAAAATGGTGGAACTTTCACTCATTGGATTACTATCCAGGAATTAAAATAGCTTTTAATACTATGCAGCAGCCTGGTGAAGTATTTACAATTTGTTAAAACAAAAGGAAAGAACATCATATAAAATTATATAAATACACTATAATATAAGCATACAAACTGGATTTGGTGAACATTCTGTATTCTATATTTCTGAATTATGCTCATATTCTGCAATGAATATACATTTGTTTGTCATTGGAAACGTAAAAGATTAAATAAAGCGATAGAATGAATTTGAAGTTATATTAATTTAGTGAGTTTTATGGTTTTGTGGGGCTTATTTTCAAATTGCATATAAGTAATATAATTATTTATTATGCAAACATTATTTATAAATAATCACAAGTTTTATTTGTATTAAGAATTAAGATTTACTTATCTATCTCCTAATTTCGTTGGAGTCCAGCCTACCATCTTCAAGGTCTATATTACCATCAAAGGAACAGCAGTGTGGACTTCTATTAAAAAAGTTATGGAGCAGAGACCTTTCTTTAAGGGTCACCTGCTCTGGGTCCCAAGTCATTTGGCAGAAGTTGTGAGCTATGTTATGCATAACACATAGACATAGAATAAGATGTCGGGCAATGTGCACAGGTTCGAGTTCCTCTTTACAACTCCTGATACAGAGGCAATCTCACTAGAGGCTGAGAATATATCTTGGTGATGATGTGCTTAGATGTCTCTCTGATATTTCAAACTTTCTCAGAGATCTATCCCTGAGTTTCATTTATTCATGCAACACTTCACTGGTGAAGAGTCAGTGCCCACAATTTTCAAATTTCATGTAAGGATAATTAGACAGTCACTTGGTATACTGCATATGAATATGTCCAAGTCAGTTCATTTTTTCATATAAATATTTAAGGTCTGGTGTTTCTAGCTACACCTGTATAGTCTCCCAAATCAACTCAGCTCTGTTGTATGGGTAACCCACGCTCATTAACACCAAATAATTAAGCTGATTCTGTGTAGCATAGGAAATGTCTACAATTTTTAGATGACATAAAATAAAAAGGTTCACTGAGACAGAAAATCTATGGCTCTGGCCAGGCACGGTAGCTCACACCTTTAATCCCAGCATTTGAGAAGCTGTAGTTTGAGATTATTGTGAGTCTGAGGGAAGCTTAGGTTACATAGTGAACTCCAGGCCAGCCTGGCTAATAATGGGAGAGACCATGTCTCAAACAAACAATAGAGAAATACACTTAGGAAGTTCATATCATTTTAAAAAGTGACCATGTTTTGTTGTTTGTTTGTTTGTTTTTTGAGACAAGGTTTCTCTGTGTAACAACCCAACCTTAGTTGTCCTGGAACTCATTCTGTAGACCTGCATGGCCTCCAGCTCACCGAGATCCACCTGCTTCTGCATCCCAAGTGCTGGGATTAAAGACAAGCGCCACCAGCAACTAGCTACCATGTTATATATAATGCAAGACACGTCCCATTGAAATTTAAATTGATGCCTCCTAGAAAACAAGTAGACTGAATACTTTTCCTTAAGAAATGTAAAATTTAAGGGTCTGAGCTATTAGACTATACAAATATAAATTATTACTGGCTCTCCTGTGCTCATCACTTGTGGGGATGTGTTTCAAATTTAATTTAAAAAAAAAAAAACAATTTGAGATATCAGAGGGATCTACCCCACAGTCAGTCTAGAAGGATCAGGCAGTGGCAACTCACATGTTTAATACCAACACAGGGAGTGGTGACCTACACCCTTAATCCCATTAAAATCTGAGTTTGAAGTCATCTTAGTTTACAGAAGGAGTTCCAGGCTCTCAGGCAGGAAGTGGTGGGATCACACCTTAACTGAGTGAAGAAGGTATTTAAGGCAGGCATAGAAAGACAGAGGAGGCAGAAGAAGCCAGGAGGAGCAAGGCTGAGGAAGCTGGAAGACAGTTGGGTGAGATCTGACTGCGGTGTTTACTCTCTGATATCTCAGACTGTTTTTATTAAATTTGAAACATATCCCCACAATCACTCTACTGAATCACAATGTTGATTCTCCAGAATATTTTTTGTGACTCTGTTACAATTAAAACAAATGCTGAGTGCATTCAAGAGCTGGAGTTGGGGGTATAGCTTAGTTGGCAAACTGTCTGCCCTTCACTCACAAACCTCTGGCTTTGGTGACCTGACTGTAATCCTAGTACACAGGACCCAGAGGATAAGTTCAAGATCACCCCAAGCTATATAGTAGGTTTGAAGTTAACCTGAGTTACACAAGACCCTGTCTCAAAATAAATGAATAAATAAACAGTTAAACTATGTCAAGAAGAAATAAAAACCCAAATTATTGTTGTAACTGGGCTCTAATCTGAGGCATTTTTATTTTGTTGGTGGTAGGGGCATGTTTTGTGTGTGTGTGTGTGTGTGTGTGTGTGTGTGTGTGTGTGTGTGTGTGTTGTACACATGCCTGTTTGCACATGTGTAAGCATACATGTGAAAGACCAGCATTTACATGGGAAGGCTGCATCAAATAAAGGCTAGTCTAGCTAATCAGCTTCCTGGGGTTTCCATAGGTTCTAGTGACCAAAATCCACACCTCAAATATGAGCAGCGAGCACTTCATGCTCTGAACCACCTTCCCAGCCTGGCTCATGCTTCCTGTTCATGCTGTTCTTCTTCTGGATGGTTTGGATAAGTTGTTGTTTGGAGATAGGAACTGGCTATGTAATCCAGGCTAAATTCAAACTGGCCATCCTCATGCCTTAGCTTCCCAAAAGCTGTGGTCAAGGATGTGCACCATCACACTGGATTTGTCTTTAGTTTAATTTCATCTAGACAGTGACTAAAAACAGCTGGGAGGGAAGGGAGCAAAATGAATAGGATCCCTTTGTGTTGGCATGCCTTTAACCTGAACATCTCTGGAGGCTGAGGCAGGTGGTTTTCAAGTTCAAGGCTAGTCTGGGCTGCATATAAGATACAACAAACACTCCCACCCCAACACACAGTCTGAAAAGAAGTCACATATATATGTAAAATATTACATATATATGATTATACATATTATATATATGACTTTATATATATATATTATATGAATGTAAAACACAGGCTGTGAAGAGAGAAAACACCAAGCGGTCCATGCCACTGAGTAAGTGAGGTGGGAGAAATACAAAGCAGAGAGGGCACACTTCAAAGAGAAACTACAAGAAAACCAAGGGATTCAATTGCAGAAAGGACCGAAGCTACAGAGAAAAGTGACTTTTAACTCAGAAGCCCGGAGACTCAGGGAAAAGGCCCGATAGAAAAGCTGTGCGTGGAAAGGCTGTGTATACACATAGGGAAGTGAACTGAAAGTCAGTAATCCTGAGGATTCAGAAGAGGTCGGGAATGAGGTTGCTGGGGAGAGGAGGTAGAAGAGGATGAAGGCAAAGAGGGTAGGGTAAGAATGCATCCGGGGAGAGGCTGTAGAAATTTTCTGGGGTAATCGGGCCAGGAGGCAGGTAGGTGGGGCAGGAAAGTAAGAACAGGGTCGCAGCGAGGACCTAGAAAGAAGCTCTGTGGAACCAAGAGGCAGAGGCTCGTATGCAAGAGGCTGGTAAAACCTGCGTGATGGAGCAGGGGCGCGCGAAGTGGAGAAGCCTCCCGAGTGGCCCTCACCGTGGAGTCTGTAAAGGACGAGCCTGGGAGAAAGGGCAGGCCGTGCACCGGGTTAGTCACCATCGCAGCTCTGCAGCCGCTGCCACGGTTGCCTTCTGCCGCTCGGGTTACCCTGGCAACAAACAGCATCCACGCGCCTCTCCAGACTCCATGGTAACGCCAAACACTAGGGAGGGAGGGGGGAGGCGCTGGAGGGGTGAGTGGGAGGGAACGGAGGCCAAAACTGCGCGTGCGTGCAGTGCGTGCGCGCAGGATTCCTGAGGCTCAAGGCCACAGGACGGGCCTAATGAGTGTGACGAAGACGGCTCCGCCCCTTCCTTCCCCACCCCTTCTCTTCCTCCTCAACCCCACTTGATGGCTCCCAGAAGATGCAACCAAGGAACGGTTTCTAGGCAAGGCCGAAGGGGGAGGCTGGTGTCTTCAGGCCTTGTCTCTTGCAGTGATGATGTCTAGGGATTGGAGCACATCCTTTTAGATGAGTTACAGAGAAGTTCCTTTTCGCTCCGTGGTAGTCCTTCCAAGCGCTCAGGAACTCTTTCCTGACGCTCCTGGTTCACACACTGTATAAATGGTTGCTCCCCAGTGAAAGTACGGATTACTTCAAACTCGTGCTTCTTGGGGCCGGGGCAATGGATTAGATTATAACTGACTGCTCAGGCATGATTTGGACCCTCTCCCGCCTGCACTTTCCCTATCCCTTTCAGGGGGCTTCCTGGTCCCCTTTCAGATATCTATTCCACCACCTGATCCTGCAGGCTGTGTGCTGAGTCTCAGGACTAGACTGAGTATCTCCTGACTGCAGAGCAGTAGAGTGCCTGTCTCAGTTCCTGCTTTTTACCTACAGAAGCGGTGATACACCAGAACCACAAAGGAAGGAAGCATCTTCAAAGAGAGAAACTGAGCCACAAGAAAGAAGCAATTAAGGACAGTGAAATGGCACAGAGTATGGCACTTTCTGGAAAACTATTTTTTAAAAAAAATAATAATCCTGTTATATCAAGAAATATCAGGAAAAGAAACCACGTATCCATCAGCACTGAGAGTTTAAGGGGAAAAAAATGACTTAAGCCCAAATGCCCAGGGGTTTGGATTTATTGTGTGTTATGTTTTCCCAGATGTCTGATCTTCCAAATATGTGTTTCTGACCTTCGAATTTAGAGACACGGTGGAGTAGTAAGCCTGAGAGAGAAGATATAACTCAGCATCATGGGTAGTACTGCTGCCACCAGTTCAGATGGCAGCTGGTCAGGCTTCTCTAGAAGAACAGAACTGATAGGGTGAATTACACACACACACACACACACACACACACACACACACACACACACACACACACACACACACACACACAGGATTTATTAGAGTGGCTTTACCAGCTGTGGTCCGGTTGGTCTAACAATGGTAACAATGGCTGTCTACCAACAGAAGGTCCAAGAATTCAGTAAGTGTTCAGTAAATGTCTCGCTGGCCTTTGCTATATGCCAGAATCTCTTCCTTATTTAAGTGGGCTCTAATGCTAGTGAAGGAATGCACTCGTTATCAAGAGTGAGAGCAGGCAGGCTGAGAGCACACTTCTTCCATGGCATATATACGGGCTACCAGCAGAAGTTGTGACCCAGATTGAAATTGGATCGTTCCACCTCAGAAGACCCAGATTAGAAGTGGATCTTCCCACTTCAAATTAATTAAGAAAAATCCTTCACGGGTGTGCCCAGCCACTTGGGTTTTAGTTAATTCCAGTTGTAGTCAAGTTGACAACCAAGAACAGCCACCACGACAGCTTTGCCTTTATGGCTGCTTACCAAAGCAAATCTTCCTCTGGGTTTCAAACCGACATGAGGCTCCAAGGGCCAGGATAAGAATACAGTAAGTGGCATCTAATGCCACCAGTGGTGACTATTACACTTACCCGTAAATTTTTTTCTAGTACCTCTTCATTTCTCCTTCCTCTTGCCTTCCTCTTCATCCTCCTCCTTTTCTCCTCCTCCTCTGTCTTTTATTGTTCCTTTTGAGATGGGAGTCTCATTATGTATCCCTTGCTGACCTTGTGGAACTCTCTATGAAGACCAGACTCACAGAGATCTCCCTGTCTATGCACCATCATCCCCAGTATCAGTGCCTCCTCTTCTGCCTCTTCTTTGGGCAGTCTGGGTTGTGTGTGCCACCAGACCCAGCTCTCTTCCCTTTAAAAATACTTCTTCCTCATTTCTTTTTCTTGTGTACTTAGATTAATTAGGACTCCCCTGTTATTTAATTAAAATTTTCATGAACTGATTAGCACCCACTGCAGTAAAAGCACCTGCAGTAACTGAAACCTTAAAAGCACCTGCCATTGCACTGTACCTTAGACATTGACTAGAAGGGTGACTGGGAGAATTAGTCATGATGATGAACTCAACTCCAGTTTTCTACTCTTCTGGACTTCACCACTGCTGGGAAGCCAACATCACTGGTAACTAACTCATTGTGGTGAGCTTAATCCTTACAGACCCACTGTGGTCATTTGAATGTAATAAACCCCCATATCTCATAAGGTGTAGTAGTTTGAATGTAATTTCCCCCTATAATCTCATAGTGAGTGGCACTATTAGGAGGTATGGCTTTGTTGGCATGGAAGAAGTATGTCACTGAGGGAGTGGGCTTTAAGGTATCCTATGCTCAGGATACCACCCAGTGTCTCAAGTCTCCCGGTTGCCTGCAAGATGTAGGACTCTTAGCTACTTCTCTAGAACCATGTCTGGCTGTAGGCTGCCATGCTCCCTGCCACGATGATAATGGAATCAACCTCTGAAACTGTAAGTGAACCAACTCAATTATATATATCCATTTATAACAGCTGCTGTGGTCATGGTATCTATTCACAACAATAAAAACCCTAACTAAGACATAAGGAGAGGCATTATTGGAGGTGTGGCTTTGTTGGAGTAGGTGTGGGCTTGTTTGAAGAAGTGTGTCACTGTGGAGGTGGGCTTTGAGGTCTCACATGATCAAGATATTGCCCAGTGTCTCAGTTCACTTCCTGTTTCCTTCTGATCAAGATGTATCGAGCACCATGTCTGCCTGCACACTGCCATGTCCCACCATATGATAATGTATGGTAAGATACCTCAATGAAATGTTTTCATTTATGAGTTGCATGGCCATGATGTCTCTTCACAACAATAGAAACCCTAACTAAGAACCTCAAAATCTCCCCCATCCAATTTAGTTCTTTTAAAGGAAATACCAGCACATATAAATACACTTAGAAGCCTTTCTGGCTGATATTCATGGTTGCTCTGAACCTGTCTTCCCTGGTTTGAGCGGGGAAGGAGCTTGTGTACTTGAAGAATAAGTCACACATAGCCTATTGCTCATGAAGAATCTGTGTTTGAGGAGTCAAGTGCTTTCCTTTCCTAGAAAAATCCTACTAGTCAAATGGTTACTAGTCAAGTGTCTTTTATGTACTTTTGTACAGCAGAAGCACATGAGTAATGACAACTTCTGTGGTCTGTGACATTTTAAAAGTTAGCATCCATTAGAAGGGAGGAAAAGTCGGGCAGGGTTGCTGCAATAGTTTGAACATCCTCTGTCCACTCTGGTGCTGATGTTGAAATTTAGTTGATATGGTAATGGTGATGGTGGTGGTAGAAAGTTTTGCCTTTAAGATGAGTAGGTCATGATGTATCTGTCTCCTGGATGGATTGATGCCTTTGTCTTGTGAACAAGTTGTGACTATTACAAGAAGGGGTGTTATAAATCAAAGTTGCCCTTTTCTTTTGCTTCTTCAGCTTTCCAAAAGTTAGTTTGTAGCACCTTAACACTGAGTGAATGTAGTCACCACATTGTTAGACTGTCCCAGCCTTCAGAAACAAGAGTCTTAAGAGCCCTCTGTTCCATTTGGCTATGGTGTAATGCCTAGGAGACGGGAGCAACTTTGAGGTTAAACTGAGCTTCACAGTGAGAATCTGTCTCAAAAACCAAACCAAACAAACAAACCAAAAGAAGCAAACCCAAATAAGATGGAAAAACTATAAAAGCTGAAGGAAATGGAGGATGCTGTGCAATGTTGTCTTTAGGGCATGATATTCCAGTGACTTCACCTACTGTAAATAAAAAGGCAAAGCCTAAGGCTCAAAGTATAACTAGGGGTCATTTAATTTACCTCCACGGAGGGGGGCTAGTCAGCTAAATACTTTTACTCTTCTTGGGATAATGATAATTATAGTAGCCAATGTAAAGTAAGTTAGAGTGTAGATGTCTAGCCCTAGAGTCAATATATGATGAACTCAGAGAGGAAATTGATATTATAATCAATATCCACACTGTAGAGGTTGGAAGAAGAAGGGCCCCATAGGCAAATCTATTTGAATGCTTGCTCATAAGGGATTGGTACTCCTTGAGAAGGATTGGGTTAAGTATGGCCTTGTTGGAGGAAGTGTGTCACTAGGGGGTGGGCTTTGAGGTTTCAAAATCCCAGCCCAGCCCCACGGTCCCTCTATTCCTGCTGCCTGTGGATTTAAATGTAGAACTCTCAGCTACTCCAGCACCGTGTCTGTCTGCTTTCTTCTCTAAGAGTTGTTGTTGTGGAATACTCTTTTTGTATATTGTAAAGATTTGAATTGGTTCCAGGCAGGAAGTACAGGTGGGACAGCCAAGCTAAGGATGCTGGGAGGAAGAAGGGTGGAGTCTGAAGTCTCAAGGAGACACAGAGAGAAGCAAGATGGGCATCCCATACTGAGAAAAGGTGCCAAGTCATATGGCAAAGCATAGATAAGAAGTTATCAAGTAACAAGCTTGAGCTATTGGCTGAACATTTGTAATTAATACTAAGTATCTGTGTCAATTATTTGGGAACTGGCGGGCGAGAAAGAAAAAAAGCCTGCCAATAAGTTATCATAATCATGGTGTCTCTTCATAGGAATTAGACATCCATGCACTCAAGTAAGACATTCATGTACTCAAAATATTATTTTTCATCCAAGTAATAAGAGACAGCATGCAAAAGTAGAAATAATGCTAAATTCAGTTAGAATTAGAACATTCAATTTTACATGCACTAAGAATCAAAACAAATGCTGGCAGAAAATAGGGTCACCCCTTCCTGCAGGTCAGAAAAAGATGTATTAAAGTTTTGTTTGGTTAAAAGCATAGTAATGCCTGGAGCTAGGGCTGATAATAAGAAAAAAGGTACGGATGTAATAAGAACGGATTGTGTGGGTAAGGAGTTTGATACTGTCGTGACAAAGGGTTATACTAGTAATTTTAGTAATAAAATTAATTGCACCAAGAATTGATGACACATCGGGTATGTGAGAGAGAAAACGGTTCAATAGATGTTTTGCCATGGTCTAGGTTTCCCACTAACAGTGGATGTGCAGTTTATCCTGCACCTGCTCTTGTTTCAGCTATAGGGAGAAGTCAGAAATGTGTATTATTAATCCAAAGGAATGCTGTACAAGGAGTGCCAATCACTCAAGATACCAATTAGTTACTGATTATTGCATAGATTACTATGAAAAGTTTATAACAAATCCATGGGCTATAAAGACAGCATTGTACATAGTTATCACCTAATAGGGTTTCTGATTGGTTGGTCTAATTTTGCTCATATTAGACGACTTATGGTGGTGCCTCCTTTCCCTACTCATTCCCTAGACAGAAGCAAAGTTTCCTATATCTAGAAAATAATCACTGGTTTGAGAACATAGGCAGTATGGCCTGTATGTAAGTCTAAAAACGGGATTAAGGAATCAAGGAACCACTGGCTAGTGACTGTTTTTTAACCTTCATCATCTCATACCTATGAAAACGAAAGACATTCCTCATTTAGCACTGGAGACATCACTGAACTCACCTCTTGCTTGTTAAATGCCTCTGGAGTAATAAAACCTTCAGCTGTACACACACACAGAGGGTTGTAAAGATGATGTGATACTAAATCTGAACATAGTTTGGGCTTCCAAATATGAACAGAAAAAACTGTTCGTTTAAAACAACAGGGAAGCCAGACACTGTGATTCTTTTTTTTTAATAAAGATTTATTTATTAGGTGTCCAACATCCTGCCTCCATGTATGCCTGCACGCCAGAGGAGAACACCAAATGTCATTATAAATGGTTGGGAGCCACCATGTGGTGCTGGGAATCAAGCTCAGGACCTCTGGAAGAGGAGCCAGTGCTCTTAACCTCTGAGCCATCTCTCCAGCCCAACACTGTGATTCTAACAATTAGGAAACTGAGACAGGAGGAGGACAATTCAAGTTTAGCCTGAGCTGTACAGTGAGTTTAAGGCCAGCCTGGGCACTTGGTAAGATCTCATTCCATAGAACTAAGGGCTGGGCTGTATGTAGCTCAGTGGCGGAGTGTTTGTCCTGTATATACAAGTCTCTGGGTATATCCATGGGATCCCAGCTCACCGCCCTGCCAAAAGTACACAGGAGTGCTTTGATGATGTATCTGAAAGCCTTTCATTCCCCTTGTCACATGTGCAGTGTGGAATGGGAAAACAAAACAGCATCTTGAATTCTCATAACCATATTCTTATCCTAACTATATGAAAATTATATTTGTATAAACTGAAGCCAAGCACCTTCTTGAGTTTTTTGTCTTCTCATCCCTAAACTAATGCTTGATAGTTATTCCTGACTCACACAACTGTCTCAGTTTCTTTTCCTGTTTCTGTGATTCAAACACAACACTGTGACAAAAACAACTTAAGGAAAAAGGTTTTCTTTTTCTTTTTTTTTTTTGCTGCTTTTGTTTTTAGTTCACAGCTCAAGAAAGAGGCTGTCGTGGCAGGAAAGTAAAGGGAACAAAGAGCTCCAATCAGTTGGTCACCTCACACCCACAATCAGGAAGCTGAGAGGGGTGAATCGTGCCGCTGCTCAGCCCCATTTTCTTCCCTTACACTGTTCAGTATTGCAGTCAGAGAAATGAGTCAACCACAGCAAACAGGTTTTCCCACCTCAAATACAATCAGGATAATGCCCCATGGCATGCCCAAGTGGCCACCTTTCAAGTGATTCATGTGTCCAAGTGACAGTTAACACTAGCCATCATTGGGTTCGTGTAGGAAATTTAAGTCACCCAAACCAATACATTGCACTTATCTATTTATTGCACATTAAAATGTGAGTGTGGGGGTGCCATGACATCTCTGTCAGTCAGAAGATAACAAACAGGTAATTTGGTCTTGTAACATGTGGGTGCCAGAAGTTGGTCTCAGATCATCAGATTTGGACTCAGGTCAGGTCATCATGTTTGGTAGCTGTAAGCATTGCAGCTTACATGGAAAGGTATCTTGGCATCTGGAAGCCAAGGAATACCACAAAGTCACAGCGCACAACACACCTCACGAAAGAGATTTTGGTTTTGGTTTTACCACCATACCATGCTTGCTAGGAGGGTATCTGCCTCTGCTCTGGGGAAAAACAAACAAACAAACAAAAACAAACAAAAAAACCCAGCAGCAAATTGAAAGGGATACAGAAAAGGCTTATATAGAGTTTCTAGGGAAGGAGGTGGAACTTTCCACTGACGAGATTGGTTGTCATTACCAGGTCCATAGATTGGGCTTTTTATTCTGTAAGGTGGGGGCAGGGTCCAGCAGTTAGAGCAGTTAGTGTTCTGGGAAGAGGAGCCTGGCAGTTAGAGGGTCCTTGGGGGAGGAGCTTGGCCACTCATGTGGCTTGAAGGGCTTACAGTAGAAAATGCATTTACCTCTGAACACTCTCACCAGCCTCCAAGCCAATGTGTTTACATATATATAGTTTCTGATTACTTATAGTAATCAGTGAGTGAGTTCCTGTGGATCTAAGACTGATCTTTGCGCTTTTCCCTGAAATCTGTGAAATGGGTTATGGTGAAACCCCAAGACAGGATAAAGTAGCTGGTCAGAGTAGTAACTTTTCCAGAACATGAGCTCTTTCTCTGCCAATGAATTCCAAGGTGTGTTGCAGAGGGGAGTGAAACAGAGGGGACCATACTGATAATAACAAACATAAGCAATGGCCGACTGATAGCAGTGTGGGCTCTGTTGGGACCTTGATCCAAACAAACCTCATGTTAGTAAAGTCTCTGGGAATCAAACAATGGCTATTTAATGATGTCAAGGAACTGTTTAATATCTTAGACATGGCAGAAGTATTGTCTTTTGACTTTGAAAAAAATCCACATTAGCCAGATGTTAGATTCCTGTAAGTCATGCACTGTGGCAGATGGATTGCTTCAAGGACAGTCTAGGCTACACAGAAAATTCTAGACCAATCTGGGTCACAAAGCAAGACAGTATCTCTGAGGAGGTACAAAAATAAACAAATAAATAGATACAAATGAGAAGATATCTTTATCTTTTAAAGATACCATGGGGAAAGTACATGATTTGCTTCAAAATACTATGTAAAGAAGCAAGCATGGTATGGTGGTAAAACCAAAATCAGACCGTCTACAAGTGGATAATTGTTGAATTAATTGAGTAAGCATTCATTATACAATTCTGTCTGGATTTATCTGCATTTGACGTTTTTCCATAAAACAAGAGCTAGAAGAAGGGTATCAGGGAGAAGGAAGAACAATAAGAAGATGGGAGGAAGGGAGGGGGCAGGGAAGAGAAGGAAGAGTGTAGAGACAGCCTCTGAGCAAGACCCGAGAAATGAAGATTCTGTCACTTGCCAGTTCCGTGACCCATGGGAAGTTTATTAACCTCTCCTAGTTGCAAAATGGGATGATAATGGCCATTTCCCACCTTGTAAAGCTGTGAGCATAGAGTGAGTAAGTACACATCAGTTTTTACAGTGACTATCAGCATCCTAGTAAGTGTAATAATGACTGTGGTGGCCACTGTCTAGTGGAAAATCCCAAATGGACAGTTTGAAGAGTGACTGGGGACCGGGAAAGCTAGGGATGATAAAATTAAGGTGTAGCTAAGGAACAGAAGAGAGGAAAGGGTGAGGGGGGAAATTTTTAAAATGATTTCTTTCTGTGTGTATGGGCTTTGGTGTGCATTCATGTCTGTGTGTCACTTGCATACAGCGAGGAGTCCAGAAGAAGGCATGGGATCCCTTGGAATTGGAGTTCTAGGTGTTGATGAACCACTGTGTGGGTGATGCTATCTATACTATTTATCAATAGTTCTCTATCTAGGGAGAAGAGACATTTATCCACAGCTCCCCGTGAAAATACACACACACACACACACACACACACTTGTAAGCGTGCATGCTCAGGCACATGAAGGCCAGGAGACAATCTCGAGTATCAGTTAGGAACTATTTGCTCATTTAAAAGCAGGGTCTCTCTGCAGTTTAAAATTTCTTAATGAGACTGACTGGCCAGGGATCCCAGGGCTCCTCCTGTGTCCACCTCTCCAGCACTGGGATTACAAGTGTGTGACATATCTACTTTTTAAATTATGGGTTCTGGGGATTGAACTCATGTCTTTCGACGTTCACAGTGAAGTGTCCCCTTGGCATACATTTTGTGAGACACAACACAAAATAGGTGGGCATTAAGATGAGAAGTATAAGGGGAATGTGAGTTTGCTCCTGTAGGCCAAAAGCACTTGAGGACCACAATGACAAAGTATAGATAAGCCAAGCTGTTTGTGGTTTGGTGGACTGATGGAAAACTTTCCCTGCCCCCTGATGCCTTTGAGAGTCTGTGATCATGGGAACTGAGCACAAGGTAAGAAATGCAAGAGAAAACAAATAAAATTACTCCCCAAGATACAACAGAACTGCCTCTCTACACCTCTGTCCTTGGAAGAATGAGGCATGTTTCCAGACTGGTGGAGAGAAATCCTTCCAAGGAGCAAAGGACTCCTGCTCTGGAAAGAAGTGACTGGGTCCCCAGAGAGAGGGTGTTGGCCTTTACACAGAACCCCCCGTATTGTGCTCACTGTGAGGGAAGTAGCTGTTGAATGCAAACAGCCCCAGGAGCTGATATTTTTCCACAGCAGAATCAGATTCTATGAGCAAGTCCATGGAATGTTGGACATATCTCCTTATCTGTCTTTGGGGAAAAGAAATTGGCTCAGTATGGAATCGTGCACAGATTTACTTTGATGAGAAGTAATATTCATTGCCACATCCTGTGTATTGGTCCGCTGCAGTAATCTTACACACACTAAAGAAGTATGGGGAGATTATTCGAGGCCACAGTGGTTCTTTAAGAGGCTTATGGTCGAGAAAGTCTTTCTGGTGATTGCAGATGAATCCCAGCAGTAAGCACATGTGGAATTTCATCTCTGGTAATGACATGCCACCCCAGCAGCATTACTTAGAGGGAAAGTGTAGCCAGCCTGTATAGGAATGCAGAGAATTGCACATTTAGGTTTGTCTTACTGAGGAAAGTTGAGGGTGGGGTGGGGAATCTACATCACATCCTCCTTTCAACTTAAAAAGTTTTCTAGTCCACACAATGATATATGGGAAATAATTTCCTATGTTCCCTTGATTTTGATGGAGAATACTGGAAGCTTCAGATCAAGGCTCAGGTTTCTGGGGGACTGATTCTGTTACTGGTAGTTGTGGGTTAACTCATTTGTAAAATAAGTTACATTTTCATTTGCAAGTTCTATTCCTTATTTATAAAATAGGAACCATAAAAATGGTGACCAACATGGGCAGTGGTGGCACATGCCTTTAATCTGAGCACTCTGGAAGCAGAGGCAAATGGATCTCTATGAGTTTGAGGCCAACCTGGTCTACAGAGTAAGTTTCAGGACAGCCAGGCTACACACAGAGAAACCCTATCTCTAAAAACCAAACAACAATTAAAAACAAACAAACAAACAAAAAAAATTCCCTACCAACAGGCTTGTTATCTTAGGATAAGTCAAGCAGTGTAGTGTAAATCACATAAGCTGTTGTTTATAAACTCTACCCAGAGTGTGTCATTCCATTTCTGTCCAGAAAATTACCCAGAGTATAAAACTAGTGTTACAGAATGAAGAAACACCCACTGTCTTTCTAGGAAGTGGAAGCCAATGTCTTAGGCAGTTTAAAAATATGCTAGGAACAATCTGCTTCCCCCAAGAGTGTACCCACAGGAAGACAGAGCTGGCTGGGCCAGACCCATGAATCAAAGAACTTAACAATAATCTGGTTTTGTGTAAATTGAAGGAAATAGAATAATAATGAGTAATTGGCAGCTAAAAAAAATTAACAGTGAGCCTGAATCCTCCCCATTTCCTGAAGTTACAATGAATTCCTCATAAGGTTTTACATGCTCCCGTCTCCACCTTTGACCTCTGATCTCAACAGTCTCCCTTCTAATCTGACCTGCTTTGAACTAGACACAGCTGGTTTCATCTCCCTTTCAGTGGAGGTCCCGAATCCTATTGAAAATCGAGGGGACTGCGGATGCAACCCAATTGGTAACAGTTGCCTAACATAGAAGAAGCCCTGGGTTTGACCATCACCGATGCATAAACTGTGCATGGCAGCGCCAAGTCTGTATGATCACATCACTCTGGAGTTACAGCACAGCACTATGGTCATTCTCAGTTACATAGCAAGTGTGAAGCTCTCCTGAACTCCATGAGATTCTGTGGCAAAACTAAACAGGACCTGGAGTGATGGCTCCATCCTGTTGACCACTGGCAGCTCTGGTGGAGAACTTGGGGTTGCTACAGGAGACCCAATGTCCTCTCTGGCTTCCAAGGGCTCTGTACAAATCTGGTGCACAGACAAAATACCCATACACATATAGAGTTAAAACCAAAGAACCCTGTACACTCATCCCAGCCCCTCAGCCCACCCCTCTGCTTTGCTTTCTTTGTTCTAACACACCAGATACTTCATTTACTTGGTTTTCTGTTTCTCTACAACTAAGGGATTAAATGTTTTCTTTGCTACTGTGTCTCAGGTGCTCAAGGCAAAGCCTGGCTTCTGGAAGGGTTCGATATTTGGGGATCACTATCAGTGGATTCACATACTCAGTTACACAGGCTGGGTTGGCTGGGCTCCAGTGAAGGTCCCTCCAGCACCGTCCTTGCTGGCCATTTGAATCTGAGCAAGTATTTCACGTAATTCTTCAACTGCAGTGAGTGTATGGCTGGCTTTGTTTGCTAAACTGGCATCATCAGATTACCTCTGTAATGTCAGAGGTGATCAGAAGGGAGTGTAATGAGGCTCCTGGGATTCCTGTGAACTGAACTCAAGACTGTTGACTTCATACTTTATAAAATGAAAGTACTGGGTTGTTTCAAAATCTTACTTCCTTATTATCCCCACCCCAGGAAGTTTTTATGGCACTCTAGTTTACATTTTATGACTGAAAATATGTTGATAAAAGCTTTACTTTTCCCCAAAACATTTCATTTTATCAATGGTCCTGTGGGTTATCCTTTCTTCCCACTTTTCTACATTTTCTTCAACGATCAGATATTGCTTTACCAAAAAAAAAAACCAAAAAAAAAAAAAAAAAACCCAAACTTTCTACCAGTCTAAAAAATCTACACAGCTCCTTAAAAAGAACGATTTTAAAGTTCCATCCTTATAATCTTATCTCTTGGGGTGGGAGGGAGGCAGTTGCTTGGGCAACAGACAATCCCAGTGAAACGTGAGAAGAATTTGAGATGAGGCAAGATTATCAGACAAGACAACTTTCTGATGTAAGGATTCAGCACTATTCTCAAAAACCCTCGGTGGATTTGACTTTTGCAATCCAGGCTGACAATGGACAATGGGCCTGTGGATTTCTGAAGGGCCTCTGGTACATGCAAAGCTCCCGTTGACATCCAAGAATATGGTGTGGGAACACTTTAGCTGAGATAGAAGCAACACAGCTATGGGCACTTACTTATGAGGTGCTGGGGATCAGAAGTTCCAGTGACATTGTGGAAAGCCACAGGAGTACAGAACTGCTTAACACTGCAAAAGACTCCACAGATATTTGGAGTTGGTGTTTCTCATTAGCTGGGCCCTGAAGTTTTCTGAAGGGAAAATATTAGAACATTACAATGAGTTGTGTGACTTGGAAAACACCCCCACCTTTTCTAACATCCTCTAGGGCAACGGTTCTCAATCTGTATGTTGAATGACACTTTACAGGGGTCATCTAAGAACATTGGAAAATACAGATTTTTCACATTACAATTTATAACAGTAGCAAAATTACAGTTATGAAACAGCAACAAAACTAATTTTATGGTTGGGGGGTCACCACAACACGAGGAACAGTATTAAAAGGCCCCAATTAAGAAGATTGAGAACACTTGTTTGATAGTAATGGAAACCCCTTGTCCTTAACTTGTCTCAGAAGCTCAAATGTATATGGAGGGGGAAATATGGTGTGTGTTAAAACCTGATTTGGTCAGGCCTCCTGGAGTCTAATGTACTTTGAATACATCTTCCTTTGAGAACCATGACATAATAAAATCCCTTACCTTTAAATTAGCAAGATTATTTTATTTATTTAGACTTACCAAATAAGAAACATGTACCCTCTGGTGGAAGGAAAACCCACACCTCCTTCTATAAACGGTCAGGCATTATGTTCCTGGCAATTCTACAGTGCTTTGTGTAATTCATAATTTTTATATTAAAAAAGTAATCCATCAATTTAAAAATGTCAAAATCTTTAATACAATTGTGAATGCAGCTAGGAATGTTTGTGTAGTTATATTGAAATCCACAATAGCAGTCAACTCCATGGCTCTTCAAAGGATTGTTTGCTCAGCCCACAAGTAGAGAAGTTAGCAGTAGACTTATTTTATAAAAATTTCTGTATCTTCCTACTTTTGGATTAATGGAGCGTCCCCACCTCCCCCACTTGAGAGTAAAATACAACTCAGCTTTAGAATGAGTTTTGGCTCCAGGCAGCCCTTGTCAAGGGAGTTAAGGATGGTAGTTTTCTTTATATTGTTAACACAACAAAAATCCATGTACAAAAAAATGTTTAATGATTATTCATGTAAGTAGATTTATAGAGACAGAAACTAAGCTCACATTTTCTTTACCAAGCAATCAAGCAAAACACATTAGTACAGTCTTGGTAACAAGAGCCGAGTAAGACAACATCGCCATCTGGAGGATCCAGGTGGAACTACAGAGCGGTAACCAAGGACAAACACAAAGCAGCAGTAACAGGAATAAACTGCGCTCATTTCAAGGCTCTGATCTCTATGTCAAGCTTCCAGTCCACGACTTGCACATTGTTATTGAGAGACTTAGACATTGAAATCGTGATCCTGACATCTTTAAGAACTTTAAAATCAGTTCGTTAGAATTGGGCGTGACGCGGGCGCCGCCTGTATCCCACCCACGTCCTTGACAGAGTGAGATGGGAGAATCAGGAGTTCCAGGCCAGCCTGGAAAACACAGAGAGACCCACCTCACACAAAACAAAACACCCCAAACCAAAAACAACAACAAAAAACGACCTTCCCCAGCAAATCAAAGCCAGGATTCTGCCATGAGAATCAGGCATCCCCCTCTTCTTGAACTAAGTAGAACTTTATATAAATCTATGAGAATTTTATGCATGAGAAAATGTAAATGACTGACAGCTCACTTTTATCAGCAACGTTTGCATGTTAATGGCTTGAACGTCTTAATTAAGATAATCATCTCTCTTATTCTTTTTTTTCTTTTACTTTATGCTGATTTTGGGGGGTAGTAACCCCAATACAAATCAAGAGGCATCCACATTCCTTTTTACAATTCTTAGTTGTTCCTTTTAAATTCACCAGGTCTTCTCCATCTAGACCTAATAGACTCATTTTAATGACTGCCTCATAAGGAGTCAGGAGAGTTAAAACCACCTATATGGTGGTTTACATTATTCTAACTAGATACTGGTGTTTTCAAGGAAGATAACACTCCCCCACCTCTATGCCTCCCAAATATGTATCATACATACTCCATTCCCTTGTCTGGGGCTGTAGGACATAGGAAGCACTCTTGGTTAGCATGTTGGAGATCTTGGGATCAAAACCCAAGACAGATATCACCTTTTAATTTCTTCCTTTTTTTTTTTTTTTTTTTTGTTTTTGCTTATCAGTTTTCTTATTCAAATTCCTAATTAGTGCTATTTGTATAATTAAACTAAAAACTGAATGCTATCATCTCACTTTTTACACATATGATGTTTTGGACCCATCGGTGACAGAGTTAAGCTCTACACTGGCTTGCAAGTGCACAGAAAAGCACTAGATCTCTGTTCACAAAGCAAGGAGTGGCAGTGCACACCTTTAATGCTGTCTCTTGTCAGAGTTCAGGACCAGCCTGGTTTACTACATGATTTCCAGACCAGCCAGGGATAGAGTGAGATCTTATCTCAAAAACAGAAGACAAGAGAAAGAGAGGTAGGAAGGAAGGGAGGGAGGGAGGGAGGGAGGGAGGGAGGGAGGGAGGGAGGGAGGAAGGAAGGACAAAGTCTCTGTTCACAAACCCTACCACAGCTACAGTCGAGAACACCTCTCCTCTTTTCTCTCTTCCCACCAACTTTTAAAAGAATACCATCTTTGAATCCGCAACAACAAGGATTTCTAACACTTTCTGGTTCCCATTTTAAACAGGCCCCTTTCTGGTAGCATTTACATGACCCCACCCTGACCATCTTTCGTTCAGTTCAAATCAGTTTAATTTTGATAACATTCCTTGCCTTGAATTTGGCCTAGACAACCGGAAGCTTGTGTGGACACTTGACTAACACAGAAGTTCAGGTTCCTGACCATGAATAAGAAACCACCTAGGAAAATACGGCAGACATGACATGCTTTCTTGCTTTAAAAGCGGTAGGGAGGTTTCAGTTGACTCTGTCCCCCAAATACAGATTAATAGTTGTTTGACTAGCCACGCTACCTTTCTGGGGCTCTTTTCTTGTCCCAATAACCCAAAGCATGAAATTCCATGTATGTATATATTAAATAAAATGTTCAGACATTCCCATGTATAAGGCACAAAACTCACAAATTTCTCACAGATTAAAAACACACACACACACACACACACAAATTAAACACTAGCCAAGTGACGTAATTGTGGAGGAGGTTCCTCACACTGAAGTTTGAAAGAGATCACTTCCCTTTTTTATTACACAGGGACCTTATACTGATGGGAAACGCAGCCTGTGGAAAGAGGGCATCTCAGCTCTTCCTTGACCACAGCCTCCTTCACTGGATCAATGCAGAAGTCAGTCCTCAGAGAGAGCTGTGTGGCCAGAACACATCAGCTGTAAGCCCAGCTCACATGCAGCTGTTCGCAGCAATTTTATAAACAGTGTATTTGGCCATCAGGTGCCTCATCCTTCTTCAAAGGACCTTCAGGGGCCAACCACATTTACCTGTCCTAGGACCTGTTTTTTAAAGTTCCTTCTCGAATCTTGAGGCAGAACTGCCTGTTCAGGGATCCTGAATTGGGGTAACTGTGTTGGTCCTTCATGGGACAGTATCTAAGAGAAATTTGAAACTTGGATGTTAGGTTCCTCTTGAAATAATCAGATCACTCAAGGAGCTTTAGAGCCAAACTTTTTAAAAGAGTCTGTTCAGACCTTCAAATAATCTCCTGGCCTGCAAGACAACCCTAAAGTCCACACATATAAACCAGATGGTTCCCATAGGCAACAAACAGATGAGTATCCATGTCTGCTGGCTGGGTCTCCTGGTAGCTCTTGGCACACTGTTGCATTTACTGATGTTTCTGTATTACAGAAGAATCAGCTTCTTGAATGTCCGTATGGCTCCAAGCATTTCCTGGAAGTGCAATAGCTTTGGAATCCTTTATACTACCATGCAGCCCGGGGTTGGGAATAGTACTTCAGGCACATCAGCCAGCTAGTTGGTTATCCTGAGAAAGGACCAGTGCTGCCGTGGATGAGACCAGGAACAAAGTAAACTGAATAGTCCACTCTGTCTAAGGGTTTCAATGACTCTTCTCGAAAATTCTGATTTTTCTACCCTGGACTATCTGAAATCCTAATAAGACAGAATCCGGCGTCAATTTACTCAGCTCCCAAGACCAGCAGCATAGGGTGGCTGTTCTATTAGTGAGGAATACCTGTCCAGTTCAGGACTCTGCTTTGGAAGCCACACCCAGAACTCTGCTAAGTGTTCATGGTTGAGAATGGTTTGCTTCAGTTTGGGATCTCATCAATCTTAGCCAGGATCCCTTCCCATGCAAAGCTATAACCCAGACAGAAAATGAATATTCTTTTTAAAAACTCTCAGATGCCTTGTATTTTAAATGTTATAGTCATACCATGCCCTTGAAAATATGTAATAATCTTTTTATTGAGATAAGGTATCATGTATCAAAGGCTAGCCTTGGACTCACTGTGCATCTGAGGATGACCCAGAGCATCCTGCCTCTGCCTCCTTGAGTGTTGCTACAGGTTTGTGTGGTGCTGGGGATCGAATCCTGGGCTTCCTGCATGCTATGAAAGCACTCTCTACCAACTGAATTTCATCCCCAGCCTGTGATACATATTAATTTAAAAATCAAGCCTTACATATAAAAAGTCCGTTTCTACTATTGTGTCAAGTTTTGTCCAAATCACAGTAGCACACCTCTACAACCCTTCCCCGTCTGCAGACCTCAGGAGTCTTTCTTAATCAGTCTGGCCATAACTTTATGCCTTAGGAGGAAGGCAGTGGCCGCACTGCAGGCAGCTAAAAAGAAAAAGGAGAGACAGGCCACATAGACAGACAGGGGACCGTGGCGCTGGAGGAAGATCTCATGCCGTCCCTGGTAGTCTAGGAGAATGGCCTCCAGCTGGGAGAGCGTGCAGATGGAAAGGAAGGCATGGAAGATTTGATGTCCATGGCCCACAATGTCACAGGAGCCAGGGAAGTACTTCTCGGGTACCGGACAGGAGAAGAAGTAGGCGCTAACAAGGAAGAAGAGGATCTGAAGGGTGTGGTACCAGGCTGCCTGCTCCTGGCAACCAGCCAGATGGCAGAGAGCCACCCGGTGGGCCACAGGGCTGATGTCTAGGATGAAGGCCAGCCCTGCCGGTACCACTTGACAGATCTTCCGCATAACCGGATAAGGCCTTCGGTAGCGATACTTGGCATAGCAACAGCCAGCGCAGGAGAGCCAGCCACAGAAAGCAGCTGCTGGCAGGAAGAAAAGCCAGAACCGCTCGTACCACGCCTGGTCCGAGCTGTAGAAAAAGTGAGCCAGTGCGCTGCCATACTGGTAGACGCTCACCCCGACGTAGTCCACAAAGTAAAAGGTGTAGTGGGACAGCTCCGACTTGGATTGCAGCAAGTGGGCCAGGAGGCTGCAGGTGAGGTAAGTAATTGAAGACAGGATAAAGAGGAGCAGGGGTAGGGTGTGGGGGGAGGCCCACTGCAATGCCCCAGCCTCCGCAAAGGCCCAGAATCGTAACAGGACCGCTAGGGCCGCCAGCAGGTGCGTCCAGACGTTGACCACCTCGTTGTGCTTCTGGAAGAGGCTGAAGAAGTAATAGCGCCACTCGTGCCCCGTGGGGCGGTAGCCAGCGTGGATGTAAGGCTCCCTGAAGAGCTGGGGCACGTCGCTTTCCGGGACAGTGCACGGCATCTTCGGAAGCCCTTCTTCCAGAATCTTGGGCAGGCGGCGCAGCTGCTGCCCACTCACAGACAAGGTGCTCAGGCGTTCCAGGATGGCTGTCGTCATGGTAGCGGTGGTCCGGGCTCCACAGAAAACCTGAAGGGAAGAGAAGAAAACTGAGAGATGAACGCAGCCGAAGTGGCCAAGGATCTATTCATAAAAGAGCATGGCTTGCTCAGATAACCCGGGAAGCTAGGCGGTCCTAGCTAGGAGGCCTCGCTTTCTTTATCTGTAGTGGAGAGTTGCAACATTCTCTCTCACCATGACATTCTGACTCCCTGGTTACTACTCACCACAGTGTGAGGAAGAGGCATCTCTTGTAGAATGGCCGTGTTAGCCTAGCATGATTTAGTGATAAAACTTAATGATACCTAGAAGGTAAAGGTACTCTTAAAGATCACTACATTCCCTAGA
The DNA here is from genome assembly GCA_033318265.1 of Phyllotis vaccarum. Lineage (NCBI taxonomy): Eukaryota > Metazoa > Chordata > Mammalia > Rodentia > Cricetidae > Phyllotis > Phyllotis vaccarum. The sequence continues at coordinate 56,608,535 of JARWLC010000008.1, forward strand.
TATTACTAAAATTAAACTATCATATGTTCTTGGATTATTGAATAGGTTGAAATAAAAGAATATATTTTAACTGGGTATGGTGGCACATGCCTGTAATCCCAGTATTCTGAAGGCTGAGGTAGCAGGCTGTCAGTTGGAGGCCTGTCTGCTCTCCTCTGTTCAAGACCACCCTGTGCTATGTAACAATGCTTATCGTTAAATAAATAGATAAATAAATAAACAAGGTGTCTTATTTCATTAACACTCAGCTAATCATGAACAATTCATAAATCTTACTGGGAACTTTAAAGTCTAAGGTAAGCAATCGGCTGAAACGCAAATTAAAGGAAGATTATTTGTCAATGAGATTTGGAAAGAGCAGTGCACAGCACAGAATATCGTAGCAGTGTGAAGCCACCGTCTCTTGAAAAACCGGCACACTGGGCATATTGGGTAACCCATTTGCAAAAGCTTCATCCTGTTCCAGGTCCTCAACTGCAGCATTGCTGCGATAAGTGGGTCAATCCCAGAAGCCCAGGCACACAGATCCCTCTGCTGGCTGACCAAAGAAACACAGCATAGCTTTCCCCCTTTCTTTTTAGATGAATGTATTCTGCTGATGATTTTTCCTTCTTATTTAAAAATAAAACAAAACATGACTGCCATAGCACATGTACAGAGGTCAGAGGATAACACATGGAGTTCCCTCTTCTTCCATCATGTGGGGATCACGTCATTGTTGTCAGGTTTGTAGTGAGGTGCCTTTACCCACTAAATCACCTCAACAGCTCCCTCTAATAACCATCTTCTTAGTTTCACACTCTGTAATCGCTAATCTTTGCGACCTTTAATGCCTATGCCAAGCCTTCATTCAACAGAGGAATTAAAAAAGTGGCCTATATACAGCTGAAGTCTCATTGCAAAGGTGGTTCTATTGTTCTTCTGATGGTGTTCGAGAAAGACAGTGGCTTGGGATGTGCTCTCCCAGGTAGCTACATCTGTGTGTGCTGAATCTCAGGCACCTAAAATGCTTTATACGCAGGACTTCTAGGTAGTGATAGCACAGATGCACACAAGAGTTACTTCATAAAATCAACAATTTTCGGGTGCACTCACTAAGTAAATTGTGTTTTAATACACAGGTACTTTCTGTGTCTTTTATTTTCCAAACCTTTTTTTTTTTTTCCTGAAGAAACTTGAATTATTGTTTTATCTAAATGGCTTTCTTTCTCCAAAGGTCTTCAATTAAAGGGGCTACCAAAGGTGCTGCTATGGAAACAATAGTCCCTCAACTTCTCTTTCTCCCCACTCCTTTGGTTTTTGAGAGAGGGTTTTTCTGTGTAGCTTCAGCTGTCCTGGAACTCACTCTGTAGGCTAGGCTGGCCTCAAACTCAGAGACCTGGCTGTTTCTGCTTCCCAAGTGCTGGGATTAAGGGTGTTCACTACTGTGCCTGGCTTGTACCACTGCTGCCCAAATAATTTCACATTTCTTTTCTCTTCATTTTATATGATTCCTTTTTATTATTTATTTTCTTATGTGCATTGGTATTTTTCCTGCATATATGTCTATGTTCAGGATTTAGATCATCTGGAACTAGAGATACAGACAGTTGTGAGCTGTCATGTGGGAGCTAGGGATTGGGCCAGGATCCCCTGGAAAATAGCCAGTGCCTCTTAACCACTGAGACATCTCTCCAGCCAAATTTCACTACTTCTTAACACTGAAAGAAAAACATCTAACCAGATTTTTTTAAATGTCAGCAATGAAAAGAATAGAAAGTGGAAGAAGCCAGGTGGTGGTGCTGCAGATCTTCAACCCCAGCACTCAGGATTTCTGGCAGTCCCAGGACAGTCAGGACTACATGGAGAAACCCTGCACTGAAAAACCATACAAACGAACAAATGAATAGAAGGAAGGGGAAAATGTGAAGGATGTTTAGGAAAACCTAAAGCCGAGCCCTGGTGCTGCTCTTTCCTTAACGCCTGGCTCACAAGTTACAGGTCTTGGCTTCTTCATCTAAAAAAGGAGGGATAATTTTACTGGTTGCCTACATTGTTGTGATGTCTAAGTTGCCTGGTTGTCGATCAGAAAACTCTAGGTCATTCTGGGCTAGACTCTGAGCTGGGTACTAAGTACTAGGTACTAAACACTGGGTAGGAGGGTTACAATGACTGAAGAGGTGGTCCACTCGCCTTTGTAGAGATTAAAGTCTGGAGTGTTGCTGGGTAGAATGATACGTAGTGGGATTATGACAGAGAAGTGCAGTCCATGATCCAGCTGAGGCGTGCAGTGACCTCAGGGTCTCTGAAGACAAGGGTGGGCGGACTGGGAGACAGGCTACCTGTGCTTTAATCAGGAGGTGAGGAATTCCTGAAAAACAAGCAAAGGAAACAAAACATAGGACTTCAGGCAGAGAGGAAATGATCTACTTTTACAGTTTATTTTATACATGCGCTTGTTTTCTGTGCATTTTATTTAGTGTGTCGCCTACATGTGTGTACGCACACTGCACATGTGCCTGGCACCAGTGGAGTTCGGAAAAGCTTATGGCTCCCCTAGAACTGGAGTTACACATGAGTGGGAACTGGGAACTGAACCCAAGTCCTCTTCAAGAGTATCAAGGCCTCTAACCAATGAGATATCACTTCAGCCCCTACTTGTATTTTCTGTAACTCAGGCTAGCCCTTGAACACACAAAACCCCTACTTCAGCCTCCCAAGTATGGGATCCCACCATGTCCTGTAACTCAAAGAACTTTAGTTTAGTCACAACCTTAGAAAACCCAGGCTCTGAGTGAAGACCCTGTATGACAGTGGTACCACTGAGACCTGAAGCTCTAGGCCTGAGCACTGCTGTTCCAAAGTCATGTGCCTCTAGCCTGAACTCTCTTGTGAAAGGTTAATGAGAAGCTGTCTCCTATGCTGACATAAGATCCCCAAGACACAGAGCCTCTGAAGTGCTTTAACACAATGTTTGGTTATAAAGCCCCAAACTCATGTTCTGTAATTATTACCATAATGTATTAGAGACACAAGAACAGTTTGTGAGTGCTGTGTTCCTGTCATAACACCCATCACCTTGTATTGACACATTCACTTAGCCAGCACCAAAACAGTAGTGTCTCAGCAGGAGCAGGCTCTGAACTCGGGCTCAACATAGAAACTGAAGGTACCAAGAAAGAAACCATAAGGATTACAGAATCAATCAGAAAGAGAAACAGAATAAGACAATATAGAAGAAAGTTATTGTCAAGATACCTTCATTCATCTAAAAAGGGGTGTCTCCACTGTAGGGCTAGCAGAGATGGGTACCTGGGCTTCTGCAGTAAGCTTAAAGGAAATCTATAGAAACAAGCCTGGGAGATGAGATGACTTTTCAATATATACTGCTGCTGTCAGAACATCTTTTCCTGTGATGCTCGGCTTGATGGAACTCTGCAGTTGATACCTAAAGTTCCTGTTATGTCTCTTGTAAAGCAGGTGATGAAGTGAGATGAGGGGCTGGAGAGATGGCTCTAACATCCAAGAACCTGCTGCTCTTTCAAAGGCCCTGAGGTGATTCCCAATCCCCGCCTCAGGTGACTCATAACTACCTGTAACACCAATCCTAGGGGATCTGGTGGCCTCTTCTGGCCTCTGTGGCCACCCATGCAGCACACAGACACATGCACATATGCATAATTTAAAATAAATCTTTAAAAAGAAATGAAATGGAATGTTTATGGTTGGAAGAAATGGAGGGTGTGAAACTGTACCAAAAAGACACTTCCCAGAAGACTTCAACTGCGTAACCTCAATGTAAGGACATTTCAATCATGTTGAGAGACCCATATCAATCACATACAGCTCTGTATCTGGAATTAATGATACACTATTGCATTAATTCACTCTTCTTATTGCCCTGTCCTATCTATTCCACGGGTTCCTATGACCCAGTAACAGAATTTCTAAAGACTAGAACTTTAGGGTTTGGTTAATGGATGGAATGGAGCGTCATTCAGTTCTGAGAACTAATGGTTATCTTTCTGCTCTGAGAGAGAAGACGGAGTACAATGCTCTCGTGTTGCTAGGTCACGACAGTTCCCCCAGTCTTCCTGCTACTGAAGCCCTTCTTGACTCCATGTTGAATTTATACTAAGATTGAGTATTCCTCATTTTCTCTCACAGAATGCAAATTTGGAAGAGATTTATGAAAGTAAGAAGCAGGAAGAGGTAAGATAGAAGGAATATTAACTTTAACATCAAAGGAAATGCCATGCACATATATACATTCGCACAACACACAAGCACACATAGCAGAATCACCATTCTCTTTGCAAATTAGATGTTTAAAATGCAGCCACACCAGTTTGTGAATCTCCATCATAACTCTGGGAGTGTTGTATAACCTGAGACTGGATCCTGGTAACCCAAGAACAAAACTGTCATTATCTCCAGCCCAGAACATGATTCTTTACCTGGCCCATCAATTGTGAAATCCCAGGGATTGAATCCTCTTTCTAAGGATGGGAAAGGCTTACATTTCCTTTGGGAGTTCAGGGGTATGAAATTACAAACCTGTCTGAAAGACAAAGTGCTATTTTGTTTTCTTTCTTTAGTAACTACCTCCTCACCTGATCTGATATTCTCCCTTTGAGAGTAATCAACAAAACATCAATTATATCAGGCACTAAATGCTATTTTGCTAAAACCATTGACCCCTCTTTTGACCCTACAGAGAAACTAACTGCAGGATGAAAGCCTGTCATTGCTGCCTTCATGTTAGATCTGTCATCTTTACTTTGGGACAGTCTCCTTTCTGGGTCTTTACAAGCATATTAATCACTCAGAGTGTCTACCTACCTCACCTGTTTCATCTTCCTTCACAGAAACAAGTCACTGTACTAAACTTGCAGTCACCTTAGATTCCAGAAGAAAAGAACCTCCTGGGACGGATCACCCTCTCACCCTGAAGGAATTGTCCATGACATAACAGACCATCTTATCACTTTGAAAGCTAGGATGATCCCTTCAAGAAACAAGGACTTCTTCAGACCACCTCAAAGACCCAGAACTGAGACTATGATCAACCAGACCACACCTGAACCAAGACTGCCTAATTACAAATGCTCTTGCCCTTCTGCCTCAGTTCTTCCTCTAGGCACACCTAAATCTCACGTCAGTGCCTTGAAGACCAACCTGGGAGTCACTAGACTCATTTGTCTGTTCCTCTTCCCATGGTGTTGAGTAAATTCCCATCTTCACTTTCACCGCTACCTGAGTCTTAACTTGGCATATTGGGATAGGTGGCTAAACATAACTCATTGCTGATGCTGGAGCTGATGCTTTAGCCCTTAAACTCATTACATAATGATGGTGATGGGATAATTCTCTTGTTAACACCAAATTCCTAAGACACGATTTTATGGCATCATCAATCCAGGGTGAACAGGGCTCATAGAAGGAGGCTTCAAAGGGCCACCTGTAAAGTTGGAGAAATTGAATACTGACATTTCAGTATTGATACAGGCATGTGATTTTCAGCATTCCCAGTGGCTGCTCTGAGTAATGACTCATCCCTCACTCCTGGCCTCTCCCTTTACATACTCTTTAGATGTGATTAGTAGTCAACCAAGATGCTATCCCAAGATGATGTCCTTGGACAGGTTCACTCCACCACCCTGCTATCCTTGGCTGGCTGCAAGTGCAACCCTCAAGAATCCTCTTCAGATAGTCAAGCTAAAGTCAGTCATTTTGGTCAATGAAAACTTTATTATAGAAACACGTAAGCTAGGTGCTGGTGGCGGTGCTCGAGAGGCAGACTGGTGGATCTCTGATTCAAGGCCAGCCTGATCTACATATAGAAAACCTGTCTCCAAAAATAAATAACCAACAAACAAAAAAGCAAAGGGGTAAGTATTTACTCAGTAACCTACTTCAGACACCAAAGACCACAGAAGAAGATTAAAACAAGATTACTTTCCTCAAAAAAATTATTCTAAAGAGATAATTCTCCAGCCCGATTCACTAGTTAGCTCAAATCAAGTGTAAAGTGGAGTGAAGCGCAAACACATCCCTATGGAACAGACTAATCTAGACCAGCCATGAGGGAAACAGACTGGTATGCGGTTTAAAATGCAACAAAGGGACAAAATATAAGCCTAGGGGTAGTGTGATTTCTTTGTGGGTTCATAGCAGAGGGACTATCTGGAAGTCATGGAAAAAAGATGAGTTAAATACAGCAACATCAGTGAGAGATGAGGGTCAATATTATAGAAGGACAATGAGGATCATGCCAGGAAAGATGGTACAGGATTGTAATTCCAGGCAGCACTTGGAAATCAGGAGGTTGAGAGTTCAAGACCAGATTCAGCTACATTCGGAGAAGTTATCTCAAAACAAGCAAAACATCCACAGAAGAAAAATCAGGAAGGAAGCAGTTCTCTCCCCTGAGCTAGTTCTAATGTTCCCTGAGTATGACAGATTCCCACGGTCACTCTCATCTCCAGCCTCACCTCTGTTTTGTTCTCTCAACATCCTTATCAACTGTGGTGGACCCACGAAGCCACCCAGTACATACCCATCTAACTTCTCACTCAGATTCTTCTCCCAGGCCCTTTCCTTCAGCTATTCTATTCAGCTGTCTATTCCAGAAGATTCCCAAATGTCCCTCTGGACATACCATTCCTCAGATGGGGATTTCAATAACCAACTGCTCTAGAAGCATCAAGCTGAATGTCGAATGGCACTCACAGTCAATATCTTCAAACATCTTCAGTCTGGTCTTGTTCCTGCACCTACATCTCAGGGATCCGGGCCTACAGGTTTTAGCCCATCATTTTCACAGCTCCATCAATAACCTCCATCAGTCCCACGAGTCTCCTTTTTCCTGTTAGTAAGCCTCACACCGCCAACCTTCAATATGGTCTCCAAGCACTTTTGATGATAGTTTACTTAGAACTGTCTTCTTCTCCTCAAATGCCCACCTGTTAACAACACAAACTCTATTCCTTGTCCTTCAAACTGGTCCTTTCTCTGCTGAGTATCTACTTAGTTTACCTTTCATCCCCTGAATCCACACCACCAGGCAACGTCAAAGGCCTGGGGCCTGGATCAAAGCTCTGAATCTTCTTGAAGAGTCCATCTCCCATGCTTGCAACCTTCTAATCATTCAACTCTAGCTCACTCTGCAAGAAGCCTTACTCATGGTGCGCCTGAGTTATGGCTTTGCCCAGTTCTTATATCCAGTCTTGCCTTTCTCTACCTACTTTTCCCCTGAACCATGATTATTGATGAACTCCACTCCCTCCCTCATTAGTCACCAGTTCAGGGCAGGGATTGTTTATGGAGGAAGTTTCCATAATTAAAATAGTACCTGGTATATGGAATAAATAGTAGGGTGTGGGGGAGGGAACGACTGGGTTGGTGATTAAGAACTGGTTCCCATTGTTTGTTGTACTCAATAACTATTTGCCCCTGCCCAAGACACCGAGCTACTAAGTATGACTGTCTACTAACAGGGTAGGTAAGAGGAGGTGACTTCTTCTCTAGCCATGTCTCAGGAAAATAATACAGTAAAGTAGACCAAAGTAGACAGTACTTTGAAAAGATAAAATATGCATATCAAGGTACTGGTAGTATCTGGAATAACGAACCACTACTTGGTATGACAGGCACTTAAGAACTGCTTTTGCTGAAAAACTCAGACAACTTAGCCCTTCGCTTGGCCTATAAGGTAACTGTCCTGGCTAGTTTTATGTCACTGTGATACAAGCTGGAGTCATCTGGGGAGGTGGGGGAACTCAATTGAGAAAATGCCTGCATAAAATTCAACTGTAAAGCATTTTCTCAATTAGTGATCAATGGGGGAGGGCCCAGTCCATTGTGGGTGCTATCATCCTAGGCTGGAAGTCCTGGATTCTATAAGAAAGCAGGCTGAGCAAGCCATGTGAAACAAGCCAGTAAGCAGCACCCTTCCATGGCCTCTGAATCATCTCCTGCCTCCAGGTTCCTGCCATGTTTGAATTCCTGTCTGATTTCCTTTGTGATGAACAGTAATGCACAAGAGTAAGCCACATAAATCATCTCCTCTCCAACTTGCTTTTTGGTCATGGTGCTTCTATGAAGCAATAGAAGTAAGACAGTAACCATATGCCGGGTAACAGCCTCTGGCTTGCATCTATCTCCTTTAGCCATTTACTCTCAGCTTTCACAGTGTCCCATTCAAGGCCCCTGGAAGAATCCTTCTGGTGTCCAGTGATTGTCCTAGACCTGTAGTTGCCTGGATTCCAGGAACAGCAGAATTTTGCAGACATGCCACTCCAAGCAGGAAGGATAATCTTTTGGAAATAGTCTGTCTCTTCTAGATACCAGGCCTTCTTCAAGCCACCCTGTAGAAGAAACCAGTGGTCAAGCAGGCCAGTTTACCTATGCAGTTTAGTGATGTATGGCTCTTGCTCCCTGACTGATTCTTAATATAAAGCTACTGTAGGCATTCAGAAGACAGGCTTGAAGTCACTGAACATTTTTAGCTGTGCTTCCCAGAATGGTCAAGTTGGTTAAATCTTCTTTACCTGTGTTTTGCCCATCAACCATCTCTTTAATAGGCACACTAAAATAAATGACTGAAGTTTATCAATTGGGATTCTTGGGATGAGTTTTTTGGCCCAAACTCTCATAACACATTCACATTCATCTCACCCCCACCTTCACAGGTGTTCCTCTGTGTCTGTGTGTTCTACACCCACAGAGGTCGGTAATGATGGATTAAAATATCTTAATCATGTCATTTCTGAAGGTATGACAGTTTTTGTCGTGGTTTTTAAACAGTGAAGCACATTTATATATCATTTACATTATATTGCCTGTTATCAGTAACCTAGAGATGACTTGCAGTATATAGGAGAAAGTGTCAGGGGTCATTTGCAAATACTGCCCTGTTTTAAATAGGGGACTTTAGCATCCTCTGAGTCCCCTGATTCAGAAATGGGAAATTGAACTAATCCACTGAGGGCAAATATTTTGTGCCTTGAAGCTTATAATTTTTTAATGTTAAAAAAGAATGTATTTTTGTTCTGGGATCCCTCAGAACCCTCCTCCCAGTTCCTTTAAAGGCTCTCTCTCTCTCTCTCTCTCTCTCTCTCTCTCTCTCTCTCTCTCTCTCTCTCTCTCTCTCTCTCTCTCTGTGTGTGTGTGTGTGTGTGTGTGTGTGTGTGTGTGTGTGTGTGTTCAAGTGTAAATAGTACTGGAGAGTGAATCTATGGCTTTACACTTCGTAAAAACGCACCCTGACACTGAGCTACAGCTCCAGCCCCAAATTAATCAGATTACAATTAGAATGGAATTGCAAAGAAAACGTTCTGCCACATATGATGTGTGTACCATGAATTCATTTAATAGTAAAAATAAAAGTTACAAAATGTTATAACACATCTGTGTCTTAGAAGGCTCCATTCTGAAAGTTTTACCCTAAAAAACTCTTTTACATGATTTAGAAAAGTATAAAATGAAGGCAAAAGAGAAAGATGGCAGAGTAAATCTAGTATTCACAGTGGTAATTTGACAGGTTAGTTAAAACTGTGCTTTTAGATGTTTTTAAAAGCCTATCACAGGCTGGTTGTGGTGGCACAAACCTTTAATCTCAGGATTCTTGGAGGCTGAGGCAGGCAGATCTTTATAAGTTTGAAGCAGCCTGATCTAGATTGTGAGTTTCTAGCCAACCAGAAGGCTACATGAGACCCTGCCTCAAAGAAGCAGACCGAAAGAGATCACAGCACAAAACTCAGTGTTTTTAAAGAATAAATGTGTTATTGTTGCTGTAGTTTCGTATACATGTGTCTCTTGCATGCATGTATGTCTATGCAGCACGTGTGCCGAGTGCCCTTGGAGACCAGAAAAGGTATTGGATCTCCTAGAACGAAACTTAGAGATAGTTGTAAACTGCCATGTATATGCTGGCAATTGAACCCAGCTCCTTTGAAAGAGCAGCCAGTGCTGGTAGCCACTAAGCCATCTTTCTAGCCCCTAAACTTGAAGCTTGGTTTTCTTTATCTAGTTTAGACTGTTGAAAAATACCTGAAATACATTTCCCTTTCAGTAAGGACAAGATGATGAGGTTCTGGTGATTGTTGTAATGCCCTGAAAACAGTTAAAATATGTGATCTGAGGAAAATCCAACTAGCTTCCTCCTACCATACCTCATTTGTGTGATCCTGGGGATGTGAATGATTTCTCCCAACCTCCAAACATCAGCTCTCAGAAACTGAGATCATAGTCCCCCAGAGATTTCTCAGTAGTGATTCTAGTGACTGAGGGGCCGGAAGAGGGCGGCAGCTTCTCCTGAAACAGGAGTTCACAGGTGATTGTAAGTCACCGTGTGAGTATGGAAAATTGAACCCCAGGTCCTTTGCCAAAGCAGCAAGGTGCTCTTAAGAATGGGCAATCTCTCCAGACCCTTTGTGACTATATTTACAAACTAATACACTGAGACATTCCAACCTAAAGACGCTGGTATAAAACACCCCAACACAAAGGCACAGGTATAACAATGCCACAATAAAATCTATTATTATGCATAATAAACAAAAAAACAACCAATGAAATATGCTACTCATACTCCATGAATTCCAAAAAGCTTCTCCCAGATCAACAAAGAAGAAAATTAACTAGATGCTCCATATTTGGGAAACTGACATAGCTTGGCATGAAAGACATTTTAACTGGTAACCACTAAGACATCTTCCAAAGCAATGGTGTCCCTTGACCCATTCCAAAGATCCCACAAAATCCTACCACAAACTTGGACTTGCCAATTCCATGAGATGAACTTGGATGAGAAATGAGAAGTTCCAGCTGCTAGTTCGGCTCTACTACTAACCATGAAACATGCAGGAACTCATTCATTCCCACCCTGTCCTGGTGTCCCTGTCCTTAAAACAAGGGTGTAATCTGTACAAGCAGGTACAACGTGAATTTAGAATCCACCTGGGCTATATTTTGCTCATACTGAAATCACCAGCTAACAGATTCTGTGTCTCATTTCATGCCCTTATGTGTAGGACACACAGATGGCAAGCAGGTGGCCCTGCTGGTTGTTGGGCAGAGAACAGAAGAGCAAACACTCTCAGTAGAGGTCAAAAGAAATGCTTCCAGAATCCTTGGGACACCCATGCATGTCACTGCATTAGCCATAGGGGTGGGGAAGACACAGTAGCTAAAGGAACAGCCTGGGTTCAATTGGAACCAGAGCCTTGCCCAGAGAAGCCTTGGAAACTGAGAGAGCAGACTGCAGACTCAGAAACTTCCAGAACCTCCAGTCACCCATCGAGAAAGAGACTGCTAGGCCCTCCCAGATCTTTGCAACTTCTGCCAAGAATCATATCATTGTTTATAATGTCATATTTTAGGCTTAGCATTACCAACCAAATACTATTATTAGCAGAGGTAATTTTAACTTGGATTCACCAAGTCAGTGCGCATTTCCCTCATATTTGAGGAAACCCAAAGAATAGTCTCTTGACATCCCCAAATGGAAGACTAGACTGAATAAATTATAAACCTATGCAATATGTATTACATCCTATTTCTGGAAATATGCACACAGTAGAATTGTGTGCTCCCGTTTACCTCAGAGTGTCCCTGCACTGGCGAGCACATCATACAAGCTCATAAAAGACTTGCTGAATAAGTAAGTAAAAGGCATCATTACAAGATAAATAAAAATGCGTTCTATTTTGCAAACACAGAAATGTGACACAGAAAACATAGTTGTGCATATGTGCAACTCTGATATCATGATGTGGTGAGATTTCAGGAAATCTGCTTCTCGTCTTGGGTAAACAGCATCATGGCAGTCTTTGTCAACATTTATTTGTATAATTGGAAAATGAGGGATATTTTCATTTTGCAAATAAGGGTATCTTACATAAATATATAAAGATTGGTAAACATGACAGATTAGTAAAATGAATATTAGCAATTAAACTATCATCCTTCAAAAAGATCCCAATATTTTAAAGGAATGTGCACATATGTGCGTTATTCTGTGAGTTTTGAACTTGTCTGGTTTACATGCTAAGGAGGCTGCTTGGAATAACCTGACCAATCCTGCTATAATAAAAGCCAATGGTCAGGCGGCTGGGTAAGGAGTCCCATGAACCACAACATGTTTTCTTAGATCAAGAAAGGCTGGATACACAGGAACAGAATAGCCTGAACCAGCCATCTTCCATAACCAGGCAAGGCTTCCAGTGGTGGGACACTAACTCAGCCACAAAACCTTCGACCTACAATTGTCCTGCCAGCAAAATGTGCTGGGGTAATGGTGACATGGAACTGATGGGTCAACCAATAACTAGTCCAACGTGAAACTCTCTGCCACAAGAGTGAGCCTGTGCCTGGCAATGCTTAGGTATCCAGGAATCAGAGGCTGGATGGTCCAGAGATAGGACAGAACCGGCAAGTCTAGCATGATCATCGTCAGAGATGCTTCATCCAGCAACTGATGAGAACAGATGCAGAAACCCATCATGAAACATTAGGTGGAGCTCCCAGAATTCCACAGAAGGTGGGGGGGGGAAGGATGGCAGGATCCAGAGGGGCTGAGGGCACCAGGAGAACACAGTCCACTGAATTGACTAAGCAGGGATAAGAGTCACAGAGATTGAAGGGTCAATCAAGGAGCCTGTATGTGGCTGACCTAGGCCTTCTGCATAAATGTTATGGTTGTGTACCTTGGTGTTCCTGTGGGACTCCTAACAGACGGAGGGGGTTATCACTAACTTTTGCCCGCTGTAGGGCCTTTTTCCTCCTACTGAGTTGCCTCATCCAGCCTTAACTCAATGGCATGTATCTAGTCTTATTGTAACTTGTTATGGCATGTTTGGTTGATAACTCAGGGAGGCCTGTTCTTTTCTGATGGGAAATGGAGGAGGAGGTTCTGGGGGAGGGGGTGGGGGGGTTGGAGGAGTGGGGGGAGGGAAACTGCAGTTAGGATGTAACATGAGAGAATAATTTTTTTCTTAAAAAAAAAGAGAAAGGTTGAACACACAGGAACTGAAGACTTTCCGTTCAGCACATGAACTCAAAGGGTACTTAGCAAGCATGTCAATCCTCGATTATGGTTCATGGCATGACAGAAACCTTCTTATTAAATCGGAACCCTTCCAATTAAAACTACTCTGGGGGCAGCAGGGAGTTGGGGGTCCTGGAGAGATGGCTCAGCGGTTCAAAGCACTGGTTGTTCTTCCAGAGGACCCAGTTTCAATTCCCAGCACACATTTGGGAGCTCGCCATTGTTTGTAACTCCAGTTCCAGGGGTTCCGACACCTTCACAGAGACCCACGTGCAGTGAAAATATCAATCCAGGTAAAACAATCAAATAAAATGAGACAAATCATTAAAAACAAAGAAACAAACATCTACTCCTTGAACGGACGTGCTAGGGAGGAAGTGACCTAACTTACTCTGAGACACCAAGTCTGTTTAGCTTTGTGTTTGATTTCTGGCTGGAGGACCCATCTTGAGCCCTGTGCTATGGGGCGTCTCACCTGGTGGGCAGTAAGGTTTTGTTGTGATTGTTTACAAGTGCTGTTCTAAATTTTATTTAATTTTTATTACTTTGTTTGTTTTTGTAGATGAGCTCTGTAAACTACATGTGGAATGTTAGAATTGGTGCAGCAAGCCTTGATCGAGCTACCTGGCATAGTTGCCTCTTGACTTTTCTAATACTTTCATACTAAACAAAAACAAAGAGAAAAAAAAAAACATTTAAAAAAAGCTCCCCCGCTACCCCATGAGCAAAAGAAGCTACTTAGACAGATGTGTTTGCCGTTTTCTGAGCCTGTATGTGACTCTGTATGTAGCATGCGAGAGAGGAAAACCAAAAGGAGCATAGTTTGCCCCTTACCCCTGGGAGAGGTGCATGGTGTAATTCCTCAGGGTGCCCTTGCTCTCCAAGGAAGCCCTCTAGCTAGAACTCCTGACTGTGCCTTGTCCTTAAGTGCTTTGCCACCACATCTCAGCTAATGTCACTGGAACAGGTGTTGTCCTCAGAATGCATCACTGTACACACAAAATACATCTCCTGCAGCAAGCAGTGTCCGTGTCTTCAGGAGGGAGAATTCAGGGGAGCTGGGAAGAACATGGTCAACTGTCTATGACCAATCAGCTATTTGGTTGTCTGGCTAAGGAGGCACATCTGTTCTTTCTAGACTTCTTGTTTGGGTCTGGGTAAGCCCTGCTGTCTGAAACACCTGCTAATTAAAGGCTAGGGACAAGGAGTCTCCAGAGATGTCCCTCCCTCACGCGTAGCTCTTGGCTTGGATGCGGTGTGGTTTGGCTTCAGTCATGCAGCCTCTCAGCTTCTTCTAGCTTTTGGCAGGCAGCTTCCAAGGATCTGCAAACCTGCTGGGACCTGGGTCAGCCCAGGTGAACTGCAGGGGGTTGCTCATCTCCACTGACAGGGAGCATCCTTGCTTTCTTACTGTGGAGCCAGGACACCACACAGATGCCTGCTTTCCCTTGCTGCCCTACCATTTGCATCAACCCTTCTGCAGCTGATAGGGGGTCTCCAGAGCTGACCTTCTTATTTGCTAAAAATAAAGCAAATCACTTGATCATTAGCTTCTCTTTCATTCAATTCTAAATCACCAGGAAGCCTTCTCAGAGCCAATGTGATTGCTTTCTCCCACAATGCCTGCTTACCTGTTTCCAATGCTATGGCCTGATGCGCAGGTTATTCCACAACTGTAGTAGAGAGAGCTTTGTCTCTACAGCTCAAGCTCTTTTGAGACCACAACACAGACTTATTCCTCCTTGCTCCTTTCTGTAAACTAACAGGGCAGAGGGCCCTAGTACTCACCGATAGATAACAACTATCCAAAGAGAATGAAATAAGGCGTCCACTGCCTGCTTCTAAAGATACAGTCAGCGCACGGTGGCACACCCTTAAAGTCCTAACATTTGGGAAGCTGAAGCAGGGGACTGCTATGAGCTCAAGGCCAGCCTGGCCTATATGGTGAATTCAAGACTAGCCTAGGCTACATAACAAGATGAGGGATGGTAAAGGCGCTTGCTGCCAAGCCTAATGACCTAGGTTCAATCCTGAGACCCAAATGGTAAAAGGACAGAGCCAATGGTCACAAGTTGTCCCTTTCAGGTGCTCTGTGACACACTCCTGTTTCCATCCACACAAAAGCAGTGGCACTTTAGGTAATTGTGGTGCATTTTACGAAAAGAAACAATGTTTGTATTGGACATTGGAATCTGTGTGTGGTTCATCTACATGGTGGATATCCATAACAGTATTTAAATTGCTAACTGAATTTTAAAGTGCCAGCTTGCTTCTAGTCTTAAGCACTGGAGAAAAGATAGGGACCTAATTTCTTATTCTCGGTGCATAAAGAAAGCCAGAACAGTCTGTCCTGGTTCCCCAAGCAAGCCAGACACTGACAATGTTAACTGTACCCCACTGTGTCTGGCAAAGCAGCTTCCTGCTTAACCTTAGGCTCAGAACCTCTCTGTGACAGGAACTGCTTCATCTGGCCCTGTCTTAGGCATTCAGGCTGCTGTAATGTAATATCACAAACCAAGTGGTTTTTAAACAGTAAACATTTATTTCTCCCAGCTGTGGGGGTTTGAAGGCCAAGGCCCTAACAAGCTCAGTGACTCGCAGACAGCCTTCTTCAAACTGGTCCTCAAAAGGCACAAGGGCCACTGAGCTTCCAGTGTATCTGTATAAGGTCATTGAAGTCATTCATCTCCTAACGCTCTAATACTGAAATAGGATTTGAACATATGGATTTTGGGGTGCTCATTTAGTCTATAACACCATCTTAACATTACACTGCAACTTGTGTAGTGTTTGTCTTTTCTTGGAATTGTGAGCTTCACTGTGATGCAGAAGGAAGTTGTTCAAACACTGTAAAGTTTTAATTAATTAATCAGTATAATTAATATTATACTACTAGAGACTGAGTCTAATGTTTTGAGCTTGGTAGGCAAGTACCCTAGAACAAAAACAAAACAAAATAAAACAAAACAAAACCAAAAAAACCCCTTCCTCCTAGTCTGTGGCACTCGACTGTGAGAATAATGGAGACACGGAGTACTTCAGCCTTAAAGCAAACCAACAGTGCTGCACAGATAGACCCCATGCTCTCAAATCTCCCATCCCAAGAGTCCAACAACTGATTGTGTTTCAGTAAAAGAAAATCCATCAGCCACAGTGAACAGGAAGGTCTAGATGGCAAGAGGGTGGCCTCTGAGCTGATCTGGGGTGTAGAAACCTGGGAGTTGCCCAGAAGCACTACCTAGAACTTCATTTCCCAGGTTATTTTATGATGGCGCTCTTAAAGATACCTCTGATGTCACTATTCCATCTCCCGTAACCATTAATAGTAATCCATAATAGCATTTTTCCATAAAGGTTAGTAGTAATCCATAGTGGCATTTTCCATAGCTGTCAGTAGTAATTCATAACCAGTGGTTAGTTAATACTGTTAAAAGTCATTAGTTAATTGACAGAGGGGCTTCAATCGAGAACTCAGCATGCTCAGTTCAGATCGGCAAGAGCTGCCTCACCAGGACAGCTAACTGCCCACTGGCTATACTGTGCCATCCACAGTGGTGATGATTATTATCACTCAAAGTTCCCTTAGCTCCAAGACACCAGGTTGATAACCCCTCCTCCTGATTACAGGGGTCCTACTCTACCTGTGTCGTCATTCACCTTGGGTTTCTTAGAACCTCCAGGCCTCCTTCTCTTAGTCCAACTGTATGATTTGAGTCTGTGGCATCCCAACACAAATGTGACCAGCGACCAGCCATTTCACTTCATCCCTAGTCAGCACACCCGTGCCATCCCTCTTCTGTTACCATTGGCTTAGTCTGCCTGTCCACCTTTCCCGAATTACACATACTTTCTTTTTCTTTTTTCTTCTCATCTGGTGTGTTGTGGAAAGTCCTAACATATTGTGAGACTGTTATGGCTTCAGTCTTCTTAACCATACTTCTCTAGATCTATCTAGCTGTCCTCACCACTACCACAAATAAACTTCCCCTGGCTTACCTAATTTTGTTATTGACGTGGCTAATCTCTTACTGGTAGACCCTTGAAGTCGAGACTGACATCTCTCACCAGGTTTGGTAGTGTAGGCCTATAATCCCATCTCCTCAGGAGGCAGAAGGACAGGCAGTTCAAAGCTGACTAGGCTACAGTGTGATCTCAAAGGCAGCCTGTGTACCTCAGTGAGATCCTGTCTCAAAAGAGAAAGGAGGCACCGGGGACCATGTAGAGCTTGGTGGCAGAGCTGTGGAAAAAAGAAAGAACCACTCTTCTCTCCTTGCCTCCCAGTCCCCTTAAAAGCTCTCAGTCACTAACACTTAACAGTTTTCAGCATATACAAAATCTGTCTTTTATGAGAAGATAAAGCATGTTCTGGCTATAGAGAAAAACTGTTGCTTTGCTTCACTTCTACAGACCTGTATCTTGCTCCAGGGACACCAGTGATGACAGTTTCCTAACTGTTCTTGGCCCCAGTTCTATTTTCTTTGGTTGGCCAAAAAGCTCAAAAAAAAAAAAAAAAACCCCAAAAAAACAAAACAAAAGCAAAAAACCCCACAAGCAAACAAACATATATATATATATAAATTTACATATTTTTATATATATATAAAACCAATTTACTCCAAAGCTTCTGGTAACTACCATTTGCCAACTAAAGCCTAAGCCTGGCAGTCAAGAGTATTCCGTGACCTGGTCCACATCCAAAGGAATCAGACTCTCTTGATGTCATGCAGGACAAAAAAGCGCAAACAGAACAGAACACCAGAGCTAAGGATATTGCTATCTATCTGTCTGTCTGCCTGTCTGTCTGTCTATCTATCATCTCAATCTTTCTATCTCTCTTGTGTGTGTGCATGTGTGCTTATGAGTGTATGTGTGTTTATATGTGTGTGTGTATGTGTGGTTTATGTATTTGACACAAGGTCTCCATCATATCCCAGGGTAACCTGGAGCTCATTACATAGTCCAAATCATCCCTGAACTTCGAACTCATGGCTGTCTCTCTGATGCAACATGCTCATTTCCATGGGACATGGGATATCATTTGCTGTTCCTTATGCATTATGACTTTCTCTTTGTTGAATTTCTGATTCTCCTGCCTCTATAGAGGGATATATCCCAAGTACTGTGATTTCAAATATGTGACACTTAAGTCCATATTCTTCACTTTAAAATTATTAAAAAGCTTAATAGTATAGATATGTAGAGAATAAATAGGAGTATGTTGTATTTACGTTCCATTTTAAATAAATGCATGTGTGTATGCAAATTTCTATTGGTCAATCTCCCTGTGTATAAGATAGGTACAGCTGAAACCTCTTTCTCTTCCCAGAAACATGTGCTATTTACTGAATTAGTTGTTCATCCCACTATTTTCTTTTGAAGACATTATGGAATTATGAATAGGTATCAACATGAAATATTACAAATCCATCATGAAATTACATATCCACAGACAATATATTCTTTTGTACATTTGTAACCTTTATGCTATTTTCAACATTCTATAGCCTTCTTTCATTTAATGTTATTTTATGTTCTCTCATATTAATCATTTCACAATCTCCATTTGCTTTATTTTCCCATATGACCATTTGTCATTGGCTAAGTATTCCATAATTCCTTTGACTATCCTCTTGTGAATAAATAGACTGTTTCTAATTATTTATTTTGACAAACAAATATAAGTAGTTATGTCTTTTTGAGTAGATGCTCAAAGGGGCTTCTTTTGCGGCTAAGTCAATCTCTTTACCTCGAATGACTTTCTCTCTATGTACAAATTTTGTCATCTCTGAAGGTACTCTCAGATGCTAGCTCACCATGTTATCTAAAGCAACACCTTCCTCCATCCATTCTCAACAAACAAACCATTTGCATTTCGGTTAGTCAGATGGAGTATTCCAACACAATCTTGTCCTGTATCTACCTGGGTGTTTCTCGTATGTCCCTTCAGACCATAATGTCTCAGAGATAAATACTGTTACATGGGATTAAATTCCTTTTTCTCTCCAGTGAGAGCATAGAGTAGACATCAAAATGTGCCTGTCGAGTTCACCCAGACCTTTCTTCTTTGGCTACAAGTACTACTGCTTCCCTACATAATGATACAGATTTATTAGAGTGAGGACCTGCTGCATTTCCATGTCTTATCATTTGAGCCTGGAGGTAAGAAATTTGGCTTTATCACCAACAATGTCCACTGATAGAAACCAGTCACGAGGGGGGGGGTGTCGTCTCTGGGGTAGATGTCTGTACACAGCTTAGTGTGCACAAAGATGAAGAAAAATACCCCTTTTATTTTTAAAATAAAAACACAGATGGTTTGAAAATAAAAAGGGTCCAAGTAGCACTAGTAGGAGGTGTGGCCTTTCTGGAAATAGTTGGGGTGGGTTTTGCAGTCTCCTTTGCTCAAATTATACATAGTGTGGTAGACAGATCACTTCCTGTTGCCTGTACATCAAGATATAGAACTCTCAGCTCCTTCTCCAGCACCATGTTTGCCTGCATACCACCATATCCCATCATGTAATAATGGACTAAAGCTCTCAAACTGGAAACCACCCCAATTAAATGTTTTTGTTTATAAGAGTTGCTGTGGTTATGGTGTCTCTTCACAGCAATGGAAACCCTAAGTAAGACAGCATCTAAGGTGGAAACGTACCAAGAATTTTATCTTTGGATAGAAGTGTACATCATCGTAAAGCATGTGCTTAGTATGCACAAGGTCTCAGATTTGATCCCCTGCATAGGAAAGAGAAGGGGTGGGGGTGATAAAGAAGGAAGAATAGGAAGGGAGGGAGGAAAGATGGAAGGACAAGGGAAGAAGGAAGGGAGGGAGGGAAGGAGGGAGGGAGGGAAGAATCTTGTTCATAAACAAGAAAATCAAAAATTAGGCAGACTGATTACCAAAAACTGGAGTAGAAAGCCATTTTGAGGGTTGATGGTATATGCTTGTTCAGGCAATCTATAGTGATTCTATGGTGTAGAAAGGACATAGCAAAAGAAGCTGTTCCTACCCCCATCCCATCCCTGCATCATAGTTTCAGAATCCTTGACTAGAGGATAGGACTGGGGGTGAGGTCATTGGCCACCCATGTGTGCTAATTGCTGAGAGAGGAGAGAGAGAGAGAGAGAGAGAGAGAGAGAGAGAGAGAGAGAGAGAGAGAGAGAGAGAGAGAGAGAGAGAGAGAGAGAGAGACTCTCTGTGTGTGGTGGAACATCTTCCAGATTGTAGAGCAAAGAGTCATGTTCACCATACACTTTTCTTATTGCATTTAGAAAATTGACATAAAAAAATACATGTGGGATCAGTTCAAGACTCCAAACAGTACCAATTTCTTGCAAATTTTATCATAAGTACAAAATATTGGCTTAAATGGTGGCAAATTGATAGGTGTTTATTCTGGCCTCTCAAGTTCACGGTCACAGATTTTTCTAGGCAGCTCACCGTCCCATGCCAGATGATCTATTAGGTAAAGAGGAACCGAAGCATCTTTGAGCTCCTTCCTTACAAGGTCAGCTGAAGCTTTGCAAATCCCGGGCTTAAAGAGGGGCTTAAAATTCACACTGGAAATGGGTGTTTTTCTCAGCTCCCAAGAAGTCAAGGCTCCTCAGGCTAAATAACAACCCGCAAAACTAAGATTTTAAAAAATAAGAAAAAAGAAAATCACACCTCCGTTTGGTTTTTGCTTCTAGGCTATGGTTTGACTTAGAGCAACTCACATATAAGCACAAGCACATTATTATAGTAACCTGACCTGCACCTGTGGCCTCAGGTGACATCTCATTAAAGCCACTGCAGGTGTCACCGGAGCTCCTGGATTGTCTTTCTAATCAAGCTGAAATGCATCCACCCCCAGCTTCAACATCAGCTGCCTACCCGACACTGTTTGATCATAGTCTGGGCTTTGCCGCTGCACCCATGGGCCCTAGAAGATTTAGACATAGATCAATACAGCTGCCAGGAGATAAACAATTTCTTCCAGGCCTTGCTCAAAACCCCAGTTCTCCAGGAGTTACGCAGCCACCCTTGATTTAAAAGCTGCTTGACTCTCCACCTGGCACCCTGCACCACTCCTTTGTATCAGCTCAGATTTATCCACCATAGCTTAATGTATTACTTCTTTCTCTGTTCAACTACACAAAACGTATTGCCTTAACTCCCCCTCTCCCTTCCCTCCCTCTCTCTTCTTCCATCCCTCCATCCAGTCTCATTATTTAGTTCAGACTGGCCTCAAGCTTGTCACAGGACCACAGGTGTGTATTAGTGATTTCAGCATCCCCTCATAACCCTTCTCGGGGTGCAGTTAAGTGCACTGCATTCATATCGCACAAACCAATCTGCACAACTCTTTGCCTCCTGCAAAACAAAACCCCAGTATCTATTGGACAGCTCTGTTCTTCCTTCTCTCTGGCCCGTGGCAATTATTTTTTGCTTTATGGATTCGAACTTCATACTCATGGAATCATAATTGTCTTGTAACTAACAGTTTACTTAGCACAGTGTCTCCTAGTTTTGACCATGTTTGTAGTATGTTGTAACATTTTTTTCTTCTTGGGGGGGGGTCAACATTTCAATGTGTGCATATATCACACTTTGTCTGCTCATCTGTCAATAGACAGTCCCACCTTTTGGTTAGTATGTGTGATGCTTGTTATGAATGTGATGTACACATCATCTTTTCGGTACTCTGCTTGCAATCCTTTAAAACATACACACCCTGAAATGGGATTTCTGGATCACAGTAACTTCATTTTTAATATTTTGAGAAGCAATCAATGCTATTCTTGAAAGCAGCTGTAATTTTTTTTATTCTACCAGTGTAAGGCCCCCTCCCCAAGAAGTAGAGTTAGCAACAGCACGTTGTAAGGACAGTAAGCAAACTCGCCTAAGACATATTAACAGGACAGTAAAGATTAGCTTCACTGATAAAAGAAAAACTGCAGTTAAGACTAAGTCCAGGTGCCTAGGGTAGAGACAAAGGAATGTGGTTAAGAGCCGTAGTCAGGAAACAGCCCCCAACCAAGGATTCAGCTGGGCAGAGGGGGAAGGGAGGGGAAGCAGTTACTTAGCTATGTGATCAGGCCCAGCCGGATCAGGGGAGGAATTCCAGAAAGAGATAAGGAACAAAAGAACAAACAGCAGGCCTGGGCGGGTGATAACCAGGTCGTTTGGTCAGGCCAGATGGCAACCTGGGGGCCCTCACCCCTCAACTTCACCCCTCAACGGGTGATTTCATTCAAACCAGCCAATGAAAACCTTGTAACTTCGCTTCTGCTTCTGTACGCACGATTTTGCTTCCCTAACCCTATAAAAAGGCCCTAAACAGAGGGCTGGGCGCGCCAGCCATCCCAAATGGCTCGGTAGCCCGCAGGTCCTGCGTTATTCAATAAACCTCGTGCTGTTTGCAGCTGATCTGTGGCTCGGTCCTCCTTGGGTCATGGGGTCTCCTTCCGAGGAAAGGTCCGTTTCGGGGGTCCCTAACCCCCGGGGGTCTTTCACCAGAATGTTCCAATTTCTTCACAACCTCATTATGTTTATTTTCTGATTTACTTTGTTTAAAATTTTTTTAATGTGTATCAGCACACTCCTACCCCTGCATGTGTCTGTGTACTACACACATGCAATGCCTGTGGAGGCCAGAACAGGACATGAGATTTCCTGGATTTTGAAGTTACAAATCATTTTGAGTGGCCATGTGGGTTCTAGGAATTGAACCTGGGTCCTCTGGAAGTTCAGGCAGTGCTCTTGACCACTGAGCCATCTCTCCAGCCCTATTTTCAATTTTTCTTAAATAGCAGCCACCTGAATGGATGAGTTGTATTATGTATTTGTGTGTTATGTTTATTGTCTGTTCTTCCTAACCTCTCTGCTGGCCCAGAGTACAGGTTCCATCAGCAAAGAGACTCTTGCCTGTTGTAATAACTCTCACACCCTTGCCTAGACCAGCACTTGAGTACACAGTAAGTGCTCAGTCAATAGTCACTGTATGAATGAATACACTGGGCCTGGTAGAGACAACCTGTAATCCACCTTGTTCAGGAGTCTGAGGCAGGAGGATTGGAAGCTCCATTAGGAGCTCAAGTCTAGCTGGACAACTTAGCAAACTGTGCCTCAAAATCAAAAGTAAGAAATTGGCTGGGGATATGCTCAGCAGTACAGTCCTAAACTGGCATACACTCAGTTCCCAACAGAAAAATTTAGCCAAACCAAGAATGGACTGGATGAGTAAGAGGAAAACACGGGAAAGTGGACTGTTCTTTTTCTGGTGTGTATGGCCAATGACTGTACTGCTTTGATCATGACATGCTCAGGTTTATGTTCATATAGTACCTTTAGAGCTGACAGTAAGGACAAGAATTCTCACTTTAACACATACTTGAATTTTTAATTATAACATTACCATACTCATTATTATTCATGAATTTGGGGTTGAGGGGAGCTCACAAAAAGCTTTCAAGAAAACCAAAGCGATTCTGTGATACTTAGAAAACTTAGCTATCATCCAGAAAGGGCCATGTCTGCTTCCCCCTTGATATCTCTGCCAATAAACAAAGATATTCCAAACTGAACATTCCCCAGAGACAATCAAGCTTCCCCAACCTACTTCTGTCCCATGTTCCTTACTTATTAATTTACTTATTTATTTAGAGACGGGGTCTCAAGTTAACTGAGAGTGTCTCAGAATTCCCATGCAGCTGTGGAGATCCTGAGTTCCGCCTACTCCCCCCCCCCCCCCCCCCACACACACATGCTATCACATGTAACCTTCCTGTACTCCTGCTAGAAAAAGGAGATGCCTTTCCCACTCTTCATACATTAAATACTCAGTCTATGTGAGGCACTGTCTCAGGTCCACTGCATGCATTACCTCTTCATCCTTTTTAATTAGATGAACTAGAGGCTACTAATTTTTAGCTGTGATCCAGATATGGGAACAAGTTAAGTCCTTTGTTCAGAAGAAGAGGTAGCAGCCCCCTAAGCTTCTGTGCTATTTTTGACATGCTTTCTGTTTCAACCTTATTTACTGGAAATCATTACAAAACGTCTAAGACAACTTCCTTCAATTAATATGAGAACAAGATTCTAACCATTCAGACCTGTCTACATCCTCCATCTTTATACAAACTTTGGCTAACGTGGGCATCCGTAGCCAAGGGCAGACTGAATCTACAGTCTTTGTGGGGATGTTGAGCTTAAACAAAAGTCCTTATAGCACTCGATTTTCCTGCCTTTTGGTGGGTTTTTTTTTCTCTTCAAGTAGTAAAAAGTCAGTAAAAATTGAATTAAAGACTATCTAAACCAAAAAGATTGTAGTAGATACATTCATTAATAACGAGACACATTTATCATAAACACCAAGTTTGCTTTTTTGGAAGGATGTATTGATCTTGGAAGCAAAGTAGGCTGGAAGGCAGACACCCAAAGCCCTGCTCCTGTAACATTAAATAAAGCATATACTTAAAAATACTCCACAGCCCTGCTGGCCCAGCAGTGGCTTCTCTAAACTTAGAAAGATAATAAAGGTTCAGAAGTTGGGATTTCTGCTACCTGCAGATATATCAATATCGTGACACTGTTAACAAGTACCACTTCTCAGTTTCAAACTCATTCTGTGTATAATCACTTTGCCATCAGATGAACATCCAAATCTGATACGTTTTAGCCAGATGTCCCGGTTTGTGACTGTAATCCTAGCCCCCATCAGGCTAAAGCAAGAGGACAGCAAATCTGAGGCCAACCCAAGCTCCATCGTGTGATTCTGTCTTGCAAAGCAAAGCAAATCTAAACTAAACAGAGATTCCATTAAAATCCAAAAGTGCCCGATATAAAAGCCCTAAGTTCCCTTTAGCAAACAAAAGAAACAGCACTGACCCAAGCTGTTTGGCAAGTGAAAACCCAGGCTAGGAACAGACAAGTACTCAGTGTTACCAGGAAATTCAAGGTCAACACTTGCAGCTTCGTGTCCATCACCCCAGTGCTGCCTTTGACAAAAGGCTGTCCTATATTCTGAAAAGTTGGATTCATTCCTCAGCTCACCATGTCAGTCTCATGCAGAATCCAGTTACTTCAACACTCCCAAATGGTGTCTGTCTCTTCCTTTATTCCTTTAGGTGACATCCAGAAAGACACAGAAAAAAAAACCAGCCAGCTCGAAGTGATTTCAGCTAAAGACTCAGCTAAGTATCACTACACAGAAATTACCCATAATGGAGCAGGAAGCATCCTCTCAAACCTACCCGGGGTTTTGTTTTGTTTGTTTGTTTTTTAAAATATGCTTAAAAGATGTGGTCAAAGCAGTGGCTGTCTGATCTGTACGGGTTTGTTCTCCCCACTTCTTGATCCCCAATACACAATTGAGACTTTTCAGATGACAAAAGATCCCTGTCCTTGCAGCCAAATCAGAAGATCCTCAGAGTAGCTGGTTTTGATGTTGCCTTGGGGAAAAAAATTAAAATAACAAAAGCAAACCACCACAACAAAAGCGAATCTCCAGCATCCAGAAGACAGTGTGGCACCCTCAGCATCCAGGGACAGCCAGGCCTATTTGTGAAGCAAGCCCCTCAAGCTCCTGCCTACATAGTTTATCAGCCAGCAATGCTTTCTAGTGAGCACAGTCTCGCCTAAACCAATTCCTGTTGCCCAACCAGTGACGTGATCTTTTGTCAGATGCACAGCACAGCAGCTTCTGCCAAAGAAGTTTTGGATTCTTTCCTTTCTTTCCCCACCTCACCCCACCACCCTGCTTTGGTTTTTTGGTTTTTTGTTTTTTGGGTTTTTTTTTGAGACAGAGTTTCTCTGTGTAGCCTCAGTTGTCCTCAAACACAGAGTTCCGTCTGCCTCTGTCTCATCCAGAGGGCCAGGATTAAAGGTCCCATTTTCTTAACACTTGGCAATCTCTTCGATAGCGAAGCGAATTGTGCCAGCTATGGAGGAGTTAGCCGTAATTGGGCACTACATTTTTGTTTTTGTTTTCCATCTCTTGAGACTACAGTGAATCTAATCCAGCCAGGTACAATGGCTTTGACAGATTAGGGACTCCATCAGGGCAGGCTGTGGGGTTAAGTTCCCCGTCACCTCCTAAAGTATTCCTGTTCTCTTCCTAAAAGGGGCTTTATTAAGGTGGGTGATTCAAGCCCTCAGAAGGCTGAAGCAGGATGGCCAGAGGTTAAAGGTCAGTCTGGGTTAAGTAACAAGAACATCTGTCAAAAACAACAAACCAAACATCAAAACACAAGAAGAGCAGCTTTACTTGACTTTACTGATTATTTAATCAATCTACAACCGCCCTGAAGGGCCTATTGTGTGTAGAACGGGAGAACTCAACCCCCAAACCCTTCTGGAAATGTCAGCATTTAAAATATTCTTCCCAAGTAGTGGTGCACACTTGGTAAGCAGCGACAGGCTGATCTCTTGAGTTCTCAAAGCTGGTCTGGTCTGTAAGAGTGAGTTCCAGAACAGCTACATAGAAACATTGTCTTGAAAAACCAAGTGTGGAGGGGGGACCCTCTCTTCACTGGATCTGATGGGGCGGACCTTTAATCTCAGAACTCCCTGTGAATTTTAGGGCATCCTGGTCTACACAGTGAGTTCCAGATGAGCCAAGACCACACAATGAAGCCCTGTCTCAACAAACAACAAAAAATGGAAGTCTCTCTTGCCCTCTGACTTCCAGAGGTGTTTTGGCATCCTTGAGTGGTAAAATTCCCCCATCCTTTGCTCTTACTCTCAGGAATCAACAAAACCACAGGCCAAAGTCCTGGTGAGCAAGTGGCAGGCAGGCTTCACTGTTCTTGCCATCTGCTATTGCTTGGTGAGGGCTTCCTGGAGTAACCTATTGAGGGATATTCTAGGTCTGGACTGGACCTGAGAAAAAAGGAGATTGTGACTGAAGTGTGTGCTATAGGCTCTTGCAGAAGACCAACCTCAGGGGAGCAGTGTCATGGAGCTATGATGTCATGTCTGTCTGAGCCTCCTCTACTGGCCAGAACTAAGTGACTTGTAACCCACTATTTTGCCCATGAGACCTTTTCTAAAATGTAGAAATTACATCAATCATTAAAAAGCTACTTAAAAGTATTTGCCACAACAAATGTTTAAAGGAAATACATTTCAGAGCTGGGGGAGATACCATAGTGGGTACTCTTCCTGCCGAGCAGACATGAGGACCTGAGTTTGGATCCCAGACCCACATAAAAAGCTGGGCTTAGTGCCATGTGCTAATAACTCCAAAACTAGGAGGAGCTGTGTGGAAGACAATTGATTTCCACCACTGGGCTCTGCACATGCACACAGGGCACACGCATCCTCATGTACATGTGTACTCCCACTCACAACACACATAGAAGCAATTAACAAAAAACATACATGTTTCCTACAGAAAGAAAGAAGTAAAAAAGAACATGGATGTTTCCTGGAAAGGACCTTGACTGAGGAATTAGCTGGCATATTTCATGAGGGACATGGGTGGGATTTGATCTCAGCCTCAAGAGCACCATGACAAAGCACAGCCTACGGTGCTCCACCATGAGAGGAATAAGAAGCATGAGCAGCCCTCCAGCAGTTACACAGCTTCCGCGACAGGGCTGGGCAGGTAAGCGGGCAGAAGAAACCCAGATTCAAGACTTGGCAAATGTCAGTGATCTCAGTGACAAAAGGAAGCAGGAAGTCCATGTGCTGCTGGTTTAATGGAAAGAATAGAGATTCCAGCTTCTTAGATTTGAGGCAGCAAAGCGTCTTGACCAGTGCATGAATGGTATTTGCTTTCTCTCTGCTCTGTTCCTAACCATCTAACGGACCAAGTAGATGTGCTGTAAGGGAAGAATCATGGTGTTTGTTGGGTTAGTCGCTCTCTCGTTCCTTTCTGCATCCGGCTTGAATGTTCAGGAGGCGCCTGCTAGGTCAGGTCTCTGGAGGGTATAATTCGCCTTCCTAGATCTTCTTTGTTTGTCAGCCAACTGGCTCCCAGGTGGGAGACATTTCTGGCAATGGAAGCAGAACACTGCAGGGAAGAGACCTAAGAAAGACTGGGAGTGAAGGCAGCCGTGTGACAACAATTATCTGTGCTCCACACAAACTGAAAAGACCCAGTGCGAAGACTGACTCCCTCTGCCAAGAGAGAGAAGCAAAGGGAAGTTCGTTTGAAAGGGAACCTTTTCATTCCCTTGGTAGCCACAGCCAACGACCGTCACATTTCCTGTTACATCCCTTCTCGGTGTGGATTTCTCCAACAATACTTCAAACTATCACAATGTTTGCCTGCTCCATCAATGCTCCTTACTAAATAGAATCCATTAATATTTCAAGCTGGTCCTTTCTTTACTAGAGATGACACGGGAGCTTCTCACAGCCATTCTGTCTCTGTATGCCAGTTTGCAGCAAGGGCTGGCTAACTGAATTCATGGAAACCAATATGGAGATTGCCTTTATGGAATTCAGTTACAGCTCTGGGAGCCTGCTCTTCTAAAGACCCAGTCCTTTAGTGTGAGGATTAGCTACAGCAGAGGGAGCTGGAGGCCACTATGGCGTATATGGTATGCAGGACAGGCTCTGGAGTTAGGCCCTACCATTTAGTGATATACTGAGTGACCTGGGCAAGTCTATAAGCTTGTAGTCTCACCATGAGACACAGATTATCATGGCATTCCGTGAACAGAGCTGTTGGGAAGCTGAAGGAATTATAATGACGAGTCTTTATCTTTTAAATCACAATTTTAGAAGTTTGAAAAATGATATTTGGGGTGTGCTTCAAAATAATCTGGAGATAAGTCACTTAAGAAAGAAACAAAACAAAACAAAACAAAACAAAAACCTTGTAGGCCAGGCATGGTATCACATGCCCTTAATCCCAGAACCCAGGAGGCAGAGGCAGGTAGACTTCCATGAATTCAAGGCCAACTTGATATACATAGTGAGTTTCAGGACAGCCAGAGATATGTAGCAAAACCCTGTATTAAAAAACAGAATCAAAAAGAAAGAAAAGAAAAGAAGCTTGGCTATAGTTATCCAAGTTGGATGAGAACCTGTCTCAAAATATTTATAATACAAATTTAAGAAAGATAATATAATGCATTAAAACTCTTCAGACACAGAGTACATATGTTCAATAAATATAACCTGCTACAGATCAGGGAGGATTGCAAGGGCATTATTCCCACTTAGAGTCACCAGAAGCTGACTAGACACAGCACAAAGGGACATGGGTGGGTGTACTGCAAACTTCAATGTCACTGGAAGTCATCCGTGACGGCCCAAGCTTTCATTAAGAAGTTTGCTACACCAGCTGAATTCATTAAATATCAGTTATTCCTTGTCCTCTATTAATACACTCACTCACAAAGCACTATAGATTTGCTGTGTCTTCAAACAGTTGTCAATCTAGCCCAAAGCAAAGCACGTCCAAATTTCGTTGACTTATGCAGCTCTTTGACACACAGATTTGTGTGATTGCAGGCACATAAAACAATGGAATGAATAAAAAACGTTCGCTGAAGATACCCGCCTCATCCTACCCTGTGCCATTGATGGACTCAAGAAACCATCTACAGCAATTCAGTCACCACCAGAAACTTTTAACTTTAGTAGGTCTTCAATCAAGTTAAGCCAACAGGAAGCTCGACCCTGAAGCTGTTAACTTAAAATTAAATCAGCATGTTTAAACTCCATGTCCCATAATTATGAAGGAATTTACGGTACCAGCCTGATCCAGACCAACTTGGTTCATTTGTAAACTGGGATGACAGCTCTCTCCTCATGTTGCCATAGGAATTAGGAAGAATACAAATATCGTATACCACACAGAGCCTGGAGCATAGTAGTTACTATGTACTGTACATAGTTAACATGTACTATATAACATGTTTCTATGTTATGCATCATATAAGAATAGCTGCATTATTATCTCCTTCGGAATTCAGTTAGTTCTTAAAACCAGAAACTCTCTAGGCATAGCACACATCACATGATCACAAATACTTCAGTGTCTTCTATTTCATATGGCAAGATTTTTATGCAGCTGTACTTTCCTACACAGAGCTGATGTGTGGATGAGTTGATTATTGTCTTTGGTGCCTATTTGTCCTCTCTTATATGATCCTTACTTCTGTAAATGCATTGTGACAGTGTATTTCTTATACCAAAAGAAACATTATAAGTAAAGAATAAAGGGAAAAATCATGGACCAATTCAAGTTTAGGAATTACTGTTGTTATTATGAAGTGCGGGCTAAAGGCATTGTGTGTATGTGTGCGTGCAAGTGTGTATGTTTGTGTATGTTTGTTTGTGTAAGAGAGAGTAAAATAGAGGGAGAGATAGAGGGAAGACGAAGGAGATGGGGAGAGAGGGAAAGAGAAAAGGAGGAGGAAGAGAGAAATGCATTATGTTTCTTGATGTGGGAATGTCTTTCTGTATGCTGTAAATATCAATCTTTAAATAAAGGAGCTGTTTTGGCCCATGACAGGCACCATAGAAAAAGTAGGAGGGGAAATCAGAATATAGGTAGGAGAAGCAGGGCGGAGTCAGAAAGACTGAGCCAGAAGCCCAAAGTAGCAACATGTAAGGAACACAGGTGAGCCACGGGCCACGTGGCAGATAGATTAGTGAAAATGGGTTGAGTTAAGATGTAAGAGCTAGCTAGCAATGTGCTTGAGCCATAGGCCAAACAGCATGAACTTAATGTAAGTGTTTGAGTCATTTCTGGGGGCCTGGGCAGTGGTGGGCAGCTAAGGGGTCTGGGGCTGACTGCAGGTCTGTGGGTCTGGACCTCTGACCACCCGGGACCAAGAAACCTCACACAACAGTTTCTTAAATCATTTTATCCCTTACGGTGCCTGGTTTACTGTTAGGAACTTATTAAATTGTCAAAATCCCTGCAGATGAACTAAAATCTCTTGCCTGAAACCCATCTTTGTTGCCTCATGCCATTCATACCCCAACAACATAGATCTTCCTTTGCTTTATGCTTTCTTTTATCTCTATGTCAAACCGACACTCCAGCTTCAAAGATCTAAAACTATTAACATCCCAGATGAAACAGAATATTATCAGTGAGGTTGGGCCTGGTGACATAGGCCTGTAACTCTAGCTGAAAACTGAGGGAAAGGAGGGCAGATATAAAGAAATGGGGAGGAGAGGAGGGGGCTGGACCCATGAATTAGGGTGTAGGGGGTGCTGCAACCTGAGAAACACCAGTAGCATTTCCGGAACTAACCCAAGCCTCTTGTGCAGAGACCCAGTGAATCAAACCTCCCTGAAATGTCACCAGCCTGCACGGTAGCCATTTCAGTCTTAGCCCATGCAAGAAATGAATTTCCCTTTACTGGCAACTCAAGAGAATGCTGTTACTGTTGTATCTTTGCTTAAGTACAGGCCTAGCAGAGCTAAGGTGGGATTTTTGCACTAAACTCATTTTGCAGAATGTGAATTTTGTAATTTGGGTATTTGCGTCTTTCATCTCTCATTCCATGTGATCCTCTGCTTATAGTTCCATCCATTTTCTTCTTGAACGAGCTCAAGTCCAAGAAGAAAAAAAGGAGAAAGCTTTCCCCAGTAAAAGGTTCCATTTCCGACAAAGCCATTATCTGTAGGCTGAGTATGTTTATTACCCTCCCATCTGCAGTTGGTTTGAGTAAGCACAGCTTCCCTCCAGTTTCCAGACTACAGCCCTGGTGAATAGATTCTCGGATTAAAAGAGCAGATGTCATGGATGGGGCAAAGGTACACTTTCAAGACACTGTTGAAAAGCTGCAAATGTTCATTTGCAAACACAGAATCTGTTTTCTTACACTTCCCCTTTTAATCTCTGACAACATCAGCTGAGAAGGATAAATGTCATCACCTCTCCTGCTAGATGTGTATCAAGGTCCACAAAGAAACCTCTTCAGCCAGTACCACTCACACTGGTCTCTTTCACCTTCATAAAGGCTTGGGAGGCAGGGGTTGGTTAAAGTCGAGAATTGGGTCAGCCTAGAAAGGGAGGTACGCCTTAGTCATTTAGGCTAGCTCTTCTTAAAAATCTGGATTATTAGTTACACCTGATGTATATTAAAATTGATCATAATTACTAATTTATTCACTCAATGATTATTTTTCTGAGATGGTATTGAATCCTCTTCACACAGGAAAACAGGGTTAGTCCATGAAACCTTTACTCTCAACTTGACTGGACTTCAGGATCACCTGTGAGCGATACCCACCTCTGCACATGCCTATGAGAGGGTCTCCACTCTCTTTATCTCTCTCTGCTTCCTGACTGCAAATGCGCTGTGACCTGCTGGCTGCCTCACGCTCCTGATGCCAGACCTCCTGATCGTGATGGATTGCATCCTCCTCCTGTGAAACTAAATAAATGCTTTCCTCCTTTTTAGCTTCCTAAGTGTGTGGGAACTTCAGGGAAGGTGCTTGAATGTGTCTGACCAGGACTGTGGGGGCATACATGTGTGCATGAGCTTGCAGAAACCCAGGAGTCAACAAGGAGTATCTTCCTCTACCACTCCCCATCTTACTCTTAAAGAACCTGGAGCTCTGGAGCTCTGCTTCAGCTAGACTGGTCCATCAGTGAGCCCCCAGCAACCTGTGAGTCTCTACCCCCACCCCCAGCCCGGGAGTTACAGAGACACCAGCTATGTCTGGCTTTTACAAGGGTCCTGGGAGCCTGAAATTTTCAGGCCCTCGAGTATGCAGCAAACCCTTAAGACCTGAGCCATCTCCCTGGTCCTTCCCCTTCCTCAGGCTGCTGTCATACCTTTGAGAGTAGTAATTAATGGAGCCTGTTAAGCCTGTAGATACCCAGGAAGTTTAGGGAGCTCCTCTAGGCATGCAGGAAAGAAATATCTTCCTTCACCCCCAAAAGCTTGTCAACCTGATGGGCCAACTTGCTTGACTTGCTACAGAGAGTTTCTTCTCCTTTAGGGAAGAGTCCTTTTAATGCAACATGAGAAAATGTGAAGTTTAATCCAGCCATTCTAAACTTCTGAGCAGGTAACCAGTGCTCTACTGTTTGCCAGAAGTCTTAGTTCGGTGCACAGACCACGATAAATGAAAGCCAAAGAAGAATGTGGGGTGGAGAGAAAGAAGGGGAGAGGCGGGAGAGAGGACAGATGCCCAAAGGACAATTTTCTCCTGAGACTCTGAGAACAGTGTGGTCTCTAAGTAATATCTAAACCGTAGCCTCCAGAGATGCAGAGATGCCATTTCTCATCAGCATTCCATCTGCCATGTTTATTGTAGACCCTGGACTTGGCAGACTCTTTAAACTTGATGGCCGAATGAGTAAATGAATATGGTTTCCTTTGGTTCCTAGACCACTGGGAAGTCCATCAAAAATCTCACTGTAGGGCCAGCAAATGGCTCAGCTGGTAAACATGCAAATGTAATTACCAGAGTTTAACCCCTGGAATCCATAGACCTTGCCTTAAAAAAAAATCAATGATAATAATAATAGTTTGAAGAGGAGAGGGCTCTTCTTCAAGTCAGTGAGGAGGCAAAGGGCTAACGAATCAGTACTGAGGCAACCGAGTGCCCTGGTCAGACTTTTATTTGGGCGGCACCCATGCATACTCTTTGGACAAGAAACAGTCTCTCTGACTCAGTCTCCTCATCTGTGAAATGGAACCAATAACAATAATTCCTAAATGAAGCAGTGTAAACACGTTGCCTGACAGGAGTTGGGCGCTCAGGCTTGGGCAGTCATAGTGAAGCCAACTGACACTCCCCCAGCAGTCTCCTCCCTTATTGTAGGGTTCAGTTCAAAGAGTTACAAAGACTGGGCATGGTAGTACAAGTCCTTCATCACAGCACCCAGGAGGCAGAGGCTGGCAGATCTCTGAGTTCAAGGACAACCAGGGCTAGACAGAGAATCCCTGTCTTGGTGGTGGTGGGGTACACAAAGATGTGGCAGACAGTCCTGTAACAGGATCTATGCCAATTATTATTATTATTATTAATTTTTGCCATTTTCTCATTGTTATTTTGACAAACTTATGATCTCCAAACCTAAGTTGGAAAAAAAAATGGAGTCACTGAGATAGTGCAGAGGTTTAAAGTACTTTCCAGCAAAGCCTCTCCATTACATGGGACGACCAGAGTTCAATCCCCTAGAGGAACATGGTGGCAGGAGAAACAGCTCCCACAAGTTGTTATCTGACTGCCATACATAAGCCATGGCATGCACACACCCCTAAATAAATGGTGCAATGGCGTGCATATACCCCTAAATAAATGGCATGTACCCCCTAAAAATGGTACCATGGCATGCATATAGCCCTAAAAATGGTTCAGTGGCATGTATGCACCCCCTAAATAAATGAGTAAACATAGTAAAAAAAATTTGAAAAATCACTGTGGTGACGTTGCTGTCCATGCTCAATAGGATGAAGTAAAGTTGTATTTGACAAGGTTTGTAAAAGTGCCCCAAAAATCATTTGGCTGAAGCACACACAGAAGTGTTAAACAAGGGGAAGGTATCAGAATTAGCTAAAGCAATGTGTCCCAGACTGCAAGCTTATCTACCTACACCTGTCACTAAAACAAAAGCCCAGTGAAACAAAAGATTTTATTTGTACCTTTCCCCCACACTGTGTATGTGTATGCAGGCACGCAGGCACGCACCCACGCTCACACGCCTGAGTTCACATCAGGTATCTTTCCTTATTTCTTGAGACAGGATCTCTCCATCAGAACCTAGATCTCACCAATTGCCTAAGCTTGTTAGCCAATGAACTCCAGGGATTCACACAGCTACATGATCATCCCCACCCCCCTCATCCTCTACCTCCACCCTCAGTGCTGGGCTACCTCTTTTCACATGGGTTCTGAGGACCAACACAAGTTTTCCCATTTCACAGAGGTATCTTAGCAGTAGATCTATCTTCTAGTCTTGTATTTTCTTTCTTTTTTTTCCTTTATGTTTTGGTTGTTTATTGAAGCAAGGTCTCACTGGGTATCCCATGCCTGGCCTGGGACTCATAGCAACATTCTACCTTCAGCTTCCAAGTGCTGAGATTATAGGCATGAGTTTCTGTAACTAGGTCTCCCTCACCCTCCCTTTTTTATTATGGTGGTAATTAATCTAACCAGGCAGTGACCCTTGACTTTCAGAAGCATTTAAAAAATCTGATACCTAGGCGCTACCCTGAGTTTCTCCAAGGATGGTTTGCAGAAGAGCTGGGGAACCCCAGGCATGTCTATTGTGCAGCAGAAAAAAAAAGCCACAGGCTCAGTGGTTTCTAGCTGTCAGCTGAAAAGCCACTTTTATTTACATCCTTGTCTATGAAGCTCTGTGCTTTCCCTGGAATGTGCTCCCACACCAGGGAAGATCTACTAGTTAGTTACTCACTCTAGTGATTCCAGATTGAAAAGCACCAAATGAAAATCAAAGGAGAGCCTGGACTTTCTCCATCCTCCCTGGCAGGAAAGACCATGCAAGGCCCCAGATAAATGGCCAACAGTAATCCTGTATAAGTAAAGGGACTTCTTCAAGAATTCCTTGCAAGGTTAAAGGAATAAGGAAAGCAATGGTACACAGATAGACCTTCATGCCTACTCACATAGAAGCCGTAACCAGGAAGGAGACCAAGGGGACAGAGAAGAGCCTTCATTGCTGGGGAGGGAAGCATAGCAAAGGGTCTCTTGCCCTGGCTCTCCTCTCCTGCCAAGTGAAGCTAGCTGGAAAGAAAGGCCTGTCACCCTTGTGTCCCTTGACCTTTCCACAAGGGAAGTCTGAGGCCTGTCCTTCATGACCTGCAGACCACAGTCACCTGTCTAGCTAAACTGCAGAAGGAACTGCTCATCCATGCATGCCTTACTTTTGAGCACTTGGGTGATTGAAGAAATATGGATTCTTTCTGTATACAGGTTAAGGACTCAAATCCATGTCTCTTGGAAGAATGGTCCAAGGATTTTTGACTCAGATCTACTAAGTTTATTAGTTCCTGCTGTGTCCTGCGTTTCATATAGACTGTTTCACTTATTTCTATATTATCTCTTGGTTATTTGCAATGCATCTACATTATCTGAATATCTTTGTAGATATTCACTTTAATCCGTTCAGGATGGTGCAGTGAATGCTTATCTGGTGATGTCAGGATGCTAGTGCGGGATTTTTCTGACACCAGATTTGGGGCTCTATCCCAGGGTTTCTTGGCATTGTTGACATTTTTAGAGTGATAATTAGACAGTTTTGTGTTAGGATGGACTGTCCTGTGCTTTATTAGAATGCCAAGTACCATCTCTGGCTTCCCTTCATCATAGCCCAACAATAACCCCTCCCTACGGCTCCAGACATGACTAAGTCTCTAGAGGTGGCCAAGGTCAACTCCCTCCTCATTAATGGCCATCATTCTAGGTTGAAGAGTGCTATAGGTTGTTTTCCTGGCATTTCACACAAGCCATTGCTCAAAAGAGGAACTACCAGAACAAAGCAACAAAACCCACACAGCACCTCACAATTCTTCAGAGGAGCATGATATTTCAATAATGCAACCCCATTATATAGCTATGTATCATTATGTGACTCACTAAGGTTTTTTAGACAGGATCGCCCCATGTAGCAGAGGATGATCTAGACTTCACAAATCTCCTGTCTCTATCTCCTGAGTCTTAGGGTTAATGGTGTGAACCACTACGCCTGGCCCCTAGGTGCTTTTGTAACATCATCTCCCTTCATGGCAGTCAAGCCTGTAGTGAGGTAATCACAGTAAAGTAACTGGTTGCTTTTAAAGCCAGGATTTAAATTTTAAAAATAAAAAATGAAAATTGAAGATGTCAGAAAGATAAAAATAAAATTTTCCCATTCATATGTTAAGTTACAAAGCTTAGCTAAAAAGACTGTCATTTGTTAGAAAATTATAATTTTTTGCCTAAAGTCAGAAGACTTTTAAACCTACTAATAAATAGTTCAACTATTAAAAATAGCCAGACTCCACACAGTACTTATTCCACTATGCACAAATCATGTTTAATTGTCCTCCCAAACCCATAAGGTCCACACCGATCAGTATCCCCATTTTAAAGCAAATGTCACTTGGAACTGAAATTACTGTTCACATGTTAGAAACTGAGGTGCAAAGAGGTGAAACAGCATGCCATTCAAGAACACACCTAGACCAGGGTCAAGTCACGGGGCTGTGAAGTCTCTTGCTAAGTAACCTGAAAAAATCAAGGACCTTGGGAAAGCAAAGAAGAAAGAGAGCCTATGTTCTGATTCTGTTGGCTTCTTGCACAGTATGCCCCAGAATCCTTATGTTAAATGCATTTTCAGAAGTAATTCACTTACATTTGCCTGCATATAAAGTTATAAATCTAATTCAAAACTCAAGCTCTAGACATAAGTATGTGTAAGCATGGCTTTCTGTGTACCCTTTTGTGTATGTGCGTGAGAATACTAGTCTCTTATTTTGTTGCTTGTAAAAATCTTCAGCAATGCAAACTGCCCAGCAAAGATTATCAAGGTGAAACGAGATTCAATTTCATATAACCTAATAATTCATTTTAAGGTATACTAACTAAGTGATATTTCTAAATTATTTTTCCTAAATATACTAGAGCATAAACACCTGCTTCTGCTCCCCTGGTGATGCCATTAAAGGCATGTGCCATTACATTTGACTGATTTGGACCTGACATGTCTCCCAATGGCTACTGTCTGGAAGGTTTGGACTATAGTATTGGGAAGTGGTGGGGGACAGGTTAGTGGGAGGATGCCTTTAAAAGGCCCTGGTCTTCCCCTGTCTCTGATTACCCGCTGACTCCTATGAGGTGAAAGCTTTGCTCCCAGCTCTGCGGCTATGCCCTTCCATAAACCCAAATCAACTGGGCCAAGTAAACAGGAACCTCTAAACCTTCCCCTGGGCGTTCCTTCTTGCTTCAAAGTTGATTATCTCTGGTGTTTTGTTGCTATCATAAATCTGACACAACCTCTGAGTAAGCACTGACAGAAACAACACATGTTTACAGGAAGCCCCCCTTTGAGCTGCTAGTCTTTTAAGAGGAGCATCACTCTTTTCAGATTTCATTGTATAACCCTGCTTCTCGAGAAGCCCAAGCTGGCCTCGTTCTGCCTTTGACTCTGCCAACTGCAGGTTTGCAGGCACTGGGGCAATCAGCAAATATGCTGCAGAATCTGAAGGCAGCAGCTCCAAAGCAGGCGCTCCGGGACTATTCTCAGAAATGACAGCATCACGAGATTTAGTACCCAGCTAGCCAAGGGAATGCTTCTGAAGGGGCGAAATATTCATTTAAATGTATATCGACATATTTATTTTAATACTTCGATAAAGAATTTGGAAGCATCAGCCAGCTTTATGTTGAAGTGAATAAATACACTACTTCAATAATATTTTGGATTTTTGGTGCAAGGGTCAGGCCATTCAATAAGCTCTATATATGTTCTTTGAGCAGCAAAGCAAGTCCTCATATGATGTTTTGAAATGAAAGCATTTGCTTTTCTTACTAGTTTATGTGGTTATTGAAGATTTTTCTTTCTTGAAGGAAAAAGGGAACTTGACACAAACAAAATATAAACTAAAATTAAAAAACACACTATCACCACCAACAAAATAAGCAGCCAGACTAGGCCAGCTGTGGTGGAGCACACCCTTAATCTCAGCACTTTTGTAAATTCAAGACCAGCTTGATCTACGTAGTGAATTCCTGACCAGACAGGACTACACAGACGACCGTGTCTAAAAAATAAAAAATAAAAACAAAAACCAGACCCACAAAACGTTAGTTCTCAAATAGCTCTTAAAAATTGGGGCTACAGTTTAGAGTATTTGCTTAGCATATGTTAGGGCCAGTTTTTGATCTCCAACATTGCAAAAACAACAAGAAAAAAAATCAAACAACATAAAAAACCTTATAATGCACACACTTGTAATTCTATTGTAATTCTAATAGTTAAAAAAATAGAGACAAAAGAATTATCTATGTTTGAGACCAACCTGGGCTACATGAGTCCTTGTCTCCCCCACAAAGAAAAAAAAACACCAAGCCCTTGGTTTTCTTAAGGAGCAGGCATCTCAGTGTGTGCCAGAGGATGGTCCTGTATTTACAGCCTAGAAAGAAAGATACTCTTTCCCAAACACAAGGACCTTTCACTGGCAAAGAAATCAGAGTTGCCATGAGTTATTTGCTCTACCTAAATAACTACCCACCACAAATAATCTGCAATGTAGGGTAGGCCCACAAGATGCTCAACATTACTTTAAATGAAATGACTTGTACACCCACGATAAACAAAAGAAAACAATGTCTAGGTCATGTTTTTAGATATGCCTTAGACACCTATCCTCTGAGATGCCAGTAATGGAAGGAACAGTTTAAGACATGGGAGCAGGCCATGAACAACTTCAATAGAGCAATTGTGGGTAGTGCCTTCCACAAGGCAACTTCCTCTTAACCACAGTGAAAAAAACCCGCACTAATACAAACGCCTGCAATACACACTGGAATGCTAAAGTTTGCTGTGGAATGTAATGTGCTTGTCTACCTCCTTGCCCTCCATTTTTTCTCAGAAGCTGCCTCCCACTGCACAAGAGCAAAATAGTACCTGTGGATTATTACTCTACACACGACCTACATTATGAGCTCTGCCCAAAGCACACAAGGTTAATATCCCTTATGTATTTGAAATCTCACTCTGTGACTATTCCTTTTGCCCTGTTTCTTTTCATGGCATGCCCAAGCAAAGCCATTTCTAACCCAGGTCAGAAATATGAGGTGCCACTTAAGCAAGACAAAGTGCTCACTGGGACCAAGGGCCTTTTATTATCACTGGGTACCTACAACTGCTCAGGAAGTTGATACTTGGCTGTCTCCAGGTCCTGGCAACTAACTGGTCATCTTTCCCCGAGGTTCCCAGTACTGCTGGGCTCGCTGCGCTGCGTGCTGGGTTCCCACTTGTCTAGGACTTGGCAATCTTTTGTCAAGGGAATATCCTCTTGAGATGTCCATGACCACCTCCACCGAAAGGACAGTGTTCCCAGCACTGCCCCGCTGGCCACCACCACCCTTTTGTGGTCTCCAGTACCCCCCCCCCCCCCCCCGGTCCCTCAGTTCACCATATCCGTAAAACAGCAGCCCACGGTTTTCAGCACTAAGCTCCTTGTAGCATCTCCTTGGAGTATCTTGCTCTATCCCCCTCAAGGAGGTCGTGCCTAGCTCACATTACTCTTTCCCGGGTTCTCCTCATTCAGGCACCCCCTTCCTCCCCGTATTTTCCTCTACTAGGCATTCCCCTCTGGGGTTCCGTTCCTCTC
This sequence comes from Phyllotis vaccarum, assembly GCA_033318265.1. Classification (NCBI taxonomy): domain Eukaryota; kingdom Metazoa; phylum Chordata; class Mammalia; order Rodentia; family Cricetidae; genus Phyllotis; species Phyllotis vaccarum. The sequence goes on from JARWLC010000008.1 coordinate 56,648,814, forward strand.
TGCCCTATGGAGGGCGCCCCAAGAATGTGCACAGGACTTCCCTTCTTCTGGATCCTGCCTCTCCTGCTCTCCGGGCTCATACACCCTCAATTCACGATCGTGACATCTACCCCAAATCCCAGCTTCTGAGGTTCCCACCCCCAAGCTCCTCACCACCGCAGTCGGGATTCTTCAGCCCCGACCCTTCAGGGCTCTTTCTGCAGCTCCCCAACTTCATGGTTCGGACTGTCTGTCCCGCATTCTAAAACCAGTATTGAAACTCCAACATCGGGTCCCAGCACCTGCCAATGAGATTCTACAGCCTCCCTGCAGAGTCGGTCAGGCGCTCCCCAACGTCTCCATCCTGACATCCCAGCCTCCCGAGCTCTGGCAGAGGCTCCCCAGCATCACAGTGGAGACCTGCACCCTGCACGCTCCCCCCCCCCCTTCCCTTCCCCCTGCGACGGGACTCACCAACACCAGGCGCGGCCGAGCTCCCGCAGCCCAGCCCCGCCAGCCACACACCACCTCGGGCTCCGGGAGAGCTCCCTCCGAGCGGCCGCGACCGCCGAAGGCTCTGCAGCCGAGAGCGGCGGGGAGGAGGGGACAACCCGGGCGGCGACGCCCAGCTCCGCCCCTTCCCGGCCCAGGGGAGGGCTGCAGAGCCGGATGCACACCCCACTGCCACAGCCACAGCAGCCGAGGAAGTTGACTGACGCCGTTTCCTTCCACCCACCTTCAGACCCTCGCGCCCCCTTTTAACTGCAGCCGTCCCCCTGGGGGCTTGAGGTAGCAAGGGAAGCCGTGTGCACTCCGGTTTCCTTCCCAAAACCATTTTCTAAGTACCTCGGGAGGGGAATTAACAAACTTCACCTGCCATTTCAGGAGCTGGTCCCAACTTCGGCCTTCTCTCATTGCCTGGGATGAATGAAGGTTTATGGTAATGCCCAAGAAATCATGCAGCGCACCCCAGGAAGGCCCTGCAGACACACTTTCACACACACGTGCAAGACTCACACTTCTGCTGTGATTGCATCACGCATGTCCCCCGGCTGTGCTAAGCAGACCCATGTAACCTATCTAGTCCTGCCCACAGTGCCAGAGTTGTTCTTCACCACAATGCACTCTGTATTTATCTTTTCTTTCTTTCTTTTTAATCCGTTTAGGAAGGAGGACCATTCGTTAACAAATCCAATTGGCTTTGCTTCTGAAAAGCTGCCTGCTTTATCTGGGAGAAAGGTAGTGAGAAGGTCAGATCCCCGAAGGTGGTCTTTATCGGTTTTTCTGTAAGAGGTCCATCTTCGCCAGCTAGACTGGTTTGTGGACTGCTGAGCTTGGGCTCTTTTCCCTTAAACCCATCCTGTTCCAGTGAAGCATCTAACATTTAAAATGTTTTAATGTCTTACCATTTCCAACATTTAAAAATGTGTTATTTGGTGAATCTTCAGCAAAACATTCATAAGCAAAGCGAACTGTTTATACAGTGGGGATTATTTCCGTTCCATAAATGAAGATATTTGGATTCCAGGCTGTTAGGCAGCAGGTTGAAGCAGACTCAGACCCCAGGAGAGTCTCAGTTTCACGGCTTTCCCCCACAGGACAGTGGCCCAGAATGCCAACGTAAGGGTACAGAAGCTCCAGTGCTCCCTCATCCCAGAGACGTCCAGGCTGCTCTTGCATCCTGGAAAGCCAAGGCCTTCCACGTTAGCAAGTATTCATTACTGTAGCCAGAGAAATCAGCTGTACAGCAATGCTAAAACACCCCCCCACACACACACACACACACTTTCTGCTCAGATCTAATCTAGAATCAAAATTAAAAGCAAGAGCAGAAAAAACCTGTGATGGGCATCTTTGTTCTTTTGACACCCTCCACCCCTGGAAGAGCTACTCTATCTCAAAAGTAAAGTCTTACAAGAAGTCTAATTCTATGATCGACGGCATCTTAAACTATGAGTTGCGGTCCTGTGTTAGGAAAATGAAGACAGGGCTGGCTGCATAAACCCTGACAACAGTGACAGGTGTCTGAATGGGCGATATTGGGAAGGGATTCCATAATCAAAAGACTAAGGAAGTCCAGATGTCTCTCATGACCTCAGCCTCCGGTGTGTGTCACTTCACAGTAGCCTCGGTTCTTTACGTGTGCATTGCACTGTGCTTGCCGTCAGAACATTCAACCCCAAACAGTACTCCCTGAAATGCATCTGCTCAGTCTTACCTTAAGAATTGCAAAGTTTTCCTGTACACAGGTTCTACTCTCACCAAACACTGATAGTTCAATTACAGAAGTCGGGGACTTTTAGATTTCTCTACTGTCATTCCTCAGCATGTTAGTGTCAAATTAGCATATGTGTGAATTGTAGGTGTGCTAGAAGACTTAATTTTAGCAATTGTTCTTTGCATGGCTGACTTAAATTTCACATAAGGCCCATTAAATGAACTCTGGTTAAAGATTAGAACAAAGTTTCCAACAGTTTCTGAAATGTCCATAAACATGCTTCTACCACTTTGTGATCTGTTCATGGGAAGATGTGTTCCCATAATTAAGGATCATAAAATCAACACATGCATCAACCCTGAAATACTGAAGACATTCTCCATCTCTGGGTCTCACTGTTAAAGAAACAAGCGCATTATCTCATTAGTATGCAAAGTTTCCTTTGTTTTTAATAAATGGTAAAATCATAGGCATACTAAAGAACTGTCTCAAAGTAATGGTCTTCTCACTTTTATGGGGGTTGTAGGGAGGAGGCCTCCATCTACAGTAGTGTTCACAGGTTTTTCACTGGGGTGGGGGAAGGATGTGGGGGTGTGGGGGGTGCAGGTGGCTCAGTATGTGGCATGTTCCCATTATCTCAGGCACTGGGTAGTTGTAGCGTGTGACCTTGATGCTGGTGACATATCTGGTGTAGCAGCTGACTGGGAGCAGAATTTCATCCAAGTCTGTGATAGTTATAGTGATGGAAATGGCCTGCATCAGCTGCTTTACCCAGACATTCTAAAAGACCAAGTTACCACCTTGGTCTCAGAATTGGCAGATTCCTCGATGGCTTCTTCCCATATGGAATCATTTACTTTGTAGTACTACTTTATATGCCTGCATGCCTGGGGTTGTGAAAACATTTCTGGGGCAGTCTTGAGTAGAAAAGTTTAAGAAGCCATATTTTAATCTTTTCTCTTGGGAAAAATTTCCTTTTCTTCCAACTTTTCATCAAAGACAAGTCTGTATGTGTGTATCTGGGAGAGAAGCTCTGTTCATCAAAACCTTCCCAGAACCTCTAGATATCTAGCAATGTTTTTCCATCATTCATGTCTCTTAAAAATAGTTGGTGTCTGCTAGCTATCCCTCATGGTGCACAGGGTAGTATGCAGGCTTCTAGTGGAGAATAGCCAACAGTCTTACTCAAGTGTGAACCTAATGTGCAATCAAATTAGCCAGCAAGGCAAGATGAGGCCACTGGAAAAACCATGGCAAGTCTGTTATGGGGTGATCAACTAGTCTCTGATCTTATTTAAATGGCTCTCTACAGGATTCCCATTGGGTCAAATCAAATGCCTATAGATAGGTAAATCATAGACCCTAGTGGGAAAGGTACCATTGTTGTTTTATTAAGTAGACATGGTGTACCCATAACAATCCCTTTTAAATAACGATGTATATACTCATTGTTGGTCAGAGAAGCATCCCCACCCCATCCTCATCCACCACAGTGGCTACAGAGACTCATAATTGGCCCAAATATTGGGAATATGTGAGTAACAAATGCTCAGCCACAATGGAACATCAATACCAACTCTATAAGATGTAAGGAATATCAGAGAGGAAGGAGCAGAAAGAATGTAAGAAAAGAGGGTGAGGGATGTATATATAACACGGACTTCTTGGCATGACATGGATGCCACACTCCTCAACTCAACTCTGGTTTCTGGGACCAGATCCTGTCATGGAAGAGGCGTAGTTTATGAGGGCCTCATCTTCCATAGGGATTTATAGGCAGTTAATGGGGCTGATGGTGAGTGAGAGACATTTTCTTCAGTGGTATTACCACTGGAAAGGTGCCCATACACTTGTAAGGAAACCTAAGGAAGCCAATTGAGCAACAGAAAACAAAATAAAAACTTCTTTGCATCATAATAAATGTCTTTGGATTCTCTGCTGTGGAAACATTCAGGATGCTCTTTGGTATGTGAAAAATCACAAGCCTCTGTCTCTGCATGTAATATTCCCACCAGGCAATAATATTTTCATTTGTGATTTTTCTATGATTTGGAAAGTGTGCAAGATCTGAACTGGCAGTGTTTGGAAGACCACACTGCTGAACGAGTCTCTTTTCTTTCAGAATGTCTTTAAAGACCAGCATAGGAGCTATGTGACAAGAGTCAGTTTGCAAGCTCAGAAACTATTTGTTCCCAAAGTCTGAAAAATAATTTGATCTGTTTTATGTTGTAAACAAACCAAAGTGTCACTGTTTTTAATAAAACTTCTGCTTTGTGCTTCAAGAACATGTGAGCACATCATATATCAATCTTCGAACGTTTCTTTGAGGTATGAAGATGCTGACTTTATTTTGACACAAGATAAACTGTGTCTTGTAGTTCTGCTGCATATATTAGTTTATACCAGTCTAGACCAGTATTTAGACTAGCGTAAAGAATTATCCCAAGAGCCACTTGAAACAATGTACACCACAAAGAGAACCTTTTGAGAACCCTAGTTACCATCATTGTTTGCTTATCTCAGGAGAGAACTGAAGGTTCCCATTTAGTTTTCATTGTCTTGGTGAAGAAAAGAGGCTCTTTACATACTGGTTACAAGTCTGAGTTTGGCCATTAGCCTATCCTGAGTCTGAGACTCATTAGGGCTTCTGAAGACTATAGTCAGTAACATAAGCCTTTTCTGAATTAGAGCCTTCATGTGTAGCATGGAAACAATCATCCTACCCACTTGATGTAATTATTTCTAGAATGAAATGAAAGGCACACAGCAGGCACTTAGCATTGTGCTAACACAGAATGCGGGCTTGATGAAAGTGGAGAAAAAGCAAGCATTTGAGTGAAAAGGTCCTTTTTCCTGCTGGAAGAAAAGATGTATTATTTCAGTGGACTTTGTGGGAGGAACTCAGGGAAACTTGAGAATTAACACCAAAAAAACAAAAGCTGAAATGCCCTGCCCATTCTTGACACTTGTCAGAGTATCTTCATCCTGGCTTTTCTGTTTGGATCTCTTGCAGCTAAACAACCAGTGAAGCAACCCCAAATCTAATTTCATCTGCTGCACATACAGAGTGAAACTGAAATAAAAACAAAAGCTCTGGGTTGGCCAGGCAGTGGTGGCCCATGCGTTTGATCCCAGCACTCAAGGGGGTCGGCAGAGGCAGTCAGATCTCTAAATTTGAAGCCAGCCTGCTCTACAGAATGAGTTCCACAGCAGCCAGGGCTTCACAGAGAAACTCTGTCTCAAAACAAACAAACAGGCAACACACTGTGGGTAAATCAGGCTAAGATTAAGTAAGAATAATGGTTTTCTTGTATCTTATGTCCATTTTATTTCAATTACAAGTGGCATGGTTAGAGATCATTTAATCTGGAGTTGGTTAACCCTTTTCTTCTATAAAAGAAAAAGGTTTGTGTATTTTTACTCTGTGTATATGTGTGTGCTTGCATTATGCATGCTGATGCCTGGGGAGGTCAGAGCAGGGTAATGCATTTCCTAGATCTGCAGTTACAGGTAGTTGTGAGCTAAACAGATGTGGATTGAGGGAACCTGGGTCTTCTGCAAGAACAGAAAAGTCCCTTAACTACTGAGCCATCTCTCCAGGCCTCCATCTTAGTTCCTTGTAACAAATAATTAACAGTTTTGATCCAGGCACCTGGCATGCAGCTTTAATCCCAGTTGTTACAATGGGTTTCTGGCCTGGACTAATCCCTCAGTCCTGCCCACTACCTGCCCACTACGGTTAATCTGGACCAGCAGTCCCAAAGTCCCAAATAAACACACAGACACTTATATTAACTTCATGCAGTTTGGCCTATGGCTCAGGCCCATTGCTAGCTAGCTCCTTCATCTTAACTCAGCCCATTTTCATTTGTCTGTCCTGCCATGTGGCCCATGGCTCACCTGTGTTCCATACATGTTGCTTCTTTGGGAGTCTGGCTCTATCTCTGTCTGACTCTGCCTCCTTCTTATATCTATGCTCCTGTCTCTGGCTACAGTGTTCACCAAGGGTCAAAACAGTTCCTTTATTTAAAGATTGAGATTCACAGCTTATAGAAAGGCATTCCCATATCACCTAGCACTTTGGATGCTGAGGCAGAAAGTATTAGTTCAGCCTATGCAACACAGTTCACAATGAGGTCCAGTCTTAAAACATCCAGAGCTGGAGGTGTGGCTCAAAGGTAGCATGCTGGCCTAGCATGAGCACAGCTCTTGGTTCTGTGCCCAGCACTGAAAAACAAAAACAAACACCAGAAACAGACCATTTCTGAGAGCAAGTCAATTCTTGTAGACAACAGACACGGCAGATGTTGCCTCTGGGTCTTCAGGATCGATGGGTTTATCTGAAGTTGGGAAACCTTGGATCTGATCATAACTAGTTCCTGGTGTGAGTATTATCAGGATGTAAAATGACCACCTAGGAACTTTTTTATATTGCTAACAAAATAATATGAATTCCTGAATGGCAACATTCAGGAATTTTAGCACTTGTTTCTAAACAAACCCTAAATTTAGGAAATATAATTGAATCATAGTAATGTAATAGCAAAGGAAAGTATGGATTAGACATGGAAGGCTTCTTCCTTATTTGTCTATAGAAAACTGCAACTAAAAACCTTACAGTGTGCCAAGAGAGGTGGCACACTTAATCCTAGCACTTGGGAGGCAGAGGCAGGTGGATCTCTGTGAGTTCAAGGCCAGCCTAATCTACAGCGTGAGTTCCAGGACAGCCAAGGCTGTTACACAGAGAAACCCTGTCTCTAAAAATAAAGAACAAACATAAGCCTTCTGTACCCATCATGGCACCACTTTCTTTTTCTGTTTTCTTTGCCCCTAGTTCTTAGTCATTGCCCAGGGAAGAAGGTGGACAATGCACCAGCCCTTGGACAATGAGATGCTTTTAATGAGATTGTTAACAGCTCTGGGAAAGGACCCAGCTTCTTATAGCCGACATCGTTCAGTCATCCATCACTTAAGCGCAGCTGATAAACAAAGGCATTGACTATCCTCTGCCGCTCTGCTGAATGCTGTGAGTCAGAATCTTCTGAAAGGACAGTCTGTCCCATCCATGACTCCTCAGTTGCAACCTATCTCCATGAAAATGGCCATTTTGGACAAGTGCAGCAACAACTGTATTATTCATACTTGATTCTGGCCAGGCTTCAGAGTTTTAATCATCTAAATAGAAAAGGATAGCAAAAAACAATCAGTTCAACAATGACCAGTTTACTGAGTCGGTTTTAGCTGCAGAAGGGTGAGCCAGTAGCAAGCCAGCAGCTAGAAATGGCCTCCCCATATGGCCATCTGGAAGGCCTCTCAGAATAGATGCTATACAGGCTTCACTCGAGTCCATACCTCAAATAAGGAGATGACTTAGGATATATTTTTTGGGGGGTTATATTTGTATGGTTTCTTCACTGGAGTCTAAGCTCCTATAGACCAAGGTCTGTATACATGGTCCATACTGTCCTACCTGTATGAGACAGCACATAGCATGTTCTCAAAAAACATTTGCTGTAAGAATAAACCTTGCTGTAAGAATAAACCATACAATGCTGATGCTTAGCACATTGGAAATCCACTTGGTTCAGTTCATGACCATTTACTCCAAAACTTTTAGAAATCAGGATGATCAAGAAATGGACTAAGAAGAACGTATGCCCCAGGGCGTGGAAACAAGGAAACTCAGCAAAAGCAATTAAGGAGAAAAAGGTATTCCCACTTGCCCTGGTTTCCTTTTTCTTCTGTTATGATAAAATGACAGCCAATACCAATTTGGGAAAGAAAGGGTTTATTTGGTTTACAGATCATAGTTCATCAGTGAGCAAAGCTAACAGGAGTTAAAGGCAGGAATTTGGAGGCAGGAACCGAAGTGCAGACCATGGAGGTGTGCTGGTTTATTGGTATGCTTCCTATAGCTTGCTCAGGTACCTTCCTTATATAACCCAGGACCACCTGCCTAGGGGATGGTGCCTCCTCGAGTGGCCTGAGTCATTTTCCATCAATTACTAATTTAAAAAAAAAACAAAAAACCTACCTCTCAGATATGGCTACAGGCCAGTCTGATGGACGAAGTTCTTCAAATATGATTCCCTCTTTCCAGCTGACCCGAAACTGCGTCAATTTGACAAGAACTAGCCATAACATCATCTGAAGTGATGGGGGTGATGGGAGTGGAGTACGGGGATGGGGTGAGGTGGAGAGAATGAAAAAATAAGAGAGCAGGAATGATCTGAGTCCTTAGCAGCAGGTGCTGTAATAACCAAATAGCCAAGATTTTAAGGTGTCACACTGAGCTTTAAGAATTTGGAATGGTTCTTTAAAGAAAAGGTGGTAGCACACATCTTTAATCCTAGCACTTGGGTAGCAGAGGCAAGCTGATCTCTTAGTTTAAAGTCAGCCTGGTCTACAGAGTGAGCTCAAAGACAGCCAGAGCTACACACAGAAATCCTGTCTCGGAAGCAGAAAAACAACAACAAAATTGGAACATTCTTGATAGTTTAAACAAAATAAAACTTTCCATTTTTACTCTCCTTCCCAAATAAGTTTCTGTATCAGCCTTCCCATTGCCTTGAAATCCTTCAGCCTTGGAGATAGCCGGGGAAGTCTTTAGTAGTCACCATGAATGTTTAGACCTAATTTTATTGCCTCTTTTGCCCCGATGTATCTGACAATGTTCTATGACCCACCTGACAGTCTGGGCATTTTGACCAGTATTAGAATCTTGGCAATAGCAATGGCTAGCAGGAAGCTCTCAGGGAAGTTCCTGCAACAAGATAGGGTAACTGAGGACTTCCGTATCTGGAGTCAGTACATGAGGTGGAATGCTTGTAGGCTTTAAAACTCACATAGATTGCATAAGGTTGTTTTGTTTTGGTCAACTTGACATAAATTAGAATCCTCTGAGAAGAGAGACGCACATAGATTGATCAGGAGCTAGGCTTGTGGAGCCTTTTCGTGCTTGATTATTGATATGGAGGGGACTGGTCCACTGTGAGCAGTGCTATCCCTGGGAAGGTGATCCTGAGTTGCATAAGTAGAGTAAGGAGGAGCAAGCCATTGAACAGCTTTCCTCCATGGTCCCCACTTCTGTTCCTTCTTCTATGTTCCTCCCTTGAGTTCTTGTCTTGGCCATACATAATGATGGGCTGCAACTGTAAGGTGAAATAGAAGCTTCCAAGGTTGGCTTTGTTCAGTGTTTTATCATAGCAACCAAAAAGTAACTGATACATATAGGTTAGCAAAAGAATAAAAGGTGACATAAGCTGTGTGTGTGTGCGTGCATGTGTATGTGCATGTGTATGTGCATGTGTGTGTGCATGTATGTGTGTGCATGTGTGTGTGCATATGTGTGTGCGCATGTATGTGTGTGCCTTGAAAAATGGAACAATTAAGAAAGAAAAGAGGAAAGAAAGAAGAAGAGATGTGGTGATACGTTTCATATTTAATAAAAAACCGGTCTGAAATATCAGAGAAGAGATCTACTTACAGTCGATCCAGGAGGATCAGAGACTGGTAATTCACACCTTTAATCCCAGCACAGGGAAAGACCAGAAGTGGTGACCTACACTTTTAATGCCAGCAGATCTGAGTTTGAGACCAGCTTGGTTTACAGAGGGAGTTCCAGGCTCCCAGGCAGGCAGTGGTGGTGCATGGCCTTTAATCTGATAACTCCAGAGACAGAGATCTTTCTGTATTTCTGTGAGTTCAAAGCTAACTACCAAACAGTAATAGTCCACGCCTTTCATCTTATCCTGGATGTGAAACAACAGGGCGAAGGGGGTATTTAAGGCAGGTGTAGGAAGACAGCGCAGGCAGTAGAAGCCAGGAGGAGTGAGGCTGAGGAAGCTGGAAGACAGCTGGGTGAGATTTGACTGTGGTGTTTCCTCTCTTTGATATTCCAGCTTTTTCCTGAGATCTGGCTCTGAGTTTCATTTATTACAACCAGAATCCATGCAATAGAGAGACAGCTGGATGCTCGTAATGATATTTCCAGAACTCCCTTTCCCTTGTTATAATTATAAATATTTCTGAAACTATCCTTAATAAATACATAAATGGACAATGCCGTTCATTGGTGTGATCCGCAGTATAGTTCTAATGGTCTTGAAGTAGTCATGCATTATTTCAGTACAAAGCTACAGGGAATCATGGTGGTGACATAGAGGGCTTTGGAGGTCCCCTGTTTATGAACTCATAACAGCAACCAATAAGAACCTTTATCTCCTCTTAAACTAGACGTTAGAAGAGGCAGCCCTGTGAAAAAGCAATCACAAACTGCCTGCCACATCATCATGAGCCATAGGGAAGGAGTGAGAAGCAAGAAGGTCAGACTTGGTGCTCAGACGTCTAGGAACCTGAGGGTCTCGGCGGCGACACAGTCTAACACGTCAGGAGTGTCCTTTCTCTTAGACACGAATGGACATAGCCAGCTCTAGCTCTGAGCAATCCTCTTCCTTCCCACCTTCCTCCTTAAGTGTGCACTCACCATCTCTTGCCCTCTATATTGATGGGGTCAAGGTTGCAAGGGAATTGCTCAGCCTCCTGCAATTTCATTGAGACTCTGCGCAGCACACTGCAGCAGGATAGGGCCTAGCTGCTTTGCATGTTTCTCTTTATCTTTACTCAGATCCTATTGTGCCTACTTCCCCCATGTTCCTGACAAAGGACAACAAATCATTGAGTTCAAAAAAGGAAGTGCCTTATCAGACTGCCTTGGAGACACTAAGTAAGATTTATTCTAGTGACCCAGAGATACAAGGTCAGTAACTCAACATGCAACATTCTATCAGTAATTCTTTCACATATCCAGAAGATACTGAAAACCACCTTAGTGCTAAGAACATTTTCCTAGGAGCTAAGGCTAAAAAGATAAGCATAATACAATTCAACCCTCTAATCTAGGGCAGAAGACATATTTAGATAGATTTTTCATAAGACCATGTTACAAACATAATTAGAGAGAAACACTGAATATTAAGAAAAACATGGACCATGCCACCTAGCTCTCTGAACACGTAGCCTTTCAGCATTAGAAGGGTCAGCAGGGTGAGTCATGAATGAGGTAGTTAAGCTGCTGGTGAGGTGGGGAGAAGGCTTTGTGCCTGAGGTAACAACATAAAAAGGATAGAGACATACCATGACGGCTTGGTGATGGTCAGGATGTCTGGACACACCTTGCTCACCTTCTCAGTATGGAAAGATGTGTCATCACAGCCCAAGAGTTTTAGTTAATCACTTAGGCATAGACAGGAAGCCTAAGTGAAGATAAGCACTGTGGTGATATATTGTATATTTAACCAAAATAGCAATATCAGATGAGAAGCCATGAAGATGAGGGAATGGTGACCTACACCTTTAGTCCCATCACATGGGAGACAGAGATCCTCTGGATCTCTGGATCTCTGTGAGCTCAGGACCTAACAGCCAGGCAGTGGTGACTCACACCATTAGTACCAGCACTTGGGAGGTGGAGGCAGGAGGATCTCTCTGAGTTCAAGGGTAGCCTGGTCTACAGAATAAGTTCCAGGACAGCCAGGATTATTATACAGAAAACCCTGTCTTGAAAAAACAAAACAAACAAAAACAAAAGAACTCAAAAATGCTGGAGAGGTGGCTCTGTCTTCTGACATCACAGACTATTTTTATTAAATATACAATATATCACCACAAAGCACAGTCCTTTACTTTGGTGAAGGCCTATAAAATTCTCGGTAGATTAAGGAGTTTAAGAAAACCTTTTTTCTCTATCCTTTGTATGACCGATATTTACAGTCAATATTTCCACAGCATTTTAAATATTTTTTTCCTTTGATCTCTCTGTCTTCCCATGGCTTTCCTGTTTCTTTGATGCATTTCAATTCATTTCTTTAACTTCCGGGCCTGCCAGCATCTCATCTCTTCACAATCTTACATAGGGTGCCTGTCTGTCCACTTTTGTTAAGAGGCTGTGGGACAAAGTTTATAAACTGAGTTCATGGTAAATATCTGAGAAGCATCATCTGGCCTTTCCTGTTGTCTCTTCTTGACATCAGCTAACAAGGTGTTTACACATTATCATTACAGAAGAAAGTCTGAGCTAGCAAGATGGACCAGTGAGTAAGGAGACTTGCTGCCAAGCCTGGTCACGTGACTTTAGTCTTCAGAATACATGTGATGGAACGGGAAAAAAACCAATTGACCTGAACCCATATCATTCATACGCTGTGACACACATAGGAGCCAGAACACACACACACACACACACACACACACACACACACACACACACACACACACATACAAACACCCTGAATGTCAATTTTTTTTAATTGGAAAGAAAATTTGTCAAATTTCTCTAGCTTGATGTAGATGGTTTGAATAGGTATCTCATAGACTCATGTGTTTAAATGTTTGGCCCACAGGAAATGGTACTATTAGGAGGTGTGGCCTTGTTGGAGGAAGTGTGTCACTGTGGGAGTGGTTTTGAGGTCTCATATATGCTCAAGCTACCTCCAGTGTGAAACGCAGTCTCCTTCTGCTACAGATCAAGATGTAAAACTTTCAACTCTTTCTCTAGCACCATGTCTGCCTGCATGATGCTATGCTTCCTGCCATGATGATAATGGACTGAACATCTGAAACTGTCAGCCAATCCCTTTAAATGTTTGGGTTTTGTTTTGTTAAATAAGAGTTGCTGTGGTCACAGTTTCTCCTCACAGCAGTAGAAACCCTAACAAAGACACTTAGGGAACATTTTTAGCTGAGTGGTGTACAGACTCTGGGATTCAGGGGTGATGGAGAAAAATCTTTCAAATCAATGGAACCTAAACCATAGAATGATTTTCCCATTGCATTGGGGAAGAAAGGCAAACCCCCTTTGTTATTAAGCCCTCTATTTGGCTTCTGTTCTGAGGGGGAGCATATCATAGTCATCAGGTTTGGGCTGGCTTTCTTTAAGAGATAAACGTTTATTAATAAGGGAACTCAATAGAAGGTGAGTTATTACATTTATTTATTTGTGTGTGAGTATTTGTGTGTGTGCATGTGCATGCTTGTATTTGTGTGGCATCCAGGCCACAGTGTTCATGAGAAAATCTTGCTGGAGTCAGCTCTCTCATAGGTCCTAGGGATAAAACAGGTTGTCCAACTTTATACAAGCACTTTTTACTGACCAAGCCATCTCATATATCCAAAGATTTGATTTTGAAGATTCTGTTAGCAGACATGTAGAAGAAAGATCTGAGACTAGCAAGGCTAGGCAAAAGAAATGGAGATAAGACCAGTCAAGGAAACTCCTGTGGTTGTGAAGGGGAGAACTGATGAGAGTCTGGAGGATGGTGAGGATATGGTTTGGTGAACAGCCATCACTAGAGCCAAGAGGTATTTTGAAGGAAAGTAAAATATCATCTGGTAACTAAATAGACATAGGTGGTCCAATTCCTATACTATGTACTCCTAGAGTTACCTGTATATCCCTTAGGCCTATCTCATCCTATTGGGTAAGTTTTTGATTTATATCTCCTATACAGTTTCATAAAGGCTGACATAATGTTCACCACTATGCCCTAGCCTACAGCACAGAACCTGATAGACACAGAGTTTGGGAAGAGGTTAGCTCACTGGATAATAAACGGCATAAAGAGTGCCTATTGCACACTGGTAGTTCGAGAAGCTATCAACCAGGGGATAGAAAGGGAAGAGACTGAGGCCTTACGTACAGTTTTATATCCATCATGCGGGGTGTCTATAAGCTCTCCAGGAAAGAGGCTCTACATCCAACTGGAGGCCAGGGGACAGTTTTCATTTTATATGATAAACGTGGAAGTTGTCAGTGGACATAGGACCATTTATAACACAAGGTTAGCTAGAAGGAAAAAAAAACATTTAGACTGAAACAACAGGGCAAAAGAGGAACATGTTACTTCTACCCACAAGTTGAACAGCCTTTAGTTTTGTTGTTGAAATAGAATTCACATACAGTGAATTTTTTTTTAAGTTTTAAGGTATGAAGTTCAGTAGTTTGGGGCATTATATTATCACAGTGTTCTACAAGCATCACCTTCATCCACTTTAGAACATTTTCATCATCTCCTGAAGGAAATTTCCTATCTCCTGACCTCACGGTCTGTGGCAACTGTGACCCATCTTTCTGTGTCTACAGATGACCTCATTGCCGTTCTATTGCTGTGAAGAGACACCATGACCAAGGCAACTCTTGCAAGAGAAAACATTTATTTGGAGGCTTGACTGCAGTTACAGAGAGTTCGTCCGTGATCATTGTGACAAGAAGAATGCAGACATGATGCTGGAGCAGTAGCTAAGAGCTTGACATCCTGAGTCACAGGCAACAATCAAAGAAAGAGACACTGAGAGCTCAGAGCGCACTCCCAGTGCCTTACCTCCCCCACAAGGCCACACCTCCCAATCCTTTCCTAAAGTCCATCAACCGGGGACTAAGAGTGTAAATACATGAGCCTTTAGGGGACATTTCCATTCAAACGGCTACAAACAGACAATTCTAAATACTTTTTAAAATAAATAGAATAATAAGAGTCTGGAATTTCTCCACGTTTTAAAGGCCCTTTCAGTTGTATGATGAATTAGTACTTCAACCAGAAAGCTGGTGTTCAATCTTTCTTGCTGTTTGCCAGTTCTGATAGCTTCTTAGGCTCAAGTAATCTTTGTGCTCCACCTCTTGGGTATCTGGAAATGAAAGACAGGTGTCATCACAGTTGGCTGATGATCTTCAGCAAATTTATGTAAATTCTCATTTTTGGCTGATAAGATCAGGATTGCTTCAAGCTCAGTGATTCACCTACCTCTGCTTTCCAAGTACTGGGATTAAAGGTGTGCCTAGCACCAGAATATTATCAATATGGAATAAATATTTTTTAAAATATAATTCTAAGAGACATTTGAAATCACATCACAATTTGACAGGAAAGAAGTTGAAGCTCAGAAATTAAAAATTCTGTCTGGTGCCACAAATATATTAGAG
Organism: Phyllotis vaccarum; assembly: GCA_033318265.1. NCBI lineage: Eukaryota > Metazoa > Chordata > Mammalia > Rodentia > Cricetidae > Phyllotis > Phyllotis vaccarum. The sequence goes on from JARWLC010000008.1 coordinate 56,663,987, forward strand.
TAGAGATTGGGGTCTCACTTCCACCACAGTGGCCCTTCTTTCATCGCCTTCATCATCTTTATGCCCTTCATAGTCTTCAAGGATTTTTCCAACTCACAAACCTGAACTGTGCAAATGTGTAAGATGTTCACATTATTGAATCACAGAAGAAACATGGTTTGGTGCTTTTACAATTTGCAATAATTATTTTAACAGGCAAGGGTATAAGTAATGTGTGTAGTTACACTGAATCAATCCTTGCCGAGTAGCTGGAAGCCTTCTGACTGACTGAGAAGCTCAGATTGGAAGCACATTGTGGTGTGGTGGTTTAATTCAGTAATTATTAAATAATAAAACATTCAACTTGCTAGGACACGCTGGGAGGGTTGAACGCTCTTTGCTTCTCTCAAGCTTTCTGGGCATCTTCATGGCAACTACACCTTGTTCTCACATTCCTAGCTTCTGTCTCCTCATTTTATTATAGTTTCTGATGCCTCTTTCTTTATCCTTTCTCTTACTCTAAACTTAGCAAAGAAAGCAGAGAAATGTAGACTGTCTTGACTGATTGAGAGTTTTCTATGTCGAAGGTTAGAAATGGTTCTTTTATTGGCCGAGTCCCAACCAGTCTGTTGGTAACATATATTCATGCCTAATCTCCCGGCCAATACTTGAGCAAATCCAGGGGAAGCAGACCCATAATAAGAAAGATGCTTCCCATGCTTGCCCCATCAGAGTATCTCTTGCCAAAGGACTAATCTAAAAGTCCAGCAAGCTAAACTCAATTTTGCCAAGGCAAGGACTTGTTATTCTGACCTCACCCGAGTCATAATTCTCAATGTACCTATATATACATCATTTAAATTTTAAGTTACAAATTATGTGTACGCCACCACTGACCTACTTCTTTGTTCTGAAACTTCTGACTATATTTTATTAGTCTTAATTTGTCATTAAAATAATTTTAGTCAAATGACTGCTTTCTCTTTCAAGCTGTATACTTCTTGGAAAATGCAATTAATTTTTTGTTTACTTCCCAGAGTGCTTCTGGGATAAGAGCATTTAAAATCCATTAAAATCTTGTACATAATGGCTATATAATCATACTTTAATTTAGCAAAACTCTATTAATGTCCCTATGGAGTACATATCTGCCTGTCTCCTTTTCACTCAGGAAATGTCCCTCCTTCACCTAATTGCGATGACAATCTTATCCTTAGCTGATGGGAAAGTAATAGACAGAGTTTCTTACCCCTTCTGCCTAGAAGATAGGATGTCACTCAGAGCAGACCATTTACTGTTTCTTCTGCTGTTGGCAGAATCCATTTTTTTACGGGGAGGGGGGATCATCTTTTTAGTAAGGACCACGTGTGCCATCAGTTTACTCACCACATTTGGAAGATATTATCTGAGATTGAAACAATGAACTAAGTTGAAGACTATGTAGCTGAAGTAAAGGACTGCTCACTGTGGCTTTGGAAATTTGTCCTTAGTAAAAACGACAGTTAAGCCCCTCTGCCTTGAATGTAAATATTACTGAGAGTTGAAGCTGATGTATAAGTGAAGTAGAAGACTATGTAGCTGAAGTAAAGGACTGCTCACTGTGGCTTTGGAAATTTGTCCTTAGTAAAAACGACAGTTAAGCCCCTCTGCCTTGAATGTAAATATTACTGAGAGTTGAAGCTGATGTATAAGTGAAGTAGAAGACTATGTAGCTGAAGTAAAGGACTGCTCACTGTGGCTTTGGAAATTTGTCCTTAGTAAAAACGACAGTTAAGCCCCTCTGCCTTGAATGTAAATATTACTGAGAGTTGAAGCTGATGTATAAGTGAAATTGGCTTGGTCCAATAAACTTTTGCTGTGGGATAACCTTTTTGTATACTGTGAAGATGTGTCTCTGCCAAGGCACCTTCTGATTGGTTTAATAAAGAACTGAACAGCCAATAACTAGGCAGGAGAGGATAGGCAGAATTTATAGGCTGAAATAGGAACTCTGGGAAGAAATCAGAGAGGCGGAGATTCAGCAGCCAGACACAAAAGAAGTGGGATGCACAATACTGAGTAGAGGTTCATGGCATAAAGTGGACTAATAAAAATGGGTTAATTTAAGTTATAAGATCTAGATGGCCAAGCTTTTATACTTAATAAGAAGTCTTCATGTTATTACTTGGGTGCTGATGGTCCAAAGAAAGCTCAGTTACAAACCCTTATCCCTAAGGGTAGATCAAGCACGTTGATACCCAATATCATTATCCCTCAGTACCAAAGAGGATTGGTCCAAGAATTCTATCTTTTATAAATCATGGATACTGAAAAATCATCAGGCATTTAATTTCCTTATATAAAGTAGCATAATATTTGCACATAGCCCATTTCTTTCTGAATATATTACATTTAGATTACTTAAAATACCTAACCCCATGTTATATTTTTTGGCTAGTAACTATGAAATGGAAATCTATACATATTCAGTTTAGTGATTGTTATAATGAGGTTTTTTTGGCCCTGTCTGGCCAGAGTTCTGAGACTCTAGGCCTATAGGCTGAAGATAGATAAATACACAACTTTATAAAAAAAACTTCGGGTGACTGTCAGGCAGACAGGTGTCATCTCTATTTCTAGATTTTGGAAGTTTCTTGTACTTCCTGTTTACTCAGGTAATATTATATTCTTCTGTGGTCTTTGATGTAGTTAATGATTAGATAGTTATAAGCATAATTTTCTTTTATTTTAAAGATATATTAGATATAAAACTTTAAATTAACAAAATAAAATAGATGATAAAATATTTTCTTTAATTTTGTTAAATACAAATTGACTAAATATTATAACTATAATTCTTGCTTGATAGCTGTTTTGTTATATATAATTTTGCTATGTTAAAATTAAAACCTTAAATTTTGATTAGACAGAAATAGAGAGGTGATGTGGGAGTGTTTTTCTGTATGCTGTGAATATTGATCTTTAAATAAATGAGTTCTTTTGGCTTTTGGTGAGCATTGTAGAGGAAGTAGATGGAGAATCAGAATAGGTAGGAAAAGAAGGGTGGAGTCAGAGACAGACTGAGTCAGATGCCCAAAGAAGAAACATGTAAGGAACACAGATGAGCCACAGGCCATGGCAGACAGATTAATGGAAATGGGTTGAGTTAAGATGAAAGAGCTAGCTAGCAATGTGCCTAAGCCATAGGCCAAACAGCATGAACGTAATATGTGTCTGAGTCATTTTGGGGGCCTAAGCAACAGTGGTAGGCGGCTAAGTGGTCTGGGATGGCAGGTCTCTGGGTCTGGACCTCTGGCCAGACAAGGCCAAAAAACCCGTGAATCTTTAATTATCTTTTAACCAAAAGAACTTTTAAAATGCTACCACTCTCTTAAAGAGCCATATAGTTTTTGTAGATAAAGCTGAATCAGTAAGTTCTCTTAAAGGGGCCATGTCTCTGTTCACTGACAGTAAACAGAGCCTACCCAAGAAAATGCTGCTACTAAGAAACCATTTTCGACTCTGGGTTTTTTTTTTTTCTTTTCTTTTCTTGTTCAATATAAAATGTAAACCTTAAATCAATCACATGTTATTGAGTCTTTTGTGAGACTTTAGGAACTTGCCTGGTTGTGGCTTACACTCCTTGTCGAAAGTCTGTAGCTGCCATTTTGAATATGGCTCAAATGCCACACTATCTCTGTACAATGATCCACCTCAGCACAATTTGGAAGCTGTTTTGACTCAGTTTTTGTGCTCTAGAGCCCTTTTTAATCTTTCTATGGCCTTATGTGGGTGTTTGGCCCACCTAGTGACACCATCTGTTAAAATGAGGTTTCTTGGCCCCATCCGGCCAGAGGTCTAGACTATGATGTAGAAGTGTAAGCCAAATAAATCCTTCTCTCCATCAAGTTGCTTGGATCATGGTGTTTATCTCAACAATGGAAGGTAAACTATTGAATAATTATATTGTTTGGGTGGTAACTACAAAATGGAAATCTGTTCATATTCAGGACGGACAGTTATCCTAGGTGTAACTAGACAGTACAGGAATAGTAAGCCAGACAGATAGTAAGTGCTGGAGAGAATGAGAACATGTGAAGTGGCAAGAGGCTATGGAAGGTTATGCCAATATATCACTTCTGGCATGTGCTGCACTGTCTAGTGCTCAGTATGTTGCAAATTCAAATTCTTCTTTTGAAACACTCTGAAACTTGGGGTTTGGGGGTACTTTCTTAATCTGTGGTTGGCTGGATCTGTAGATGTTGAACACATAGATACAGAGGGTCTGACTCTATCTGAAACACAATGAGTGTTCTAGCAGGTCATAGGAGGAAGTGGTCAGAACATAAGCAGTTAACATCTGCCCTCTGATGCAAACAGAGCAATGCAATTTGGCTGCGTAAAAAGTTGCCTCAGTGTTTCTAATATCATAGTTTCAGAAGGTCAAGGGTATGGACATATTTTAACTGGCTTCTCTGCAAGGCTAAAATCAAGTTGGCCAATACTGTTTTCTGTCTGGAGGCTTGGCAGGAGCTGAGTCTGCTTATAAGGTTGCTAACAAAATTTATTTCCTTAAAGTTGTAGAATTGAGTCTTTGGCTTGTGGCTGGTTATTAGCTGGAGGCTGTCTTCAACCCGAGATTACCCACAGTCCCTTGCCAGATGGTCTTCCTGGCATAACTACTTATATCATCAAACACACAGGGAAAGCCTCTAGAGCAGTGGTCCTCAACCTCCCTAGTGACATGACCCTTTAATATGGTCCCTCATGTTGTGGTGATCCTCCACCATAAAATCATTGCACTGCTGCTACATAACTATAATTTGGCTACTATTATAAACTGCAATGTAAATATCTGATATTCAGGACAATTGATATTCAAACAGCAAAGAGGTCATGACCCACAGGTTGAGAACCAGTGTTCCAGACTCTGTCTAGAGCAATGTTCCAGCAAGATGCATCTTGTTAAGATGGTGTAATTATAGGAACTACAGTACATCACTTTTGTGGCCATTTACTAGATAGCTTTTTCATCTCTTTATGGAGAGGATTGTTGTAGTAAGTTTCTGACCCAGACTATCTGGCCTTGTCCTGAAGTTCTGACCCACAGACCTGCTGACCTGCAGACTCTCAGTCTTACAGAAATATATAGACACTTGTATTAATTTTATGCTGATTAGCCTATGGCTCTGGCATATCTCTAGCTAGCTCTTGCTCTTAAACTAACCCATGATTGTTATCCTGTTCAGCCATGTGGCTCAGTACCTATTCTCAGAGCAGCATAGCTGTCCTCTGCATCTGCTGGCTTCTCTGGAGTCTCTATGGCATCTCTGCTCTGTTCTTCCTGTTCCCAGAGTTTTCTTAGTCTGGTAGCCTCGTCCACACTTCCTGTCTGCCTTCGGGCAATCAGCATTTTTATTAAATCAGCATTTTTATTAAAATGTAACAACATACTCCCACTACAGAGGATCGTACAGAGACAGGAGAATGAGGAATTTAAGATCCTTGGAAAGGGGTGCATCTAGCCAGGTGTGAGTCATATAGCCAGCTCAGACAGAAAGAAAAGGAAAATGGAAGCCCTTTATGGGGAATTTAAAAAATAGCTCTTCTGTTCAAATAAAAATGGGAGACACCCTAGAAATAGAATTTCTGTGACTTGGCAACAAATGAGGATCACTTGGGGAAGGGAAGAAGTGGAGATGACTCAGGGCTTTGAAGCCAGTGACTGGAAAGATGACAATCCTGCTACCGAGTCAAGAAACTCTGGCAGAGGACGGGAGGAGGAAGGAGGGGTTTCTTCTGGGATCTGTGGTATCTTCATGGAGTCACCCACCTCCTTGGAGTTTAGAACAGAAGGCTGAGATGCAGTTTTCTGTATCGAGATGACTTCTACCTAGACACAGAATGTAGAGGAGCAGGTTCCACATTTGTGAGCACAGCAGTAGGTGACCATTTGGACACTATCCTCTATTTTGCCACTAAAACCCCTGGAATTAGCAAATCCTTTTCTGGTTGAACTCTTGCTTACCTCTATAAACTTGAGGAAACTTCCTAGTACTCTGTCACATTAGGGAGAACCCTCCCCACGTTTCCCCAATTCCTGTTTTCTCCGATTCTTTACTTACCATTTTCTATGGCAAGAAATGTTCTCCATCTCTCTATTCATCTTCCCCTCCCTATGTATCTTTGATTCCAATGTAGAACTCTCTCTCTCTCTCTCTCTCTCTCTCTCTCTCTCTCTCTCTCTCTCTCTCTCAGCCTTTTTCCAATGTCCTCTTTCTGCTTACAGAGTACTGCAGCCCCTTTCTGTAGGTTTAAGAGTACTGTAATGCCATTTCTTGCTCTTCTCTTAGTAAATCATCAGTTTACCAAGGCAGAGAAAAGGCCTGGCCTGCCATTACAGCTTCTATTTAACAAAGACTTCAGCACATAGTAGACACTCAATAAACACCTGTTGTGCGGACAAGTGAGTGCATATTTCTGCTTCAGTGGAAACTTCTTTTCTGGTAAATGTCAGAACACATGTGGCTGGATGGAAGAGCTCAAAGGATGTCACCAGATGCCACACTTTCTTTTCCCACTCCTAGTCTACTTCCTGCCTGTGGCTCCAGTCATGAGCTGTGTGGGCTCAGGGTAGCAAGGTGGTCACAGCAGCTTCTTTTCTTATATCTTAGCTCACACAAGCAAAAAGGTGATGCTTTCTTTACTCCCAGGCGTCTTAGCAGGGCTTTCATGGAGTTTCAGTGACACTGACGATCCTGTGCTTGTTCTATAACCAATTACTATTTGTGCAGTAAAATGGAAGTCTGTGATTGGCCAGTCATATCTCAGCTTTGCTCTGAAAAACCAACTCAGATTTTGCTTTTTTTTTAAAGACTGTGTAGTAGCCCTGGCTGTCCTGGATCCTGCACTGTAGACCAGACTGGCCTCAGACACAGAGTGCTGGGATTAAAGGTGTGCACCATTAAAACCAAGTTGTTGTTTTGTTTTTCCTCCCCTTGATTTTCAAGACAGAGTTTCTCTGTGTAGCCTGGCTGTTCTGAAACTCACTCTGTCCCCAGAGATCCACCCACCTCTGCCTCTGGAGTGCTGGGATTAAAGGCATGTGCCACCATCACACAGCCAGACTCAATATTAATCTGTGTTTCATGTCCATGGTTTCTGGTATAGGATAGATGCAGAATGAATGTATACACTCATTGAGTTGAATATAAACAATCTCCACATCTGAGCACAGGCACTCGGGGGACAGCTCCATGGGCAAAGCACTTACTACACAAATTAGGGATGGGAATTCAGATCACCAGTACACATATAAGAGCCGAATGTGCCTGGGCCGCCTGTAATTCCCTTTCTGGAGGCAGAGACAGAATTCTAGAGCAAGATATCTAGCCAGGTGAGTCAAAGTGGCGAGCACCTAAATACATCAGGTAAAGAGCAATTGAGGAAGACCCAGTGACAGCTCTGGGTGGGTGCATTGATAACTGTTCACACATGTACACCAATATAACACTCACAAACACACATACATGTTCTCTCTCTCTGTGTCTGTCTGTCTGTCTGTCTCTGTCTCTGTCTCTGTCTCTGTCTCTCTCTCTCTCTCTCTCTCACACACACACACACACACACACACACACACACACACACACACACACCTGAGTACAACCTATGGAAAAGGCAGCCACAATATCAGCATAGTCTGGAGGCTTGCAAGAGATTTGAGAAGGTTTTGTAGGAAGATAGAATAAGTCAATACAGTGTCTCCATGTCATCTATTCTACAGAATACCGTGGCAAGCCAAGTTGCTCCTATCCTTTTCTATGAAAGGAACTTACATCCTACTACATCAAAACACCTGGGCTTGGGCTGTGACAATCAGGTTGAGGGTTTGTAATAATAGGCCTGTCAAGGGAAATTATAGTTTGTGAGGTCAGAGGATTTATTAAGCCTCCCCTGAGCCTGTACCAAGACTGTCTGTCCCTTTGGGAAGACTGACTCAGCAAACAAGACTCCATCAGGTGGCAGAGCTGGTCATACTGCCTCTGCCCACACACCCTTCTCTGCCCACCCTCCGTGTATCCCAGATACCAGCCTAGTGACGAAATATAGGCCTGCTAGGAGAGCCACTAGCTGAAGGAGGCAGTATGATCTTTTAACTCAGACAGGCTTTAAATACTCACTCCTTAGAATGAGGTAAAGGGGAATGGATGGACATTTGATGAACAATTGATGATTAGAATATTAATTGAAAGGATTAAATAATCTATTCAGGGGGAAAAAAAACCAAAAACAATCCACCTACTTTCCTTGGGAATATTTACTTTGTAAGAAGAATAAAGATAAAGTAAAATGGAATGGGATAGGTTTGGTAAGGAACTCTTACAGTGAATCCTCTTTGGTTCTCAGCAGCTACTATCATCCATGTATTTCTGTGGGGACAAATAAAAAGCAGAGGAACTGAAGAGAATGGAGATTAATTCTACCTCTGTGGTCAGAGGGGCCAAGGGCAGGACTGAGCTAGACAGAGGAAGACATAGACATCTAGGTTCCAAACTCGTTATTTTGGTTTCTTGGGTGATCCAGAGTTGGTCCATGTTTCCTTCACACATTCAGGGCTCCACAGGCAAGAAGAAGGGAGCTGTGATTGAAAGCAGACACACTGCAGATTTTGATAAATGAATCTTTTGCTTCATTCCAAGCAATAAACCATCTGTTCCCTTCAACTCTCTTATTTATATGTAGCCAGCTCCACCACCAAAAGACAGCCTCTTCCCCAACAGGCTTAGATTAAACAAGGGTCCTCTGACGGCAGTGTCTCCCATTGTGGTGAGAGAGAGATGGCACAAAGACTTTTTAGCTTATCTTCATCTTCCCCTCTTCCTGCAGACTCTAGACTTCCATGCCAACTCCATAGCCCAATCATTAGGGCACTCAGGGGATTTCGGATTTAAGGTGTGACCTCCCCCAAGGCGTGTTTCATCCTAAAAGGCTTTGCAGTTCGCTTTCCCAGCCTGCAGGTTCCCATTTGGCCAGAATCTCTGTGAAGGAAGCAGTCGTGGGTAGTATCCCCCCCCCCCCACACACACACAAGGTGCTTTTAACCAATTATAAAACTCACTGAGTAATTTTTGCTTGCTGGTCTCTATGCTAAACGCCTCACACACTTCAGGGAATCACCACAGCTTCCTTCATGCAACTTGCCCATGGTCACCAGCTGTTGCAACATCAAGATGAAGGCCTAGGTGTACCTCCTGCCCGTTCTTCCAGTACAGAGGCAGCTAAGGTATCAGGATGCCGATTTCCTAAGCATCTGTCTTTCTTTTACTACTTCACAGAAGTCACAAAATGTGTAGTTGGAGGGAGCGCTACTTTTAGTCAATCGAATTCTACATTTGGATGAGACTGCCACATTGCTTATTGGATACACTAAAAAGCAACAGAATCATCTTATTGTACCTTCTAGATTACGTTGTCAGCATCTGACTTTTCAGTCAAGTTCAAGGAAAGTGGAGAAGCTCCCAGACCTCCTAGAATAAGGCTCCACCTCTGCTACACCACTGGCCTTGCCCCATCAAGGCTGCCTGAGGTTTCCTGGTTACATTTTTATTTCTCCATTGTATTTGTCTTGGACTGACCATGGATTGGGTTTCAGAAGTTCCCTCTTGGTTTTGTTGGTTTTTCTCCAGGTTCCTTACAGCTATTTTCAAAGACTTTAGTTTCTCTAACTATATCAAGCATGTTTCAAGTGCTGGTTTTACACAGATATATCTCTGGCTTATGGGGTCACAGAGAACAAAGAAGAGACCCCAGATTGAGTTCCAGGACAAGGCCAGACTCAGAACTAACTTGTCAATGGAGTAGCTGCTTGTTACAAATAGGTTTTCTGGCCCCGGGCACCAGAGGTCCAGACCCACAGACCTGTGGTGCCAGACCGCTTAGCCACCCACTGCTGCTTAGTCCCCCCCAAAATGATTCAGAAGCTTATATTAACTTCATGCTGTTTGGCCTATGGCTCAGGTACCTTGCTAGCTAGCTCTTTCATCTTAACTCAACCCATTTCTATTAATCTGTCTGCCATGTGGCCCGTGGCTCACCTGTGTTCCTCACATGCTTCTTTGGCAGCTGGCTCGGTCTGTCTCTAACTCCGCCCTTCCTTTCCTACCTATTCTGATTCCTCCTCCTACTTCTTCTATGGTGCCTGTCATGGGCCAAAACAGCTCCTTTATTTAAAGATTGATATTCACAGCATACAGAAAGACATTTCCACATCAGCTGCTGTAGCCACAGAAGTACCTTCTGGTGAGGACGTTACTTCCAAACTGCCCATCAAGACCTGAAATTGTATTGCAAACCAGCCAGAGGTTTCACCTGCCTTTATTGTTTTCTCTCTCCTCACTGATCAATTCTGAAATGGGAGCCGCATGTGTGTCTAATTGCCAGAACCGAAGTCAGGCCCTTGGACATCTGGCTCCAAGTCTCGCCGAGCTTTTCAATATGTTACACATACCCTAACAAAGAGAAGGAGTCTACACTGAGCCATAGGTTCCTTCCATTTTAATATTCCTGGCACCATGTTCTTAGCCTTTACCTTTCGTGATATTATCTCAGGACAATTCATGCTTTCAAACAACATCTGAGCTATTAAGGAACCAGATTCCCTCCCTGAGCTCTGGACTGGAATGTCCATCTGGCTTCTGTTGTCTTCACCAAAAGGTCATGAAAAGAAGGATGGCTGTGACACACCAAGATTCAATTCTCAGCACACAGGAGATTTGTTTGCTCCATAGGGACAAAGGATAGGGAATAGGAGGCAAGGATAGGAGATGGAGAATGAGGGAGAAAGGAAAACGAACCGGGGAGAGAGGGAAGGGATATTTGTCCCTGGAGTGACAAAGGATTGCCTTCGGATAGGGAGGAGACAGAAATGGCCCATACGCAAATGGCAGTTCATAAACGGAAAAGATGTTAGTGTTAGGAAGAGATGGTTAGTTTTGAATGGACAGGTTAATTAGGGCAGTCACAAGGGACCTTTTGATTGCTGGACTTTAATACTTTGATAATTAGACCTTGGTGATCAGTCTCAGGAACGAGTCAGTGGCCAAATAATTGAATAGACCTAGGTGGCTAGCTTTAGAAATATAATTTAACAGTTAGCAAAGGGGCAAAAGGTAAAAGGCAAAATCCGTTGGCACCATATTTGCCATGCCCAGGCCTGTGTTTGCCATGCTCAGGCCTGTGTTTGCCACGCCCAGGCCTGTGTTTGCCACGCCCAGGCCTGTGTTTGCCATGCTCAGGCCTGTGTTTGCCATGCCCAGGCCTGTGTTTGCCATGCCCAGGCCTGTGTTTGCCATGCTCAGCCTGTGTTTGCCATGCCCAGGCCTATGTTTGCCATGCTTAGGCCTGCTAGAGCACTTCAGGTCATCCTTCCCTCTGTTTTCTGTGTTGGTGGACTGCACAGTACCTACCCAGTAATTCATACCTAACACTGGGAATTTCCTTATCCTCATCCATATCATATGGATGCTTGTTCTATGGAGCTTCTATGTATTTTCAAGTTTTCCTGTGATGACAAGGGGTTATGTGACTGCTAGGTACTGGCCAGTGGAATATAACCATAATTACATGAATGGAGTCTGAGTGAAATTCATGAAAACACTCCATATAACATCCATGCTCTTTCCTCATCTGCTAGCTACATGGAAAGAATGTAGGACTCCAGGAAAAGAATAGAGCCATAGATGCAAGCAGACTGGGTTCCAGACTTACCCAGAGGAGTTTTGAAGCCCTCAGAACTGATCAGTACTACACTATAATATAGTGGTATACCAGTTATAAAAATGTCACTCAGATCTTTGAGGGGGAACAAACGTGACTGGCTACTGCAGCATCTATCAGTGTATCTGTTCCAAGGCTGTGCTTCCTCTGGACTCTTCCAATAATGACTAGCAGGATGTTGAGGGCTCTAATTTGGCCTTTCTTGTAAAGCGCAGGATTCTTCCAGTCCATGTCTCAACTCAGGATTGGTTCTCTGTTGGCCTGGATGAAGGATGCTTCTCTGTGTTGACAGCCAGCATGACTCCTATGCAGATGCTTCCTTGACTCTCTTTGTCACAAATGTCATCAGATTCGCATCTTAAAATCTCCTTTGCTGTGGCTTCCTTCTCTGTTCCCAGATGTTTCCTTAACAGATCTCTTGCATGGCTAATCTCATGTAGCTTTTCACAGGGCCTGAGTCAATACAGGAGGGGCATCCAACCTTTGCTGTCTTACACAATACAATCTGGGGCTGTATTCTCTACTATAAACACACTCTGAAAACCTCTAAAAATTACTCTTTCCCTCTTACAACGGCGTTGTTTTGGCACTCTAAGTTAATTGGCCCATCTTCTGGGTTGACCTGCTGTATCTAGTCTCAGGAACTTAGCTGAGAACCCACCTCCATCCCCTCTTTACAGTGACCTTTTAACATCTAATCATCACCTTAATATCTGTCCAAGTCATTAAATACTTCCCGAAACTTCTCATAACAATCTAGAGAGAAAAGGTTATATAAAGGAAACTCAGATACTCGGGGGTTAAATGCTTGTCCCCAACATTGCCTATCTGGGAATAACATTAAGACTTAAGTTCAGATCTTTCTGTTACCAAAATTTGCATTCTTTTTAATATCCTGCCATTGCCTGGAATTTTTTTTGTAATTTTTAGATATCAGATAATATTCACATTTATTATCAGTCTCTATTAATCTGATACAATTTCTAGCTAGAAAATAAAGCACACAGACCACACACATTATTTGAGGAAGGAGCACTGCATTCCTAAAAGCAAATTGTAAACATGTGCATCAAATTGATGATATGAACATCCTGCGGGTATTTGTATTTATATTCTTTCTACTTTATGCCAAAAATGCAGTCATTAGAAAAAAATAAAGTGGAAACAAATATAAATTGTAAACAAGTATTGCAATATGGACCAGTAAAAGAGACTATATCAAATGTCTGTCTGAAAAGCAGACGTAAGTAAGTTGGGACAAGGACTTGGGAAGATGGCTTAGTGGCTAAAGTACTTACTGCAGAAGTCTGAGGACCTGATTTTAGATCCCTAACACCCACATAAAGAAGGGTGTGGCCTTAAATGTCTCTAACCCTACTTCTAGGGAGCCCAGGCAAGAGCACCCCAGGGGATTGCTGATCAGTCAGTTAGTCCACTGATGCTTCCATCTCCAGGCTCAGTGAAAGACTCTGTCTCAAAGATTAAGGTGATTGAAGAAGACATTCTGGCCTCCACACATACCTATATGTACACATAATGCACACATACACTATACACACACACACACACAAGGAAGCTGGTATGTAAACTATACATGTTGTTTTCAATACTCTGACATTATCTCCTTTAAAAATAATATATTTAAGACAAATTGCTGAGAGTGATGTGTATATGTACATCCATAATATACTGCTTTATAGATTATGTATATGAGTAAAAATATGTATCAGGATATATATGCATTTATCTATACATAATTTTATTATTATGATCTTTAAATATACAGTAAATTTATATAATTAAATCCACCATATTTTTTGTGATTCGCACTGTACCCTTCAGGCTGCATTCAAGACAGGTTACATAATGCCCTGTGAAAGAGTTTTCTGAGTCCCTACATCCCACTGAGATAATGTGTAGATCCTTCAGATCAGCATTCAAGTCCTCCATGCTGGCCCTTGCTTCACAATTATGATGTCTCCATAGCCGCACCCCATCCCAATCCCAGCTAATCAACAAGTACATCAAAGCACCATGGCTTCCCCAGACCCTGCAGCTAGGTCCCAGAAAATGCTACTCCTATCAGGAAACATCTCCCTCCCATTTTCATCATCTGGAAACTTTCCAAGAACCTCCCAAGATGCAGTTATATGCTACCTTCTCTAAGGATATGCCTAGTTAATACCCAGCTCCAGAATCAAGTTCCCTCTATACCACTATCCTTTCCTTTCCTCTTCCCCCCATCCCCATCCCCTATCTATTCCAATTATGCATTGTAGAGGTTTCTTGCCCAGACTTTCCAGCATATCCTGGTGTCCCAGACTTTCAGACCTACAGTCCCACAGTCCCGCTGAAATGCACAGATGCTTGTATCTGTACACTGTAGCTTGTACACTGACTGACCTGGGGTTCAGGCATATAACTTGCTAGTTCTTTACCCTTAAACTAACCCATGATTCTTATCCTGTTCACCCACGCAACTCCGTACCTTTTCTCAGAGCAGCATTGTTGTCCTCTGCATCTTCTAGCTTCTCTCTGGCATTTCTGCGGTCTTTGCTCTGTTCTTCCTGTTCCTAGAGTTTTCTTAGTCTGGTAGCCCTGCCCACACTTCCTGTCTGTCTTGAGCAAATTAGCATTTTTATTAAACCAGTAGGCAGGACAATTGTTTACAATGTTACATAATTCTACTACAATTATGTGTTTGTGTATTCTTCTCATCAATTGGCTTGAATCTTAAAGTTGGAGATTAACTCTGTGTATTGCTCCAAAATAGTAAAACAAATGTCTGTAAAAATAACTTCCTAACAGGTGGGTGAATGTATGAATGAGAAGTTTGGCTTCTCTGATACACAATCTTTTTCTATGTTTTATTTAATTTACAAAGATAAGTCACATATTACTACCCAATTTTTGGTTTGCTTCTGTTGTGAGAATATACACATATTAGCCTAGTTAAAATTTGGAGTCATGGCTGGAGAGATGTCTCAGCAGTTAGGAGCTCTTCTAGAGGACCTGGGTTTAACACCTATGACTCATGCAGGGTACCAGGCATGTCCATGGTGCAGATACATATGTGTAACTAAAAACAACAAAACAAAACCAAAACCCCATATACTCAAAATTAAAAGTATCAGTTGGGTGGTGGTGGTGCAAATTTTTAATCTCGGCACTCTGAGGGCAGAGACAGGCAGATCTCTGAGTTCAAGGCTAGCCTGCTCTACAAAGTGAATTCTAGGACAGTTATAGACACACAGAGAAACTTTGTCTCAAACAACAAGTAAACACAATTTAAAAAAAAATTAAAGGGGGTCAGAACTTTGGGAGCCAAGCTGAACAACCAATCTAACTAATTAATTTTTACACCAGGGCTTATTTAGAAATGTGTGAGTGTGTTGATTCCTGAATAGTGCCACCTTGGCCCTTATGGCCCCTCCTCCCCAAGGTACTAAACCTTAGGTTAAATAGGGGGATTAAGAAAAACATGTTTTCCTGATCTACAGTCTTGTTATCACTGCCACCTGCTGAGGTGTTAGCTTTTTGGGATCTTCAAAGACCTTGGGTGTGCCCTGATGAGGGGGCAGGGTGTGAGAGAGTTAAGAAGGAAGCGGAGAGCTGAGAGTGGTGGAGTAGAGTCAGTGGAGGGGGAAGAAGGAGACCAGCATGGTGGGAAGCTAGGAAGGAGAAGCTGGGGACCAGCATGGAGAGAAGCATGGCAGGGGGAGAAGCAGGACTAAGATGCAAGGTATACTGAATAAAGCTCGGGTCTCTCTCTGTGATCCTGAATGATGGAACCTGACTGCTCCTGAGTGCAGATTATTTAACCTCGACGCCCCTCACCTGGACTAGACTCGGGCCACTTCAAACCGGATGCGGTATGAGTTTACTGAACTCACAAGCAGTAATAGGTTGTGTGTATGCATAAGTCTATACCTTACATTCATGAGTTCTACTCTATCATGTGAACTAATAAACATTCTTTTAAAGGAAAAGTGAAGGGCAACCTTGTTTGCTTCAGACAAAGCACAATGAAACTAGTTGATAGCTGATGGAAGGACGGAAGAGAAGATGGGAGAGCATATGGATGATGTGGCAATTCCCCAGAAAAGCAACTGACTCGTTTTGTCTTATTATTGAGGTCTCATCTGGTAAACTATAGCCACTATCCAAAGAGTATGCAAAATACAATGCTTTTGCATTCAAGTGTGACAGATCAAATCACTTTCTGTCTGCTTTGTTAAGGAGTATAGTGTCCTTTGTGTTCAGCTGATTATAATGGGGGAAATGAGAATTGAAAAAAAATGGAGCCAGGCACAATGGGTACACGACTGTGATCTCCAAACATCAGAGGATTATACTGAGTTCTACACCAACCTGGGTTTTTAAATGCGAAACTTTGTCTCAAAAAGATGAAAGGAAGGAAGGCAGGAAGGAAGGAAGGAAGGAAGGAAGGAAGGAAGGAAGGAAGGAAGGAAGGAAGGAAGACAGGCAGGAAGGAAGGAAGACAGGCAGGCAGGCAGGCAGGCAGGCAGGCAGGCAGGCAGGCAGGCAGGAAGGAAGGAAGGAAGGAAGGAAGGAAGGAAGGAAGGAAGGCAGGAAGGAAGGAAGAAGAAAAAGAAGGGAGAAGGAGAGGAGAAAGAGAAAACAAGGAAAGGGAAGAGAAGGAAAGAAAGTATAAGAAAATGAAAAGAAAGGGCTGGGAATATAGGCCAGTAGTAAAATACCTAAAGCTCTGAGGTCATCCTTCAGTGTTGGGGCTGTGGGGGGCGGGGCAGAAAATGCTCCGGGGAAGACTTTTTGCAGAGGGTGCAGGAGGACCTGGATTTGACACCCTAAGCAGGATGCAGGGGTGAAAGAAGCAAAGAAGATTGGCTTGATATACATGCAAAATAAACAGCATAGCTAGCAGTGCAGGAGAGGAACACTTTCAAGGTTTTGCCGGTTGTAGGGAAGAGATGTTTGTGAGAGAAGCAGGATGGATGGATCCTAGAAACTTGCTGTCTAGACAGGAATTCTACAAAGGATAATAAAGCTTCTTCTTACCGGGTCTGGAGAGATGGATGGCTCAGCAATAAAGAGCACTGGCTTCTCTTGCAGAGGACTCGTGTTTGACCGACCCAGCATCATGACAGCTCAAAACCATCTGTAACTCCAGATTGAGGGGATCTAATGTCCTCTTTTAGCCTCAAAGGAATGCATATGCTACACTGCTGTATGTACAAGCAAAGCACCCACACACATAAAACAAAACAAAAGCAACCTTCCATCTTTTTTTTTTTTTTTTAAATTGGACTTCTGTAAAGATATTTATTTTTTTAAAGTCTTGGGAATCAAGAGTTTGTGTGATTCTTGATGTGGGTTCAAAGCAGAGGCACCAGGCCCTGATTTATTTATTCAAGTTTCACAGGTTCCCCTGCTGCCCTGCTATGTATGATTCAGCTTGGATCCACACCCCAACACCCCTACCTATTGGGTGAGAGGCTAATGACTCCTTATCAGCAGTTTCACAAACTAAGCCACTCCTAGCTTCTTATTTGTTTGGTAGGAGGTCCAGGTCATTCTTCTGATTGGGGAACTTCCTCACTACAAATTACTGAGTCACTAGACAAATGGATGTGTGTGTGTGGGGGGGAGAGAGAGAGGAGAGAGAACAAATTTAAAGGACTCTTTTTTAACTATAAAAATGCAATACAATTTTAAATTGTTTACAGTAGACATTGTGATATTTTGCCCACCTTAAGATCCTCTTTCCAGATGAGAAACATTTACCCCTTCGCTAACGGAAAAGTTGATGGCTTCCAATCTCTGCTTCCTGTGTTATCCTCCAATGGAGAGAAGCAATTCACCCAGGGGATATCCGTTGACTGGGGACAGTCCAAGAGACCCTTGCAGAGTATGCTATGGTCTAAGAGCATTATAACCATGATTTTTCTGCTCAATCCTGTTTCTTCACTTCCTTCTAGGTAGGATTCTGAAACAATGCCCTTTACCGCGTCCGGTTTCTTTGTGGGCCGAGTTTTTCCTAGGCGAGGGGCGTCAAGATTAAACAATCTGCACTCAGGAGTCATTTAGGTTCCATCATTCGGGGGCTCTCCACACACTGGGAGACCCGAGCTTTATTCAGTACATCTTATATTTTAGACCTGTCTGTCCCTTAGCCATGCTTCTCTCCTGCCACTGCATCTCGCCTAGCTTTTTCCCCTTTAGCTTCCCGCCATGCTGGATTCCTTCTGCTCCTTCCACTCACACTGACTCTACTCCCTTACTCCATCCTTGTCCCCAGCTTCTGCCCATGTGTCCCTCCTAGTCCCCTTTGTCTCAGCTCTCTATCACCTTAACTCTCTTTCACACCCTGCCCCCTCATCCGGGCACGCCCAAGGTCTTGGAGTCTCCCAAGAGGCTAGCACTCAGCAGGTGGCAGTGTCTATAGCACAGGAAAACAGGTTTTTTCCTTTTTCTCCTCTTAACATAGGGTTTTAGTAGGATGGGCCATTAAAGGCCAGAATGGCACTTATTCAGGAGACAACAGCCCTTGGCAATAAACATCTCACACCTTGATCTGCACCACAGGGAGTGCTTCTGGGGAAACATAGCTTGTGGCATTTGGTGACAGGAATGGCCTCAAAAGCAGACACTAAAGGTAGGTCTTGGGCTGATGACGTTGTTTAGTGGAAGGGCTTGGGTTTGATCAACAGCACAACAAATAAATATATACAGACCAAATGAATAAATAAAAATAAAAGTGGGTGCTGTCCACTGGCTGAAAGTAAGAACCCATCTCAAGAGGTAGGTGGAGCAGGGTTCAGAACACAGTGACAGTGTGGATAACACTCTTGGAGATGCCATATCTTGGGAAATGAACGCACTGGCTAGAGCAATGCAATAGATATTTAAACAGTATATGAGCACATTAGTAATTATAAAGACAATGGAATAGGATGGCTATCGCTGGGGGCAAGAGATGTGCTGGAGCAAGACAAGCCAAGGCTGGAGGTGATTAATCAGTAATTAAGCCAGTGACAAGGAAGCCTGAGGGATCCTTGGCTGATCACAGGCAGGCTTTCATCTCAGTGTGGCTGGAGGATAGATGAAAATCAGGCGGGGCACTGAAGCATGCAGAGGAGCCTACCTCCAGGAGAGACTGAACTCTCAGTCTCAGGGAAGAAAAGGAATCTATCCTAAAAGAATTGCAGGATCTGGTCACTATGTTCAGCCAGGCTAAAACAGCTTCTACGGGATTAGATTTGAAGAGTCTGGGATCAAGGAGGGTATAAAGTGGGCTCAAGGAACACTAATGGATTCAGAAGCAGTCTCTTGATGTGTAGAATCTAATGCCTTGGCATAGATCCGAGGACACACTGCGAGGATGGATGACTCTTAGACACACCGTACACGAGATGCCCACACTTTGTAAAAAACGAATGTCAGTGTTGTCTCCCGAGTATGTGCCATTCTGGCCTTTAATGGCCCATCCTACTAAAACCCTATGTTTATAGAGAAAATAGGGAAAAACCTGTTTTCCTGCACTATAGACGCTGCCACCTGCTGAGTGCTAGCCTCTTGGGAGACTCCAGACCTTGGGTGTGCCGGATGAGGGGGCAGGGTGTGAAAGAGAGTTAAGGTGATAGCAGGAGACAAAAGGGGACACGAGAGAGACACACAGGCTGAAGCTAGAGAAGAGCAGAAGCTGGGGACAAGCATGGATTAGAGTCAGTGTGAGTAGAAGGGGCAGAAGGAATCCAGCATGGCGGGAAGCTAGAGGGGAAAAAGCTAGGCGAGATGCAGTGGCAGAAGAGAAGCATGGCTAAGGGACAGACAGGTCTAAGAGATAACATGTACTGAATAAAGCTCAGGTCTCTCAGTGTCAGAGAGAGCCTGAATGATGGAACCTAAACGACTCCTGAGTGTAGACTTATTTAATCTTGACGCTCCTCGCCTGAGACAAAACTCGGACTACAAAGAAACCGGACACGGTAAGTGGAAGTCATAACCCAAAGCCACTCGGTATGTCAGAACTTCTGTTGTACACATTGAAGAAAGAAATCGAGCACTCAGACAAAAGTACATACACTTGTCAGAAATGCAACTCCATGGCGCAGCGCTCGATTAGTGTACATGCAGTCCAGGGCTCAATCCTCAGCACCACACTGAGAAGAGGCGGGGCATGCTTAAGAGCCCATTTTTCATGGTGAAGCTCAGAGAACACTATATTGACTAGAGTAGTAAAGAAGGCTCTGTCTGCAAAGATACTTCGCCTGCATTGGAATCACTATTTTATTCTGTCTCAGTTTTACCTGTTTTAGTCTTTCCCTGTTGCTATAATAAAATGCTCTGGAAAAGCTACTTAAGGGAGAAAGGATTTATTTAATCTAAGTTCAAGGTCATGGCCCATCAAGCATGTCTTGAGCACTTTAGCCTCAAGAGGAAAAGCAGAAAAGCTGAGGCAGCAGGAGTTTGAAGCATCTAGTTATATGGCACCTACAGTCAGACAGCGGAGAAGCCAGATTGCTTTGGAGTTCCTTTTCTCCAAGAGACAGTCCAGGATCCCAACCAGGGAACGGTGCTGCCAATAGAGGGCAGGACTTGCCACTTCAATTAACGCATTCAATATAATCTTCCACGGATATGCCTAGAGACCCACTGTTTAATAAAAAGAGCTGATTGGCCAAAGGCAGGCAGGAAGTATGGGCGGGGCTACCAGACTAGGAAAAGTCTGAGAGCAGAATGCCAGACAGAGCATCAGAGAGAAGCTGCAGGATGCAGAGGACAACCATGCAGCTCTAAAGAAAGGTACCGAGCCGCATAGCTGAACAAGAGACATGGGATAGCATAAGGGTAGAGAGTTAGCAAGCTATATGTCTGGGCCTAAGGCTGATCAGCCTAAAACTATTGGAAGCATCTGTGTGTCTCTGTGGGACTGCGGGACTGTGGGTCTGTGGGTCTGTGGGCCTAGACCTTGAGGTTAGGCTTGAAAGTCCGGGCCAGAAACCTCATACTACAGGAGGATCTCTGTGAGTTCAGATCAGCATGATCTACAGAGCGAGTTCCAAGACAGGCTCTAAAACTACACAGAGATATCCTGTCTTAAAAAACTAAAAAAAGTTTCATTGTAATAAAAGATACTTTAAAGGAAGAAGATGTAGTGAACGCATGGCTATGAGGTCTTTTGGTCTTATCTCATTCAGCACCATATAAAAATAGCAATAGCATAGTTTGTCCAGGAGCTCCCAAGACAGCAGTCATACAGTACACTGTCTCTAATAGGTAAAATACAGAGTTCTGGATGAAAGAGTAGAACCAACACCATGCTGATAACAGGCCTCCATACAATATCAAGGTTTGAACTCAAGCCCCCAAAATGTGCTATGACAGCAGAATTCAAAGCAAACATCCCAGAAACAGTCAAACAGGGCATGGTAGTAAAATTTAACAAGAGCTAGATGTCTCTACAGACATCCCATGTCTTGCCATAAATCCTGTCAATGTTATATAACCATTAGCAATTTCGCACTATAGCCTGGCCAATAATTTCAAAAGATTATCCCACTCTGTGTCTTCTTACCCAGTCCTAGAACACCAAGACATACAACCCCTTGCTTCTGTTTTTTCCTATATAAGCCCTTTGTAATCAGGGCTCAGGGCTTCCTCCTTTACTTGATATAATTGGAGTTCAGGAAGAAGTCCTTGCCTGGGCTTAAATAAAGAAACCTTTGTTTTTACATCAGCTCCATGGTTTTGTTGGGGGTTTCATGACAAGAGCACAACACTGGGATCAAAGGTTGAAGGAACAGAGTGGCCTTGGTTATCTGTTCTGACAAGAACCCACGTGAAAAATTTTCACTTTCCATCCTTACAACTCTGCAACCTGCATGTTCAAAAATCCTAACTCCAAAAAATAAGATATTCTACCCGGTACACAGTAAGAATCCTCCTTGATTTCAAGTTTCATTTCTTGCTGGTCATTTAAGGTTTTTCTATGCCAAGAAATCAGCAGGCTTGAAGTGCAGTTGCTGGCCAGAGGAGCAATTGACCCTAATCACCTGGTGAAATTAGACTATTCTTACAGAAAGAGAAATATATTCAACCTTAGGCAGTTTTCATAATATCCATTACAGTAGCCAAGAGCTACTCTCCCCAGGGCATAACAATATGGGTCATCTCAGGATTGTTTCAATGCCTAACAGCAAAAAAGGAAGCTAAAATGGGTAGGGTGGTTTATATATGGGAGGCTTAGCAGAGGTCTCTTCATCTTTGTGGACATGCATTTGTTTATTTTTTAAATTTAACTATGTCATAAAGTACTATTTTCATATTTTATCACATTGCCATTGGATTGCGTTTTGGATCACATATTTTTAGTTGACAGGGCATATAATTTTCTAAATGATTCCTCTGTCATAGGATAGTGTCATTTATTTTGTTGTAGGGACTCTCTTAGAAGGACTTAATATTTGCTGAACAAAATCATCTTCTGCATTGAATTAACTCCTTATATAAAGTCTAAGCAGTAGGATGGGCAAACAGAACAGTATGGACACCTTTAGGGACATCTTTGGGCTTCTGGTGTTTGTTATCAAACTGTTTTGAAAACCAAACCCTACCAATTTATATCAGTAGATCAAAGTGCCCTCTACATGGTCTTCTCTCAGGACTAGAAGTGATAGATGTAGAATGTCCTGGTCATTAAATAAATGTAGATTATCGCCTTATTATTGTATTTTGTTTCATTAAAAAAAAAAAAAAACTTTTGGAGAAAAGCCAAAGGATCAGAAAGACAGAGACAAGCCACAGCCACTTCTCACCTACCCAATCCTCATGAATGCTCAGACTGAATCTTCTGAGTCCTCAGCTGAAAGGGAATGGCTCATAGGCAAAAGGTTGAACCCCAGCCTCCTCTTTTTCCACCCAGTTATCTCACTTCCTTATTCAACTTTCCTAGTGCTAGGATTAAAGGTGTGTACCATCACCACCTAGCTTTGTTTGGCCTTGAACTCATCAAGATCCAGATGGCTCTCTGCCTCCTGAGTACTAGAATTAAAGGCATGGGTCACCACTCCCTGATCTTCCTGACTAAATCTGTGGGTGGCTCTGTCTGATTTTTCAGGCAAACTTTTAAATATATATCACCACAGGACTGTCGCTCGGTGGTTGCTTAGGTTCGTTTTTTCTAGTACAGTGATTCTCAACCTTCCTAATGCTGCAACCTTTAAGTACAGTCCTTCATATGATGGTGACCCCCAACCATAAAATTATTTCTGTTGCTACTCCATAACTATAATTTTGCTACAGTTATGAATTGTAATGTAAATATCTGATATACAACCCCCAAAGTGGGTCATGACCCACAGGTTGAGAATCACATCTCTCTTACCCTAGAGAAGAAAAAGTTACAACTGAGTGCCCCCACAGTTTAACAGTAGAATAGAAAGGCTTTAGGGACTCTGATACATTTCTACTGAAAGAATGAAATGATAGAAGAATCCTGTTTCACTTAACTCTCTAGTGTCATGATAGCTGTTTGCCCACCAAGCCAAAACCCTCCATCGCCCCTTCCTGAGGCCCCTGAAGCTGACCGAGGTTGGCAGAGTTTCAGTGACTGTCTGCTCAAGGACTCAGAGCTTTGTTTACAGGATTTTTCAGCTGCATGTAGGATGTCCAGTCTAAACAAAGCTTGCTTCTTGCACTCTTGAGACACATTGCCCGGTCAGCCTGATCTGCACGTAATGACTCAGGCAAGACCACCCTGAGTAACCATGAGAACTCCCCCTCCCCTTACCAGAGTGCTGTATCCCCCTCCCCTACCTAAAGTGCTGTATAAAAATTCTACCCTGAGAACATTCAGGGCTCTTGGCTATCTTCTTGACTTGAGCCCATTCGCGAATGTAATAAATTTTTTTTTAATCTTGAAAGAAATCTGGGTCTGGGGTCTTATTTGTTTTGGCTGATAACACAACTTTCATTTAGGAGAAGTGCTGGTTTAGATGTTATAGTTCAGCCTTATAGCGATATAGATTTGCTATACTTACTGAGTATCATGTGAGCATTGTGAACCCATGTTACTGTGCTATCCTCTTTGTACTCAAATTATGACACTATTGCCACTCTCTTGCCACACAAAAACTTGCATTGAACAATGCTGCTTAAAGCCAGAGTAAGAAAGAAATTCATGCTCAGCTGGATGTCAATGAATGGCAGCTACATGGTGTGAGCAGGATGTCCTACTACATCAGGGTCATTCCTGCTATTAAGAAGCTTGAAAGAGAACAGAACAAAAAGAGTCCTGCTTGAATGGATGTTTTAATGCATGACAAAGTTTGAATTAGCATATGCAGGATACTCCAAGACAATGAATGTCCAGTCTATTAATTGTCTTAGGTAATTAGCTATAGCTCAGTAATGAAGTCATGATGTGTCATACAGTAGCAGTAAAGGAAGGGGATCTTATTTGTGTGTGACATTATATAGTTCATTCTATGCATAGTAAATCAGTTGCCAGCCTGAAATTTTCATTTGCTTTTTTTGTTGATTCTTGAGAATTTCATGTAGTTACATAATGAAATATGATCATATTTAGCCACGTTTCCCACCTCCAATCCCTTTAATATCTCTCTCAACAAATCACCTCTGAGCTTCATGTCTTAAAATTTTTACAAAACCATTAAATCCAGTTGATGCTCCCCATTTGTATATGGACCACCCATAGGAGCTTGTCCTACCAGTGGCCTGTACTCTATAAAAAAAGAATAATTATCCCTTATTGCATGAAAGACTGAAACTCAGGGATAGATCTCTGAAGAAGTTGGAGATACTAGAGGGAATAAACACCACAGTCAAATCTTACTCAGCTGTCTTCTAGCTTCCTCAGCCTGATTCCCTTGGAAGGTTCCCTCTGTGTTTCAATCCTGTCTTAAGTACCCTTTCATAAATTAAGGCGTGACTCCACCACTGCCTACTTGGGAGCCTGGAATTCCTTCTATAATCTGAAGTGACCTTGACTCAGTTGGGATTAAGGGTGTAGGTCACCACTCCCAGGATACTCCCTGTGCTGGGATTAAAGGTTTGAATCACCACTCTCTGATTCTCCTAGACTGAGTGTGGTTAGAGCTCTGGGACTTCTGGAGCTTTTACTAAGCCCCCACATAGACTGTGGGTAGATTCCCTCTGATATCTCCAAAACTTCTGAAACTTTATTAAATCCCTGCAATCCCTCCCTGTATTAATAAGATTCTGAATTATCCATTCCAGCCTAGCCTTGAGATTTGGACTTGCAGCCCCGCTTAGTTCCAAATAATCACACGAAAACTTATATTAATTAAATGCTGTCCGGCCTATGGTTCAGGCTTATTGCTAGCCAGCTCTCACATCTTAAATCAGCCCATTTCTATTCATCTGTCTTGCCATATGGCTCGTGGCTTACCTGTATTCCATTAAATTTTTCTTCTTGGGTGCTAGATTGCATCTTTCCTGATTCCACCTTTCTTCCCCTATAACTTGGATTTCCTGTCTGTTTATAAGCTGGCTTGCCATAGGTCAAAACATTTCCTTTATTATCCAATGGTAATTCACAACATATAGAAAAACTCCCACATCACTCTACCTTTTCTGTCTAGTCAAAATGGAAGGTTTCAGTATTAACATAGCATAATTATATATAACAAAACAGCTATCAAGCAAGAATTACAGTTGCAATATCTATTCTATTTATATTTAGCAAAATTAAAGAAAATCATCATCTGCTATCATCTACTTTATCCTTGTGAGTCCAACGTTTTATATCTAATTTACCTAAAAAATTTACTAAAAAAAAAAAAAACAAAACTATAATTGTAAGTATCTAATCTTCAACTCCACCAAAGACCACAGAAGAATATGATATTATCTGAGTAAGGAAGAGCATTATAAGCAACTTCCAAATTCTAGAAATAACAGAGATGACATCTGGCTTCTGGACAGTCACTCAAAGTTCCTTTATAACATTGGGGAATCCATCTTCAGCCTACAGGTCTAGAGTCTTTGGCAGACAAGAAATTGAACCATAGGGCAATTTCTGGAAAGTTATAGTCCACATGACAGTGGCGGTGCTGGGTCTGGTCCTGTCTTCAAGAGGACAAGGGAACAAACAAGAAAGAGAGATGGTGCACCCCGGTCTTCAAGGCCTAAAGGCCACACCTCTAGGTCAAAATGAATAATGCTTGGTTCCCACTAAATCTCCCCCTTTTATCTATATAAGAAAGTTCTAAACCTAAATATAAAGCTATATACAATAGAAACAATGATAAGAAACTTTCCAGTGAAGGGAAAAGACAAGTAACCTAAACAAGGTCAAACTACAACTAACAAACCACAGACATGAAGTATATGTTAGATTGGTAAGTATTGGTAAGTGGCAATATATGGAGATTACTTCAAAGCTGTTAATCTTTAATAATATGAATCTAGTACCTAAATGCTCTTAGCTAAGATTTGAGAGGCTCATATCCTTAACTATCTAGTCTTCAACACCATCAAAGGCCTAAGAAGGAAAACATATTACCTGAATAAGTTGAAAGCACAAACAAGTAACTTGTAAAATTTACTAGGAGAGGACAGCAACAGTCAGATGCCTAAATATTCACCTACAGCTTTTCTGCACAGTTGGAACATCTACTTTTTTGGCTACAAGCCTAGGATATCTGGAAGATTTTTTTTTCAGAAGCAGGAATTTAAAGGACTATTCCATCCATTTTGGCATAGTTTATTTGTCGCTTCTCCTTATGTCCTGCAGAATATCTGGCAGTTTTCTCTATGAAGCAGGAACCAGGACCATCTTGGTTTGTTCTACCAAAGTTCAGAAGTTACTTTTCTATGGGTCCTGCATGTCCAGTTTATACAGCATACTGTCAGGTAGTTGAGGCAAGAACAGCTTCTTGTCCAGTGGCTAGCTTTTGCTGCAAAGAAAACTCCACATATTTCTTCAATGCCTATCATCATCCTCTTGAAGTAAATTTGCGCTGCCAGAAGCAGACCTGTCTCACTGTCCAGAAACATCTAAGCTCTTAAAATATTTTAAATGCTATGTTTTATAGGTATTCAAAGTGTTTAAAAATTACCTATCTAATTGAAATAGATCTTTGTATACTTAAAAAACTAACATGACTATATATTTGGTTATCATAGAAGACTATTAATCTGCACTTCTTAATTACATATTACAATTTTAAATGAGCTACATAAACATAATACTTTAAACAAGAGTAGAAATATACATACTGATAACAGAATTAACCTTAAATTTGTGACAATAAGTCAAAATCCATACTAAAGTACTTTGAGATTAATAGGTGTTTTTTAAATCAAAGAAGATTCAATAATCTCTCTTATTTTTTTTTTTTTTTAGCAATTCTATATCACATTCCCATTATTTTTCATAGGAAGAGATGAACTATGACCATCTTTATAAACATTATTTTGGAAATTTGGGCTTAGATTTCATACTACTTCCTGCCGTTTGGGGCCGCTGGCAATCTTATGGGGATCCTGAGCCTGGGTTATCTTAGTTGGCAGCTCTAAAGCTGGTGTGGTTATTTCTTCCCACCAGATATTTTTCAAGTGGTCTTCTTTGATCAAACCATATTACCCTGGAAGCAATCCACAGGTTCTCATCTTTTATGGAAACAAAAGCAGAACCTCTTTTCTAAAGCAACATATCCTTAGACCCAAATTTCAAAGTCAAAATACCTTTAAGATACATGTTTGTTTAACTTAGCAGCCTGTGCAATCAAAATGTCATTCTGCAATTAGCTCATTAACAGTAAAAAATTAAAATAAAACACAGTAATAACCCTAATCCAGACTCTGTATTTTCTATCTTTATGTGGCTTATTATATTTTTATTACTCTATTTCTCTTTTTTAAGGATGTTCTCTATACTTTTTGCTTTATCTACCAGCCTACATATTCTTTTTCACATACATTGTAACCCATTTAGAAGTTTTTTCCATCTGAATCTGTTTTGCTGTGTATCCTTAATCATTTTTTAACCAGGAGTTTTTAAAATGCTAAACTAAAGCACTGCTTTGACTGCTGTCCCCACCCCATCAGCTTTTCCACATGGCAGAGGTACAAGTCATTCTTATCTTCCCAGTTCTGGAAAGCAGTATTAAATATTGTGCAGCTATGTTTTTAAGCCCACAGTTGTGCTCCCAAATTCGATAGCAGCAGCTGGGAGAAGCTTCTCTGTATCACAGCCCTTGAAAGAGACTGCACAAATTGGGCAGTCTGATCAGCTTGTGGTGGTGGCTTTATCTCCCAGGTTGCTGCCAGAGATGTGACTCTGGGACAGAGACTAAAAAGCTCAGTGTGGCTCCATTTCTATTCATTTAGAATTTTTTTTTAAAGCTTTCTCAGGTCAGTCTGGATCAATGCCCCATGTTGGAACACCACTTATAGTAATAGGTTTCTGACCTATCTGTTCCAGCCTAGCCCTGAGGTTCGGACTCATAGCCCCACTTGGCCCTAAATAATCACACAAAGGCTTATACTAATTATATCCTTTTTGGCCTATGGCTTATATGTATTGCTTGCTAGCTCTCACATCTCAACTCAACCCATTTTCTATTAATCTGTCCTGCCACCTGGCTCATAGCTTACCTGTACTCCATTACATATTGCTTCTTGGGCTTCTCTCCTAACTCTGCTCTCCTTCCCCTGTATCTATGTGTATATTTCCTGCTTGCCTATAAGCTGGCTTGCCATAGGCCAAAACAGTTCCTTTATTATCCAATGTTAATTCACAGCAGACAGAAAGACATTCCATATCACCTTCCCCAGTCACTATCAACTGCCATGATTTCTCCAATAAAGGACTGTCAAGACCTGCAAGGCTTTCGGATTGACCTGACTGGGGTAGCAGAAAATGAATAAATGATAGACATAATGTACAGAAAAGGGATTTAATGAACTGTGTGCTTTGATGGAGTAGCACCAGCAGCCAGGAACTCAGCATGTTTATTATATGCAGTTGAATGAGGAGGTGGGTGGAGGTGAGTTTATTACACACAGCTGACCAGCATGTGGGCCAGCTGGCCTTCATGCAGAAGGTCTCTGTAGGGGAGTAGTAGCAGGATATAATCATCTAGGAGGAAACTGTGGTTGATACTTTTTACATGTACTGTTGACATCAGTACTTGGACCAAGGGAAAGCCTTACCCTTCCTGTGAGTTTGAGGCATTGCTATCCTTGTCATTGCCATGCCTATGCCAATAACACATTCACTCAGGGCTTTATCCACTTCCCACAAGGGATAGTGCCTGGAGATCATGTGCCATATCTATGACAGAATTTTATCTAGCCACATGCAGGTAACCGTGACTATTGTGAGTACATGAGTACAGTAGACATGCCATGTACAGTAGACAGCATTTCATGATGTTCTTCCCCATTGTATGCTTGTACACTTTCTGCCTCCGCTTCTGTGACATTCCCCAAACTTTGGTCATGTTGAGAGACAGCACTTGATAAGAGATGTTCTGTTTAGGGCTGAGAACTGAGTCTCTTATTCTCAGCATTTTGAGTAATTTTGAATTTCTCCCTTGACAGATTGATACTTCTGTAAAAACCAACAAAATAAAAATTATTTAAAGTTTCTCTGACCAAGGCTGAGTGCAGCTCAGGTCTATGGGTATAAATGTAAATATTTAACAGTGAGTTTGATGACCATTTTACTAATTAACAATAGCACATTATAGCCCAGGGTCTATGACTCCCCTAGCCATGTGCATTTGACAAAGATTAGAGTAGCAGATGTCAGACTTCCATGTGGATCAGGCCTCCAATCCCATCAGAATGTGGTTACTCTATAACCATCACGTCATTGTTACACTGCTGGGTTTATCTTACCTGGAAGTTTGTATTACAGCAAGCAGAAAGTACAGTGTTGGGCAAGACCACTGACAATTCAACCAAATTGTGGCTGAATTCCTTTGAATTCTTTTTTAGTGTTTGAGAATTTCATACACATATATAATGTGTATTGATAAAAGCTTGTCCCCATTTATTCTCTCCCAATTTCCCCTCTACCTCCCATACCTTGTTTCCTTCCAAATTTCATATACTCTTGAAAAAAAAAAAAAGTCCACTGGGTCTGTTGAGTGGTTCCTGTTTGTGCACAGATGTAAGACCATCTACTGGAACAGGGGGAATCTGCATCTCTGAAGAAAAGATTACTCTCTCTCCTAGTTATGTGTAGCTGTCAATTTGGCACAGACTAGAATCATCTGTGGGAATCTTACTTGGGGAATTGCCTCAGTCAGCTTGGCCTGTGGACATGTCTATGGGAGCAATTTTTTTTTTTTTTTTAATTTTTGCTAACCGACATAGGAGATCCCAGTGTACTTTGGGATCTTAGGCAGGGGTCCTATGCTATAAGGAAAAGGTAGCTAGCTGGGCGTGGTGGGACATGCCTTTAATTCCACCATGTGGGAGGCAGAGAAAGAAGGATTTCTGTGAGTTTGAGGTCAGCCTGGTCTACAGAGTAAGTTTCATCATAGCCAGAGCTACAGAGATATCCTGTCAATTTTTTTTTAAAGTGAAAGAAAGAACAGAAGGAAGAAAGGAAGGAAAAAGGTAGGAATGGAGGAAGGAAGCTGAGCAGAGGCTATTAAGCAAGCCAGTGAGCAGCTTTCCCTCTTGGTTTCTACTTCAGGTCCTGCAGATATCCCCATTATGTTCTTATTAATTATACCAGTATTTCTTTCTATGTTCAATTTAATCAAAAACATTAATCCTAACTATTATTAAATTCTCCTCTTTTATTAACTTCATTTTTCTGACATCCCATCATAATGCATTTTGCCCTGAAAGTATAAATCAAGTAAACCCTTTCCTCCCAAAGTTGGTCTTGGCTTGTTTTTATCAAGATGATGAATAGATTCCTAGAATGCTCTCCCTTCCCCAGAAGCCACCAATTGCCAATAGCTTTTCAGCTAGGGGTCCTCTCTTGTCCGTGTTGGCATTTTGGCTTGCTTGATCTTATGCAGGACTCATCCACTACTTCTGGCTCTTACAGTCTTTCTTCCTCCTCTTCTGAGATGATCCTTCAGCCTTTCCAGGAGAGAAGTCCTACTCAGAGCTGAGCACCTCATAGTTGCTTATTTACATTGATCAGTTGTGGGGTTTTGTATTCATTTATATCCACTGTAAACAGAAACTTTTCAGATGAAAGTAGAGAGATGTACCGATCAAGGGTATAAGGATAGGAAGTGAATAGGGAGCTTAATACTACAGCCATTTAGCAGAATAATAACACTAGGTTCTCCCTTAGCTTTCAGGGCCTAGGTAGTCATGAGTTTCTGGCTTACTAAATCATACTAATCATGAGTTCTATCTCATGGAGTGGTCATTAAATTTAGTAAGAAGTGGTTAGTTACTCCTAAAACATTTGTACCACTATCTTGCTAGGTCAGTTATTCCTGTAGCTCACAGGTTCACGGCTGGGTAAGACCACTAACAATTTTCCTCCCGCAGTGGCATGCACTCTGAAAGGTAACCAAGAGGGATGACAGTTCCAGGTCAGTATCAATTTGATTTCTCCATGCCCTATAATTCAAATATGTAGTATTTTTAGCAGTAGAATCTTACTAACTATCAAGTTCTGGGGAATAACCAAAAGCAATAACATTAGTCTGTAATGTTTGGGGTGGTCTATGGGACTCCACTGACCAACAACTCAAAGAGAGATTACCTATATCTGGTACTGAGTTTTGAGCCATTGTTTGCTCTTTCTTGTTATAGTTTAATGCCTTTTGTTTATGCATTTTCAAAGGTCTTTAGTGTTAATTATCTCTTCCCATACTCTTTCCTCTAATTATTAATGTTTATTGTTTTTTAGGTTTTCTCCTTTAAAATGCTGATACCGCCCCCCCCATAGTATTTCTGTAAATCAGAATGATTCTTTCACACTATCATCAGTTAAAAGAGAACAGAAAAGGTTTTCTGGTAGCTCAATAGGTAGAGACACATGCCATCTGTCTTAGTCTGCCTTCGATTTCTATAATAAAACATTGACCAAAAGCAAGTTTTGCAGGATTGCATAGCATGTGTCACAGCCCGTTGAGGAAAACTGAATCAGGAACTTAGGCAGGACAAACCATAGAGGCAGGAGCCTTGAGAAGGTATCTGGAGGCAGGAACTGAAACAGAAGCCATGGAGAAATGCTGCCCATTGGCCTGCTCCTACTGGTTTGCTTAGTTTATTTTCTTAATATAGTCCAGGATCCCCTGCCCAGGGCTGGCACCAATCATAATGGGTTAGGTCCTCCCCATCAGATGTTCATCAAGAAAATGCCCCACAAACTTGCCTACAAACTGAGATTCCTTCTCCCGGATAACTCTGGCTTGTGTCAAGTTGAAAACAATTGCCAAACAGGATGGATCCCTGAGTATCCCCAGAGCCCACAGGAAGGTGGAAGGGACGAACTGACTCCAGAAAGTTGTCTGACTTATCAGGTCCATTGAGGCCAGACCATTCATATTAATATTCATATTGTGCATGTGCACATATATACACACACTTAATAAAACAAAATATGTTAAAAAATAATAAATAACAAGAAGTATGCCTAATTAGGAAACTCTGGGTAGAAGTAACTTGATAGTGTGGTTAAGGAACACTGAAATTGGAGTTAGTGACTCAGCTTTAAGAACTGGCTATATCAGTGAACATCTATAGTGGTGTGAACAGGAATGTCCTCTGTCATGTGTTTCAGTGCTTCGTCACTAGGGAGTGGCACTATTAGGAGGTGTGGCCTTGCTGAATAGGCTTGGCTTTGTTGGAGAAAGTGTATCACTGGGAACCAGGTCTAATGCGTTCCATACTCTTCTGGCTGCCTATAGATCCCAGCTACCTCTCCAGCACCATGTCTACCTACATGCCACCGTGCTTCCCATCACAATGATAATGGACTAAACCTTTGAACTGTTAGCCAGCCCCAATTATCTGTTTTCCTTCATAATAGTTTCCAGCACTAAGACCCAAAGTAAAAGAGAGTACATCAGTTGAGGCAGACATTGAGGGCTTCAGAGCTTTGAGTGATTTCTAGTTCACTCTGTCTGCTTTGTAGTTGGAGTTTAAGATGTGAGAGAGCTTAGCTGGCTGCTCCAGCCACCATGCCGACCTGTTCCTTTGCTTCCCCACTTTGATGGCAATGGACTTTGATCCTTCTGGAGACTCAGCCCCAAATAAACCCTTCCTTCTGTAAGTTGCCTTGGTCATGGTGATTTATCATGATACAAAAGCAACTGGTATAATAGGTCAGGATTTATTTGATGCCTTTAAAAAGAAATGCAGGTGAAAACAATGGCAGATTCTGGCCATAGGGATTCGAGTGTTCCATATGACCTACAAAATGCTGTATCACTCAGTACCTGAAATTATACACCTTACTTCTCCCCCTAAAGCTGAACATCTTCAACTTTCTAGGCTGTCCAAGGCATGATATTGAGTGACAGAGGGAAGCCATTGGTATGAGAAGCATGTATTTGGTTGGAAGAACTGAAGACTAGACTGAGGTGCAGAGAAATTCTGAATCAAAAACATTATATTTCAAGGTCTCCAGAGCAAATGAAGAGAAATAGACTAGTTAACATCAATATCTGTCTTAGTCTCTGTTCTATTTTGGTGAAGAAACACCATGAAAAAGCAACACTTTGAAAGCATTAAATTGGGAGCATGCGTCCAGTTTCAGAGGCTTAGCCCATCATTATCACAGCAGGGAGCGTGTTGGTGGCATATAGGCTTTGGAACAGGGAGTGAAAGCTATATTCTGATCCATAGGCAGAGAGAGCCTGGGTCTGTCTTGGGCTTTTGAAATCTCAAAGGCCACCTTCCATGACACATGCCTCCTCCAACAATCCCATTAAACAATTCCACCTGCCTGGTAGTGACTAAGCGTTCAAATATATGGGCCTGTGGATCCATTCTCGGTCAACTGCCACATTATCTGATTATATTAGTAGACATTTTGTAGATAATAGTCTTTTTAACCTGCATAGCGTTTTTCTAAAGTTTTCATTCATTTGCCAACAAACAATATGAAGAAAGTAAGATAAACTCTGGGAATATAAAAGTGACTATTAGTACCTTTTTCCCAGGGATGGTCATAATTTAATGATGAAGAGAACCACTAACCATACTACTACAACTGAAACATAGTTAGAAGACCTGACCATAACAAATAATGGCTTGTCAATCATGTGTTTTAGAAATCTAGTATTTGAAAATATCTTGTATTCAATTGAAGCAAAATTAAAATTAAATTATCAGCTTCAAAATTTGAAAAGATGGGCTAAGCAGTCAAGAGTATCTGCTTTGCAAGGCATCAGGGTTCAGTTTCCAACACCCACGCTGTAGTTTAAAACCATCTCTAATTCTAACTCCAGGGGATCTAACACCCTCTTCTGACTTTTTCTGGCACCTGAGATGCACATATATAGATACAGACTAAACACTCATACGCAGAATAAAATCATACATTTTTATCAAAATAGAGAAGAGGCAGGAAGGCATGTTAGCTCATGCCTGCAATCCCAGAGTTCTAGAGGCTGAAACTGCAGGATTGTGTGTTTGAAGTCAGCCTAGGCTGCAGCAAGTCCTTGATTCAAATGGTTACATTTGTGATCTCAGCACTCAGGAGGCTGAAGCAGGAGGACCAGATCAAATATTACTTAAAATAAATGCATAGATATAATTCATTTTCATATATATGGTGAATCAGACACGCAAAAGACATGCCCTCTTAGGAAAATTAGTAAACATATAAGATATCTAGGTAAAGAATTAACAAAAGATACATAATACTCTGCTAAAGAAAAGTTCAGAACACCAGTTCAGAACACAGAAGATAATTTGAACAAATGGAAAAGCAGAGATATTTTTTTGAGAACACAGTGATTCTGAACCAAACTAACCTCTGTGTGTGGTTGGTTTCCTTTACTCTAGCCCCACACTGGAAAGCCAAAATGTTGTTGGTGATTTTTACTCTTATTTTTTGGGGGGGCAGGAGGGGAATACCACTCAGCTTCCAAATAAATCACACAGGGAGGCTTATTCTTAATTATAAATGCCAAGCCTTAGTCTATCTTATTTCTAGCCAGCTTTTCTTAACTTTAAATAAACCCGTCTATCTTTTGCCTCTGGGCCTTTCCCTTTTCTATTCCTGTGTGCCGTTTTGTTTCTTTCTCTGTGGCTTGCTATGTAGCTGGGTGGCTGACCTCTGGATCCTCCTCCTGCTCTGGCTACTTCTTCCTTTCTCCCAGATTTCTCCTTCTAAATATTCTCTCTGCCTGCCAGCCCCACCTATCCTTTCTCCTGCCTCACTATTGACCATTCTCTTTGATGAACCATCAGGTATTTCAGACAGGCAAATTAACACAGCTTTACAGAGTTAAGCAAATGCCACATAAACTAAAGTAACACATATTAACAGAATAATCTACAACACCTATGCATTTAATCATCATCCTTCTGAATATTACTAGAAAGCGAACCTAGAGCTTATGTAGAAACTAAGAGTGACCAAGAAAAATTTAAAGCAGACAACAAAGACCTACCTATACAATATGTTAAAACATATTGTAAGACTGTATGGGGCTAGGGACATAGGTCAGTTGGTAAACTGCTTGTTTAGCATATGTGAAGCCCTGTGTGTGTGCCCTAGTGTTTCATAAACTGGCTGGCCATGGTGCTGTACACCTGTAATTCTAGTGCTCAGGAGGTGGAGGCAGAAGGATCAGGTTCTAAGTCATCTATTTGTACATGGTGAATTTGAGGCCAACAGGGGATACATGACACCCTGTCTCATACAAAAGGAGGTGTGGGCAAAATGAGATATTAGTATACCATGGGATGATTTTATACCATCATCTCACTATGTATGAAAAATTAAGGTTTTTTTTAATTGCCATTATTAATTTTTATTTATTTATTTATTTATTTATTTATTTGTTTGTTTGTTTATTTATTTTGTGGTATTGGGAGTTTAATTCATGGCCTTACACACCATAGGCAAACACTTTACCTCTGGTTATACCTCTCTAAAGCTACACTTTTTAGCACAATGCTATGTATTAATGGCAGGGTAATGAATAAATCATTTGATAGAGCATTATAGGCTTGGACCCAAGTACATATGGATTTTTACATATAATAAAAGTAACAGAGGGATGCAGTCATCTAAATACAGTTAGGAGGACAGTGGTGAGCTGCCTACATCCTATCCAAGGCAAAGGTTTTAACCCTCTGCTACCAGTAGTGTTGTTGGCCATAAACTTCTAAATTAGTCTCATTTGAGGTTTTGCTGTCAGCCAAAAGAGATGAACCACCCAAAATTAAGACATAAGGCAGTTCACACCCAGTGAGTAGCTGGTGCTAGTGAACACCTTCCTGTGCCTTTCTCCCAACCATTGAAGAAAAACTCTAAAGAGCTATTCTTGGTCCAGACTTCATAGAACTGGCAAAGCTTTGCTGCCACAGTTCATGTCAGTATACCTTTGTCAGGTGTGGATCCTGAGGGTGGTCTTCAGCATGCCCTTCCTTTGTTCACTTCTCCATCTCAAAACTTTTTGGGAAACCTGACCTTGAAAATACCTTTTTTCTTTTGTTGGGTCCCCTGTATTCTACTGGAATACATTTAAATTTGAAGTGCTCTTCTTTTGAAAAATTGAACTCACCAGGCAGACAATGGTGGTATGCGTACACCTTTAATCACAGCACTTGGGAGGCAGAGACAGGCAGACCTCTGAGTTCGAGGTCAGCTTGGTTCAGGTCAGAGAAAGCCTGTCTCAAGAAAAAAAAAAAAAAAAAAAAGAAACTCTCTACAAGTGCTTTGCCCAAGGACAGATAGTTCCTGAAATGCTGGAGGCTGTGGTTTATGGGAGATAACAAGACCTGCAAGTCTTTCATTCCCCTAAACAAATTGTTTGATCCATATGTTCCAGATGTAATTAATCACAGGCGGCTCACAGGCTGAAGGTGCATCAGGATGTATGCTTGCTGCCCATTGGACCTGATAGGAAATGCAATGAATTATGGGTTTTCCTTCTTAAGCAGCTTCAAACTATGATTCTGGGCCATTTCCCAGGAACCTGGGTATGGACCTGACCAGTGTCCATCTACCTGGTCAGTATTTAATTAAAGCTTGTTTCAAATTTGGCTCTAAATTGTGGTATTGATCTTATTCTCAGGCAGTGGGATTAACACCAGGTGCCATGAAGTGCTTGCCTTTTTGTGACTGGCACAAAATTCAAAATTTAATATGTTATTATAGTGGACCAGAACTTCCGATGTAAATGTTTACACATTAAAACTATGTTCAACTTTACTCATAATAAGAGAAATAAAATTCAAGGCATGATGAAATGCTATTTTCAGATATTGGCTTAAATTTTAAAAGAAAGTTTAATTTTTAAAAGCCAATAAGGGCTTAAAAAAGCATCTGTGTATTTTTACCTCATAGAAGAAAATATTAATCATATATATCAAAATTACAGATTCTGTAGTTGTGTAAATGCAAGAAACCATATTTTTTTTATCCCTAAAAATTCTGTTTCCAGGAATTTTATTCAATAGATGCATTGTACTTTCAATACATTGTAAGGTAATTTTATTGCAACAATAGTTTTTTATAATAATAAAAATTTTGAAACATCTTCAAAGTCTATCAGCAGAAATCTTTTTTTAAACATCTATTTATTGTGTATACAACATCCTGCATCAATGTACAGATGTACATGGCACCAGACCTCATTACAGATGGTTGTGAGCCACCATGTGGTTGCTGGGAATTGAACTCAGAACCTCTAGCAGGCAGTGCTCTAATCCCCTGAGCCACCTCTCTAACCCCAACAGAAATCTTTAAACCTTTAAAGATGGAAAACTATTTTGGAGCAAAGAAATGTGTGTCTGTAGTTCAAATTTCCGTCCCAGTCTGGAACTCTCAAATGCCCAGCAGTCACTTCCCAAATAATTTACCCAGGGGCTTAATATCATGATTGATGGGTCAGTAGCTCAAGCTTATGACTATCTAGCCCTTACACTTAAACTAACCCATAGTTTTATTTATGTTTAGCCATTTGGTTTAGTACCTTTTCCCAGTGTACTGTTCTTATCTTACTTCTTCTGCATCGGATTGGCATCTGCTGCTCTGCCTTTCCTCTTCCAAGAATTCTCCAGTCTAGTTGCTCTGCCTCTACTTCCTGCCTAACTACTGACCAATCAGAGTTTTATTAAACCAATAAGAGCAACAAATCTTTACAGTGTAGAAGAGAAATATCCCGTAGCACATTTCAGAGGATTTGTGAGGAACTTCCACCTTCTTCGTGTGGTACCCGAGTCTCTCTAGAAGTCTCAGGTTGTATTTGAATAAATTGGTGAAGTTAGAGATCTGAAAACTGGCTGGTGAGATGGCATATCTGGTAAAAGGTGCCACCAAGCCTTAAGACCTGAGTTCAAAGCCTCATGGTGAAGGGAGAGAACCAACTCCTGCATGCTACCCTCTGACTTCTGCATGAGTGTTATGGCACACATACTCCCCACCCCAAATAAATAGTAAATAAATACAATATTTGGAAAGGCATCCAAGTAGCCAAAAATATGAATAAATGTTCAACATCGGTAATCATCCCTCAGAGAGCTGCAATGAGCTTTCAATCATCTGTAGATCAATCTCAAAACCATGATGCTCAGGAACAGACATCAGACATGATACCTCATAGTCGATAAGTGCCTTCACATGAAATGCTTAGCTGTCCAAGCTACTGAGACAGTACCAGGCTATGTCCCCTGGGCTGAAGATGGGATGAGGGGAAGAGAACAACACGTGTGCACGAGAGCTCTTGTGGAAAGGATGTAAATATTTCTCAAAGCAGTTTCCTGAAATGGCTACACATTATGACTCATTTACTAACCATCAAACTGAATAGTCAGAGATAATTATATGACATGCAAAAGGCCTCAGAAAGCCTATCTTCAAGCTAAACATGGTGGCATACCTAAAATACCAGCACACCTGAAATGGGTAATAAGGGGATCAGAATTCAAGGTCACCCTTGGCTAGATAGAATTTGAGGCCAACCTGGGATACCTATGACTCTGTCTCAATATCTAAACCAAACAAACAGAAAAGAGATTTTATAAAGCCACAGTGGGAGACGATGTCTAGTCTTGTGGTTTAGAATGCTGAAGTAAGGTTCAGCCTCTTCCTTGGGTTCCCAAGTTATGTCTATTCTTGCCATCTGGAATCAGCTGGAGCAAAGACTGGTAGATCCAGAGAAGAGATTGGCAGATAGGCAGGCCTTCTTAGGAACCAAGAATGATAGACTCCTCCACTCCAGAAAGAAAACAGAAAATGACAGGGTTAGCCCAGGGTGGCCTGAAGCATCTATGTAGTTGCAGCTAATAGAGACCTAGGGTATGCTCAGTGTTAGCCCAGAGTGGGAAGAATAAACCCAGGCTGAGGTGTAAGGGCACACCATAGGGTGTCTTGGGTCAGAGGAACAAGGATCCTGATTGTTTATTGGAATTGGTAACATTTGGAGTCTGGATTTGTGTCCTTCCTAGTGACCAGGAGAGAGGTGAAGGGCGAGGCTGGGGCTAGTCATGAGATGGCAGATAATGCCACCCTAGATAGAACTCTCTACCAGAACTATAAAGAGAGAGCAGGGCGGGAGATAGCTCTGAGATAGTGCCTAGTTCAAAAATTTCATCATTTTTTGGCTGACTCTCAGCGGTGAGTCATGCTAAGAGTCTGAGATTTTATTTGGCTTTGGAACAAGGATATAAATGGAAATATATGTATGTGAGGGTGTGTGTGTAGAGGGGGGAGGAGAGGGAGAGAAAGGGTGAGAGAGAGAGTTTCAAAGGTAAATTAGGAAAAATGTTAAGGAAAACAGAAAGGCAGAGGAAATATGCTAGGTGACTTTGGACTGCAGTCCCAGGCTCCCCTACTTCACACTCTCCTCCTTTAGACGTTGTGCAGCCTTTAAAAGCATCATTTTCTTCATTGCTGAGAAGATAGTATGCAGGCTAGTTTCCTCCCTCCCTCCCTCCCTCCCTCCCTCCCTCCCTCCCTCCCTCCCTCCCTCCCTCCCTCCCTCCCTCCCTTCCCCCTTCCTCTCTCTCTCTCTCTCTCTCTCTCTCTCTCTCTCTCTCTCTCTCTCTCTCTCTCTCTCTCTCTCTCTCTCAACTTGACCCAAGCCAGAATCACTTGAAAAGAGGGAGGCTTGGTTTAGACACCGCCTCCCTCCATCAGATAGGCTTGTAGACAAGTGTGTGGGAGCATTTTCTTAGTTACTGACTGATGTGGAGGGTCCAGCCCACTGTGGGTGTTGCCACCCCTGGATAGATGGTCTTGGGCTGTATAAGGAAGGTGGCTGAGCAATATAAAGGGGAGCTAACCAGTAAACAGCACTCCTCCATGACCTCTGCCTCAAGGTTTCTACTGAGTTCAACTTAGTTCATTCTCCGTCTTCCTGTCGTGGTGGACTATGATCTGGAAGTGTAAGTCCAGTAGCTCTTCCCTAAGTCGCTTTTGGTATTGGTGTTAGATCACAGCAATGGAAGGCAAACTGGAACAGAGAGATAGGATGATGTCTACTCAGAATGGTACAAACAGAAGACTATTAGGCATCTAAGAAGTTACAACTCCCAAGCACCTGGAGCAGGCTCAATAAATGTTAGGCATCTTGTTATTGATACTGTTTAATATTGCATTAAAAGTGGTGCAGTTAGGCCATGGGGAAAGAGTGGGGACTTTCCCCTTTTACAAGTAACAAATAACGGTCGCTCTACACTTCCAGGTAATGTCAACATTCTTCACCGGTGCTCTGATAAACTGGTCCCAATGGGCATGATTTTAATGGAAAAATGGTCAAAATGATAGGGGACAGGAAAGAAAGGTAGGGACATATGGTGATATATATATATATTTAATAAAATTAGTCTGGAATACCAGGAGAGCCAACCACAGAGCTGAGCTGAGAAGGTCACTGAGTGGTGACCCACACCTCTAATCCCAGCTTTAGGAATGAGAAGAGACAAGTTGGAACTGAGGGTTTAGTGGAAACAGGCCTGAGGAGCTGGCAGGTGAGAAGAGGCTGTGGTTGTTTCCTCTCTCTGCTAGTCCAGTTTCCCCCAACATTTGGCTCCAGGTTCTTGTTATAATACTAAATAGAATTTGCGCAGTAGGGGCATTTTTTAATATCCTACACTGTAAAGACCCATTGGTACCCATAAGAAAGCAGTGTGCAAAGCCCACATGAGGTAGTTCAGCCTAGACAGACTGATAGTAATTCATTTTCCTAATCTCCCTAACCTCCTCTCCCACAGCACAGATGCCTTCAGAAGAACACAGATCGAGCAGACACTAGACCTCGGCATTCCACAAAGAGCGTTTGGAGAGAGAGTTGAGTGGTCAGGAGAACTTACTGCTCTTGCAGAGAACCTACTTGGTGACTCACGACTGTCTGCAACTCCACTTCAGGGAACACAACACCCTCTTCTGGCAGGTGCCAGCACCTCTACGCATGAACACACACCTGTTCATACAGGCAAACACTCATACGCACAAAACAATTTTAAACAGCTCTTTAAGAATAATTGAGTCTAGTCATTCACAGGAGGTAAAAGTGTTCGAAGAATGACAAAAGAAACATCACACGTTGCAAAAACATTGACTGACCATCTGGCCAGAAGGGCAAGATGATTGACTGCCTTTAACTCCCCCTCCTGAGCCCCATAAAGCAGCCTGGTCTGGGATGAGAGGTAAGGCAGTCTTTTCAAAACATGGTAATCTGCTGAGTTCACTGCTTTCTGTAAAGCACAATTTAGGAATTCCATTCATTATTCCTCTGCCTTTGGCCTGTGTGGGAGAGCCAACAGTCCACTTACACAAAGACTCAGTGTTTCACACCCTGGCTCCCACACTCCAAAGCCAGGCAGAATGAAAGCATCTTGGTGCCCACAAGAATCATCTGCACAGGGGACAGAGGTGATTTTTACTCTGTGTGAGGATGAATGAGCATGTCTGTTGGTGCTG
The DNA here is from genome assembly GCA_033318265.1 of Phyllotis vaccarum. Lineage (NCBI taxonomy): Eukaryota > Metazoa > Chordata > Mammalia > Rodentia > Cricetidae > Phyllotis > Phyllotis vaccarum. Next base: position 56,705,784 of record JARWLC010000008.1, read on the forward strand.
CCAGCTTCTCAGACAGAAGGCTGGCACTGGCTCCTTGCCTTAAGCCTTAAACACTGCCAGTAACCCATTTTAATCTCCTTAATATTCCTCATAGCAACTTCAATGCTGGAGACAATTTTGTGGGGAAGGTCAATATTTTGAACCTTGAATATATACAAATTAATGAGGTGCCTATTCATCCCTGGGCATGTTAATCTGTGTTTGTTATACAGGGCAGAGTATATAAGAATTATTTAAGATGTCCCGTGGTTTCAGCTTTGTTAAGATTTATGAGATGGGGGATGTGTTTGCATTTGAACTAAATTTGAAAGGTTGGCAATGCTCTATCATGTAAACTTTGTTTAATCCTTGCAGCCAATGTTTCCTGTCTTTACAGGCAAGTATACTTTATCCCTCAAGGGCGTACCGGGGCCACTAAATTGTGCCTTTGTCAGCCAGAACATTTTGTTTTCCTAGATTGTTGGATTTGTAAGAACAGACCTTGAAATGCCTCAGAAATGTTAGTTCTACAACTAAGCCCAGCTCTCATACTTGAATTAGCCACAGTGGGAGTCTGCTGTTGACATTAGAGAACCTGACTGATAGAAACTTCTAGTGTACCACCTCTGTCTGTAAGATGTGCAAGTGATCACTGTTTCTGTTCACACCCTCTCACCCCACTCCAAAAAGAAAAGAAAAGAAAAGAAATGGATGGATGGATATTGGATTTTTGCTTAATGAAAGAGGTGTTCCTTCTGAAAACATACAAGGCCTTGATTTTCTAGAATGCTATAAAATATGCAAAATTCTTACTTAAGCCTATCATCATTGCCAAAGAGTTTGACATGTGTCATTATCAAGCTTAAAGGGACGGCAGTCTACCAGCTTGTCCGCCTTAGCCACAGGCATTGCATTGTTTCCTAAAGCTCCCCCATTTTGATTGAACAATGATAATTCCCCCAGGCCAAACTAATTTGGTTTCTAGAACTAAAGCAACTAATTTTTCTGGATGCTTGCCTTCTGTACCCCTGGTAATAGCAAGTCAAAAAAGGTGTTTCTCCATCACCTGATATTCTTCCACTCACTGATCATTACCCTGGAGCAGAAAAAAGAAGCTTTTCAGTCCGCTTCCCTCTTCCTCCCTAATTACCCCAGCCTGTAAGCCTTCCTAAAGCTGCCAATCTGTACTACAGTTTGTCATGTGGTGGGGATCTGTGAAATTATTTTGTTGCCATTTTATAACTGTAATTTTGCTTCTCTTATAAACGGTTATGTAAATATCTGATATGCGGGATATCTGATATTCAGCCCTTGTGAAAGGTCATACGACCCTCCCCCACCCCGCGACCCCAACTGCTGATGTAAGCAGATAAACTAGTCTCTGGTTTTTAGAGCTAAAGGATTTTCCCTCTAATTAGACCTGTGCTGTTTTAGAGGCACTCCCTTACTCGCCGTGAGTTTTTTTTTTCATCTTCTTTACATATTTTTATTTATTATGTATACAGTATTCTGTCTGCATGTATTCTTTCTGGCGCCAGATCTCATAACAGAGAGATTACGGATCATCTCATTACAGATGGTTGTGAGCTGCCATGTGGTTGCTGGGAATTGAACTCAGGACCTCTGGAAGAACAGCCAGTGCTCCTAAACCACTGGGCCATCTCTCCAGCCCTCTTTACACAATTTTAAGGAGTAAGTAGAAAGTGGCTATGGGGGTTGCTCTCACAGAAGGTTTTTATACATAAAAAATGAGCAATATTGCCATTCTTAACACATCTCTAACATTTATTTCACATTCCTCTTTAATTGAAGATTACTTCATATTCTTTATATTTTAATTATTTAGTGGGTACATGAAGGAGGGGAGCAGATAAATAATGGAAGTTGGTTCTCCTCATCAACCATTGGATCCAAGGTAGAACTCAGCTCATGAGGATTGGGGTTAGGCAACATCATAAATTAGCCATCTCATCCACTGGCTTTACTTTACTTTACTAAATAAGTGAGTGTGTTTTGTTATCTAAAGCTGGCCAAGCTCACTAAGTATCCACAAATGATGACCTTGACTCCTGATATTCCTGTCCCCACCCCCCTCTAGCTAGGATTACAGGCCAGTGTCACCACACCCAGTTTCTGTGTTGTGGGGTTGAATCAAGGGACACATGCACACTAGGCAGGCACTCAGTCAACAGAGCCACATCCCTAACCCTCTGGGACCTTTTAGCGCCAGCTTTGTAATGCACACAAAATGAGCATTTTTCACACTTATCAGATAGATCTGTTTCGAAGGGGAACTTTTAAGGAACTAAACAAGAAGAGGAAATGCCCGGAGATAAAGACAACAAAAGAGAGAAATTGTTGGGCAGATCTAGGGGTGACAACCCTGAGGGCAAACAATTCTAATTCTAATTTTTCTTAGCCCGAAGCAGGAAAACCCCTGGTTCTGTCCTGGCCAGAGGCCAAGAATGCCACAGGGAACTCTCATCTCCTGTTGTCTCTCCTAAAGGAGTACTCTGTCCAGAGGCCATGTGTGAGGGTGTGACTGAAACTCTAGTCCAGACATTAATCCCTTCTGGTGAACAACTTTGCAACTAGAGTTCTGGATTTTCATGGTGGAAAAGGGTTATGCTTATTTCTCAGTTTCAGCCCATGTCCTAAATCATTTTGTTCTGCATTTTTAAGAAGGGAATGTTACTGTAGTTATAGAACTCATTAAGGCTGATGATATTAAGGCTCTTTTGAGGCCCATTAAGGAAGACTATTTTCTCCTCAAAAGAATGAAATCTTTTGCTGGTCCTGGAATCAGGGAGACAGGATAATCTGATCTGCCTCAAACATGAAAGAACATCACAAACTTATTGTTTTCTCCCTGAAAAGTTAGCCTGTCTGTGCCTGGTAAGATGGGAGGAACAGCAATTCCCCTAATGAAATAATATACCTTCCCAGAAATCCTGCTCCTGGGTTTCATGTTGAGAGCCTCTCTCAGGCAGCACCTGGAGCAGTCTGCCTTTTCTGAGAGAGGTTTGACTTTTCTGCCTTCTCTCACTCTTTTCCAGATGCTGAGCCAACCAAGCATGCTCTCCCAGGTGTTGCTCCCCCCTCCCCACTCCTATCCTGTAAGCGTTTGCCAAACTCCATTGCTGAACCTTCTTGCTTAGACCCTAGCTCAAAAAGCATCGTTTCCTCTCTCCTCCATCTCCCTATTCCAGGAAGCTGCTGGCAGTTATTGTTGGTCCGTCTTCTTGTCTTTCCTTCAAACTTTATAAATTATCTTTGATTTTCCTTTTGAGTTTATTATTGGATACTTTTTTTTGTTTTGTTTTTGCTTTTGAGACTAGTAGTTGGAAAGAAAGAATCCCAGTCTGTCATATATGGTACCCAATCCCAATGTCTAGTACTCCCAACAGACCTGTCAGAGGGTCAGTGAGCCCCAGGGACAGTGGTCAATTCCGTGGCTATAAAGTGGTCATAATCAAAGCTTAGTGCTTAGCAGGCAGATGACACTGTACAGGGAGCACAGGGAAAATGTCGGCAATGCTTGAATAAGTATGACATAATATTCATTTCTTCCCTGTAGACCTGCTTCCTATTTAAGCAGTAGAGTTTAAATATTTTTTTCTTGCTTTAGTAATTAAAGTATAAACTCATGCTCTAACAACCTCAAATACTTGATTAAGATCACGGTTCAAATTGTTCCAAAGGAAATTTGTGGCTGGCAAGATGGTTCAAAGCCACTGAGTCTGATGACTGGAGTTTGATCTCTATCACACTTGGTTGGGAAGTGAGTCCCGGGAAGCTGTCCTCTGATCTCAGTGTGAAGATCACTCCTCTATGGGAAGAATGAATAAACAAAATGGAACAATTAAAAACGGAGACTGGAGAAACAGCTGAGCAGTCCAGAGCACACATTGTTCTTGCAAAAGGCCCGTGTTTGGTTCCCAGAACCCACACTGAATGGCTCACACCCTCCTCCAATTCTAGTTCCAGGAGATCAGACCTCTTTTCTAACCTCTGTGGGCAACTGCCCTCGCTGACATGTATTCCTACATAGACACATGTGATGGATATACCTAATTAAAGTCAACACAAACTTTTACAGAAATTTACGTTCTCATATTTTTCCCGTTAAATAGCTGATATGCTACGTTATGTTTTCTTACTTTTTTCTGCACTGACCCATGCCTAAAAATGCTAAAAATTCTATACAGTTTGGTAATTGAAATAAAAGAATAAACAATAGTATTCTTGCCTTAAAAGGGCTTTTAGAATCTTACCCAGGGATGACCTCAAGGTGTTGCCACTTGGTCCTCCTGAACACAGTATTTTTTTTTTTTTTTTTTTTTTTTTTTGCCAGATTCACTATTTGCCTTTCAATTTACTCCTGTTGTCCACAAATCATTTCTGATTATCTTTGGTAGCTTGAAAGTGAAGTGCCCACATAAGCTCAAGTGTTCGAACACTTGGTCCATAGATAGTACTTGTTCCAGCCATGTAGGGTCCAGAAAATACTGAAGTCCCCAAATTCAAATAGTATGTAAACACTCTTCAGAAACAACTAACAATCACTTGTACAAAATGGAGACCCAGAGAAGCAGGCACAGACACCTTTTAAGCATAGCTAGGAGAATTCTAAGAACAGTCAGGTCATCTCAAACATAATTGATTAAGCAGACAGCAGTTGTATTAGTATATTTTTGATTGGCTGAGGTTTTAGTTTTTCCATCTTTGGACATATTTGGGAAAGTTCGAGCACATTTCAGGGGGATTACAGGAACTGCCCTTTTTATGGCCACCACCTAGATATATTGTGGGGGTTGGCTCAGGCCTCATACATGTTCTCTCCCTTATCCCTGTAAACTTATGGACCTTTGGTGGAAAAAAAAAAAAAGCTTGTTTTCTCTTAAAAAACTGAAACCTGGATCTGGTTGTAAAATGGGGAAGTTTAGACTTCTCAGCTTTAATGGCTAACGGCACAGATTACACTCACCTGAGAGAAAAGCCTTGATCAAAGCATTACTGCATCAGACTGACTGTGGGAATGTCTGGGAGGCAGGTATTTTCTTGACTGTCCGTTGAAACAGAAGGGCCTAGTCCACTATGGGTGGCACAATACCTAGGCTGGTGGTCCTGAGCTGTCTAAGAAAGCTAATTGAGCATGAGCCTGAGAGTGAGTGAGCCAGACAGAAAGCAAAGAGGTAGTGTTTTTCCCTTGGTTCTTGTCTCTAGGTTCCTGCCCTGACTTCTCTCTGTGACAGATTGTGATGTGGAAGTATAAACCAAATAAATCCTTCCTACCTTAAGTCACTTTGGGGCAAAGTATTTTATCACAGAAACAGAAAAGAAACTAAGACTGTGGTGCTCTTCTGGAAGGTTGTGAAAGAAACAGGGCCTCACTGGAGGAAGTGAGTCACCAGAGGCAGACCTTGAGATACAGTGGCCTGGCCTCACTTCCTGTCTGCTTCCTGACTGTAGATGCAATGTGACCAATGTGACCAGGTACCTTAGCAAATGTATCCCAGCAAATGTCTAAATTGCTTCTGGTCAGTATTTGTCAACTGCAAAAAATAAAATCAGCAACATACCTTTTAATCCTAGGCATTTCTGCATTGCTGTTTAACAGCTGAAAGAGTATGCCCCTCCTCTCTCATTTATTAAACAAACGCTTAGTGAACAGCTATGACCTGCCTGATAAAATCACTGACTCTGAATACACAACAATGTACAAAACAGCTCTCTGATTCTACCATCCACGAGGCAAGATAAACTTCACACAAGCATGCAAGCGACAAATAATTACATGTTAAGATGCTCTAAAGGCAAACCCAAAGGCAATGGCACATCTAGGGAAGCTATGAATGAGCACAGATGACATCTGAGTTAGATGGAGCAGAGGGAGGAAGTAGAGTATGCTGGAGAAGGAAGAAAAGAGTCAACACATAAGCATGTGACTGAAGAATGAACCCAAGGTAGGAATCTAAGGAGAGAGTGATAATAACAGTTCCTATGGCAACGACAAATGCCCACATGTAGGCAGAAAGGAGCTAACTCAAGCAAGGCAGGAAAAGGAAATGGAGGCCCTTTCTTACCAGCAGGGTTCACTAGCTTTGTGTCAACTTGACACACACTAGAGTCATTTTCGAAAGGGAACCAACCCTCACTGAGAAAGTGCCCCACCAGGTAAGCCTGTGTGCATTTTCTTATTTAATGATGGACATAAGAGGCTCCATCCCATTGGTAGTGAGAGTTGCCACCCTGGACAGGTGGCCCTGGCTTGTATAAGAAAGCCTGATGAACAAGCCTAGAGGAGGGAGCCAGTAAGCAGCACTCCTCCATGGCCTCTGCTTCAGTTCCTACCCCGACTTTCTTCAGTGATGGACTGTACCTGGAAATGTAAGTGAAACACTTTCCAAGTTGCGTTTGCTCATTTGTTTTATTATAATAGAAGCCCCAACAAAAGCACCAAGGAAACCTTAAATTCCTTAAGCTAAAGAGTCTCTCCTCCCTTACACGTACTATACTGAACACATAGTAGATACAGCAAGATGCTGGGGAATGTGCTTACCTACCAGCTCTTGCTCTGACCATAAGAAATTAGGACTTAAAAATAACACATAATCAGACAGAGCAGTCTACAGCTGTGGTAGGTCCCCACCAGTTCTTCCTCTTGGAGGCCCTTACATTATAAAAACATTTCTAAACAAATGCATAGATTATGCCAAATAGCTTTATGTCATCACCTAACAGTAGAATTGATATATAGTTAGTTCTATAACACTAATTCTAAACATCTAGACGTAAAGATATGTATATTAAGTTTGATATGTGTATATGTGTATGTGCATGTGTTCATCTATATACCTGCAAGTATATGTACATATTTATATGAGGATGCACATATATATATGTGCTCCTATCCATGGAGACCAGAGGACAGCTTTGGATATAGTTTCTCTTCAGACACCATTAACCTTGTTTTTTAAGACAGGATCTTTCAGTGGGACATGTGGCTCATTGGTTAGACTATCTGACGATCAATTTCCAGCGATCCTCTGCCTCTGCATCTTCAGTGATAGGATTATAGGCATGTAATGAAGAACCTGTCTAACTCCACTATAAAGCTGGAGCCATTATGATGGTATTATTTTGGGGTTTTGTTGTTTGTTTGTTTTTCTCTTGTTTGTTATTTGTTTGACTGATTATTTTTTGTTTGTTTGTTCTCAGAGATGGGTTTCTTTGTGTAACAGCCCTGGCGGTCCAGGAACTCACTCTGTAGACCAGGCTAGCCTCTAACACTCCGAAATTCCCCTGCTGGGATTAAAGGCATGCACTAACCATGCCCTGCTCATTATGATGTATTGTTAAAAGCAAGTTTCCATTTACTCAGAGAGCTCCATTTCCTGGAGCCTAACCTGCCCCAACCCATGATCTTGACTTGTTTATGAGAACACCCAAACCCTCCCAGACCCTCCCTGACACCCTAATCCTTCCTCCTCACATCATGACTACATGGTGATGGCTGTTGTATTTTTGAGATTTTTCTGTACTTCCTTATTATTCTGTTGTCTCAATTGTGTAAATGTGCTTTGCAACTAACTACTCATGGCGTTACTCCTTAAAAGGGACTTAAGAAATGGACTCCGTGTTGCTCTCTTTAACCTGACTTAAGAGGCACTTGCTGGCCTGCTCTTGGGTCACCCCTCAAAAAAACTCGCTTCAAATTTGGCTCAAATTGTGGTAGTGATCTTATGCTCACCTGGTAAGATTAACAACACTCACGGCTTTTTATATGGGTTCTGGGGATTCAACTCAGGTCTTCATGCTTGGATGGCAAGCACTTTACCAACTGATTATCTCCCCAGTTCCTGAAGTTTGATCAAAATTGTTGGGGCTCTGGCATGACACAATAATGATTGCATCATTTAGCTGGCAGCAGGTGTTTATGAATGAAGAGGCCTCATGTCCCATGGATGTGGGAAGAAGTCCTTCTCTGTAGAAGGACTTTCTTATTATAAGAACAGAGGAGGAAGGAGGGAGGAAGAGGGAGAGAGGAAGGGAGAGAGAGAGACAGAGACAAGGAACGAAGAGCAGTGTGGCTGTGGGAATTCTTTTTCAATAGGGCTTTATGTCAGAACTCAGGGAAGGTGTAGCTTCAGAAGCTAGAGCAGAATCCTAACAAAAAATTTTCCAGGTCTCAAACATTTGTAAGAGTCCTCAGAAATAATAACTGAAGGTCTGTGTTATGGAATAATCTTTCTGCATACTGTGAAGATGTGTCTTCACCAAGACACCTTCTGATTGGCTTAATAAAAGGCTGACTGGCCAATAGCTAGGCAGGAAGAGGTTAGACAGGAAAGTTAAACTGAGAGGAAGCTGGGGAGAAGAAGGGCAGAATAGTGGGAGTCACTAGAAATGAAGAGAGAAACCAGATGAATATGCCATGCTGAAAAAGGGAACCACCATGTGATAGAGAGGAGATTACAACTGTGGGCTAATTTAAATTGTGAGAGTGAGTTAACAACAGCCTAAGCTATCAGCTAAGAATTTATAATTAATAGTAAGTCTCTGTATAGTTACTGCGGAGCCAGCTGTCCCAAGAAAAACTCCACCTATGTCGCTTCCACCTCGCCTGCAAGGAAGATACGACACTAGGCTCTTCTTTCAGCAATTTATTCAGAACCTTGTACATGGATCTTCTCTCTCTGTTTCTCTGTTCCTTTCTCTCTGGGGGAAGCCCCGCCCAATTATATGCCCTCAGGATAACCAATCACCAAGCGCCACGTGGGCCTTGCCAATAGGTCCACATATGAGGAAGCAAACCAAGCACTCAGCCTTAGTCAAATAAGGAGTTGTTTACCCCAGAGAGCACTCACCATCGGGAAGGTGGGAGGCAGAAGCCAGTGCCATCTTTAAGGTGCGGCTCTGCAGCTCTCTACACACCTACAGTCCTGAGAACTTTGCCTAATATCTATAAAGACCTTCAATCTCAGGCTCAGTGAGAAAATAACAACTCCTAAGGATATTCAGAGAAAGAGGACACTGCAGGGCAGGACTCATATGCTGTGCCCAGGAACCTGTCAGTCTGTCTGCACATCCGCTGACACTTGTAAGGAATGAAGCAGAGGATGCTGTGTTTCTTAGGATGCAGACATTGTTCAAAGTGGAAACTGCTACAGCCATTTGAAATACTAAAATATTAGAAAGACCTACAGCTTTCTTTTTAACATTTAGAACAGGGAATGATTGGCAGAGTCACATTTTATGCGAACATCAAATATTCCTGGGGAAAAAGCAGGTCTGTTTTTATGGACAGAGCAGGAGGCTGTCTCCAGAGGATGAGAAGTGTTGGGAAAGCAAGCACAGGTGACAGGTTGCCTGGCAGAGAAGGCAGAGAACAGGAAGCTGAAGAAATTGTGGTAGGTGGTTCATGTTCACAATACATAATTACTTAGAGGTGTGGCAGGCAAGTTAGGGATTCAAGGCTGTTCTGGAGGTGGTAGTGGGTCGGAGATCAGGTTGAAAGGAAAGACTATTAATTTGGTAAGATTTGAAAACTGATGCACTGGGACAAGGAGAATGCAGATGGAATGATAAAGGAATCTTGTTCTGTGCAGGCCACTATGAAAACTACCACAAACTGAATGGTTCACGTCATAGAAATGTTTTGTGTTTTGGGTCACAGGGTTTCTCTGTGTATCTCTGCTGTCTTGGAACTCACTCTGTAGATAAAACAGGCCTTTAACTCAGAGATCTGCTTGCCTCTGCCTTCAGAATGCTGGGATCAAAGGCAAGAACCATAATCATTTGACTTAGGAATGCATTTCTTATATAGCTAGAGAATGGTAGTACAGGATTAGAAGGTTGGAAGGTGTCTTAGTTAGGGTTTTATTGTTGTGAACAGACACCATCACTATGGAAAGAAACTCTTATAAAGGAAAACATTTAAATGGGGCTGGTTTACAGTTTCAGAGGTTTAGTCCATTATTGTCATGGCAGGAAACATGATGGTATACAGGCAGACATGGTGCTGGAGAAGGAGCTGAGAGTTCTGCATCTGGATCCATGGACACAGAAGCAACCGTGCCAAACACTGGGCACAGCTTGACCACAGGAAACCCCAAAGCCTGCCCCCACAGTGATACTTCTTTCAACAAGGCCACACCTCCAACAGTGCCATTCCCTGCGGACCAAGCAGTCAAACACATGGCTCTATGGCGGGGCTGGGGGTGGGATATGCCTTTTGACTTAATGGTGGAGCCATCTGACTCTATTTACTTGACTTCTAATTTGTGTGCTAGGAATTGAGGGAAGCAGTCTCCCTGGAACTTTTTATAAAGACACAAACTGCATCGTGAGGGTCCAGAGCCCTCTAAAGCTTAACTGTCTCTCAGTAGAGCCAAAGATCTCAGTTTCTGGCACACCGGAAGTGTCTGTAGGACTCTAAATGACCTGATCATGGCAAACACAGCTCTGGTAGACCTTGTCCTTCCCCCATTCTCTCTGCCTTGATAAACTGTTAGATTACGTTCCTAAGGCTGGCTACCAAGGTCTATTCCCTTATTTGTCCACTTTCTCCTCCTGAGGTTGACCACCAGGTCCAGCTATCAAAGTATTGAAGTCCGGCAGCTAATACCCCCCCACCTAATTAACATGAGCAACCAAGACAAAGCAACTCATCCTAACACGGGTTTCCCTTTTCCCCTTTATAAACTGCCATTTGCCTATGGGACACATCCGTCTCCTCTCTACACAGAGACTGTCCTTTGTCCCTCCCCTCTGCTCTCTTCTTTTAACCTCTTCATCCTCTGTCTCCTGTCTTTGTCTCTTATTTCCTGCCCTTTGTTCCTCAGGGTCAAATAAATATCCTTTGTGCTGAGAATCTGGTCTTGGGGCATCCTGTGCCAGTTCCTGTCTTTTCCAGTTATGAAAATATGAAAAATAATTGTTACTGCTACCAAATGGTACGATTACAGACAGACAAACAGGAGTTCAATGAACCATGTATCTTAGTCTATGATCACACAAAAGAAACACAGTCTGGCTTTATACCAGGACTTGGCTTCCACCTCCAAAGGCTGCCTTTCTCACCCCATTTTCAGTGAAGCTGAATGCTCTTTATCCAAACATCAGAGGAAGGCGTGGCACCACAATGAGTGAGGCATCACAAGAAAAAGCCTAGCTTTGAATGTCTCCAAACTTAAGTTCTAGCTGGAGTCTTAGCAGACTTTCCATTTTTCAGGGTCTGCTGAGCTTTTGAGAGGTGTCAGAAGATGGTTGCTGGGTTCACAGTGTTCCAGTTGGTGATAAGGAAAAGAAATTTCATCCTACAAACTGGAAGTGCATGTCCTGAGCAAAGTTCTTGCGGGAGGGGGCAGCTTTATTAACATCAAATGGAAAGCATTTCTGCTACCACCAAGTTCTCAATGAAAGAAGTGATTTCAGATGAAACCCACATTCCTTTGTGAAAAAGTAAAAGTATATATCTCTTTTAATTAAAAAAAATATTATTTTATTATATTTTAATATATCTTCTATTGTATATAAAACATAATATACAATATAATATGCACAGAGCATATGTACTATATATATTATATTTTAACATATTGATATTTTCTCACATAATATATTCTGATTACTCCTCCCAGTTCAGATCCGCTACCCTTTATGTTTTCCAGGAAAAACAAACAGGTTGCTAGGGGATACAAATAAAGTACAATAAGATAAAATGAAAAATGTAACACATTCGAATTGAATAACAACATCAAAAAAAAAAAAAAAACAAATGAGCAGAAGAACACCCCTAAAAGGCATGAGAATCAGAGAACCATTTGTTTGCACATCCAGAAATCACACTAAAAAAATACTAGAAGTCAGAATATATGATCAGAGGTCCTGATGCAGATCTGTGCAGGCCCTGTGTATGCTGCCTCAGCTTCTGTTCATATGAGCTTTGCTCATAGTAAAATAGAGGGTCTTGTTTCTCTATCCCTCCTGGCTCTTATATTCTTCCACAGGGTTTCTTGAGGCCCGAGGGGAGGGATCTGATGGAGATATCCTGTTTAGAGCTGAGGGTTCTAAGGTAAAAGATTACTATATTTTCATTTAGACAATGTATTTCACTTCTAATGCGCATCTTCATAAAAAATAGAAAGATTTAAATGTAGAAATCCTGTTTCAAAATTAATGACTATAGGGGTACTGTGTTGCTTCATTGTAAATAATTATCCTACCCATTGGTTTAATAAAAAGCGCTGATTGGCCAAAGGCAGGCAGGAAGTGTGGGCGGGGCTACCAGACTAGAAAAACTCTGAGAACAGAACGCCAGACAGAACACCAGAGAGAAGCCTGGAAGAAGCAGAGGACAACCATGCTGCTCTAAGAAAAGGTACCCAGCCGCATGGCTGAACAAGAGGCATGGGTTAGATGAAGGGTAGAGAGCTAGCAAGCTATATGCCTGGGCCTGAGGCCGATCAGCCAAAAACTACTGAAAGTGTCTGTGTGTCTCTGTGGGTCTGTGGGTCTGTGGGTCTGTGGGCCTAGACCTTGAGGTTAGGCCCAAAAGTCAGGGCCAGAAACCTCTTACTACAAATGAACATTAAATTTAATTGTTTCCATGGAAAAAAATCTACTTTGGTACTGTGTATCTTTTAGCTTTGAAATAATTTTAGATTTATATACATGTCTAAGAATATTGCAGATAAGTACCTTATTTACTCTGCCTGCATTTTCTCACTGATTATAATTTGTAGAAGCATAGTGATATGGGATATCTTCCTTGTGCTGTGAATATCATTGGTTAATAAAAGGACTGTTTTGGCCTATGGCAAGGCATCTTAGAAGCAGGTAGGAAATTCGAGCATAGATAAGGAGAAGGAAGGCAAAGTCAGAGAAAGACGCAATCCAGTTGCCCAAGAATCAACATGTAAAATAAATACAGGTAAGACATGGCATTAATGGAAATAGGTTGAGTTAAGGTGAAAGAGCTAGCTAACAATATGCCTGAGCCATAGGCCAAGCAGCATGTAATTAATATAAGATTAATTGGGGCTAAGAAGCATCTGGGCTGTGAGCAGGTCCAAACCTCAGGGTTAGGCCAGAAAGACTTGGCCAGAAACATAGTACAACAAATGGCACTCCAGTGTGGATCACATACACCCACATAAAGCTTGAGAAAGCTTAAAAAGGGTTCTAGATCACAGAAATGGAGCCAAAATAAATAAATAAATAAATAAATAAATAAATAAATAAATAAATAAATAAATAAATAAATAAATAAATAAATAAATAAATAAAAGCTCAGAAGTTATATCTCTCAAGTGGGTTGTGGTACAGAGATGCCACACTGTGGTGTTCAAGCTAGAGTTACAAAATGATGTATTTGCTGCTTATATCGTGAAATGCAACATGTGTTCCTGAAGTCTCACAGAAGACTCACTACAAGCCCAAGCTGCTTATGACAGGTTTAAGTTTAAGTTACTGCTCTTATATACAGAAAGGGAACAGAGTCAAAGATGGCTTCTTAGTAGCAGCATTTTCTTTGGTCAGCTCCATTTGCTGGCAGCAAGCAGAGTGCGGTAGATGCTTTCTGATTCAGTGTTAGTGGCAAAACACTTGTGAATCTTTTAAGAGCCCTTGCTGCCAAATACTTAAATGGAGTTCATGAGCAGCAGATGGCAGTGCTTTCCTTGGTGGATATATGGACCCTAAAATTCCTCAGAGTGGTAATTGGGGTTTCTGATAGTACCTCTGCTGAAAAGCTAAACTCTCTATGAAGCTAGACTAGGAGTTGGGTGGAGTCAGGCAGAAGCCCTAGCCAAGCCTTTACTCCTAACCACACCTTGGCAGATTAATGGTGTTGTCAGAAACAGAAAAAGATAAGAGATAAAAGATATATAGTAAATACAGATTTAAAAAAAAATCTCTAAATGGTTTACAGTGTGTTTTAAAATTCTTGACAGAGAAAAGAAAAAGAGAAAAGGATAAAGTCCTTGAAAAAGAAATAGAGTTAAAAAAGTAACAATAAGCCACATAAAGACAAAAATTACAGAGAGTGTCTGGATACTGTATGTTATTGTCTCGTCTTCTAGTTTTATGACTGCAAAGGAAGTGGTAGGAGCTGCTAAAAGACATTTGGTTATAAATGCTGCTGGATTAATCCAACTTATATATTTTGTAAATGAGATGATTTTAAAATTGAAATAAAAAGATATGCTACTTTGGAAAAGAGCTTTTTTTTTTTTTAAATTATTTCCACAGAAAGTGAGAGGCTGTGGATTTATTTCTAGTTAAAGAAAATAAGGTTTGATCAAGGAAGAGCCCACTGAAAAGTCTCTGTTGGGAAGAGATGGCCACATCAACTTCAAGGCTGCCAACTAAGATGATCCAGGCTCAGGACTCCCATAAGATTGCCAGCACCCCCAATTAGCATGAAGTAGTAATGGAAAGCTACACCCAAATTCCCCAAATATAATTTATAAATGTTTGTTTTCATTACAAATGGTTAACGGTCATAGTCAATCTCTTTCTAGGGAGAAAAGGTGCATATGATAGAGAAATGATAAAAAGATAGATTATTGAACTTATTTTAATCTAAAAACAACTGTTAATCTCAAATTATTGTACAATGATGGACTTTTATTTTCACAAATTTCAGGTTAATTCTTACATACTGTATGTATTTTTCTACTCTTTTTTCAGGTATTATGTTTATGTGATTCATTTAAAATTGTAATGTATAATTTTATACAAAGATTAATAATCATCTATGATAATCAAACTTATAGTCACGTGAGCTTCTTTTTAGGTATACAAAGATATATTTCAATTATAAAGGTAATCTTCAAACACTTCAAAGACCTACAGAAAATGGCATTTAAAGTGTTTTAAGAACTTAGACTTTTCTGGGCAGTGAGACAGGTCTGCTCTTGGCAGCACAAATCTACTTCAAGAGAATGATGGGTGTCAAAGAAAGTCCATATGGAATTTACTTTCTTTGTGGCAAAAATTGTCCACCAGGCAAAAAAGTGTTCTTGTCTCAACTGTCTGAAGTATACTATATAAAATGGACATGCAGGACTCATAGGAAAGTGACCTCTGAACTTTGCCAAAAAAATCTGAGATGGTCCTTCATGTTTCTACTTTGGACATTCTTTGGACTGCCAGACATTCTTTGGGATATGGAGAAGCAACTGATAAACTATGCCAAAATTGATAGAACAGTTCTTCAAATTTCCTGCCTCACTGAAGCTATGCCAGAGACACTAGGCCTGTAGGCTGAAAATGGCTGCCCCAACTTTGGGTGACTGTCCAAGCAGCCAGATGTCATCTCAGTCATTTCTAAAATTTGGAGTTGCATGTGCTTCCTGTTTACTCAGTAATATTATATTCTTGTGTGTTCTTTGATGGAGCTGAAAATTAGGTAGTTATAATTATAGTTTTCTTTAGTTATAATAAAAGATAAATTGGATGTGAAACTTTGGACTCACGAAGATAAGGTAGATGATAGAATGTTTTCTTTAATTTTGTTAAATTCAAATCAACTAGGTACTGTAATTCTTGCTTGATATCTGTTTTGTTATATGTAGTTTTGCTATGTTAATTGAAACCTTGCCTTTTGATTAGACAGAAAAGGTGAAGTGATGTAGGATGTCTTTCTATATGCTGTGAATATCATTGGATGATTAAGGGACTGTTTTGGACTATGGAAAGGCAATTTATAAGTATTTGGGAAATTGGAGCATAAAGGGGAAGAAGGGTGGAGTTAGAGACTCTGTGAGCTACTGTCAAGGAAGAAGATGTAAAGTAATTCAGGTAAGCCACAGGCAAGACAGATTAACAGAAATGGGTTAAGTTGTAAGAGCTAGCAAGGAATATGCTTGAGCCACAGGTCAAACAGCATGTAATTGATATAAGACTTTGTGTAATTATTTGGGACTGTAGGTTCAGATTTCAGAATTAGTCTGGGCCAGATACTTCTTACTACAGTATAGTATTCGAGAACAAACAGGATGACATTGATATGATTGACTGATCTTATTTATTGTCTCTTAGGGGCAGTGAGATTTTCTTCCTTATAGCCAATGTTTGAATGAGCTTGTGGTGCATTTCCTTCCTGTTCCCTCCCTACAGTCCTTTATCCAGACACTCTTAGCTCAGCTCAGTCTCACCACATATGTATGCTGCTGGGGGACAATGCTCTTGTACATTGTAAATATATCACTTCTATTGGTTTAATAATATGCTGATTGGTCAAGTAGCTAGACAGGAAGTAGAGGTGGGGCAACCAGACTAGGGGAATTCTGGGAAGCAGAAGAGCAGAGGAGCAGACAACGTCAGGACTCAGAAAGATAGCAAGCCACATGGCTAAAGATAAATAGAAATACGGGTTCACTTAAAGTATTAGTTACGACCAAACAGCTTGTATTTAATATAAGCCTTTGTGTGATTATCTGGGACTAAATGGCTGTGGGACTTTGGGTCCAGACCTAGGGGCTGGGCTGGGTCAGAAACTTTAGACTACAGTAGTAGTTGGTTTTTGTTTGTTGGTTTACTCTTAGGGGCCTGCCACCTATCTCACAAGTAAATCCATGGAGACTTATTCTTACTCATGAGTGCCCAACTTTAGCTTGGATTGTTACTAGCCAACTTTTCTTAACTTAGCCCATCTACTTTTTGCCTCTGGGCTTTTACCTTTCTCTGTATTACCCCCCCCCCCTCTTTTTACCTACTCTCCTCTTCCTTTTCTCACCCTCTTCTTCTCTTATTTTTTCTGCCTGCCAACCCCATCCAACCTCTGTCTCCTGTCTCGCTATTGGCTGTTAAGTTCTTTATTTTCAATGAAGTGTTTTAGGCAGTCAAAGTAGCACAGCTTTATAGAGTTCCACAAATGCAACATGGAAGAATGCATCCTTGTATTGATACTTGTATTAAACAAACATTTCATGGAGGCCGGAGAGGTGGCTCGGTGGTTGGGTACACTGCCTTTCCAGAGGTCCCGAATTCAATTCCCAGCAACCACATGGTGGCTCACAACCACCTATAATGAGATCTGGTGCTTTCTTTTGATGTGCAGACATACATTCAGGCAGAACACTGTGTACGTATAAAATAAATAAATCTTTAAAAAACCACAAATATTTCACAGAATAAATGAGTGTAACACATTTTTAAACTAATATTACACAATATAAGTATCGTAGTAAAGATTGTGGTGGGATTCAGGTGTCAGCTGATAAGATCAGAGGATGCTTATCCAGGGTCCTGGGCTCCTGAAGTGGGAGTGGCCAGCCCCATTTATAAGGGGCTGCTGGGACCCTGGGAAGGCCCATTTCCTGGTTCCTGACTGCTGGAGAGACCAATTTGGCATCCATGATCCATCGCTCGGATACTCCAGTCCCTATTCAGGCACCAATATAAGCTGTTACCTGTATTGTGAATGTTGGTTTATATTTCAATAAATATTAATCTTAGATTGATGCATTTTAAGAGAAACTCTGCCTACAAAAGATCACCTCCACAGGGAAGCCACTGTTGACCTAAAATCCTGCCTCTTTAGTTACCAGAGTTACTTCTAAGCAGATGCTCTACTATTAAACTATGCCCCTTGCCTCATTGGTTTATTTCTTATATTAAAACTTTAATTTAAAAATATTTACAGCTGGGCAGTGGTGGTGTGGGTCTTCAATCCCAGCACTTGGGAGACAGAAGTAGGTGGATCACTGTGTTTGAGGGCAGCCTGGTTTATGGAACAAATTCCAGGAAGGCTAGAGCTACAAAGAGCAATCCCATCTTGAAAACAAAATAAAACAAACAAACATAATAAAATAAAAAATAAAAATAAAATATTTACATATTTATTACTTATAATTTTTCATTTATCCCTTCACGTTAACATATAACCTTTGTGAGAAAGTAAGTGTTGAACCTTCTGTAGTAACGATGCACTACATTTCTGCTGTGTGCTAGGACTGAGAGCCTGGGCACAGAGTAGCGTTGGAATGGCCATTAAATGAATAAGCAGGCTCTCTGAATAAGTTGTGGGATGCCTTGCTTTGAAGTTTCCTTAAGTTTTCTTCCCTGCCCCTTGTTCTCTTTGCTATGTTCCTTGACTGTTTGGACTTTGAATGAGCACCAAAAAAAACTGGAGACATCATCATTTCTATGTAAACATCCACAATTCTACTTTAGCCCATATAAACAAAAAATATTTGTAAGGTAGAGAGAGAATTAAAGATTGCTTATTAATATGTGTTATGACCAAGCTTCAAAAGTGACCACTCACTGACAGATATTATGGGATACTCTGACCACACTCTGACACTACTGAGACTGACAGTAAAGTTTACTTTGAATCAGAGGGTAGGCTAGCCATTAGCTGGCCAAAATTAACCATAGAGGTTTTGGAGGACATAAAATAGATATCCCTATCTCTAGGATATAAAGAAAGACAAAGGAAGTGGTAGAGAGGGGCTTCAAATGATTTTCAGCTGTTTTTGATTGGGGAAGGAGAGAGAGGAAGTCGCCGATCATTTCTCTGATCAATCAGGTTCTTATCTCAATATCTGACTCCTGAGCTTCATTGATAAAGAATGACTAGACACTCTTTGTGGCCATATTATCTGTTTAGGAGTCACTGAGTTACTTTGTACTCATGGAGTTCAGAGCCTAGTGCAGGAGACCTAGAGTCGGGGGTGAAAAGCACAGCAATGGGGTTTGGGTGGAGGCTGAGCCAGGTGCAATGCAAAGGCATTTAATATTCAAGTGAGTCAGAGAAGAATTTATAGAACAGTTGGCACTAAGGCTGGAGGTAGAAGCAAGAGTAGGTATTTATTAGGTAGTTGCTCAGACCTAGACAATCCTTGAGCCAGCAGCTCATAGTGTGGCAGACACCTCCACACTACCATTCATCCAACTCTGTTTATGTTTAGTCAATGACTTCTGAGCATTTGTAGCCATCTAGAGAGAGAGGCACAAGAGCAGGCTCACTTTCTTGACTGGGAGGCTTCCGTAACTTTGTTGGAAAACCAGTGCGCAGTCAGCCATCTGCATAGAACCAGATGGTTGGTACTCAAATTTTAACTCCATGAGATCAATCATTTTTTGAATTCGGGAATAATACTTGACCTCTGGCTGCCCCAGAATATCATCCATAAAATCTCACATGTAGGAAATACAGGTTCAACATGAATGGAAACAGCCAGAATGTTTATCAACAGCTGAATGAGTGATAAAAATGTGATACAACAAAACAGTGGCATATTATTCAGCTGTTAAGAAAAACAAAATTATGAAAGTTTGTCCCGCGCCCACTTCTCGCCCGCAAGAAAAGGCACGGCACACGTAGGATCCTTCTGCAGCAATGCTTTAATGCTCCGTGAGGGAGAGCACTTAGCTTACGGAAATGGAGAGAGAGAGCACGAGGTAGGAAAGCCCAACCTTTATACCGACCAAAGGCCTCTGCCTTGGACGTGTCACCTTTCTATAGGCTGCAGCTCATTATCCCACATGACGCCACGGGAGAGGCGGAGAGACCAGTCTCGCGAGAGTACCAAACGCATGCGCTCTTTACTGACTCAGGCAGGTTGGCCAGCACTGGATATTGGCGCCACCTTGAGGAGCTGGGGCCAGCGGCTCCCAACACCCCACCCTTTTTTATTTTCTAAGCAATGAGAGAATCCTGTAAGAGGGTGGAGACAGTGGTTATCCCCCAGAAAACATTGTGGACTTGCGTGGGCGTCATCTCTAATCCCTCGACAGATCGAGATGCCCCCAGCCTGTCCTCTGCCTTTTGTTGGGAAGGGAATTAAGGCAGACACCCTTATGCAGGACAACATACCTCCCAGGACATAGCTATGTCCTGTGCGATGCCCTTGGCTCAACATTCCTCTCAGGAAAGAGGCCGAACACTCCACCCAGTGCAATAGACAGGACTGTCTTAGGTGTGCAGGAGCTGTTCGAGCCAAAACATCTCTATTGCTTTAGTACAGGTAGCCATACATCTACCGAGGCTCCTGAGTCTAGAGCCATTAAGGCTTGAGCCAAAATTGTTTTGTCTCTCGGACTTTGGATTCTGAGCCTGCAAACCATCTAGAGAAGAATGACCAGTCCTCCGCAAAAGGCTAGGCCAAACATACCCACCCCCACCCATTCCTTGGAGTAGGGGAAGGCTGAGGAAATCCACGTAGAGAACTCTCTGGTCAGCGACAGGTCTAGCCGAGTAGAATTGACCTGGATGATCGCCACCTGCAGGTCACGAAGGGTCTGCTCAAATTCAGACGACCAATTCTGTAATAAAAATTGAGAAAGGCTTCTCGAAAGATTAGCTGTCTTTGTAAAATTTTTATATTGAATAGAGGTTATGCATAAGCCAGCAAGTTTTTGTTCACATTCTAACTGTGCCATTTATTGAGGCGGACAAATCATTAACCGCCTGGGCAGTCTGCACTGTTTCTGAAAGTGCAAGTGCTGAGGCAGTCACCGAGGCCCCCATGCCAGCTGTGGCAACAATCTCTATAACAGCAGAGATTCCAAAATCTCTTTTTTGTCTAAATAGCTGCAAGCTATTGGGGGTCTCTATTGGTATGGGCACAAATCGTGGCATGTAGGCCACTACTGCAAAGAAATAAAGCTGAGCATCTCAGCATAAGGCATAAAAGCAATTATCAAATTTGCATCTCAATTTATCTATAATTTCTGAAGCATTGTTAACAATTTAAATAAATGGTGGCCAAATTGGGAGAAAATGAAAATATTTTAGGCGTGGCCCAACCTATACTCTTGGATTGGCAACTGGTCTATGGTATAACTAAATCTTTATCTGGCCTGCCTGAGCAAAAGGGAGCCAATTTTGGTTTTATCAAACTCTGTTTCTTTTTGCCAGGCTGCCGAGAAATTTTTTAGTAATATACATGAATTATTTTCAACTAAAACATAAACTTCCTTTTAACCCCAAACTTCTATTTTCTTTAAAGCTAGGCCTAAATCCTTATCAGTGGTATTATACATCACCGGCATTGGCAGAGGGAAGGTGGACATTATCCTCCACCGCTGTTCTCTCCGGGTGTGATATGTTAGTAACATCTAACGTGTCAATTGGAGAAGGCGAGGGCTTTTCTTGTAATATCTTCTTGGTGAGGCGCTCTGGGACCCAAACCGGATTTTTTTCATCCTGTGGAAAAACACAGACAGCTCCCCGGGATCTTATTAAAATAGGATCGGGGTCTTTCTATTTATTTTCCAAAATATCTTTCCATTAAAAAAAAAATTATAGGGATGAATCTACAATAAGGGGCCTGCCTGCCATAATACAGCAGTAGGCAATATTCTTTTTTTAAAAAACACATAGGGAAAAATGGCTTATTATAATCAATCCGAGTTAATTGGACCTTCATTATAATCATGTGCCAATCTTTTGGCAAGGCAGAGAGCATGGCTTGTCCCCGCTGTACAGGCCCAAAAAGATGCACCTGCACATTAATAGCTCTTAAGTCGTTTAACAGACGCCATCTTCCGGATTTCTTTTTAATCACAAAAAAACCCAGGCCTTGTCTTTGTTTAGGAATCTTGGGCGTGGTTTGTCCTTGCCGCAACTGCCCCAGGCCCTGTCTTTCCTCATACCACGAGGAGCCAAACTTTAAATTTGAATTTTCAAGTTCCCGTACAGGATACAAAGTGGGGGGACCAGGCTTTAGTTTCTGGTTCCCCAGCTCCCCCATATTTTTTATCTTACCGGGGGGTCCTTTTTCCTTATTGAGTAGTTTCTGGTTTCTTAGCTCCCCCATATTTTTTATTGTACCGGGGGGTCCTTTTCCCTTATCGAGTATTGTTACTTTATGGCGCGCGCCTACCCTCACATGGCGCTCGGTTTCTGACATGCTGTCCTGAACTTTTCCCAACACACCTCGCCCTTTAGCTATCAGATCTTTACAGGCCTTATCTTCTACAAAGTTCTTTAGGGTACGCTGTGCCATCTTAATATCACACTGCTTAAGCAGGGAGTCTAGTGCTGTTACAATAGACTGGGAGGATCCCATGCACCAGTGGAAGCAAAAGGCAACCACGAAGAAAATCAACAGCACTGCCAAGACAAGCATCAAGGCCTCAAAAAAACCAAAGTCCAGTTCAGACATACCTCTCCGAGCAACCTACCTGCAGTTCTGAATCCACCTCGTCTCCGAGGGCTCTCCGACGGTGCAAATGGTGTTTAGTTCCCGGGTTTCGGCACCAAAAGTCCCGCGCCCACTTCTCGCCCGCAAGAAAAGGCACAACACACCTAGGATCCTTCTGCAGCAATGCTTTAATGCTCCGTGAGGGAGAGCACTTAGCTTACGGAAATGGAGAGAGAGAGCACGAGGTAGGAAAGCCCAACCTTTATACAGACCAAAGGCCTCTGCCTTGGACGTGTCACCTTTCTATAGGCTGTAGCTCATTATCCCACATGACGCCACGGGAGAGGCGGAGAGACCAGTCTCGCGAGAGTACCAAACGCATGCGCTCTTTACTGACTCAGGCGGGTTGGCCAGCACTGGATATTGGCGCCACCTTGAGGAGCTGGGGCCAGCGGCTCCCAACAAAAGTTGTAGATAGAGTTGGAAACAATTATTGAGTTGGGTATCCTAGACTGAGAAAGACAAATGTCTCATGTCACACTTGTGAATGTCAGCTTTGAATCTTCAGATGTGTGTGTTCCATTTGGGATACTCATGGATATCAGGAAATTACTAAGGGGTTATGGGCTGGCTTTCAGGGGAGGGTAATAGGATATAGTGATATAAACGGGTAAAGGTAAAAATGAAACAGGAAGCGTTAAATAGGATGGGGGATGTAAGGACAGGGTAGAGGAGTGAATATGGGGAGAGACTGACACTAAATACATTTTTTAAAAAGCCATATGTAAACCTATTACTCTAAAAAAACCTTCCTTAGTGACATTGTCCCTATTAGATACCATAGGTTAACAAATAAAAAGCTCAGTGTCAGAAATAGTTACTTCTTTTGGCGTCATTGGAAGGACAGGCTCCATAGATGGCCAAACATTATAGCCTATTGGCCAAAGATCTTGGGTATCTTCTAAAACTTGATAGCAAGACCCTACTGTTGAAGATATCACATTTCTCAGCTATAGAACATGAAAAAAATGATACTGGTCTGGAAGCTTCATGCCCACTGTCCAGCTTTCGTTCTAATTTTAGCATATTGCTGAAGTGAGCACCTTGCCAGCTTTCATAATGATGGAAGGTGCTTTGAATGTAGCTGAAAGAAAGTAATCACCAGTATTACCCAGTTGTAAACCCTGAGAACTACAATAATGATTAGCCAGGAAAGACATGTCTATAGGAGGATTGTGTTGCTTCATTGTAAATAATTGTCCCACCACTGGTTTAATAAAAAGCGCTGATTGGCCAAAGGCAGGCAGGAAGTGTGGGCGGGGCAACCAGACTAAGAAAACTCTTGAGAACAGGAAGCACAGAGCAGAATGCCAGAGAGAAGCAGGAAGAAGCAGAGGACAACCATGCTGCTGTGAGAAAAGGTACCGAGCCGCATGACTGAACAGGATAGGAGTCATGGGTTAGATGAAGGGTAGAGAGCTAGCAAGCTATATGCATGGGCCTTAGGCTGATCAGCTGAAAACTATTGTAAACATCTGTGTGTCTCTGTGGGTCTGCGGGTCTGTGGGTCAGTGGGTCTGCGGGCCTAAACCTTGAGGCAAGGCCCAGAAGTCCGGGCCAGAAACCTCCTACTACACATGCCCACTGGTGCAACCATGGCATGAATGTCAAGGGAGTAACTAACCACTTTATGATGGGATTTAAGGCCTGCTCCCTAAGTTGATACACATGCCTAGCACTGTTGTCAGGGCCAAAAACCTGTCGCTATGATCATGGGCCTAAAGAAGAGCTATTATTCTGTTAAATGAACACAGTATTAAACTGATTCCTTTTGACTTATCTTTATACCTAAAGGCCAGAGTATCTCTCAATTTGCATCAGAAAAGCATCTTTTTTCAGGAGATGGCAATAAGCAAAGAGACCCCCAAACTACTCAAGGAGCAGACAGTAAGAGATTGTGGAATGCTCAGCTCTAAACAAGGCATTTATATCTGGAAAGGGGGACAGAAAGGCAGTGGATGACTATAAGAAAGCAGTGCTATCTGGATGTAACAGGACAATTGAACATATTATCCCACTTCAGAATTGGAGCACAGATCTCCCCTTCTCTAAATCCAAGCATGCTCATTAAGGGAAAATCCAAAGTCTTTGCCTCATGTCAGAAAATCCATCTGGCAAAACAAACAAACAAACAAACAAACAAACAAACAACAAAAAGAAAAACAAAGTTAAGGGACTATTCTATTGCCGTTAATCTCATAATTCTTTGGTTTTATTTTGGCTCTTTAAAACTTTTCTTAAGGAATAAATATTACCTCAAGATTTTCTCTCTCTCTCTCTCTATATATATATATGTATGTATCTGTACATATAAACTTTTCTGTCATGGTATTAATGCTCAATAGAGTGCTAACTAATTCTAGATAAGACTTCATCCAGCTCCTGTACATGATTTTGGGTTTGAGTCTGGATCAGGTAACTAGGAACTGCTCCTCCCTCCTCTCGCTTTCCTCTCTTTCAGTTTATCTGTCCCTGCTGAGAGTCACTATCTCAGACCAGCACACAGCTCAAGTGTCCCAGTTTTACTCATCACCCCAAGTACTGTCCCTTCAGATCAGTTTACCTCTGTCCCCGTGTAACTTTCACCTAAGCCTTGGTTTGGAGAGAAGCCAAAAACTCATTGTTTCTCGGTGTTAATAGCAGCAGAGACGAGGTCAGGGGCCCAGGCATCTAAAATCTAAAGCTGATCTCTGCAGTCAGCCCAGCTGGAACAGAAGTCCTCCGGCCCTGGAGGTGAAGGCCTTTGGGTCCCTGCCAAGTAAAAGAGAACTCTGCAGTTACATGTACCCAGATGTGGGGCGAAAGCTAACTACTCATGAGCCCGGATAAAAAGCAAGCCGTACTTCCTGCAACTCGTATTGATATTTTCCTAAACAAAAGTTTTGGATTGAAGTTTCCTCAATCCCAGCATTTGGGAGATGGAGACAGAAGGACCTAAAAATCAAGGTCAGCCTCTGTTACAAAGTTAATTCCAGGCCAGGAAGTTCTCAACAAACAAAATCAATACTAAAAATAAATGTAAAAGTTACAGGAGAAAGTACCCGAAGGAGGTTTAGAGGGAGGGATGGGGGGGCGCGTGGAGATGAGGAGGGCTCCTGAGGGCAGCTGTGGGGAATGCTCCAGGATTCAGGCTGTGTCTCACTTGGGTGGGCTGCAGTGTGTCCTCGCGTCTATAGGTGTGGCTGCTGGGCAGTCAAGGATGCCAGATGTCATGAGGCCCTCACAGAAGCTGGGGATGGGACTGGAAAATAGGAGAGGTATGGAGGTGGGCAGCATCTGTTTGGACCATGAATGAAGTTCAAGTTCAGTGAACAGAAGGAGGTTCTCAGGGTGAACCAAGAAGTTGGATGAGTTTCATGGGGACTCTGTGAAAAGCAGTGCAGGTCTTAACAAGCCAAGTTTTCCATTTGTACAGTTCTTTCCTGTAGAAACTGTAGGAGAAATATATGGGGCAGTGGATCCAGCCTTTTGGGAAAGGGTCAGATTGCACAGTCAGTGTGATGGGGAACTGTGGACCAGCCTTTGTGAGCAACGCTGTGAAAGTGAGTGTAGATGGGAGAAGTAGGGTTCTCACCTGCCCCGTCCAATTCCCTCTCTCCTTCCCTCCCTTCCCTTTTTTCAAAGCCATGTTTAGACGCCATGTTTTTTCTTCCTCTCTTCACCAACAATTAAATAAGTAGATTTTATTAGCAGGAGAAGGATTTTCTCAGAGGTAGCATATAGAGCAGGGGTGGGGTGTGGGGACACTGAACTGGAAATAGCCACTCCCTCCTCCCCTTCATACGGGCTCCAAAGAGAACAGCCTAAAACCAGATAGACATCGTTAAGGCTTTGTGGAAAGACTTCTTGCTGTCTAGGATGGCAAGCTGAGTAGCCATCGGCAGGAGAGAAGCAACTACATTGAACCATCAAGATGGCTCAGCAGTAACCCACCTGCTGCCCAGCCTGGCAGCCTGAACTGCATTCCCTCAGACCCATATGGCAGGAAGGAGAGATCTGACTTCTCTGGGCTGTCTTCTGACTCCCACACATGTGCTTTGGCCCACACGTGTGCACATATAATGCCCCTACAGTAAGTAAAATGAATGTAACTTTAAAATGTTTTAAGAATGTGGATTTAATTTTAATATGAGTATGTGAATGTGTCCGTATATGGACATACTTATAGGAATACAAGTGCCCAAAGGAAGCCAGATCTCCCTAGGAGCTGGAGCTGCAGGCAGGTTTTCAGTGGCCTGACATAGATACTGTGACTCAACCAAAGTCCAAATTGACCCTAATGAAATAAAGTCTCTAAAGAAGCATGAGTTTATTTGTCAAAGTTATGAGTGTGGTTGGGAGAAGGTATTGATGAAGGCTGATCAATAAGATCTCAAAGGAAGTAGAGTGTAATGCTATGTGTCCTCATGACTGATCACGGTGGTCATGCTCACATTCAAAGGGAAGAGGCCAGACATAAAAAAGTCCCTTTGCAGACAGTGCAGTGAGTCCCAGGCCACGGCAGTGACTAACATTTTTTTCTTATGCTGGTCATTTTAGAATATGCTTTCTTGCTATAGGCAGTGACTCAGTTCTAAGTTATGAAGGGCCTGGATGCCAGAATTCAGACAGCCCTTGATGTAAGGAACCTGCCCCTGTAGTAGACACTGACAGCTACATAGATAAGAATGGTAAAGTACTGTGTATCGTCTCTCCAAGCTGCTGATTCAGTAACCCACAGGCAAGTTAGTGTCTATAATGGCTGCCTTACTATCTTGTGAGCCTGCCATAACTCTACACACAGAGAAGACTTGGTTAGCACATGTGGAATGCACTCTTGAATTCTGTTAAGTAAACTGTATAGAAGACCAATGGTTAGAACTTAGCTTCAGCCCTGAGCTGGACACGGTAAACCAACATGTCATAAGTAGAATGGGAGGTGTTGCTCAGTTGTGGATTGCCTGCCTAGCATGTGCAAGGCCCTAGGAGCTCTCTTCACTACAGCGAAGTCAGACAAACAAAAGAAAATAAGACAAAACAAAAATGGAGTCTTGAACAGCTGAACAGTATCTCCACACACACGGAACTATCCAAGAGAAGCAAACAGTAGCTGACGAATCCTCCTCTATCAGCTCAGTTGGGCAAAGTCTCCTCTCCTTTAGTCTTATAAGAAAAATGACTTTGGGATGGCCAGTCTATTTTCTGTCTTCTGTTTCTAGTCTTCTCAGCCCTTTGTGAATGTGTGTCCAGGCTTCCCTGCTTGGCTCATTGGAGAGCTCGTCCTATGTTACAGAAGGAAGTGGTGTCCAATTCTAGACCTGTCAGTAAAGATCTTTAAACATGGGCTGGGGGATATGACTCAGTGGTTAGGAGTTTGCAGAAGACTCATCTGGTGGCTTTTAACTGCCTTACTATTAACTACTAAATTCTGACTGTAGGGGATCTGAGCCCTCTTCTGGACCTCTCTGGTCCTTGCACTTATGAGCCTTATGAGCACATACCCCCCCCCCCCCCCACACACCTCTTTGCCATCCCCAAATCTTTTATTAAAGATCTTGTTTCTTTGTTAGTTTGTTTTTCTGAGACAAGGTTTCTCTGTATAGCATACACTACAGTTACTTTGTAGACCAGAACTCAGAGATCCGCCTGCCTTTGCCTCCTGAGTGCTGGGATTAAAGGCATGCACCATCATGCTAGGCTTTATAAAAGATATTTAAAGTCAGTATGTTCATTTTGTCTTTTGGTAATTCATGATACCTATCCTATTATATTACAGTCTCTAAGCTGCTGAGGTAAAGCCATTTTAGCTGAAATCCTGTGAGATTTGGCCCTTTCACCCACAAATGGGAAAGTACCAAAAAAAGGAAAGACCTATCTTAGGGACAGAAGTCCAACCTGGTTTCACAAGAGCACTGGAGACACAGAGGAAAATTAAAGTTTGGTAAGTACAACAAATGGATGGGGGAAAAAAAACAGAACTAGCCTGTTTCTTCATGTGCCTCCTTGTGTGACCACAAGTAGAGGCTGGAAGGTCTCACAGTGGTCCTATGCAGTCTGGGGAGGATGCTCAGTCCAAAGCGGAAAGAAAGATTCAGAAAAAAAGGGGAAATAACACAACCCTAACCTGACGGCAAAGGGTCCCAAGAGTCAGTGTTGTGAGTCTACACTGAAAGGCCCAGCAAGCATAACGAGAGTATCTGTGGGTGAGGGCAGCACGCAGAACTGCCCACTCAGAAAGAGCTGAGCACTCTTCTTCCTTTTTTTATTTCACAGAGTCTGCAGTAACGCCCCCCCCCCATTCAGGCAGGTCTTCCTCATTCATAGCACTGAGCCATATACCCTACTAGACACAAATGGAAATATTATCTATCAACTTTCTAGCCATCGTAGCACTGGATGGCAAGGCCCACTGATGAACTAGCTTACATTTTTAAGCTGTGATTTTAGTGTGTGGGAGGGGTTCTTGTAGAGCTTTTGTTTATTTTGAGATGTGGTCCCATTATGTATCTCAAGCTGGGATTGAACTCCCAGTATTCAGTCTCTGAAGTGCTGGGGTTGCTGGAGTGCATCACCATATCCAATTTGCCCAAGTGTTGATTTGGTGAAGACAGTGGAAAGCTAGACAAATGGAAAGTCCCTTAAAAAGGGGACACTCAGGACAGGATGTCTCTCAGAATAGAAAGGAACACAAATTGTCATTCAAACTGAGATCCTACTCTGACTCGCTCAGGCATGTTTTAATTGACAGCCGAATCTGAAAGCAAATTGACAGAGACACAGATAAGTGGTGACATAATTATATTCATGCCTATGGCCAGTTCATAATGGAAGACCTGATGACATTCATCAGCTAACGCAACTCTGAGCTTCTTGGTACCTGCACTCGTCCAATTGGAGTTTAACACAGAAAGGTACATATAGGCACATAAAACTTCCATCAAATCAACCATCTGTAAGAGGTGCTTTGGATCCAACCCAACCAAGGCTGTGAGCCCTTCCATATGCTATCGGACAAATGGGAGCCAATTGCTATTGGAGGCCTGAATCAAGCCTTTCTCCATCCTGGAAGTGTCTAGGTGGGTGATGTGAGAATGTCTTTCTGTATGCTGTGAATATCAATCTTTAAATAAAGGAGCTGTTTTGGCCCATGAAAGGCACCATAGAAAAAGTAGGAGGGGAAATCAGAGCATAGGTAGGAGGAGCAGGGTGGAGTCAGACAGACTGAGCCAGAAACCCAAAGGAGCAACATGTAAGGAACACAGGTGAGCCACGGGCCACGTGGCAGATAGATTAGTGAGATGGGTTGAGTTAAGATGTAAGAACAAGCTAGCAATGTGCCTGAGCCATAGGCCAAATGCATGAACTTAATATAAGCATTTGAATCATTTCTAGGGGCCTGAGCAGCTGTGGGTGGCTAAGGGGTCTGGGGCTGCAGGTCTGTGAGTCGGGACCTCTGGCCACTCCGGACCAAGAAACCACATTGCAACATGAAGGTGGGTCTTCTGTCCTCTGTTCCTAGAGCCATGGATGCCTACTGTCCTGAAAAAGAGCCTAAAAAATCAGGCCTGTATATCATCTCATCTTTGGCAGGACCAATGGACAGGCAAACTGTCTGTGATAGCTGGATACAAGCCTTTTGGATGTCTTAGGAGACATTTTAGTGTATCTTTGAAAAGCTAGCCCTGTCTCTTTAAGGAAAGTCACCCATATGAGCTTTCTTCCTATATCTGAGAAAGTAGTTTTAAAATATATTAGCTGGCCTCTTCTGGGTCCCTCTCCTTGAGTAGTGGCTATACTCATCAGGGAAGTCAGGACACCAATGTGTTTTCTATGGGCATGTGTCTGCTGTCCTTCAATACCTCTGGGAAACAAGCCTCACATGCATGAGGTCTTGGAGATTCTGGTTCAAACATGGCTTCTGATGTAGGCTGTGGCTACTGGAGGAATACATATTGGGCTATTTAACCTAGAATAACAGGATAAAACTAACCAGAACAGATATTTAGTAATTTTTTCTATCCCAGCTGGTCTTGGCCTTTGCTTGTTTCAGCCAAGTGTTTGTTTGATGCCTTGGACCCAACCATAATTCCCATGTATTAAAAGCCAGTCTGTAAATGGATTTTTCTTCGGGCTGCCAGCTCACTCTCTCTCACACACACAAATGATGTGGAGACTTATTAATTATAAAAGCTTAGCCAATAGCTTAGGCTTGTCCCACTAGCTCTTAGAACTCAAATTAGCTCATTTCTATTCATCTACAGGTTGCCATGTGACTCCTGGCTTTTATCTCTTTTCCTGTGTGTCTTGTCCTTTCTCTGCTTCTGCCTGGTGACTGGCCTTTCTTGTTCCCAGAGTTCTCTGTCCCCAGAAGTCCCACCTATACCTCCTGCCTGGCTATTGGTTGTTCAGCCCTTTATTAAACTTAACACATCTTCACACATTGTAAAGGAAGATTCTACAACACCAGTCAGCTTTGCTGTAGAAATGGCATACGTACCACTTTTGCTCTATGTGAAAGACCATCATAGCACCTGTCCTTGAGAGTGATGGAGCATACCTCCTGTGTGGGTTAATTTTTTGTCAATATGATATAAGCTGGAGTCATCTGGGAAAGGGAAACTGTAGTTGAAAAACTGTCTCCACAAGACTGGCCTGTAGGCAAACCTGTGATGCACACTTTTTGCTAATGACTGATGTGGGTGGGCTCAAGCCTCTGTGGGTAGCACAATCCCTGGGCAGGTGGTCTTGGGAGGTGTGAGAAAGTAGGTTGAATAGGCCATGGAGAACAATCCAGAAAGCATGATTCCCCCATGATTTCTGTATCAGTTCCTTTTTCAGGATTCTTCCTTGAGTTCCTGCCCTGACTTCCCTTTATGATGGATGATAAGCTGTAAGCAGAAATAAACTATCTTCCTTAAGTTGCTTTTGGTTGTGATTATTATCACAGTAACTGGAACCAAATTTGGATATCTTCTATCAATGGATGCTGGCTGAGTAACTCCAAACTCTGTCTCCCGAGAAGCTGTGTGTCACTTGGCTGTCTGCAGAGCAAAAAGTAAGCTTTAGACAGCTGGAAATTAGGCAGCAATATTTCCAGACAAAGGATACCATGTCAAGCAGAGCACATCTGTTAACACAAAACTGCATTCTCAGACCTTCCTCAACAGGCACTACTCCCTCCCACGAGGGCTGTCTGTTCCATGGGAACTTTAGGTTGTGTGCTGCCCTGTTCTGCCCTGAATGTGAGTGAACAAAAGTTTTCCTTGGTTTCTCTGGATGCTCTTCTTTAGCATACCCTCTCTCATCAGCTGAGACTGGGCTTCCACAGTCCTGACAGACTGAGAGTTTCCAAACCTAAGAGGAAAATTATGGATGGATAATTTGCAGCACTGATACTCAGTCATCTGGTCTTTAGAAATGTAGGCAGACTGCACTGACCTCAGCTGTAGCACGGCTGGAATTAACCATAGGTTCCTCCTCACTCCAGCATACTCTCCATCTCTCACAATTTCCTGTAAGTGGGGGTATGGGAGGATTTTAGGGTGAATGATCATAACCAAATTAGAATATTCTAGCTAATAAAAATAACTCACTTTAAAAAACATGTGAGGCACCAGAGAGATGGATCAGTGGTTAAGAGCTCTTCTGTTGTTCCAGAAAACGGGGGTTCCCAGTACCCATATCAGATGCTCATAGTTGTCTGTGTGCAACTACACTCCTTGAAGGCCTTTCACAGCTTCCATGGGATCAAGGAATACCTTCAGACAAACACACACACACATACACATAAAATAAATACTTTTTAAAAACTCTACTTGATGTGTCTATATATTCTTTGTCTGCTTTAAGAATTATGAGTCACCTGGGGTAAGGGATAGGTGGTGTTATGTTCATGTGTGGTGGTCAGAGGATAACTTTTTGGAAGAAAGTTCTTTCCTTCTACCTTGGTTGAGACAGGGTCACTCCTGTTTCAGCCTTAGAAATGCAATCCTGCAGACAAGCTTGTCCACAGCTTCTGGATTCAGGATCCCAGGAAATAGTAGCTTTTGTACTGATGAGATTATAATAAATTTTGAGTAAATTCTAAATTTGGCAAAGCTGGGTGGTGTGTAGGAAGGTTTGCCAAGAGCTGCTAAGTCCTATAACATTCCTGAGCAGCCCTCTCTACAACAGGAGAAAGTCACACTGCGACCAGAAAGTCTGAATCTTTCTCTATCTTGACATCTTTGGTGGTATGTCAATGACATCATTGTGTATGCCCAGTAAATCACCCTGGGTATTCTCTCAGGCTTCACAGAGTTTTAAAGAAATATCAAAGTTGGTCTCAGTTCTTAAAATGGGACTTTATCAGCAGTGTGGAAGTCGAAAGAATGTGGGATGGAAATCTGCCTCTTCTGCCCTTTGCCATTATTAACTGTTTGGAACCTCATAGCAGAGAGCTGGCCACCCATAGGCCTGGGTCATGGACAGAGAGCAAAGCCCTGGCTTGAGAAGGGCTTGAGCTGTCTTCTAGAGGTTGAGAAAGTCAAAGGTGCAAAGAGAAGAAGATTCACTAATGGTATCACTATCAGAGGCAGCCTCCTCACCTAGTGAAGAACACATCTCCTTGAGGACCTTGAAACATCCACTTAAAGTATTTATCCTCAAACATCAGTTAGAAAAGGGTTTTTAATGTGCCAAGAATGTAGTTGTAATTCTTCCTATGTTTCCTGTTGGTGATGCTAGAAATTGAACCCAAAGGCTGGTGGGGCATCTTAGCAGGCAAAAGTGCCTGCCACAAAGTATGATAGGATTTTAGCATCTGGGATCTACATGGTAGAAGGAGAGAACATACTCTCACCAATTGTTCTCTGATCTCAGTGACATTAATGTCTTAGCACATATGCGCAAGTATGTATACACATATATAAGTAATGAAATGTAATACAATTCTTTAAAGCTATGTTCTCACTTCATCCACAAATGAGAGAAG
This sequence comes from Phyllotis vaccarum, assembly GCA_033318265.1. NCBI lineage: Eukaryota > Metazoa > Chordata > Mammalia > Rodentia > Cricetidae > Phyllotis > Phyllotis vaccarum. The sequence continues at coordinate 56,738,880 of JARWLC010000008.1, forward strand.
GCCCAAGGAAGCTCTCCGAGCCCCTCATTTATAAAGACATTGCTAGAATTTGAATAGTTTGTTCCCACCAAAATTTACCTGGTTTTAATTTATTTCTCCAAGGTACAGGGTCAAGGGACTTTGGTAAGTCATTTGGTAGAAGCCCATGAAGGGACTGATGTTTTTAAAAAGAGACTAGTTTATCATCAGAATAAGTTAGGTGTTTCAGACCTAGATAATGCTCATAAATATGGGCTATTAGTGAGTCTTGGTGTATCTCATCTATATATTATTTGTACCTACTTCCTTTCTCTGTGTAATGACATAATGCTTCACAAGACTCTCATCAGAACCTGACAAGATAGTGGCCATCTCACCTGTTTTCCTTCTAACCTACAGATAATTTGTTACACTATCAGAAACGTGCTAATTCATTCAGGAGCATTCCACACACACTCATGGCTGAATTGCCTCTCAAGAATTGTATGCCTTTAAAACATTATATTAGGGGTTAGGTTTCAGTCCATAATTTCTTGGGTACCACAAACATTCTAACTATAGCACAATGAAATGGGAACTCCCCCTCTTCCCCTACCATACTCTAACCTCCAGTGAAAGTTTTATAACATATGCATATACGTATATATAGTGTATACATCCTCTACAAATATTTCCTGAGGAGATATTAGCAAATGCCATTTGCCTCAGTTATTAGATAAAACTAATGACTTAATTATTAGATAAAGCTGATGATGCCACCCAAATCTACCTTAGTGAAACCATGAGCTTTTTGCAAGGTTTTGTGGGATACGCAATCTTGGGTTACTTGGAGTGTGGGTAACCCAATCACTTGCATCAACACACAGTTTCATCTTATCACGAAGGACAGAGATTCATGGAAGCTGCATCATGGAGTCCTGCCTTCAGTTAATTTTTTTGTTTTATTTTGTATGTTTGTGGTGACAATGTTTCTCTGAGTAACTTTAGCTGTCCTGGAACCCACTCTATAGATCAGTCTGGCCTCCAACTCAGGTATCTGCCTGCCTCTGCCTCCCAAGTTCTGGGCTGAATGATGTACCATCACTCAACAACCTTTAGTTAATCTTCTATCTTATACAGTGCTGCATCTGGCCTATCCATGGTTAGACAGTATAGTTTATCATGGCTGAGAAGTCAAGGCAGGAGGACACAGCATGATCTATTTGGTGGGAACTTGGGGTAGGGCTTGGGCACAACTTGGCAGATCTGAAAGCATAGAGCTCAGGTAAGCACCATATATCCTTAAGGTCCATGCCAGTGACCCTATTCTGCTATGTCACAATCTCCAAAAAGTTCACAATGTTCCAGAACAGCGTCACCAGCAGGAACCAAACACCCCAAACAGGAAGAGACTGTGGGCCCTTAGGAAGCATTAGAGTCAGGAAGGCCGAATTTTCATAAGTATAACTGATGTCTTTATACAGGGTCAAAGGATGCTGGAAACCATTTTCTGCTTTTCTGTCTTTGCCAAGTGAAAACACATCATTAAAGATGCCATCTTGAAAATAAAGGGAAGGCCTTACCAGACACTGAACCTGCCATCATGTGCCTTGATCGCGAACTTGGAGCTTCTACATGTACACCAAATACATTTCTGTTTTTCATAAATCCCCATGCTTGTTGTTGGTGCTGTCTGGTGGTATTGTAGTTATGACACAGTACAGGCAGATTATGACAAGGTACAAGCAGAAGTCAGCCTGAAGCCTGGTCAAAGCTCTTAGTGTATTACATGGGCAATGTCTTTGTATTATGAAGGTGTTCATGTTCCATAGTCTTCTGTTGCTTCACAGACTTCCTACTGGGGCATTCATAAGGTTGTAGGACAAAACTAAAGGATTCTCTCCTTCCTCTATAACCTCAGTGACTGACATATGGGCTATGCTTAACCTGCAAGGCACTGAATTCTCTTTCCATGGCTATTCCAGAGAGTGACTGGTTTGGGACTGGGAAAGGGATACTAAAGACCTCTGGGCAGCCACCACTGCAGCCAAATTTGTTTTCATGCTTCTTTAGCTGCTGTAGATCATCAGGAAGGCTCCCACTAATAAGGATAAGCTTGCATAGGCTCTAATATCGTTGAGTTTTATGGTGTCCCGGATCCTGTGGTTTACTACTTGCAAAAGTCATTGCTTGACTTAAGCTACAGCCCATGGCAGAGAGGAAGGAACCAGAAAGTAGTGTTTCCTGGCTCTCCATCACCTATGGCAACCTATTCACAGATTGCAGACACTCTTACCTTCTGTTTTCTTGTCTGTCTCCACATTTGCCTCCTAAAGCAGACAGGAGACTTCCTGTAAGTAAGGTGGTGCCTCACTACAGGTACAGTGAATTTCCTGTACAGTGAAATTTGTTGAAATGCAATTATCCCTGCTGAAAGGTCCACAGGCTGACTTTAGGTAAGGCCAGAAGCTCTCCCAATGCGTACGCCCAGTGTTTTCATGAGAAAATTCTTTGAGCTACCGACAAAGAGAGCAGGCCGCCTCCCACACCACAGTTGACAGAAACAGCCTATCTAGCCAGACTGCATTTTTGTTTGCCTGTTAAGAGAGTACCACCCACCAGTACAGGCATGGCCAACCTCTTTTGTATAGTCTTATCATCAAGACCTAGGTTAGCTTTGAAAGGCCGGGTCATGAGCTAACTTCAGCCTGTATCAGGGGAAGGGTGTGTCAAAGTCCTGGCCTCTGCTGTCTCCACTGTGGCACCTGTCACAGTGCTTATGAAGTGGAAAAAGAAAGCTCAGCTATCTGTGACTCTCTTGGGAACCAAGAGAGCTCTCATTTTTATAGCTGTCTTCCTGACAGGACACAGTAGCTGCCTGGAAATTGGCTTAAATGCCTCAGTGTAAAGACAGAAAAAAAAAAAAAAAAGCTCTAACCACCTTAAATGTTTCAAACTCTGAAGTCCTAAATAAGGGGGCTATGAATGGTGTAAATCAAGTAAAGTCAGTTGTACAAGTGAGAATGAGAGGCTAAAACATCAAGGTCTGAATGTCTGAATTACTGTTCTATTGCTAAAAAGAAACATTATGAGCAAGGAAAATCTTATAAAAGAAAGTGTTTAACTGGGGGCTTGCTTATGGGGGTTAGCCTGTTATCATCATGGTGGGAAGCGGATGGGTCTGGCACTGGAACAGTAGCTGAGAGCTTTAGGTCCTGATTCACATGTGTCAGATGTCTATATCTGTATCTACATCTATGTCTGTCTATAGAGAGAGGGAGAGAGACTAAGCCTGGCAAGGCTTTTGAAACCTCAAAGCCCACCACGTCCAACAAAGGCATGTCTTCTTATTCTTTCCAAACAGAACATCAGCTAGGGAGCACACATTCAGACATATGAGTCTATGGGGCTGTTCCCAGTAGGCATTCAGTGTTAATTCAGCAAACATTCCCAAAAGCCTATTCCTTTCTGGGTACTGTGCTGGACTCTCAGACTAAGAAGCAGAGTAGACACACCTCCTTAGGAAAGTCAGGCATATAAAAACTAATTGTGATGAAGTAAAAGAAACATCCATGAAAGATTGTCAAAGTGGCAGGAGATTGTTCCAGGTCACCTTCTTCTACAGGGACATGTTGCTGCCGGCTTCCTCCAGCAAGGACAGGGCAAGACAGGAGATTTCTATCCCAACTTTCTCCTTCTTTTCCTATTCTCTCTCTCCCTCCCTCGTTTCCTCTCCCTTCCTCCCTTCCTCTCCCCCCTCTCTGTATATATGTGTGTGTGTATGTAAGGGGGTGCATTGCACATATGCACATATGTGCTATTATATGTACAGACCAGAGGTTAATATCAGGTATCTTCCTCAATCACCCATTACTTTATTTTATTGAAAAACGTGCTCTATGTCATAGTTGGAGAGCAGGCCACAAGCATCCTCTTGCCTCCCCAGAGCTGTAATCACAGATAGATACTACCGCTCTAAGTTTTATCCTTGGTTTTAGTATTGCACTGTCTTCTTGTACGGCAAACATTCTTCCTCTTGAGCCAGTCTCTTCAGCTTCTTCTTTATGCCCGACCCCCCTCTTATCTAAAGTCTCTCAAGAGCACACACTGGTCTCACTAAGAGAACACAGTGTTAGATGAGCTGGCAACCTCTCTTGTCTCTATTCCACAGAAAGAACATTTCCCAGCAGAGCTGTGCTACCCGCAGCTCCTTAGTCCTCCATGTGAGGAGGGTTCATTATGTTGGCTTTTTTCCCCCTCAAGGATAGATGTTTCCTAAGAAACAAAAAGTCTATTCAGTTCCTAAGCTCTAAACATGTTAGACAGAAACAAGTCTAATACAGAGAAAGGAGAGTGGGAGGGACCAAGGGGGTGTAGGGGGCACCGTTTCCACGTTCTTTCCCCTTTTCCTTTTTCCCTTTTCCAAAGAAGCAAGAAAACAGACAAACACATTGGTGCATTTGGAAGGGTAAAAACCAAACCCCAGAGTTACTGTAAGCTCCAGAGATGGGAGGTGGGAACAAGTCCCAGAGAGACGAGAAGAGCATAGACCAGGGCATGCCCACAGCATCAAGTTCCTCGACAGATCTACCAGATGTATGCACACAGCTCCTCATCCACAGTCACTAGCGACTGGCCCACGACTTCTATACTACAGTGTGTGTATCTTGTCTGAGTGCTTTTGATGGAGATCACAAGGACATGATAGACAAGGGCCAAAGCAGGATCCTGATCTTGTCAAAGGGGTCTTACTATGTTGTTCAGGCTAGTCTCAAACTCTTGGGCTCAGTGATCCTTCCCAGTGGCTGAGACTTTGGGAGCTTACAAGCTTGTGTTACCAAACCCAGCTTTCTCATTTTAAGTACATGGACATCACTGCAGTACTTTGGACTTCTAAGCAATAAGAATGGCACAGATGGTGAGTAAAGTATGACTATTTCAAAGACCACCTTCCCAAAACTCTGAAGACTCCTAGCCACTGTGATGAGTTTTCTCATAACTTTGTCCTAAATTAGCACAGTGACGAACAGGTGGCTAACAGGAAAATTTTTCCATTTGGGTTTGGTTTCAGATCAGAGATAGGTTTTTGGAGGCTCACCAAAGAATCCAGTGAAAAACAGGGAGAAAGGGACACATTATACCTCTCACCTTCTCAGAGATTTCTGCTTTGATCCTTGTAGTACATGAAATATAAAATTGAGAGTACTGATAGCCTTTTTCTTCTTTCTAAAATCGACCCTTTGGAAGGCACAAAGGTTCAAGAGGCCTAGTTTGTTTTCATATAATGATTTCCACAGTTGAGTTGGAAGAAGGTCGTGAGATGCTGGATGGGAAGTGCAGGGAGAGGTAGCGGGAAGGGGTATTTATTGTACTTCACTAAAGGGCAAGAGCGGATGATCAACACGAACATGCAGCAGACTGTATCCCACAATGCCTCGAAGCATCCTTTTTCAGATTCTGCTCGTTTGGCCAAATGCTCTGCACTGGAGCTCCTAAATACACAAAGCTTTCAGATTTGTTATTTTTACAACTCAACAAAATGTAACTTCCCTTCCTTGCCCACTGTGCCAGATAAAGTTTTGAAACTAATTGCTAGTGTTTCTCTTGGCTACTGTTGGTTTTGGAGAATTGATTTTCCCTTAAATATTTTTTCCTCTGCAGAGGATGTAATTGCTATTCTAAATAAAAGCCTAAAGAAAGATCATTTACATTTACTTGCCATTGTGAATCTTTGGGGCACGACATTCAATTTAAGCCACAGACACATAATTTTTACCTCTTTCTCTCTAGAATTCCTATGTATGTAAAGATGTTCACATGCTTAATATTTTGTGCTAACTAATTCTGGCACAGGACCTCCTACATAAGAGAAGATTTCACACAATAATACAGTTTTCATATTTTCCAGTTTTTCCTCTGGAGTCAATTCCTCCCTCCCCCTCTATGACGGGGTCTTGTGATGCAGCATAGGCTGTTCTTGAACTTGTGAGCCTCCTTCTTCTGCCCGCAGAGGGCCGGGATTACAGGTGTATCCCAGCATGCCTCTTTTAGTCCTTTCTTTCTGACCTCTCTTTGAATATCTTTCCCTGGCCTCTTTTTCTATTTGTTCTTTCAAAGAGTCTGTTATAAATACTTTGGTGGATCAATCTTCCTGAAGCACAGTTCTGAGCCTGTGTCCCCTTTACTTGAAAGTCTTCTACAATACCCTTACTCAAGTGGTCAGTGTTTTTTATTTGTACCTAATGCACTCTCTATGGTCTCCAGCCCAATGCACCACTGACGTCTCCCTCCAGACCTCTATTCTGGCCACAGTGGTATCTCCCAAAGAAATGACCATGACTGTCACACTCATCCCAAATACAACCATTCCTCAGTATTCTTGGGTGAATTGGTCCAGTGACAGATGCCCAAGATTTCAGATGTTTTACTGTATATAAAACTGGTGTGTTCTTTGCATATAATACATATTCATCCTCTTACATATTTTAAATTCTCTCTAGGTTTCTTGTAATACTCAATACAGTGTCAAACCATGCAAATAGTTACAGTATTAGGGAATATTGGGTAGGGGAAAATTTCTATAGTACAGATACAATTTGTTTTCTGGTATCAGATATTGAATGCACAGACTCATACTTTAGGCTCTACCCCCAAGCTACTTCCCTAGCTCCCCAGACACAATTAAAGAATATTTTTTGAAGTTGGATTGATATAAATATACAGAATGCAAAAATATGGCAGGCTGACCATAGTATCTTTTTTTCTATAGTCTTAGTAATCTGCACAGATTTATAACTACCAATTTTTGATGCATATGACTTTATACCACTCATGAATACATTTGGACTTAATAAAAATATTTTAAAATAGCTAGAGCTAGAGTCCAGGCCTGTAATTCTAGCTACTGTTAGAATAAAGATCAATAGTTTGAGCTGGGAGGGATTAAAGGGTGGTGGTGCACGCCTTTAGTGTCAACACTCTGTAGGCAGAGGCAGGCAGATCTCTGTGAGTTTCAGGCCAGCCTGGTCTACAGAGTGAGTTTCAGGCCAGCCTGGTCTACAGAGTGAGTTTCAGGCCAGCCTGGTCTACAGAGTGAGTTTCAGGCCAGCCTGGTCTACAGAGTGAGTTTCAGGCCAGCCTGGTCTACAGAGTGAGTTTCAGGACAGCCTGGTCTACAGAGTGAGTTTCAGGACAGCCTGGTCTACAGAGTGAGTTTCAGGACAGGCTCCAAAGTTACTCAGAGAAATTCTGTCTCAAAAAACCAAAAAAGAAAACAAGTGTGGGGAGAATTTGGGACCATCATTAGCAACCTAGTTAGAATCTGTCTCAAAATAAAAAGTAAAAGTAGTTTTGGCAGTTTAGAGCTTAGTGATAGAATCCTCTTGGGGTCAATTCTAAGTATTTAATTAAAATAAATATTTTAAAACTTTACCTGTTTACTTGGTGTTTAAATAAATTTTATTGAGCTTTATGAGCCAACACCTGCATTAGGCTTTGTTATTGCTGTTGTTTTTCTGAGTTTTGAAAACACACACACACACACATATACACACACACACACACACACACACACACACACACAGAGAGAGAGAGAGAGAGAGAGAGAGAGAGAGAGAGAGAGAGAGAGAGAGAGAGAGATCAGAGAACAACTTTTGAGAGCTGATTCTCTACATTTACCATGAGGCTTCCAGGAATCAAACTTAGGTTGTTACATTTGGCCACAAGCATCTTTATGCCATAAGCCATCTCATTAGCCCTGTTTATGTAGCCCAAGGTGAACTGGAACTCACTATGTAGTCCAAGCAGGCTTCAAACTTTTGATTCTCAGTTCTCAACCTCATAAGTGGAGTGCTAGGGTTACAGTCATTTGAGTATCCTCAGCTACATTTGGATCCTAACATACTCCATTTCGTTACATTTCAGCTATTATGACAAAAATATCTTGGATAAGTATGGTGGTTTGAATAAAAATGGCCACCACAGAATCATATATTTGAATGCCCAGTCGCCAGTGAGTGGAACAGTTTGAAAAGACTAGAGGATCATGAGGTGTACCCTTGTTGGAGGAAGTATGTCCCTGCAGGGTGAGCTTTGAAGTTTCAAAAGCAAATTCCAGCCACGCCCTCTGCCCCACTCTGCCCCAACCCTTCTGCCTGCTGCTTGTGGATCAGGATATAAAGTTCTCATCTACTCCTTCCAGCACTATGCCTGCCTGGTTGATGCCATGTTTCCCACCATGCTGTTGATGGACTAACCCTCTGAAGCTGTAAGCTAGCCCCCAACCAAATTCTTTCTTTGATAAGAGTTGCCTGGGTTATGGTATCTGCTCACAGTAGTAGAACAAGGACTATAATAATAACTCACAAAGGAGGAAGTGTTTATTTTCACTCATGATTTCAGTCCCTGATTATTTGGCCTGATGTTTTTTGGATCTATAGGTAGCATCACGGTGGCTATACCTGGCTTCAACCCTTATCAGAGAAGCTTCTTCTTGCACTAGATGGGAATTTTTGTAAAGACTTACAATTGGACAGTGTGCAGAGAGAGAGACTTTGAATGACTCAGTTCTAAATGACAAACCCCTTCCCTCAAGGTTCAGGGATCTATTCAGAAGAGGAAGATGAAAGACAGTAAGAGTCAGAAGTAGCAGATAAATCCAAGGACTTCTCTAAACACAGTAGAACTGATACATATCTGAATTCACAGAGACTGGGATAGCTATACATGAGCTATACCAATTTAAGCCAGACAAAATTGTAGTACAGAGAAGGGGAAGTGAGCACAAGAACCTCCTAACGAAGATTTCTGCAACTGTCACCTCTTGGGAGAGAGAACATCAGTTTTCACCCACGGAAAAAGCCAGGCCCAATTGTAAAGACCTTTAATCCCTGTACTGGGGAGATGGAGATGGACCTCTGGATTCTAGCTGAACCAAAAAGTTCCATAAGTTCCTTTTTCAAAAATCTGAGAGGGAAGGGCTGAAGTAGACACCAGACATCAACCTCTGCCTTCGTATCTACACATCCACATGGGAATGTTCACCCACACACAAGATCTTAAAAAGTATTAAAGACATGGTTTTCAGTTTTCCTTCTTCAGACTTGTCCACTGCAAATAACTGTGGTTTTTGTTGCTGTTGCTGGGTAGTGGGCTGTTTTTTGCTAGTTTGAGCCTAGCTTCCTGGCCCATTTTAGTGTTCAATTCAAGTTGATTCAAAGAACAGAGAATATTAGCAGTATTGTATCCAGTATACTCAAAAAGAGTTATAATCAAGCAATAATGACATTAATTCAATAATTATTTCTGATGCTATAATTTCAAACAGGATAAAGTCCTGTTCTTCATCTCTCCTGCTCAGCTAGTATTCATATACATAAAATCATGCTCACCGGGATGACAAAAAAGTCAACTAAGCATAAACTGAATGAACTTAATTAGAAGTACATACTCACATACAAAGATGGCACATATGTCTTGTTTAGACAGATTATACTTAGGATTTTTATGTGAACACAATGAGTCCTGTAGATCTTTAATACAAAGTAATGATGAAATGACAGAAATTTTAGACATGAAGTTACAAAATGTCTTGCTGGGAAATCTAGCATGTTAGTATTTTGTTCACTAGATCAGTGTATGAAATTTGTGTTATTATTACTAGTATTACCATTATTATTACACAGTTTTTATGTATTCCAGGCTGGCCTTCAACTCAATGCAATACAGAACTGCTCCCTTTGCGTTTGTCTCCTGAGTGCTGTCATAAAAGGCATGCACTGTCTGCACTATAGGACTGTTCCTATAGGGTACCAGGGCTCTTTGCACACTACACAGCCACTCTATTAAGGGAACTACATCTCTAGTTCTACCTGTTATTTTGCAAAAGTTAATATATGCTAATAAGAAAAAGGGAAAATACATGCTGGGGCAACAACCATGTGCTATTGTGTTATGTGGTTACATAAATAAACCTTCATTGAATTGTACTTCTGTACATATTAACTTTGTGTAAATTATACTATAAGATAAAACTATTATTAATAAAAATGATGATCATGACTCACTGAAAATAAACACGAGCCACTTGGAGGTACAACTGACTTTTTAATAATTGTAATTTCAGATTTTTATAGTATTTTACCTATTAGTTGATATCAGTAGTAGGATATTTCTTTTCTAAGTGAGTCTTTTGTTAAACTAACACTAAGTTACTTAAAGGATTTTTAAAAGATATATAAAAAGACTTTTATTTCGGAATGGTATGGTACTTTAAATAATATGTCTTTCATATGTCTTGGACATTGAACAAGTGGTCTACAGTTGGCTGTATGAAGAAGTTGGGAGCTATGGCCTTGTTAAAAAACATATGTTCACTTGGAGGCAGAATCTGAGGTTCCAGCAAACTCATCACCTTAAGATGGTTCTCTCAGCTTCCTGTTTGTGGTTCCAAACGTGAGCTCTCCACTACCACTCCAACAGCCTGATGCCTATTACCCCTACTCTCCCATCATGAACCCTAGCCCTCTGGAACCATAAATAAATAATAAACCAAACAATAATAGACTGTTTCTTTTATAATAAACCACAATAATAACCACATACTATACCAAACTCTTATTTTTTTTTAATAAACTGCCTGGGGCCACAGTGTTTTATTACAGCCATAGAAAAGTAATTAGTATGAATGATTTTTTTCAGATTTCCAGATTTTAAAAATGAAATTTAAAATCGAATCACATCAGTTTCCCCTTTTCCCTTTCTTCCTTTTGATCCATCCCCTGTTCCCTCCCTTTGACTCCTCCTAGGCTGCCCCTACTCCCTCTCAAATAGATGGCTTATTTTTTGTAGTGTAATAATAACTTAACATATGCTACATTTCTTTATGCTGTGGAATATTTTTTTTTAATGATGCAAAGATGTGTTACGTTCTTTTATGTTGCATTTGTTTAATGCTGTGAAGCTGTGTTAATTTCCCTGCCTAAAACACCTGATTGGTCTAATAAAAAGCTGAACAGCCAATAGCTAGGCAGGAAAAAGGATAGGCGGGGCTTGCAGGCAGAGAGAATCAATAGATAAAAGAATGATTAAAAAGTGAAAAGGCTGTTAGGGGCCAGCTACCCAGCCACACAGTCAACTGCAGAGTAAGAAGTAAAGAATGGTATATAGGCTAGAGAAAAATAAAAGCTGAGAGGCTAAAGGTAGACAGGATAATTTAAGAAAAACTGGATAGAAATAAGGTAAACTAAGGCCAGGCAATCATAAGTAAGAATAAGTCTCCTTATATTTATTTGGAAGCCGAGTGTCAGATTACCAAAAGAGCAAAGAGTTTAAAAAAAAATTACACTTTTCTTTTGTTATTATTGTTACATCATGTATATGCAAATACATAAATATATAAATAAATTTTCCAAGCCCATTTAGAGTTGCTTCTCTGTATGATGTCAAGGGTGACCAGCTTGTACTGGTTAACCAGTTAGGGGGCACGCTCCTGAGGAGAGACTAATCTCCCTCTTTCAGCAGTCATTAGTCGCCTGTAGGTCTTTGTGTAGACGTAGGACCCATGAGATTTCCCCTGCCATGTTAGCATGTCTACTGGTGTTCTCATAGATCAAGCTGTCTTGTTTAGGCAGCCATCTTGTTGAGGTACCAACAAAAGTTGCTTCCTTCTCGTTTCTAGGAGACACAATCTCACTTCCTGGTCCATTGGCTCCTACAATCTTTCCTCCTTCTGTGATGGTCCTTGAGCTTCAGGTGTAGGAATTACATACCTGTCTCAGTTGAGGCTGACTTCTTCACAATAATTGTTCTCTTCATTCTGACCAGTTGTCCTTTTCTGTAATGGTCTCTGTCTGCTGCTAAAAAAGCTTCTCTAGTGAGGGACAAAGGTACATGTGTCTATGGGTATGAAGGTCAGTATTAAGAATGTAGGTAGGAATTAGGCTTCTCTAGTGAAACAGCTGTAGTAGGCTCCTCTCTAAGATCCACAACTTCAGTAGCCCTATAGTTGGTTGGGTTTCCAGTACCAGGCACAAGGCACAATTAATTTTTCTTTCTTTCTTTCTTTCTTTCTTTCTTTCTTTCTTTCTTTCTTTCTTTCTTTCTTTCTTTCTTTCTTTCTTTCTTTCTTTCTTTCTTTCTTTCTTTCTTTCTTTCTTTCTTTCTTTCTTTCTTTCTTTCTTTCTTTCTTTCTTTCTCTCTTCCTTCCTTCCTTCCTTCCTTCCTTCCTTCCTTCCTTCCTTTCTTTCTTTCTCTCTCTCTTTCTTCCTTTTTCGTTGTCGATTGAGCCTTTTTTATTTTCTCTTTTCTCTTTACCGTTTGCTCTTTGGAGGGCCCATCACCCAGCTCCCAAATAAATACATATGGAGGCTTGTTCTTTCTTATAACTGCCAGGCCTTAGCATGGCTTGTTTTAACCAGCTTTTTAAAAATTATCCCTGTGTATCTTTTGCCTCTGGGCTTTTATCTTTCTCTAGTCTATATACCTTTCTTTCTTGTCCCATTGCTGGTTGCATAACTGGGATGCTGGCCCTGATGACCTCCTTTCCATCTACTTTTCTTGCTCCCCAATTCTTTTTCCAGATTTCTCCTCCTATTTAATCTCTCTACCTGCCAGCCACATGTAGCTGGAAGTTTTCTGGTGTCCTGAAGCCTCCCTTCTCAGGTCTTTAATGGGATTGAAGACTAGGTAGTTACAGTCACAACCATTTCATATCTTAGTTAAGAGCACACTAGGTACTAGATTCAGATTCTTCAGGGCAGGAGAGCTATTGGAGTCATCTCTGTATCTTGCTGTTTACCTATGAACATGTAGCATGTAGTGTGTGTTTCTAGCTTGATGTTGTTGGTTGTAGTTCCACTTACATTTATGTTCTTACCCTTGTGCTCTTATTCCTCTTAGGCAATATTTGATAATTGCTCTTATTGTAAATATAATACAATATATACTATTGTACTATATACAATATATAGCATATATTGTATTCAGTTTAGAACTTTCTTATTTAAATAAAGAAGGGAAGTATAGTGGTATTTGCTCTGCCCATGACCTTGGGCTATTGGGCCAGAAGAGGAGGTGCTTTTGCCTTCATACATGGCCTCTGACCTGTGTATGTGACCTCATATAAGGACGGAGAGAAGGGTTACACCTGCCCTTTGGTGCGATCAGACACTGGATAGCCAGGTGCTTGTGCTCCCAGATGGAATGGAGGATGACTTCGGCTGTTCATTCGGTTCTGTTTCTCCCCAGTGTATCTCCCCAGTTCATATCCTAATAAATTCCTCTTACCCATGAAACAGACTTACATGGATTTATCGCTACAGCCCTGCCTTTCCTTTCTCCTGCTTCACTATTGGCTGTTCACTTCTTTATTAGACCAATCAGATGTTTTAAATAGCCAAAGTAACACAGCTTCCTAGAACTATGAACAAATGCAACATAAAGAATGCAGCACATTATTGCATCATTAAACAAATGTCCCACAGCAGAAACAAATGTAACACGTCTTAAAATAGTATTCTACAACACTTATGTAACTCCAAGTGGATTAGCATCCCCAGTCTGAAATGTGAACTACTAAATGAAACTGTTAGGAGAAAACATAAGCAATGCCCTTCATGGCACAGGTGTAAGAAAGGGCTGTCTAAATAGGGCTTCATTTGCCCAGGAATTAAGGCCAACAATTGGCAAGTAGGAACTCATAAAACAAAGAAGCATCTGTACAACCAAGGAAACAATCCGTTAGATGAAGTCAAAACCCACAGAGTGGGAAAGAATCTCTCTTTGTCAGCTATACATCTGACAGAGGATTAATATCCATTATAAAAATAAAGCCTCAAAAAAAAACCCAAACAAAGGGACAAGAAAACAAATGACCCAATTAAAATGGGCTTTGGATCTGAACAGAGAGTTCTCAATAGAAGAAATAAATGACTAAGAAATGTCTCCAAAAGTGTTCACCATCTTTATTAGCAATTGGGAAAAAGCAAATTAAAAATACTTTGAGATTTCAATTTAGCCCGGTCAAAAGAGCTAAGATCAATAAAATAACTGACAATAAATGCTGGCAAGGGTGTGGGGACAGGGGACCCTTCATTTATCATTGGTGGGAATGTAAATTGGTGCAGCCACTCTGAAAATCAGCATGGAGGATCTTCAAAAAGCAAAAATAAATCTACTATGTGACCCAGGTGTACTAATCTTTGGCATATATCTATATGTCCTTGGCTCAATATCTATTCCAGAGACAATATTCATTGCCACCTGATTCACAAAAGCCAGGAAATGGAAACAATCTAATTATCCTTCAATAGATGATAGATAATGAAAATGTGGTAATATACATAATGAAATACTATTCAGCTATAAGAAAAAAGGAAACCATGAAATTTGCACATAAATAGATGGAACTAGGAAGTATTAAACTGAGTGAGGTAACCCAGACCCAGAAAGACACTGCATATTCTCTTTTGCCTGCAGTTGTGAGCTCCCAGTCTTCAGATGTGAATATAGATCCTGGAATAAACACAGAAACCAGGAACATATAAAAAGACCATGTGGGGGAGGGAGGCTAGAGAAGAGAGAACAGGCACAGTTTGGGAGGGCAAAGGAGGTCAGTACAAGACAGTGAGGGGCAAATAACAAAAGGATGTTTGAGAAAGTCCAAAGAATCAAATTATTTTTTATTTATTCTAAACGATATACATATGTGTGTTACACACACACACACACACACACACACACACACACACACACACTCACACACACTCACACAAAGATGAAGTTATACTATTTGGGACAGCAATGCTCCCCGCAGAAGCCATAGACAGTCTAACTCTAGTACCAAGCATGAGAAAACTCCTTTGGAGTTGTTGGTCAGAGTAGCCCAAATGAGTCCTAAAATTATAGGCTATTGCTGTTGCCTTTTGCTGTTCCCAAGGGCGAAGGTAAGGCCTTTTTGCTGAAGATGTACACACTTCAGAGGACTTGTGAGAGTCCGAGAGTCCAGCTGGGTGGAACCTGCAAGCCTCCTTTCCTGTGGCATAGCTTTCATAATACCAGAAAGGGTTAAGACAGGCTGACCAGAGAGAGGGGTAATCAATAGTTCTAACCCCCTGTGACTCCTATGAACCACAATGACCAACATGGCAAGATATAATGTGCAATAGTGGCGTTCGCATCTTGGCGGTAACTAGTGTTCTTTTTATAAAGTGAGACAGCCTTTAATTTAGTGTGGAACATGGTATAGTATCCCAACCTTTGTGCAGGAGCTGGTCTGTAGGACTACACACCCACCAGTTTTCTTTTACTTTGGCTCCTCGGTGGACTGATATTTTCACAGTATATTCGGGCAAAAAATTAATCTTCAACGAAGTAACGTTTTTCTTACATTCGATTTCATTTTTCGTCTGAAAGAATCTCAAACGACAATTTTCTGGAAAGATGCTGTTAAGGCCAGCAACTTGGATACGTTTTAAAAATTATTTGCTTTTATGCTTTAACACTCTGTGGTTAAAAACTCTTTTTAAAGTTTCCTTTATTTTCCATCTAAATGCAGAGGGGCGCTAGTTTGGGACACCCCAGGAAATCCTAATTTCCCACCTGACGAAAGAGCCTATAGTCAAAAATGGGAGGACCACAACTCCCAGAATGCAGTGCTTTCTAATCTTTCAGTTGCTCTATGATGGAGGCGTGGGTCTTGACCCTCCCCGCTGTCTCATTGAACAGCCTTCCTACTAGGGCGGAGAAAGCGAGGCCATTCTCCTCCAATCCAGGCACCGAAGGGAAGGCCGGAAAAGGAAGTACCTGGCTATTGGACAGTCACATTCCGGACGTTAGAGGAATCAGCCAATCGTAACACGTCTTGGCTCCCTGCGTCCTCCCACCGTAAACTTCCGTGGCGGGAAAAGTTGGGAAGTTTTCGCGCCAGGGCAGAGTCACGCTGGTTTTTCCGCACTGTGGTAGCGGGTGATTTCGGGCAGCGATTATGGCGGGCACCGTGGTGCTGGACGATGTGGAGCTGCGGGAGGCGCAGAGAGACTACTTGGACTTCCTGGATGACGAGGTGAGGCTCGGGCGGCCGCCCGGTCCTGGGGTCCCCGCGGCTAGCCTGGGCCCGCTGCTGGGGTCCAGCCCGAGAGTCCCGCCGAGGGACAGGGCCGCTGGTGATTCTTTCCGCTCCACAGCTTTCTCGTATATTTTCACCTTCTTCGAATTCTTCCTCTCCCCCCCACCCCGGCACCTCCTTCTCCCCCTCTTCCCTCTCCTTTTCCTCCCCTTCCTCCTTTAAAAAAGTGTTTTTTAGGCCTTAAATTAGCACACGTTAATTATGCATATGGATTTTATTTTTATAAACAGCGTATTTTGACTTCTCATCACTCACATTTTTCCTCCCGCTGACCCCCTTCTACCTTACTTTTTCTTAATGTGTCAATGAATTCTCCAGGGGGCATTTTTTTTTTTTTTAAGTTTTATGATGGTGTAGATGGTCCCCAGGGCCCTGTGCTTGCGGCGTATTTTTCTTGAAACTTTTCTTCAAAGCCATCTAGTTGGTTTTTAAGTGCTGGGATGACCCGGCTTCCTCAAGGAGACAGGTCAGGTGTAAACAAATAGTCACGCTCATTCATCTTAACTTGTACTTAGATGGAAAGAATGAGGTACTGCACCTAGGGTGCCTCAAGAGCTGTTGTAATTGGCTTAGAGTGCTCAGATTTTAATTACTGAGTTGCTCCTGCTGGGGGAGACTGCCATCAATTTGTCTGCTTTTTTTTTTTTTTAATGTCAGATCAAAACTGTTGCAGGTAACGTGGGGTTTCTGTGCAACTCAGAATTTAAAGCTGTAGGATGTTGGTGAACACTGAAAGTTTGTTGATCAATAAAATCAATTTTAATTGTAAGAGAGTACTTAATTTACATTTTTGTACGCATTTGAAATATGCATCCTGATTTTGAAATAAGATTGCCATCAGGTGTGTTAACATTCAGATTTTAAGATGAATTTTTCATATTAGCAAAGCTTTTTACTTACTGTTCTTGAAGAGTTTAGTTATTTTAATTCCCAATTAAAATATATAAGAGGACTGTTAATACTCACTATAGCGTGTGATAGGGGATGCTTAGTGGGAAGGGCTGTCTGCAGCCATGTGCTTCCTGGGCACCATTTGATTCATGTGAGTACCAATATGCTGGCATCCTCTGTGAAGGTGACATAATTGGTGTCACTGTCATCCTTACTGGTGTAGACTTCGAGTAGCTAACAAGTCCCCATTTGTGACTTTAAAATACCTTAACATAGACATTCTCTCATATAAAATAGTATACCCAGGGTCACTAACTGCTTTACAAGTGGAGTAGTCAGTGGTCACTAATGCTTTATTGATGTAGACAGTGAGTGTATTTCTCTTGTCCATAAAGGCCTAGACCTCATCCCATGATGGGAGAAGCCTTTATAACTTAGGGAAGACCATCGTACAGCTGAAAGACAGTGGTATGTTACACCAGAGGATAAGAACTCAGAATTGACCACCGTATCTTCTTCATGTGATATGTCCTTAAGTAACCCAAGTTCTTGGCCCAGCTGCGGACCCCATTGCTGAGCCCACCTTGTTTCTGACTCCTGCCTCTTCCCAGCTACCATCTAACTAACACTTACCTGAATCCCGAGCTGGCTGTTGGCTTAGGTTCACACTAGTCCTATTCTCACTGTTACAGACCCTCACTGTGAACCTGTCTGCTTGCTTGTTCTTTTGGACGTTGCTCTTGAAACAGTCTTACACGGTAGACTGGCTTTGAACTCTGATGACTGAGTGCTAGAATTACAGTGAACCTCCAATGCCCCACCCGAGTCCTAAACAAAACATTCCCCTTTGTATCTCCTTCCTGGCAGCTTTGGAAATCCAAGCTCGCTATCAATAAAACCAAGAGCCTGCAGAAAGGGACCCTGGGTATCATATGTTCATATTGTCTTTATGATTCTTATAGTCTCCCAATAGATTGTGGGTGAATTCTGAGACTAATGAATGAAAGAGAGAAGCTGGTGGTCACGGGTTTTTCATTCAGCTGTTTTGATATGTCATGATTTGATTACTCTGCAGGAAGACCAGGGAATTTACCAGAACAAAGTTCGGGAGCTGATCAGTGACAACCAGTACCGGCTGATTGTCAGTGTGAATGACCTGCGCAGAAAAAATGAAAAGAGGGCCAACCGGTGAGTGAAGACAGGCTGTGGAGGGATACTCTGCTTTAGGGTGAGAGAGGCATCATCTTGTTTAGACTGGAACAGCCTTTGCTGGGAAAGTCCTGGATGGCATGGCTGTCATTGTCTCACAGAGAGGACATGGTGGTGCTTCCATCTTCCAATGTTTTGCTGAGTATCATTTTTACATCTTTGGTGAACTAAAGTTCTCGTATATTTTACTGAATCTTACACAGTTTATTTTATTCAGTTCTTATGTATTTTACTAAGTCTTATACAGTGGTAGGACAAAGTAGAAATGGGATTTTCTTTCATTGACCTAAGACTGTTTCTTCTTGTTTTGAGGGTCACTTTCCTAAACTCTTTCTAATGGTTCTTTGTGTTGATCTTATGCAGCCTCTTGAACAATGCTTTTGAGGAGCTGGTTGCCTTCCAGCGGGCCTTGAAAGACTTCGTGGCTTCCATTGATGCTACCTATGCCAAACAGTATGAGGAGTTCTACATCGGATTGGAAGGCAGCTTTGGCTCAAAGCACGTCTCTCCCCGGACTCTCACTTCTTGCTTCCTCAGCTGTGTGGTCTGTGTAGAAGGCATTGTTACTAAATGTGAGTGGGTTGGAGGTGGTGCCAGGGTCCCAGTGAAATGGTGGGTAGAGATTTAGGAGGTCCTGAAACTGGAAGAGTTATAACGGGTCTGGGGAGCTTGTACTTTCAGAGAAGTGAAGCATTGGCTTTAAATAATAAAATGTGTTGGAACTTGGGGTCCACAGCAATTAGGGGGATTAGGATTTTAGGATTGACCATTAGCAGGAGCAGAATGGTGAATTTCCGAAGCTGGAAGAGTCCTGCTCTTCCAAAATTATTGCAACCCTGAACTGTTCCATAATTGATATCAGTGGTACTTAAAAATTTTGTGTGGATTCACTGATACCCTATGTATAAATATAAAGTCAAATAAGTGACAAGACTTATTGAAATAGGTTGCTCTAATTGGAAGAAACCAGTGTTTAAAGTCCTTGCATGGGTGTAGAGCCCTCCTTCGCCTGTCATTGTGTCATTGGGTGACTTTATACACACTTTTGCTTCCCTAGGCTCTCTAGTTCGTCCCAAAGTTGTACGCAGTGTTCACTATTGTCCTGCTACTAAAAAGACCATAGAGCGACGCTACTCTGATCTCACTACCCTGGTGGCTTTCCCGTCCAGTTCTGTTTATCCCACAAAGGTGAGAGGACATGAATTGACTTTGGGGGCTTAGAATCAAAAGAAAGACTGGGTGCAAGATAAGTTTAATATAGAAGTCTCCCTCCCCTCCCCCCCTTTGGATACTAAAGTTTGGGGGTTAAAGAGTTGCTTTAGTGTGTTAGGAGTACTTGATCTGCAAGCATGGAGACCTGGGTTCAAATTTCTAGCACCCAAGTAAAAGGCCAGGCTAACCCAGGTGTCTTTGGAGAGAAGAGATAGGTGGATCCCAAAAGCTTCCTTGCTGGCCGTCTAGCCCAGATGAACGAAGAGGGTACCTGATGTCACGCCTAACTTCCACGTGCGTGAATGTGTGCATCACACACACAGAATGAAATTTAGAAAAGTTGGACTGTAGAAAGCTGAAAAGGAGAAACACTGGTGACAGGTACTCTAAAAGAATTGTACTCATAGTTATGTAAGGTGGAAATGCTCTGTTAGATGATACTGTGTGTATTCTTTGCAGATATATCACAGGATTTGGGAAAAGACGGTAAAAGGCTTTCTTGATGGTATTCAGGGTGAGAAAAATTGAAGATAACTTTCTTAGTGAGACACGAGATCATTATTATTGATTACTTGATGTCTATTCTCATTTAGTCAAAGGATAACATACCTCTTAGGAAATTGTTCTTGTCTGTGCAGTAGAAAATACTCTTTATAAGATGATGACAATTGCATGAGATTGTAGCACAGTCCCTGGCATGTAGTAAACAAAGCACAATGGCTTTTGTGGTGCTAGGAACTTCACATATAATGGAAGCATGCCTAAATTTTTTTATGGGCGCTTAATATATGTATATGTATGTGTGTGTATATATATGTAGATATATATATATATATATGTATATATATATAGTGGTGATATATTGTATATTTAATAAAAATAGTCTTGGATATCAGAGGACAGAGTCACTCACAGAGCCAAGCCACATCAAGGTCAGGAAATGGTGATCCATACCTTTAATCCCATCCAAAGGATCTCTGGGTTCAAGGCAAAACAGAGGCAGGCAGTGGTGGCACCCACCTTTAATTCTGTCATTAGGAAAGCTGATCTAGGAATTGAAGTAGCTGGGAAGAGAAAAAAGGGGAAGGCAGAGGTTCTTTTCCTTTGCCTGTACCTGGTCAGTCTGAGGAATCGTGGAGATAGGACTTAGCTCGTTTGGCCTGAGGAGTTGGCTGGGTGAGAATTGGCTATGGTTTGTTCTCTGTCTCTCTGATATTTCAGCTCTTCCCCAATATCTGGTTTTTATTATAGTACCAAATAGAGTTTGTGCAATATTATATTATTTACAATGCATAATTGTAATATACTAATAAACTGTTAATGCATAGTTTATATATATATATGAAAACTAAGTGCCTCATTCAAGTTTTTACAAGCAGAATATACTCATAACCAGCATCTAAAGTGGGAACCAAACTTAGCAGTAAATAGAAGTCCCTACTGAAGTCAGTGCTATCCTGGTGTCTCTGCATAGCCATGGCTGTCCTGACACTTAATGTGTAGGCCAGGCTGGCCTTGAACTCACAGCAGCCACTTGCCTCTGCCTTTGGAGTGCTGGGATTAATGGTGTGCACCATTATGCCTGACAATCCTGGTGTTTTCTTAACAGTAGGGATTGCTTTTGCCCAGTGGTTCTCGGCCCTCCTAATACTGCAACTCTTTATACAGTTCCTCATGTTGTGCTGATCCCCAACCATACAATTGTTTTTGTTGCTACTTCATAACTAATTTTGCTACTGCCTTGTATCATAATGCAAAATCTGTTTTCTGATGGTTTTAAGTGGCCCCTGTGAAAGGGTCGTTCAACCCCCAAAGGGGTCATAACCCATAGGTTGCGAACCACTCTGTATTTGCCTGTTTACCTTGTTGAGCAGCTTTTGTGTAACATTATGTATGCTCACAAGTGCCTCTTAGTGAACAGCATTTGTGTGACTGTGCTACGTGCACATAGCTATTCTGTTGGGAGATTGGATAGTCATTCAGTTTTGTTAGCTAGGACTGGTGCTGCTGTGAGCAGCTAGTAGCTCTGGTGCAGGTTTCTATTGGGTGTTTCTTGGGAGTGGGAAAACTGCATCCGAGTTGGGCGGTGGTGCATGTCTTTAATGGCAGCACTCAGGAGCCATAGGCAGGTATATCTGAGTTCGAGGCCAGAGTGAGTTCTAGGATAGCCAGGGGTAGGTACACTGGGAAAAGGAGAAAAAAAGAGCAACGGCATCACATTGTGAGCACTGATTCAGCATCAGTACCAGGAGTCAGGATTTTTAGTTTAGGTGTTAGGGTAGTCGTGGCCCCTCCCATCAGTGAAAACTGACCCTTCCTTTGATTGGTCTGTTACTAATTCAGGATCAGGCTAGGAAATGCAAACACTATTATTATGATTCTAGATGGTAAAGTTTCAAAGTCTCTATGTTTTCCACATTAGATGAATACTACATTTTTGAGACAAGACTGAAATAATTTCAACCCCCCCCCCCCCCAGGATGAGGAGAACAACCCCCTGGAAACGGAATATGGCCTGTCTGTCTATAAGGACCACCAGACCATCACCATCCAGGAGATGCCAGAGAAGGCCCCTGCTGGTCAACTTCCTCGCTCTGTGGATGTCATTCTAGATGATGATCTGGTGGATAAAGTGAAACCTGGGGACAGAATACAGGTGGTGGGGACCTACCGCTGCCTTCCAGGGAAGAAGGGCGGCTATACATCAGGGACCTTCAGGTAAAAGTCTGCTATGGGAAGTTTGGAGACTTTTGGCTGTTTCTAACTAACCTAGCAGGGCTTTGCTCAAGGCTGTCATAGACAAGAAGGCACTAAGTGGTTGATGATGTGTTGCCCGCCTATAAGGTGACATGACTCTTGTACCTCTTCCTTCTTGTAGACCACTGGGAATGTTGGCCATCCTAGGCCAAACGTGGGTGCCACTGGTGACAGATACATCCTGATGGCCAACCTAGCCTAAGATTCCCACCCTGCCTCCTTCTCATACACACTGTGTGTTGGGCATTCCAGCCTCACTGTGGCTCTTGGGCAGAGCTCACTTGAGTTTAGAGACCTCCCCTTCTCCAGTTTTCTGGTGTAGTTTAATAGACCAGAAACCCTTAGTACTACTCAGGATGCAGCAGGCTTCCTCTCACTGTGTTGCAGAACTGTCCTGATTGCCTGTAATGTGAAACAGATGAGCAAGGATACGCAGCCTGCATTCTCTGCTGACGACATAGCCAAGATCAAGAAGTTCAGCAAAACACGTTCCAAGGTCAGTTAAGAGTGTGATGGGTTTGGTTTGAAAGTGTTGTGTTCTGTGTGTGGCCATCTTGGTGCTACAGCTGGAGAAAGTTGGGATTTTTATTTCCCCCGTCCAATTCTATTCCAGCTGGCAAGGTAGGGTATTTTTGCTCTTTGATTGGTAAGACTTGTTCTGTTTGCTGGACTGCTCAGGGGAACCAGTGCAAATAAGTGTAGGAGTCAGACCATCAGTGTACCATGGAGCCTCATTCATTACTGGTCTAGCTCTGTAGAGACGGTCTCATGTAGCCCAGAGGTCCTGCAGCACACACACCATCTGTGTCTATACTTTTATTTTGAAATAAAGAGAGTTGCTATTTTCTCTAGGTTCCAGAAACCCCACTGGGTCTCAGGCTTTTTACTTACTATGTTGCTCCTTCTTCCTTTAGGATGTCTTTGACCAGCTGGCCCGCTCTTTGGCTCCCAGCATTCATGGGCATGACTATGTCAAGAAGGCGATCCTCTGTTTGCTGCTGGGAGGGGTGGAGCGAGAGCTCGAAAATGGCAGCCACATCCGTGGAGACATCAATATTCTCCTCATAGGTATGGTGCTGGTATAGGTATGCCTTAGACTTGGGCCTTTACCTTGAGGAGTGGGTTGTAAGAACATGTGTTTAAAAAATTGTATTTTGTATAGCTGTTCATATTTCAGCCCCATCAAAGTGCAGAAGGCCAAAATGGATATTTTTAAAAATCTCCCTGGAATTCCTGATTTATTAAACCTATACTGTATCCTGAGAATGGGAAAAGGGAAGTAACATCAGATTACTGTGTGACGTGTGCCAAGAAATAAGTTGCAGAGGCAGAACTTGTTAGGGTGTGTGGGGACTTTCCTTGAGAATCACCACTGTCTTGCCCTGTAGGTGACCCATCTGTTGCCAAGTCCCAGCTTCTGCGGTATGTGCTTGGCACTGCACCCAGGGCCATTCCCACCACTGGCCGGGGCTCATCTGGAGTGGGTCTGACAGCTGCAGTCACTACAGACCAGGAAACAGGTAAGGGTGTGAGGCTCTTTGGCAGAGGCCCAGCATGAGTGTGACTAGATTCACCAAGATGACTGCAGGCACTGGCTTATGTTCAGAATAATTGAAAGGTTAGTGAGGTGTGTTTTAAGACTGAATGCTCTGCTAAAGTGGGTAAAATATTGAGGGCTTTAGGTCTCTGTTTCTAAAAATGTGTTCTAGAAGATGGTTTGAGTGATGGAAAAACCAAAATGAAATTGGGAGAAAGATTTGAGGAGAAGGAACAGAGCTGTGGTTGATGGTCACTGAGGGCGATGAGGAAATCGGGTCTGTAGATACTGTAGATAGGTTCCTATGAGGACTCAGCAAGACTGCGGGGTAGAGCTGAGAAGTGAACGTCATGGTTTCCTAGTAAGTCCTGCAATTGATTGAAGCCTCTTTACCGCGTTCTCGTGCACTGTGGTGACAGGGGCCCCAGAAAGAGAAGACCCAGATCTTTCTCTGTCCTCTGACTTAGACTGGCATGCACATTTATCTTCTGTCCCTAGGGGAACGTCGCCTGGAAGCTGGTGCCATGGTCCTGGCTGACCGAGGAGTGGTTTGCATTGATGAGTTTGACAAGATGTCTGACATGGACCGTACAGCCATTCACGAGGTGATGGAGCAGGGTCGAGTGACTATTGCAAAGGCTGGCATCCATGCTCGGCTGAATGCCCGCTGCAGTGTTTTGGCAGCTGCCAATCCAGTCTATGGTAGGGTAAGTGGAATCAGGCCTATAGCCACTATTCTTGGACTAATTTGGTTTTGCCTTATCACTGGGCTGAGAGGTTTATTATAGGGGATTGCTAAATCAAAAACTTAAATGCATCTTGTTACTGTCCTTGGATATAGTAGTTAATTGTATGTGCAGTAGGAGCCGTACTACTAAAATGTTCTCATTTGAGCCTTGGCAGTTGAGTCTTAACCGTGTGTACAGTGCACATTTGTATTCAGAACAAGGCTTTATTGAAGATGCATGATGCAGCAGAAGTCAGCACTGTCAGAGACTTCCTACTCATGTTCCCTGCTTGATCGTCTTTTGTCTCCAGTATGATCAGTATAAGACTCCTATGGAGAACATTGGGCTTCAGGACTCGCTGCTGTCTCGATTTGACCTGCTCTTCATCATGCTGGATCAGATGGACCCTGAACAGGATAGGGAAATCTCAGACCACGTCCTTAGGATGCACCAATACAGAGCCCCGGGGGAGCAGGATGGTGATGGTGAGTACATGGACTAGGAGGAGCGGCCTATCTTTGGCCCAGCTCCAGGCCTGTTGCAGTCTGTGTCTGGGTTAATGCTGCAGGTGCCCACACCTCTCTGGCCTTCTCCCCTTACTTTCCTGCTCCCTGGAGGTTGGGTGTCCATTTGGGTTCTGCTCTTCTGGGCTTCTTTCTTTTTGTGAGGTCCATGTGTCTGTTTCCTCCTAGGTTCTTCCTAAGTCTTAGTCTTTCTGTGCTAGAGAAGAGGCAAGTTCGCTTGGCTTAAACTTAATTGCCTTTGTCTTAACTTGTGTTTACCAGCTTTGCCATTGGGTAGTTCAGTGGATATCCTAGCCACAGATGATCCCGACTTTGCCCCGGATGACCAGCAAGATACCCGGATTTATGAGAAGCATGACAACCTTCTGCATGGGAGCAAGAAGAAGAAGTGAGCATCCCTGTCCCTCTTACTTCTCTCTTAAGAGAACCTGAGAATTTTGTCACATTAGATTTTCTGGTTCTGTAGGTGAACCATTTGTCCCAGCCAGTTTCCTCTCATGTGTCTGGGGTTGATTCAGCTCAGGGTCAGATACTCTCCTAAACTAGAAAGTTTACAGAGCTAGGCATGGCTCAGACCTGTAGCCTCAGCCTTCGAAAGCTTGAGGCAGGAGGATTAATAGGAATTTGAGTCTAGCCTGGACCACAGATAACTTGTCTCAAAAGTTTTGACATAATGGTGCGTGATCAGTCCTCTTTGGTGCCCTGTGGTTCTTTGTGGTAGTTTTTGGTGACTCTTAGTAGGTCGCTATCAACAGAGTCTTGGAGATTGAATTTGAGTAGAAGAGTCTTGATCAGATGCTCCGAGTATAATGTGTAAGCGCTGGAACCTCTATTTGGCCATGCTGTAGAAAGAAGCATAATTGCACTGAATTTGGGTTGATATTTTTGTTTTTTCCTCTGAGCCAGAATGTGGCTAGTGTCAGGTGTGGTGGTATGCACTTCTAATCTCAGCACTCAGGCAGAGGCTAGTGGATTTTTGTGAGTTTGAGGCCAGCCTGATCTACACATTGAGTTTCAGGCCAGCCAGTGATAGATGGTAAGATCTTGCTTCCAAAAATGGGGTGTAAGGGGCTGAAGAGATGGCATATCGGTTAAGGGCAAGTTCAAGTCCAGAGGACCTGTGTTTACTTTCTAGCACCCATGTGGCAGCTTTTAACAGTCTGTAACTCCAGTTCTAAGGAATCCTCTTCTGGCCTCCATGGACACAGACATGCATGCAGGCAAAGTTCCCATACACAAAAATAAGACTTGTGATGTTAGAAATATTTTCCTAGACTGCCCAAGTTACAGATGACACATAAGGTTACATAGAGAATGTTGTGCTTTGTGTGTGTTCCCCGTGAGAGGAAGTGCCGATGGTGGGTCCTAGGCTTCATTCATCTCTGCACTCTCATTGGTCCTTGTTTTCTCTGAGAGGTCAAACCATTGCCCAGGATGGGCTAGAACAGTGGCATCCGTTGTCTTGTATCCAGGGAGAAGATGGTGAGTGCAGCTTTCATGAAGAAATACATCCACGTGGCCAAGATCATTAAGCCCGTCCTGACACCAGAGTCAGCAGCCTACATTGCAGAAGAATACTCACGCCTGCGCAGCCAGGACAGCATGAGCTCAGACACTGCCCGGGTGAGTATGTAGGGAATGTGGTCCTAAGGATCTTTGTTTTATATATACTTTTTCTGTTAATGTGCATTGATGTTTTTCCATTTACCTGCATATATGTCTGTGTGAGGATGCTAGATCTCCTGTAACTATAATTACAGACAGTTGTGAGCTGCCATGTGCCTTCTGGAAGAACAGCCAATGCTCTTAACCACTGAGCCATCTGTTTAGCCCCCAAAATACATTTCTGTTTCTCTCTTTCTCTCCCTCTTTTTGGTTTTTCAAGACAAGGTTTCTCTGTAGCATTGGCTGTCCTGGAACTTTCTCTATAGATCAAGTTGGCCTCAGACTCTGAGATCGACCTGCCTCTGCCTCCCAAGTGCTGGGATTAGAGGTGTGTACTACCACCACCACCACCACCCAGCTACACTACTGTTCTGAACCTGGGGAGTTTAACTTGACTGTCCTTTTTGTTCTGAAGACCTTTGTTAATATGTATTTAACTATCCCTTTTCTGAATGAAATGAAAGCTAAGAGCTCAGGGGTAGTAAGAATCTCCCTCAGTGAACTGTGAGTACATTCCAGGGAGTGACCTTGTCTCTGTTCTCACATGTGGTGAGGAAAGCTGAGGATTCAGACTGGAGAGGAGGAGGCAGGAAGGTAGATGGGAAGATTCTGCATTTATCATGTACCCAGTGTGGTACTTGGGAGAGAATGGACATGAAAGGCTATTTTGAATATAGATGTGAAGAGAAGTGGGTTCTGCTAATGAAACTCTCTAGATGGTGTGAATGCCAGTGATGATGTGGGCAGACTTGGACAGCTAACTAGAAGCTGAGTGACCATGATCCAGAGCAATTTCTAGTATGACTTAATAGAGCTGCCCCTGAATTTATGTGTGTCTTCTAGGGACAGTATCGTCCATACAGGATTATAAGAAGAGTCCACAGTTCAAAGCCCTGCTTCTATGCCACTGAGACCACCTAACTGTCCCCTCATTTTTGTTCTGTCTCTGATTCTGTAGTTAATTTCCCCCCCTGCCTGTGATGGCATGCTCAAGACATCACTGCTCTGCAGTCTTAGAACAGGTCTTAGCTTAAACCTACTGCCCCTGTGTCTCTAAACATGGATTCCCTAGGGGTTGTGGATCATGTGTGTCCATACTAAATAGCCCCCTTTCTTTAGCCTCTCTCTTCTATCCCAGTGCATCTGCTGAGGACCTGCTCACTGGAGCAAGAATTGAGAATAACAGACCATTGTATACATTGGTCCTGGTTGGTCCCTCAGTTTGGATTGTTCATCCATTTGTGCACATGAAGACTCTACCAGTTTCTTAGGTGATGCAGAAATTGGAGCTTAAATTGGAGTGTCTAATGTCCTAACTCACGGTGTTCCACTTCCAAGCACTTCTTGTAGATTTGCTTACAAAGGTTGGTGTCAGTATAAGTTGGAAGTTAGACAATCCTAAAGTAGAGGCAAACTGCATATGGCACTGAAAGTGTGTAATGGGAGACAAGAAAGTGTGACCCCTGTGCCTGGTGCAACTGGTTTGCAGCTTGGCACAGATCCATCACTACTCAGGCCTGTCTCCTTACCCATAGTGAGAAGGTGCTCAGCAGGGCCCATTTGAAGTCTCTGAGATAAGCACAATGTGATTCATCAGGCCAAGGATCCTGTTCAGGTAATAGCAGCTAGTAAAGACACCAGCGCCTGGTTTGGTTTACAGCTTCCCAGGGACCATGTGGTACTAATGTGTCAGGCTCTTTCTGTAAGTGAGACTACACTAGTCACGGAGAGCTGTCCTCAGAGCTGGGCTTTTATACAGGTGGCCGGCCACCTTCCTGTGGCCTTTGACAGACTCAGCACTTTGATTCCCATGCCCTTATCTGTAGAGGAGTGACTTTATAGAACAAGTACTCAGCTCCCAGTGCATTGTGGGCCTGCAGTAAGGAATGGTTCCCCCACTTCACCTTTGTGCTGCCTGACCTTACGCAGCAGTAGTAGGATTCCTGATTACCTCCCTCTCTCCCGAATACTCCCACATAGTTTTCTTGGCCATTTTCTTACCTTTCTGAATATTTAAAAATGAATTTAGTTCTTAACATTTTCATACGTGTATAGTGCATTGATTACCCTGTTTTATCTCCCATCCTTACCACCCTCTCTTCTGCCCTTCTAGTGTCTTGCAGACTAAAGCCTTTGCTTTCCATGTAGTTTAACCAGGATTGTCTGTGATTCTGACTGTCCATTGGCATTTGGTGGGGTCACCAGTGGATGGACACGTGAGAACAGTGACTCCTCCCCTCCTTGAATCTGCTGCTATGAACAGCTGAGCAGTGAGTAGGGCCTCTTGAGCCCTCCCCATCTAAGCTGTCTGTGGTCTAGTCTTAAGTAGACTCAGTGCAGGCATGCGCAGCTGCTGTCTGTGATCATAGTGTCTTGTGTCCAGAATGACCTGTCACAGCTCTTCTGCCTGTCCTGATTCTTTAGGAATACTGTGTCAGCAAGGGGATAAGCACTGTGGACTGTGGACCACACCCACACACATACATTAAATAAACCTTAAAATGTTTTATATTTCTTTTTGCTGGGTTGCTTTCTTTATCCTTTTTCCCTCTTCCACTTGTTCTGCCCTGAGGGCACTCAGTTGCCTCCCCTCCTGTTCTCATCACCATGAGCAGCTGTGGAATCTTTGCCCTCTCCACTGCTCCCTTGAGAGAGACTGAGGGTGACAGTTGGGTGGGCGCTGGCGACTAACTAACGGCACCTGTAGAGAAGATGGACATTGGGCTTTCTGAGCATTTCTGGTAGTACCTTCATTCTATTTCTGCTCACTGAGAATGATACATGTTTCCTCCGAGATAATTCCCTCACATTTCCTTCCCTAGACATCTCCAGTTACGGCACGGACATTGGAAACACTGATTCGACTGGCCACAGCCCATGCGAAGGCCCGTATGAGTAAGACTGTGGAGCTGCAGGATGCAGAGGAAGCCGTGGAGCTGGTTCAGTATGCTTACTTCAAGAAGGTGAGCCTTTCAGGAGTCCCTCAAAAGAGGAGGCAGAAAGTGTAAGAGCCAGAGGGGATGGCAGACACCAGGATGAGGCCCTCTAAATCAGCTGTGCAAAGGGCGAATGAACTCAGAGACTGAAGCTGCAAGCCAGGGCCTGCTAGGGTCTGCATTAGGTCCTCTGCATGTATATGATAGCTTTCAGTGTAGTATTCTGAAGGGACTCCTGAGTGTGTGAACGGGTGGGCCTCTGGTTCTCGGGCCTCTCTTGGGACTCTTTTCCTTCTATTGATTTGCTTTGTTCAACTTTGATGTGAGGGCTTTTGTTTTATTTTGTTATCTCTTAGAAACCTGATATTTTCTGATGAAGCATGCTTCTTTACTCAGTAAATAAAGAGTACCTACTGTGTGGAAGGCTTCTCGACATTGGTGAAAGATGCCTAATAGACTTTCCCTGCCTCTGGCCCTGGGGTGAGGACCAGGAAGGATAGAGATAAGCCTTAGAAACTTAGGAATCATGTTTCTACTCATGATGCAGATGAGACTCAAGGTTCCTCACTCAGTTTTGGCACCAGTGACTTCTCTAGGCTTGGTTCTAGGTTCTGGAGAAGGAGAAGAAACGTAAGAAGCCAAGTGAGGATGAATCAGACCAGGAAGATGAAGAGGAAAGGAGCCAGGAAGACCCCCAGCAGAAGCCGAAGAGGTACAGTGGGGCAGTGGGAAGAGATGAGAGGCTCTGTTGGATGGAGAGCACTGCTTGTGCTCAGGGCCCTGTAGGGTTTACAGATGGTGCTGCTTGGGCACAGCAGGGGCAGAGGCCTCGGTGTTGTTTAGTATGCTTTCCTATAAGGGATGCTGGACAGCAGAAGTGATGCCATCACTTTACATGCCAGGTCTTTACATGTTCCTGCCTCATCATGTGTTAAGCTGGTAACAGAGACACTGAGCACTGGGCAGTGGGGCCTGGAGAGTGTCTTTCTAGTGGTTTGCTCAGGACTGAACCTGGTGATCCTTTTGGGTGTACATTGTTCTCGTGTGAATGTGGTCAAGTCCTAAAATGGAGCTGCCTGAAGCCTCCTCTTTCTTGACTGCTATGGTTCTTCAGGAGGAAGACGGCTGCTGCGGACGGGGAGTCCTATGACCCTTATGACTTCAGTGAAGCAGAGAAGGAAATGCCTCAAGGTGAGTGAGCCAGTGTTTCTCATGTGCCTCCTGTTAACTTCCCATGAGACATTGTGACCAGGTACCTTGGCTCAGCTTTGCCTTTCTCCTTTATTCTATATGACCTTTTGTCATGCCTGGGTAAGCATCCCAGCTAATCATGCACTGAGGGTCTCCTGCCTACCTCAGTTCCTCTATCCATTGGGGATTTCCCTGTGATACCCTGCCTGGGTCTGTAAGAATCATGGGAGACAGTGCTTCCAGGCTCAGCAAGGTGGGAAGGGGTTTTTCCTGTGTTTGGAAATGGCTTCACCTTGATGACTCCCCCACCCCTGCACCCACTGTTCCCCTGAAGTGCACACTCCGAAGACTGACGAATCTCAGGAGACCCAGGAATCCCAGAAAGTGGAGCTCAGTGAGTCCAGGTGAGTACATCTGCTCCTCCTTGGGAATTCCTGCTAATGAGGACCAGCCTCCAGGGATAGTGCTGCCAGCAGCCTCTGATGAGCTGAGAGCTAGAACTCCAAGGATTTACAATAGTCCACCCTGACACAGGGCAAGCCTGTGTCTGAGAGCCTGTGAGAGTTAGTTGTACAGTTCTCTGCTGGGTTTCTCTGCTTTCTTTGTGCAAATTTGAATTGCTGTTACTTTTAAGTCAAGAGTAAGTAGCTTAATTTACCAAGAGCAGAATTTGATTTGTATCTCACTGTAACTTTCGATTCTTGTCAGTGGGGTACATCTATTTTTTCTTTTTTCTCATAAATTGTGTCTACTTGATTTGAAATGGATTTTCAGTAGGGTTTCGGAAAATACTTTTCCCGTTGAAATTTATGTTTACTGGACACCAAAGAAAGTCCATAGCTAAGGTTAATTTTTAAAGGTACAGAACATGGAGAATATTTAGAGAAAAACACTAAAAATCATAAAAATCGGTTGTTATTCCACTCTCCAGAAACAGACTCTGAATTCTGTGCTTTCCAAGTCACCCATAGATTTCCAGATGGTGCCATGTGTAGAATCTGGCTTCTGAAGCATCTCACTATAGACTGACCTTGAACTCTCCTCTTCCCTGCATCCTGAGTGCTGGGGTTAAAAGCATGTGCCCCTCACCCAGTTTGATGTAGAGAGTCTTTGTTGGTTTGTTTTGAGACAGAATTTCTGTGTAACACCTTGGGTTGTCAGGGCTCACTTTGTAGATGAGGCTGGCCTTGAACTCTAGAGATCAGCCTGGCTCTGCCTCCCCAGTGCTGGGATTAAAGGGGTCCACTACCATATACAGATTCTTAAACAAGCTCTTGAAGGGCATTGAAGTTCTCTATGTCACTGCCATTTACAGTGAAACATTCTCAGGTTGTCACATGGCACCATCATGAGGCAAGATAAGGATCCTAGACTCTGGAGAGGTGTGGCCTTCTGTAATGCTATGCCAGCCAGTTTACTGTGCTGAGTGTAGGATTTTCGGTCTAGCCTCAGGCTTCACAGGACCCCTCATGACTGAATTGAGGGAAGCTCTATGAGCAGTGTAGGTTAGCTTTAAGGATGCTTAGAACACCGGGAGAACACTAATGTTGATGCTTAATATATAATCTTGCTTTAGAGCTTCGGGTTTATGTACTACCGCTGTTTGTTTAAGACATGGTCTCACCATGTGGTCTGGGCTGCTTGTGAGTTTGGGCTTCCAGCCTTGGTTTCCTGGTGTTACATATGTGCTGCAGTGTTCCTGGCTCCTTTTCTACTCATGTTTTTCCTGTCTTTGGCAGGTTGAAGGCTTTCAAGGCAGCCCTTTTGGATGTGTTCCGAGAAGCCCATGCACAGTCTGTGGGCATGAACCGCCTCACAGAATCCATCAATCGGGATAACAAAGAGCCCTTCTCCTCAGAGGAGATCCAGGCTTCACTGAGTAGGATGCAAGATGATAACCAGGTCATGGTGTCTGAGGGCATCGTCTTCCTTATCTGAGGGACTGAGTCCTTCCTGCTGTGGACTGACCTGTCCCCACCTTTGTCTCCATTCGCCTCGGTGATGAAAGCTGAGGAACATGGCTGATGAGACCATCAGGACTTGGGGATGGAAGCTTTGAGAATGAGTGCTGTTGTGCGCCAAGAGCTCTGAGGGAGGACCAGGACTCTGCCAAAAGGCCTGGGTCACACACTGTCCAGTCCTGAGCCATGGAAAGTTGTTGCATGACTTGTATTTGGGGGCGTAGCTCTTTCCTGTTTATTGCTTGTGTTTTTAATTCTTCCCCCTCCCCAAGCACTTCAGTCTAGGAAAAGGCCTTGAGGTCTGCCAGACCGGGTCAAGCAGATCACAAAGGTAGAGTTGAGGAAGCTTTCTTTACAATAAATTAGATTAATACATACATATTGTTGTCCTAAATACCCGGGACATTGACACCTAGTAAATATAACTACTTTGTACATGTGGACTTTATACTCTGTGCTTTGAAAAATAATATTTATTTGTGTATATGTGAGGGTTGGAGGTCAGAAGAGGACATCTAGTGTGAGTTGGTTCTCCATCTACCACATGGATCCTAGGGATTCAACTCAGGTAGTCAGACTTGGCAGCAGGCACCTTTACCTCTAAAGGCCTGTTTGGAGATTGGCAGGGTTTTATTATAAAAACATTGCAAATCACAACTGACCACCCTGGTCTACAGAGTGAGTTCCAGGACAGAAAGGGCAACAAAGAGAGAGACCTTGTCTTGAAAAATCAACCTACCCCCCTCCCCCAAATACTGAAATTAATGAGACCCAAAGACTAGACAACTTGGTGAACTTCAGAATAGCCATTGAGAATGAAGGTTGCAGAGTGTCACATGAATTTTATGCTTTCACTTTTGAATTTGCTTTTATGCATTTCTCCACCCCCGCAAAAGAAAACTTGACATTTAGAATTAGACAAGTAGCTTTATAGCATCTATAACTCATACCCATTGGCTCTTCCTCAGGCCCCAGTGTCCAGCCTTTGTTCTCTTGTCTGTATGTTGTATTGTACCGACATGTAACTGGCTAGGTTCCACATATGAGGGGGAACATGTGTTTACTTTTTTCTGAGATTGTGATGTCGCTTAATATATATTCTAACATAATCCTATATATGTTCCTACAAATTTTGTGATTACCTCTTATAGATCACAGGTTTTCATTATTTGTTGATCTGTTGGTGGACAACTCCAGTTCTTTGCTGCAGTGAATAAAGCTGCAGTAAATAAACATGGGGTAGGGTATGGAGTTCTCTGGGGGTACGCCCAGGATGGGAAAGTTTGGGTCTTATGGTAGTTTTATTTTTTTAGCATTTTGAGAACTCTCCAAACGGATCTCCCCAATAGCTGTATTAGTTTGCTGATGTTTTTTTACATGCATATTTAATTTGCAGGAATAGCTTCTACATATACATCAAGTTGCCACGAGGTGGCAGCAGCCTGCTGTGATCTGAGAATTTTATTTCTGTCCTGTAGTTTTCTTCAGTAAACTATTTGTCAGCTAAAACTGACAACACATTGTGCATACAGGCCTCGCTGATTTGGAAAGCTAAATAAACATCTGTCACTGAAAGTTCAGGAAAATGGAAACTCTGGCTTTAATAACTCAACAAAGATCGCTCTTAAGAGGACTGATAATTTGTGTCAAAAACTCTTAAAATAGTTCTTAGAGAGATTTTCCAGCCAGGTGCTTTTGCAATTACTTAGCATTGAAATGTTTGTTTTTTGTTTTTCTGAGATAGGGTTTCTCTGTAACAGCCCTGGCTGTCCTGGAACTCACTTTGTAGACAAGGCTGGACTCAAATTCACAGAGAACCGTCTGCCTCTGCCTCCTGAGCACTGGGATTAAAGGCGTGTGCCACCACACCCAGCTTTTTAAAGTATATTTGTACAGAAATTGGCAGGGCCAGCACAAATTTCTCTGTATGTATTGAGTAACTTTGGAAGAACTTTTAAGTTTTCTTAAAAAGCATGTGTTTAAGGTGTCACAGACCTAAGCTGTGTCCTGGTGGCAGATGTGGCCTGTGTTTTGCCAGTTTTCAGCTGTAGACTGTTGGAGGTACATCATGTTGGTTTGGGGGTATCCTTTTTCTTGGCCATGAAGCAGAAGATCCTGTAAGCTGTCAATGGTGTGACAGTGAGGACAGAATTGTTGGTGAGTTGAGTTTCATCTTAAAAGACCCCTCCACACATAACATACACAGATCTGAACTCCTAGGTTTTAGTAAGAGAGCACAGTTAAAAGGTGTGTGTCCTGCAGGAGGAACTGGGACATTGAGTACTGGCAGTGAGGTGTTAGGCAGTGGGTGATGCTGGAAAAACTGTAGAAATAAAGAGACTGGGCTGGAGGAGGAAGGCAGGGGCAGCTGATGGATAGTTCTATAAAGAAACCTCCCAAGTTTATAGGGGTCTCAAATGGTCTGCTTTTGAAATCTCGAAGGTTTCATCAGCTAGACAGTTTCCACCCCTGAGGAAACAGGCACAGATTGAGAGGGCAAAGAGCAGCCATTCTGTCACCTGCTTAGTTAACTAGAAGGGAGACGATAGATAGGGTTTGGTTGACAGAGCAGATGTTAATTGTTTTAAAATAAGCTGATTCTTAGGATTAAGATCTATTTGTTGAGTTTCTGGAAAGTTGAATGTGAGGTGCACCAACTTGGGACATGAAAGATGTTGGTGATATGTTAGTTTTTGCTTATGAGACACCGTTCCTCTGTGTAGTCCTGGCCATCCTTAAACACTAGACCAGGCTGGCCTTGAACTCAGAGATCTGCCAGCCTCTACCCCTGTATGTACCACTCCCTTTAAGGGCACCACCTTGTCATTGTCTAGAGACTGTGCAAGACCCATGGCAGACACAGTCCTGTTTAGGGACCGAGAAGATGGCTTAGTAGATAAAGCTGGCCATGCAAGCCTGATAACCTGAGCTTGTTTTGATCACCAAAAGCTATATAAAAAGCCAGATGTGTATATGTGTAATCCAGGTTGCTCCCATGGTGAGATGAGAGGTGGAAACAGGAGATGGGAAGCTTGCAGGTCCCTAGTCTGGAGTACACAGCATGGCAGAAGTGTGTCCCATGTGAGAGACCCTGCCTCAAAGTTGAAGAATGAAATGCTGTCTTCTGGTTTACACACATGTACTGTGACATGTATATGTACAAATATACACAGAGTGCTCAGCCTGAGACCAGATACTCTTGACATTGCTTGGACTCATCAGAAAAAAAGACATGGTTAAGGTTAAGTTGTTTGGACTGCAGAGATGGCTCATGGTTAAAGAGCGCACACTGTTCTTGGAGAGAATGTTGAGTGCAGTTTCTGACACCCAGGTTGGGCTGCTCACCACCTTGTCTGACTCCAGCAGTCCAGAGATGCACAGATAAACAGCTAAAATAGTAAAAGCAAAACAGCATTGCTTTCAAACAAAAAACTAAGTTGTCTGCATTCCTCATTCCAAAGAAGCCTGCTTACATTTAGATATCTATCTAAAGTAGCTAAACAGTTTCTGGGACTTAAGAGGAGTAAGGTTTTCCTGTCTTGAGAAATTAGGGCGTTTATAAATAGGGTGCCTGGATAAATGAAATGTTGGTAGGAAAGGGACTCTTAAAATAGTTTGGGAAAGGTGCTGGGATTGATTCTGCCACTTACAGGTAACTAAAGAGAAAGCTTGTGCTTCTTGTTAATAAATTGTAAAATAGGGCTGTATTCTGCTCTGTAGGTTCCTTATGAGCCAAGTGGGAACTAAAATTATCAAGGCCCGGAGTCATAACTAGTAGAGTGAGGCCTTGGGTTCATTGCAAACATCCCCTCAGATTCATACCACTTTTTCTGTCCCTTGGTAGTTCCTATTCTGTGGGCAGTATGGGCCTGGCTCAAGCACCTAGCCCCTCACTTGTGATAGGGTCTTTAGCTCTCCTCAGTGGACAGCAATTTTCTGTGGCGGGAAGTGAGTGTTGGGCCTACGAGGTAATCAAAGAAACCTGGAAAAGAAAACGGAAAGACATCCAGAGTATTGGCTGGTCCATTACTGCACATTTTTTTTTTCTGATGACTGTTCAGTCTACTTTAGCTGTCTTAATGGTTCTGGACTTTTAGATTTGAAGTTTGTGTTTATGGTGCCAGTGGATATATGCATGTATATATGGGCAGATATGCCCATATGTGTGTGTGTGCGCATTTGGAAACCTAGAAGTCAACATCAAGTGTCTTATTGTTCCCCACACCACTATCATAATTTTTTTTATCATTGTTACTAATTATTATTATTGAGAAAAGCTCTCACCCTGGAGCTGGATATTTTCAGCTTGACTGGCTGACCAATGGACTCCCTAGAATGTCATGTATCTGTCTCCTCATTGGGCTGGGGTTATACCCCAAGTTTATATAGATACTGAGGATCTGAACTCGGGTCCTGATACTGCGCAGAAAGCATTTTACCAATTAAACCATCTCCACAACTGCAGGGAGATCCCCCCCATAAAACCTAATAAAGTTCTTAGGACAAACCAAAGTTCTCCCTGGGAAACCAGTGGGTTTACTGGGCTTCCTTAGAATGCTAGGGGAGGATAGTCCCAGCTTGTGTACTTGAAGACTGCATTCTACACCAGCCCTGTGATGCCAGACTTTCTGAGCTAAGGTCTACTCAAAGTGTTCTGTCTGTGGACTAAGGTAGGTAGGTGGGGATTGCCTGTGTTCTGGCTGCCTCAGCTATTCAGTCTTTGGGACAGCGCTGTGTCATTGTTCCCTGCAGTGAGATAATGTACATTGTAAAGATTTGTCAATCATATTGGCTTAATAAAACACCCATTGGCCAGTAGACAGGCAAAAAGTATAGGTTGGGTGACCAAACTAGGAAGGGAAAAGCAAAAAAGTGGATGCCAGCCAGATACAGAGGAAGCAAGATAAGAATGCTGCACTAAGAAAAGGTACCAAGACATGTGGCTAAACATGGATAAGAATTATAGGTTAATTTAAGTGTAATGATCTAGTTAATATGCTTGAGCTACTGGCCCAACATTTACTACAATAATTAGCCTCCGAGTCAGTTGTTTCTGGAGTGTCTGCTGGGTATTTGGGAGTCGTGGTAGGACAGAAACTTCTGATTTTGCTACTCTCCTTTGGAACATGGTAATACCACTTCTGTTTTCTGAATGTGGAGATGGCAGTGGTCTGATTACACAGGAAATGTCACTAGAGAGCTACAGACTGCCCAAGGCAAGTAAGCCTCCATTAATGTGTTCAGGTTCCTTTATCTGACACTGACTTCCATCCTGAGTGAGGCCAGCCACTAACTTAGAGGAAAATGCATGGTTTCTTAACCAAAGTATTGTTGTGTGGCAAACTTTTCCTGGGGAAATACAACACATAGGTCCCATCTCAGGTTGGGACCCACAGCAGACCAAGGTACAGATACTACCAAAGAACAAGATTAACCAATGAGTTTTACTGGGTACTTACAGGAACATAAGTTGGGTGTTACCTAAAGGAGCAAAAATGACTCAATGACAGCTGTGTTGCCAAAGCCCCCCTCAGCAGGGATGACAGCTCACAAAAGCTGGAAACCTGAAGCATACTACATATCCTGTAAAAAGTGTTATTTCCAACTGAGTTGGTCTAAGCCTTGCAGGCAGCTCAGCTGATTTCTGCTTCTTCCAGGCTTCTTGACTGGTCTGAGAATCTTTAGAGCTTGAATTGTCTGCCCTGGAGAAGAAAGGGCCCAGTGAATCTTAACAGTTTTAGGGACTTCCTGAAGCTACTCGAGTTGTTTTCCTTCCTGTTTAAGGAGCTTCCTTGCCAGGGGAATGCTACATACCCGTATTTTAATACCTGGCTCCATACAGTCATTCTAAAATCTGATACCAAAATCTGAAGAGGCCTAAGTCCCTTAATGTAAAATGGTGTGTTACTTGCATATTCTCTACATGTATCCTTTTGACACTTTACGTCATCACTAAATTATACCCAATTCCATATAAATACTGTATAAATAGTTGTTGCAGTGTATTGCTTAGGAAATAATGATAATTCAAAAAGGTACCCATTAGAGGAATATCTTCAGTTGAATTGATTGGCTGCAGACAACTAGTAAACAGGAAACCCCATGCCTTCCAACACCTGTGGTTTCTATGCCTCTGTATTTGGTGTGTAGTACATTCAGGACATTTGCAATGATCTCAAGGGGTTTTATTTAATTCCTAGGAAGATTTTGTCGCAAACTAATTTTAGTTCCATTTTAACTTGCTGAAATATAAACCTAGTTTACGCTTCACTGAAGAGTCTTGAATTCTGGCTCATTCATTTTTAAGCAGCATGGACTCCTAGCTTATTCTCTTCGGTCTCCTCAGGGGAGGGAATTACATTTCTAAATTCTTTTCCTGAACATTTTTACTAATAAGTCCTGAGTATTCTCCCACAGCCTGTAGGAAGATATTAGCTTCTGCTGAGATTCACCATTCTGATAATAGCTATCCCAGCAGGGCAGGCATCTTTTGGAGTAAGCAAGCCAAGCCTTGCTTTAAGCGCCACCATTTAACCTTGTAGAAGAAAGGTCAACCTATGCCCTCTTGCACGTGCGTCCCAGGAATCAAAGCCATAATCAACTTTAGAATAAAGTACCCACAAACAAAAACCAAGTTTGAATTGCTGTGTATAGTTTTATGTTTAAAGAAATATTATTTAGAAAGGAAGGCAACAGTAGTAAGAGCAACCTAATGCACCAACTGTAATTTATTTTGGTGAATTTTAAACTAGTTTGGAGGGTGGTGTGATGGATCGTTAGATTAGGGCACTTGCTGCCATGTCTGATGACTTGGGTTCTGTCCCTGGAACATAAGTAAGGTGGATGCAGAGGACTGACTCCATAAACTCCTTTTCTGACCTCCATATGCATATGTAGCACCACTCTATGAAGTCAGTTCTCTCAGTTCACCTTGGGCTCCAAGTTAAAATAAACTTTTCATAATTGATACCAGGATATTCATTTGGTTTTTTTCTTCAGCCCTTTTCGTCTCCCTGGGTCATATGCAGAGTGGGATGAACCCCGTCTCCCTGTGTCATAAGCCTCGAAGGAAGAAAGGGGAGGTAAGCCATTTTTCCTCTTCAGATGCCCCTTCCCACCCGTTCTCCTTCATCCACCTTTCAAGTGCTCTTCTCTGCAAAGATGAACGGTCTCACAGGAAACTCTTCCATCTCGTCTGCTTCAGGCTTTCTACCCAAATTAGCAGAGCCCAGGACTACCATCCTAAGTGATGACCATACAGGGTGAAAGTGATACATGATAAAATGTGGTCATTTTAAACCTCCCCTTCTCTCTTCCGTTCTCATTTTAATTGTATTTTCATGGAGACAGAATTACAGCCTTGAGAATTCCTACATTTGGACTTAATGTTATTGTTTTCCACACTAAGATGGGAAGAATGAATTGAATCTGGAGAGCAGGAACATGATTCCTTACACGCAGGTGCATGCCTGTGTCCTCATACTCACACTTCCCTGACTCTACCTAGGAGGAGAATTCATCATAATATTTGGTAACATTTTGCCAGATTAATTTGTTTCCACATTTAGCTTGTGTAGAGGTCAGAGGGGGTCTGGTTCTTCCTCTTCCTGTGTAGGACTCCGGGGTCAAACTTAGTTCATCAGGATTGGCAGCAAGCATCTTTTCCCCACTAAGCCATCTTGCTGCACCAGTTAATCATCTGTTTGGGGGTTCCATAGGATCCTAAAGTGCAAGCAGCTTTGGAGGCGTTCCAGTCCCAAAGCGACTCAATTCATGACTCCCCAAGAGTGTCACTTCTAAATGCTTGTCAAGACTTTAGAAGAGCCAGCTGTGGTGTTGCACACTTTGAATCCCAGCATTTGGGAGGCAGTCAGATCTGAGTTTCAAGCCAGCCTGGTTTACTCATTGAGATTCAGAACAGCCAGAGTTGGTTAGTTAGGCCCTTAACAAAATAAACAAAAAAAAAGAGACTTTAATAGAGATCAATATTTCTCCATCCTAAAAGCACAAACACAAATATTTGAAAATAATATTCCATATGTAGGTATTTGTGCAGCCCAGCGAAGTTGGGATGGAAAGAGATTTTGGCAGTCAGGAGCCCAGGCATACTGAGCACTGCGGCTGTTCTCCCCTGCGCTGCTCACTGCTCACTGTTGTGGGAATGTAATAACTCAGGCTCAGCAAGGGAAGGTCCCCCTGGGTGGCAAGTCTGTTACAGCTTCAGCTCCCTCAGCTGGTCTCAGTTCAGGCTCTGCTGCTGCTCCTCTGAAACAAGAAGATCTTCACCCAAACCTCATTCAAGAGATTTATTGGGAGGGAAGGATCCGGGAGAGTGTGGGTGCCTCAGCCCGGGGTGGGAGAGGACACCAGGGAAAGAGCTTTGGGCCCAGGGCTTATACAGGGCTTCTGTGTGTGTGGTGGTGGTGGGGGTGACATGGCAGAGCTTTCTAGGGAGACTTTGAAGGTGTGGGGATTGGTCAGATATTTTCTTTTTCTTTTTTTAAAAACCCTGATTTGGTTTTTGGTTTTAGGGCCAAAGTATTTCTTTCACTGGATCTGGTCTCAGAGCCAGGGTGGGTTTCTTTCACTCGCTCTGTGTTCAGGGTTAGGGTGGGTTTTTTTTTTTTTTTCCACTGACTCTGGTTTCAGAGCCAGGGTGGTTTCTCTACACTGTGTCTTCAGGCTTTCTCTTCTCCAAAATACCCCACTTTAATAATTGAAGCTAGATGAACGAAAATAAAATAGCATTGACATAAATTGAAGTCAAGTGAGCATTTACTGAGCACCAATCATATGCAGGATGATGGCTAGGAGTGTGGGCATGGTGGGGGTCTAAAAGGCGAGGTGCCAAGCCATCCCTTCAAAGCACTTACGTCAGAGGACAAATTATGAGCGCACACTTGAGACCCTTTGAAATTCAAAGCCCAGACAAATTCAGGTGGCTAATATGAAAAATTCTCCTCTCGTTGTCTTTAGTTGATTGGTAAATAGATTGACATGAGAGAAAACAGAATTTAAAGAGGGAAACCGAGGGTTCTAAGGCGGAGGAGCGGGATGTGGGGGCTCGGCTGAAACTCAGAACTGAAGTCATCACTGAAGGAAAAGAGATCCGGTCAGAGAACATTAAAACTGAATTTGCTTGGGTCAAAGTTCTGAGGATTTGGCACATACATGAAATTTTGAGCCAATCCATGAGAAATTAGTGATTTAGAGGTAAGAATGGGGCAAAAGATCAATTTGTCTGCACCCTGACCTACCGCCCAGAAACTTTGTTTCTTATCGATATGATGATTGGAGGAAAGTACAGGGACAAAAATCGCTGATTCCTGGTTCCTTCATAACCCTGGTAGAAATGAGCTGAGGAGCAATTCGGTGGGAGGAAGGCAGGAACTTTTCGAGGGTGTTCGACCTTAAATTGCCGCAGACAGTATGTCGGGCTTTCCCCAGGCCCTGTACTTGGGCAGCATGCTGACTAATTCCATCCAGCTCAGAGCAGGAAGTCTGCCTGCAGCTGAGCAAGTGAAAGTCTACAGGAACCTGCAGAGCGTGGCTGCAGGCTGCATTATCAGGATAGATCACAGCCCCAGGATTCAAAAACAGCCTCACTTTCCTATCACATTTATCCCACATTTGTCCAAGAACTACCCAGAGTATGAGAGAAGAGGCATCCTTACAGGAATGTTAAAATGTCTCTTTTCTTATCCAACTGACTTACAAGGACATTTGATTGTCAGCTTCCCAGTTCCAGAACTCACTACACTGTTTTGTGTGTGGATTTTACTATGTCATCCAGGCTAGCAGAGTCATGGCCCCCTGGCCTCAAATGACAAGTGCTGGGTTTATCAGTGTTTGAAAGTACACCACATCCTAATGTAATTTTCTTGGACACACAGCAGTTTTTCTAACATATTTTTATTTGGGATACCTCAGACTTCCTACATGGTGTGGATACTTGAGCTGATGCAGTCTCTGCTGAACGTAGTGATGCACACCTTTAATCTCAACACTTAGAAGCCAGAGGCAGGTGGATGTCCGTGAGTTCAGGGTCTACATAGCAAGCTCTAGGACAGTCAGGACCACATAGAGAGACGCCATTTCAAAACAAAACAAAACAAAACAAAACAAAACAAAACAAAAAAACCCTAACTGAATGAATAGATGAATGAATAAATAGAAAAGAGAAAGTAGCAAGATTCTTCAAGATGGCAGATTTGAGGTAGCAGTCTGAGCTTCTCATGCTAAACCTTGGTGCTTGCTGACTCCCCCTGAGGAGATCTGGTCTTCTGCATGTCACTTTGCCCTGTGTAGACATCTTAAGACTATTTTGTGTTTCAACGTGTTACCTTAAGTGTAGAGCACTCCCAAACTAGTGTAAGCACAGTGAAGACCTGGGGACTGTCTGAATACTACACTTGGGCCTTGCCTCGAAAGCTCCCTTGTCAGCTCAGCCACTAGCAGTGTGTGTGTTCACTGGCATCTCATTTCCTTCCAGGGCCAACTCAAATTCCTGTTACTTTTAT
This sequence comes from Phyllotis vaccarum, assembly GCA_033318265.1. Classification (NCBI taxonomy): domain Eukaryota; kingdom Metazoa; phylum Chordata; class Mammalia; order Rodentia; family Cricetidae; genus Phyllotis; species Phyllotis vaccarum. The sequence continues at coordinate 56,782,092 of JARWLC010000008.1, forward strand.
GCACAATGACTCCTTGCTGTGCCATCTATTCTGGAAGAGGCTCTGTGTCTAGAGTCCCCAAGGATCTCAGATAAATTCTCTCTAAAGTGCAATGCTGTCTGATCTACCACAAAGTACACAGCTCCCCTGGATTTGGAACACATCTGTATTCCACCAGTATAATATCCAGCGGTTCCTCCTTACCACATCCCAATTTTATCAACCTTTCCATTAAAGCCAAGCTTGATTTTGTGTAGTTTATGATAGAACACCATTACTTATTTTTAAATGCTGAGCATGGTGGAACATAATCCTTTAAATGACTTGTTCATTTTATTTTAAATGCCTGAATGTTTTATCTGCATATATATGCGCATGTGCATTATATGTGTGCCTTATGCCAGAAGGGGCCATATCTCTTAGAACTGAAGCTATGGATGGTTGTGAGTCATCGTGTGCTACTGGGACTTGAACCTGTGTCCTCTGCAAAAAACAGCCAGCTCTCTTAACAACTAAGCTCTCTCTCCAGTGTTTTCTTGCCTTCTTAGATGGTGCTTTTTTTATGTTTCTTTATCTTTACTCTGTCCAGAGTGGATACTTAATAAATTGCTCATTGACAAAGAAACAAAAGTGTAATGCAAATGTCTCCACAGACCTATAGAATCCATTCAAATCTGAGAGATCCAGTTCAAACTGGACCCTTCTCTAGTGATTTATAATCTCTTCGCCCAGGATTCTCACTGCATTCTGCTGAAAAGTCTGTTCCTGCTTTTTTTCCCTGCTTCTCTCCCAGAGCTTCTTGCCTTCTCTCTGCCCGGCCATCAATTTCTTCTCTCTCTCTCTCTCTCTCTTCCCTCCTTTCCTCCCCCTTTCATTTTTCTTCCCTCTCTCCCACATTCTTTACCACCCTTGACTTGGTCTCTGACAGGATCTCTAGCTCAGGAGCGCCTCAGACTCCTTATTGCAGCCTAGGGTGACCTAAAACATTTAATCTTTGTGTCTCTGCCTCCTCAGTGCCAGCACAGCAGGCCTGAACCACCGCATCCCAGGTGTTGCCCTGTAAGGGGTAATCCAAGGCTTTGTGCATGCTAGGCTATCACTCCACCAAATGAACTACAACCCCCAGCCCACCAACCCTCTTTCAGAGAGAAGGAGAGGGAGACTAATGAAGAAAGACAGGAAGAGAAAACCAGAACCATAAAGGCAGAGGGAAAGAAGGCTTCTTCTGAAGTTTCATCCTGTTAACTCACACCCAGCTAATTCCTAGTCTCATAAACATCAGCATATGGAGACTCACGCGCAGCTTCTTCATTTGGCAGACAATCATTTTGTTTAAAAGGAAGGGTTGGAAGGGTATGGTGACATACACAGAGGCAGGCAGATCTCTGAGTTTGAGGCTAGCCTTGTCTACCTACTGATCTGAGTTCAAAGAGACAAAAAAAATCTTATTTTGACAAGCAAACGAGAGTGACAGAGACAGAGAGACAGATACAGAGAAAGATACAGAAAGATCCAGAGATAGATAGGTAGACAGGGAGAGAGAGAAATAGAGACAGAAGCAGAAAGGTTAGTTAGCCACTATGAATGGTGAGTTTGTGTTGCTTCTAAAAAGCAAATGATAGGGCTCATTATTTATTTCAAACAGATAAGAAAAATTAACGAATTCAAAGCACTCTGAAGCTGAAACTGTTCTACTGCATTAAACTGGAAAGAAGGATTGTGTTGACGTGGTGAGGTCTATAGATGCCCAGTAACATATGCTGTGACATTGCTACATTGTTATTCTTCAATAGGAGACCCAGAGCTAAGGTGTCTGGAAGAAATGAAGCCTGGACTCCTGTACTGGGGACTAAAAAGACAGGGTATATATTGAATTAGCTCAAACAATCTAAGGGAAAGAAGAATCTTTTACTTGAGGGAGAACAAGCTATAAGAATCACAGATAGAGGATAAAATTCAGGATATTTTGATGTCATGCTAGCCCTGCTATCCTCATACCCTGTGCCTGACTTTGACATAAATATATGATGTCCAGAAAAATTACCACTTGGGGATAAATGCAGGGTTAAAATAAATCACATATAAAAACTTTTGTTTTTGAATAAGATAATTAAAAAAACTCAGTTTAAAGTTTGAATTTCATTCTAATTTATAATACACTTTAAATGAAGTCTACAATAAAATTACTTAACTGTCTTGTTTTACGAAAAATCAGAGTTTTGATAAAGAGCAAAAGTAAACAGAAAAGTCTGTAAAATCCTTTAATGTCTCCACCAGCCTACTTGGATTAGGATATGTGACAAAGAAACAATGCCCTCATCCCAGTAGTTTCCAAGACCAGATGCCCTACTACCGTGTCCAATGTGGGTCAGTTGGGAGACAGTTCACTGAACTAGCTCAGGGATGCAGACAGATGGAGAGCCCGCCCTTTAACCACACAACACTTCCCCACACAGTTCTATAATCCCTGAGGCAGAAGAAGAAAGTCATGGTGAATGACACATGCGTTTTACATTCTTCTGCCTGGAAGTGACTCACGTACATTTCATGGGCCAGGCCAAGACAGAGTAAGGAGAAAAAAAAAAAAAAAAAAAAAAAAAAAGCTACACTATGTTCCTGGAAGCAGAGAACAGATTTTTGATGAGTGTATTGGTACCTTCCAGTGTCTCTTGGTTCTCAGTTCTCACAGTGTTCACTTCTTCCCCATGGAAAAGAACCCTAAGGTATCAGCCACCGGATCAGAGTAGCCAGTGCAAATCTAGGACTCATTACTAATGCCTGAGTGTCTGGCCGATGTACTGTAGGTCATTATCTGAACAGAACAGATAGAATAGAAGCAAGAAAACGATAAATATTCATGTTTGGAAGGAAGAAGAACGGGAGCTGAGTGGGTTTTTACTTGGGTTTGTATCATTGACATTTTGTTCGGCTGGGTAATGGGCACCTCTGATATTTGACATACAGATTGGAACTTGGTTCTGGATTTGGAAGGAACTCACTTTGGTTTTACTCTGTGACTCCTGGTTGTACTTGAAAATTAATTTTTTCCTCCTATTAATTGTTTTGATGCATATCAAATAGTGTTGGTGAAAAATCTTTGCTGGGATTTTGATACCTGCTCCTTGATGGTTAAGGTATAAGGATCAGTTCCTGGGTAATTCTGAGAGTGCTCTCAAAAGCTGAGTAAATTTTATATGCACGTCAGAATTTCCTTTCAAAGCACAATTCTCAGAACACCTATGTTTCCTGCTGAATCCCTGCATCTCTCTCTTCCTCTCTTGACCTAATAGAAGATTGCTAGAATGGAATTCATATACATTCCATTCTGAGTTCCTGCATCCGATTATTTCATTCTTCATTCTGATTTTCATCCTTGGGAAATTTGTTTGGCTGAAAGGTGTGTCTGCACATTTCTCTCAGAAGCCTTTTCTCAATTGTCTTCTACTTTTGGTGGGTAGAAATAGATGTTTCTTCCCAGTCTTGCAGGACTCTGGACTCAGTTCTCTGTTTCATTTGCAAACCTCTCAGTCCTGTTCTGAACTCAATTTCTTTGTTGTGTAACTTTGGTCAATTCAGAAAATCTCACATGTACAAGTAAGGTTCTGCTTTCTAATCTCTTATTCTGAGGATACAAATTAATTAGATACAATATCTGTCGTTCAGATTATTGCAATTTTTGTCAAATAAATTGTGTTATATAACATAGATCATCATTTATCTGACCTTTAATTTAACTGCCAGGAGTACAATTACTTTTAAAGTTTTTGATATGCTAGCATCTCACTTCAGACGTTAATTTCTGTGTTTTCAGAGACTGCTGTGCTGTAGCAGTCGTCCCGTGTCCCCCCCACCCCCACCCTGTGCAGTGTAGCCATGTGCACTTTTGTGTTTGGATGCATGCAGAGTTAGAGAATGGCTTCTGGAACCCTCCTCTATCTTTCTCTACCTTACTGTTATTATATTCTGAGAGAAGTCTCTCCCTGAGCCTGCAGCTTGTGTTTTGGCCAGGCTGGCTGGCCAGTAAGCTCCCATAACCATTCTAACTTTGTTCCTTGATTCAGGGTTACAAGTATGCCCAACTTTATGTGGGTACTGAGGATTTGAACTTAGGTCTTCTTGATTTCACAGCAAGTGTTCTTACCCACCAAGCCATCTTCCTATAGCATAGATTTACCTTTACAGAATGAGGATAAAGTCTACTGAAGTTGGATTTGTAAAATTAAATGTTTATATTTATGCCACCAAGGACACTATTTCATGTTGTTATTTTATTGGTTAATATATATGTGATGATTTTTGCTATGTAACCAGATTTTGAACTTCTTCATACAAATTTATAATATTACAGACTATTACCTGGAACAATATCCCACAGAAAACATAGAGTGTGGCTCCAAGCACATAGTAGGGTGTATTGGCTAACACTGGCTAATCTGGATGTTTTTTCAGATGTACTGTTTTATCACACGTGAGGCTGTGTGTAAGACACTCCTGGGATTAGTTATCTGCTGCTTTCTTTCTGTGTGCTCCAGAGCCGAGTGTGGACTACATGCTGAACAGTTCTGGGGCACTTCTGTGCCCCTCAAGGCTGCTAATGACAGAAAGTCAGAGTTGGCCATCTGCTTATCACATGTTCATTACTGTCTGATTTACATGGAAGAAATGCTGAGAAAAGACAGACTAGATGAATGGTGTAGGTAGTTACCAGTTTGTCATCCCAGTTAGTTGTTTTCCATCTGCAGCAGACAGCATGCTAACCGAAGCTGTGAAAGTCAGCACTTCTTCCTCTGTGGAAAGTATCCTTTTAGTCTCCCCTGCTGCAATCCAGCAAGCCCTCTTGTGCCGAGTCTGGTGTTTTAGGATCTTCCACTTGCACTCTTCTATGCACTGAAGAACAGCCACGAGGGAAGAGAAAACTGAGGAAGGTGGGCATGTTAACAAACCTTCCGTTGCTATGACAACACACCTAAAAACCAACTACAGGCATGGGGACTTATTTTGACTCATAGTCTCAGAGGTGTTAGTGTGTGGTCTTGTGACATCATGCTTCTTGGCCAGGACTAGGCGAGAACATTGTGTGGTTTCCTTGAGTGTGTGGTAGGGGAAAGCTGTTCACTTCATGCTTTCTCCAGAGGAAAACGTGAATGGAGAGAGGGACGGAAGGAGAGGGGAAAAAATATATTCCTCACGTCTACTACAAAATGAAGCTTCCTCAAATGCAGGGAGTGGGGTGGATTTGACCAAGATGATATATTCATGTATAAAAATCTATTCTTCCAGTGACCTACTTCCTCTGATTAGTCCTTTCTATCAGAATTTCTGCCATCTTATCATAGTTCATTAAGTTATAAATAAGAATGTCAAAATGAAGCCGAGTTCTCAGGAGGCAGAGGCAGGCAGATCTCTGTGTGTAAAATATTCAATGGTCAGAGTTCTAAATAGTTCAGAAACTCAGATTAAAGCTAATAAGTAAAACTAAAAAAGCTTTAAATCTATAAATGTTTTTATTACATTGGTAAATAGCTGTCAAATAAAAAGTTGTCAAAGCCACGTCCTAAATTTCTGCTTCTGAACCCTGCTGGAGTAGACAGCAAGTCATCAGCACACAATCCTTTGGCAAACAGTACAGATCCAGAAGTAGCAGCAAGCACCTCAATCTACCCAATTTATCCCAGATTAAGAGCCTCACTCATATATTGGTTTGGGAGCATGAGGGATACAAGCCAAGTTGAACTATAAACTCATGCTTTCACACTTCATGAAGCCAGTTTTACTGTGTTCATGAGCTGTCGTGTGATGAGGCCTTAAAATTCTCTCTGAGATAAGCATGGGGATTTTAGTCTGCTAAAGAACTTATATTGAAATCATTTTTGCAACCAAAAATATACTGGGTAATGCAGATTGCATATTTGAGGATGTGTACTCGGGAGGGGCTAAAGATATCCCATATTTACCAAGATCTTGGAGAACCACACTGGATGTAAGTAGGCAAGAGACAGAATTTGAGCTTACTGAGAGTGTGGAGAGTGAGGCCTGAGAGAATGGTTGGAGAGTCTTCTGGTAGGAGCTGAGCACCTGACAGCTGCAGAGAAGGACACCGAAGCTTCCACAGACAGCGAGGAGCCGTGTGATAGTAAGGCTGGGATCAGTTTTGGATGCTCTTCAGTTAAAGAAAATGGAGGGTTAGTCAAATGTATTGACAACAGAGGGCAGTTCTGAGCTCTACACCACACGTCTGAACTTTGAAAGGAAAATGTGCACATTTACCTGATCTTTTAAAAATTTTGGTCATAGAATGTTATACATGAATATGTAGTTTTGATCAAACCCACACCAGCCCCTATATCTGAGGCTTCATTTCGTAAATGTTAACTGACACAGAATCAAATCGTAGAAGGTCTGACCTGATCATAATATAATTTAAATATTTTTTTATTTCATATACATTGACGTTTTGTCTGCATGGATGTCTGTGTGAGGATGTCAGATCCTCTGGAACTAAAATGACAGATTGGTGTGACCTGCCATATGGGTGCTAGGAATTGAACCTGCGTCCTCTAGGAAGAACAGCCAGTGCTCTTAACCTCTGAAGCCATCTCTCTAGACCCCAGTAATTGAAAATTTTAAGAAGCAAGCTACTGGTGTTTTTGAGAGAGGCAAATGACTGTTTTTCCCTAGCGTAAATGCGTGTGCTTGACTAATGCTTATTGCCTGGATCTGAACAGAGACAAGTCCACAAACTGTGCACCAGAGCACTTAAAGTCTTCAGTTTAATGAAATTATCCCCAATCAGAGTTGGCCAAGATCATAGCCACATATATTGTGTGGATGGTTATTTGCTAAGCACAGCAAAAGTCTAGTCAGGAGTAAAATCATTAGTTTAGGGAAACCACAAAACTACCTGTGGATTTAATTTCTGAATTTCTCAGACACCACTCATTTCTTTTGCTTTATTTTCCCATCCATAGTGTTTTAAACCAAGCCTTGGTAAGGATGACTTACCCCCCTTTTCAATCGTGGATTCCACTGCATGACCTGAAAGTAGATCTCGCATTGTGTGACAATTTGTGGAAGAAATAGAGACTGTGACAGGAATCTGTAACTTGGTTCATCTCTGTAGTAAAGATGATGGGAGGGGAAGGGGGGTGGAAGGTAAGGAGGATTGAGTCCACTTTCCGTCATACCCTTTAGGGGTCCCCCTTTGATTCCCCTTCAGGAAGTGGAGTAGAAAAAAAAACCTGCATTCGTCAGTAACTCTGGGTCAACCACAACTTACAGACTGTAAGGAGGTCAGTGGAAACAGGGACAGTGATTGCTATAAAACTGACAGGTACTGTCGTTGACATACCCAGGGAGACACACCGAGAAGAACGCGCGCACTTTCTGAACAAAGAAGCAGCCAGCTGAAAACGAGCATGAAGGGCCAGTGTAAGACAGCCATGGTGAGTGGGGCCGGTAACAGGAGAGGGTGCCTGTTTCTGAGCTGTAAGAAAGTAGATTTCTAAGGCTTTAGACCTTCCTGGAATCTTTTGTAAATTCGTTATTTAAAAAGTGAAGTTAAGCTTAATTTTTGATTTGCCTGATAGAGAAAAAGAAAAACAAACCGCCACCAGCCTAGTTATAGGTGGTGATTTTGCTCAGGTGAGCTAGTGTGTTACCCGGGATCACAAGGGACCATCATGGTCCCGCTTAGCTACTCATTACAGACTCAGGTTGTCCTAAAACATACTCAATGAGTGACAGTGCGTGCGTGCGTGCGTGTGTGTGTGTGTGTGTGTGTGTGTGTGTGTGTGTGTGTGTGTGTGTACGTATCTTTCTCTCTGTATAAATTCCAAGGAAAAATAGCTATCTGATATCACATAAACAATAGCTAATATACATTAGGTATTAAGTATAATATATATCCCAAAGGAAGCAGGGAACCCAAGCTTTGGTCCCTCCAAGACTATAGTAGTTCTTTGCGTGGAGGAAGTAGAACCACCCAATTAAGCTTTTGGGCAGCTCCTGGAGAAGCTTTTCATGTCTTCGATACCTGACTAATTAGTTAATTAATTGATTTGCATGGCCTTACTCCTTCTTGAAGCTAGTGGGATGTTAATGTGATAGAATTCTTCTCCTCACTGCTTACAACTAGAATCATTCCTGACATTAATTGGAGAAGCCTGGGAAGGGTTTGATATAGAGGCACATGGATCAGGGGTAGGAAATCACACATTATGTTGTTATCGACTCCAATAGTCCTCTGATTTTCCTTGTATAAGCCTTGCAGCTTCAAGGAGCTTGGCTTTTTTTTTTTTTTTTTTTTTTTTTTTTTTTTTTTTTTTTTTTTTGAGCTCATGCTTTCGGACAATGGTGATATTTATTTGATTATTAGCATTGGCATTTTATTTTAGAGATTCCAACAGGCCACCAAAGTAGGGACATAAGGCTTTGAAGTCTGACAAGTTTGGTTCTGCTACTTGCTAAATGTGGGATTTGGCATTAGTCATTCATTACCTTTTGTGAATTTAATTTTTCAGCTTTGCAGCTGTGTGATAGTGTCTCCCATACAGCATTCTGGGGAAGGGGCTAATTGATATAGTGAGATGAATCTGTATCTGTGAGTTAGACTATGGATGCTTAGTTTTTAGTTAATTTGGACACTTTAATTTGCTATGAGAGATAAAGGTAGAAAGCATGTCAATGTTAATTCTTAATATTATTGTTTTTGTTGCTTGTTTTGGCTTTTTGAGACAACAAGATCTTCCTGTGTGGCCCATACTAGTCTCGAGTTTGCTGTGTAATCGGGACTGGTCTGGAACTGGCGGTCCTTCTGCCTCACTCCCTGGAGTGTGCCACCAAGCCTGACTCAATGTTATTACTGGTTCTTCTGAGACCCACAGAAATAGACGATTACTATTTTCCTCATTACACAGTGAAAAGGAGCTCAGTCATCTGTTTCTGGTTTGCTGACACTTACTACTGCCATGCAGAACTGAGACCTAAATCTAGGTTTTCTGGCTCCAACCATAGCATGCTTCCTTATGGGTGATTGTGAGGCAAGATTCTTAACACTACTGTATCCAAGCTAGTTCTTTGGGTAGTTTAATGCTCCAAACCACTTTTATTTCTTTGAGAAAAAAAAGTCAGTTGGATTGTCAGCAAGGAGCATGCCAATGAAAGTGGCATGGAAATAGGGCTGAGTTACGAGGGGCAAACAGAGAGGACACGCCCTAAGGTTACTGAGGTAAATTTGGATGGAGCTTAGGGCTGACAAGGTTCTGAAGCCCATTCCTGTGTGAGGAGATTGCAGATTACAGGTAAGGACAGGGGCAGGGGTGCAGCTGTTCTCTCAGCTGGGCACATACCAGAGTAATGTCCAAAGCTAAGCAGAAAATGTTCACATTCTATAACTGTTCACATCCTATACAGCTTCAGTGTCTTTCTGCCTGTTTCCCATTCTACAGGCTGAGAACCATAATCTATTAATCTGTTCTAAAGGTGGCATATAAGAATTCAAGCCTGTAAAACATTTTCAGCTTCCCTGTTTGGATCAGTCTTCAGCCTCAGCACCAGCCTTACCAGAGCTCCAAACACTAAAAAAATGACACTGTCACGAAACAAATAGAGATGTGCTGGTATCATATGATTTCCTGATAGAGGCTGTGTGCCTTTCCATACCTCTGTCTCTCAGATGCAGTGAAAAGAGCTTACTCTCTAGACATCACAGGTTATCTAGAATTCTTGGCTCCTGTAATGACACACAACTGAGATGGATGTGGATAGTAGCAGTAGTGACCTTCACTGGCTGTGACCAAGCATTGGCATGGAAGTGGAGCCTGTAGATTGGGATTAGGAGCCTGAGAAATGCTGCCAAGTTATTGCCTCTAAGACTAAGCCCTCCACCTAGCTGATTAGATAGTTAAGATGAACTCTGTCTACTTGCCTCCAGCACGTATATAAAATCACAGGCTTGTCTTCTAAGCTAACACACACACAGTCACCTTCCCTACCTATATAGTACGAGCCTGAACAACATGGAGCCCAGAAATGGAAAGCTCAGATTCAGCTCTTGTGTCCATCTCCAGGGATGGTCAAGCAGGCATGACAGTGTGGCCAAAGGATATCACAACAAATGGAAGCTGTTGAGTTCTAAGCTCCCCTTGTGGGGTATTTTTGCTTGTGTGTTCTTATAACATTATAAACTGATATTTCAGTGTTAGTATAGAAAATATGTATTGCAGAGCTTAAAGAAATAGCTTCTATACTCTGCTTTTGTGCACCATTAGTGCCCTGCTTCTTTCAATTAGTGTTGATAATTGGAAGTGTGCTGTGGTTGGTTTTGCATTATCTTTTACTTAATAAGCTGAGCTCAACCTTATTGTGTAATTTAATTGTGCCACCCAGTTCATTCATTCACTTATCTGTTCTCTCATTCACTCACGGAAAGCTTTTGTGGAATATCTTTGCTGCGCATGAGCCTTACAGTAAGTTTTACTCTAATAGGCCTACGTCTAATATGAACATAGACAATACCTTTCTAGAGAAGATAAAACATGATTTTTTTTGTGATAAATCATGAAAAATTTATTATTTAATGTTGATAAGAGTACTTCTAATGATGGGGCCTTGACGGTAGAGTGTGGTTTGGAAGGATGTCCTGGAGGAAGGCTTTGTGGAATATATAGTCACCAGTCTTTCTGTTTTGCACCTTAATAACATTTGGTATGACTGTTCTCATTGCCAGTGATTACCTGAACTATAGAAAGAGAGAACTCTTGGTACCATGAGGAGACCCCACATACAGAGTTCAGCCACATTGTACCACTGGGCTCCAACCACTGGCAATCTTCTCTATTTTCCAGATCAAGAACCTGCTACTGTTGATGTTAGGGCTTGCCATCCTGAGGGGGGTGGCAGCTCGGAAGAACCCCAAGGCAGGGGTTCCTGTCCCCAAGAAGGCTGGGAATTGCCCTCCTCTGGAGAATAACAGTGTGAGAGTTGACATTCGCATCTTCAATCAAAACCAGGGTGCTTCTGTCTCACAGGACTTCCAGAACCGATCCAGCTCCCCATGGGATTACAAGTAAGTCAGGGAATATATTGAAAATATGTTCTAAACCAGATGTGGAGGTGCATGACTTTAATCCCAGCACTTAGAAGGCAGTCCAACTTGATCTATATACTGAGTTCCAGGATAGCCAGGGTTCCGTAATGAGACCCTGTCTTGAAAAAAAAAATAAAAAAAACCCAAACCAAAGCAAACCAAACCAGAGGGGAAAAAAAGAAAAAAAAAGTGTTCTAAATTATTTTGATTATAAAGCCTCAGTCTTCTGAGTACTCAGGACTCACATTCATTCTTTTTTCTGAGATGAAGGTCTCACTCTGTAGCCGAGGTTGCTCTTGAGCTTCCTGGGTAGCCCAGGCTAACCTCAGACCCATGGTTTTTCTTCTGCCTCAGCCTTCTGAGTTCTGGGATTACAGGTGTGATACACTGTGCCCGGCTTCACATTCATCCTTTCCAGCAGAAATTCCACTTTTTTCCAGGAACTTTTTCTTGCTTTCTTGTACCAGTTCATCTGTGTGCTCGAAAGTCTCAGTATTTTTCAGCCTGCATTATTATCACCACACAAGGATGTGTGGAAACCAGAAGTCAGCTTATGGATCCACTCGGATTCCATGTTACTCTTTGAATAACGAGTGTGAGAGATGGCTCCGGAAGAAGTCAGCTTGGGATGTAGATGCCCTCTGTGCAGGGAAGAGACTTTGATTTTATCTGAAGATATAGGTCCTAGGAACACTTAGCACTCACTTATATTCTTCGAATACGTTTATAAAAACAGATTTCAGGGACAAAGCAGCGCTTCGGGGGCTGCTGCACAGCTCCTTTCCTTCTTGAGAGGTTTGCACACTGCGGCAAGCCGCCTTGGCCGCCTGTTTCTAGGCAGCAGTGAATATCAAGAAATACTGAGAGAGGCTTTGGATTCATAGATCCCCAGGGCTTTGATTTTCCTTTCCAAGTAGTAAATTTAATGGATTGTACATTGGGAGACCTACTAGTGATGTTCAATTTCTGCTTAAAGGACAAGTAATAATTGTAATAGTAACAATAGAAATACAATGTAGGCCTAAGACTAATAAACCCTAATATCATTTACAGGGTTGCTTTACATGCATTCATACTCTGAAAAATCCTTAACGATTCCCCCGAGAGAACGATATGGTGAGCAGCCCCACTTTATGGTGGAGGCATGTGGGGCATAGGAAGTTAGTTAATAGCTAGAGTTGGTCCAAGACTAGAGCCTGTGCTGCTGCCTATGTGACTTACAACCTCCCCTAGAGGGGAACACACAGGGCTACCAGAACCCCTCTCTCTTTCTCTCTCTGGCCTCAGCATCTCAACATCCTTTACTTTTTCCCCCCTTAAGCATCACCCGAGACCCCCACCGGTTCCCCTCAGAGATTGCGGAAGCCCAGTGCAGATATTCGGGCTGCATCAATGCACAGGGACAGGAAGACAGCTCCATGAACTCCGTTCCCATCCAGCAAGAAATCCTGGTCCTCCGGAGGGAGCCCCAGGGCTGTTCTAATTCCTTCAGGCTGGAGAAGATGCTGGTAAAGGTTGGGTGCACCTGCGTTGCTCCCATCGTCCACCGCGCAGCTTGACAAAGCTACACATCAAACTCAGTTGGAGAAACTGAGGAAATGCCTCCTTACCCAGTGCTCTGCATAAGGCCTGATCTCCAAGCCTTTCTGCTTCCTAGGACTCTTAGTAAGATATATGCACAGCATTCTTGAAGCTTATATTAGATATAGTGTTAACTCTCTGGCATGCTTCTGCTTTGTGACAGTCCTGATGTGTTCCAATGCCTTAAGTTTCTGAAAATGAAGAAGAATTAAGGCATCCTTGGATCAGCCTTTTTATGTTACCACATTTTTAAAATTCAATACTTCCACTTTGATGAGATATCATTCTTGTAGAGTTCTATGAAATGCTTGTATTTCTGATGGAAAGGAAGAAAACACACTCGGAATGCTGTGTAGTGTGAGCTGGGTCAACAAGGATGGGACAAGCATCTGGTATGTGTGTCCATAGAAAAATTTGATAAATTCAAAGGAGGGTGTCAAAAATATTATGTATTTATTTGTAGGAGAACTAGACATATATTTATGACCTTTTGATTCTATAAAAATGTAGTAGAAAATTAATATATTCACTAATTATATAATAAAATATTATTAATTAAAATATTTGAAGTATGTGCTGGTTAGATTTTGTCAACTCGATATAAACTTGTGTTGCATGAATTCTGGTTGTAATAAAAGGAACTCGGAGCCAGATATCGGAGAAAGGCTGAGATATCAAAGAGACGAAACACCGTAGTGAAATCTCCTCACCCAGCTGTCTTCCAGCTTCCTCAGCCTCGCTCCTCGTGGCTTCTACTGCCTCATCTGTCTTCCTACCCTGCTTTAAATACCTTCTTTGCCCAGTTGTTTCACATCCAGGGTAAGACTAAAGGTGTGGGCTACTACTATTTGGTAGTTAGCCTTGAACTCACAGAAGCACAGAAGGATCTGTCTCTGGAGTTATGGGATTAAAGGCGTGGCACCATCACTGCCTGCCTGGGAGCCTGGATCCCTCTGTAAACCAAACTCGCCTCAAACTCAGATCTACTGGGATTAAAGGCGTAGGTCACCACTTCTGGCCTTTCCTGTGCTGAGATTAAAAGCGTGAGTTGCCACTCTCCGATCCTCCTGAATCGACTGTGGGTGGATCTCTTCTCTGATATTCCACACTGGTTTTATTGAATATATAACATATCACCACAAACTTGAGCTACTTGGCAAGAAGCCTCAGATGAAGAATGGCCTGCATCAGATCAGTCTCTGCGCATGTCTTGAGGCATTTTCTTGGTTAATGGTTGCTGTGAGAGGACCCACTATCATGGGTAGTGCCAGCTCTGGGCAGGGCAGGCCATGGAAAGCAAGCCAGTGAGCAGAGTTCCTTTATCATCTCTGCTTGAGTTTCTGCTCCGGGTTCCTGCTATGACTTCCCTAAATGATGGACTATAACTCACAAGGCAAGAAAATCCATTCCCCTCCAAGTTGCCTTTGCTCATGGTGATTAACATGGCACCATAGAAATAAACTAAGGCAAAGTGTTGTTTCTACTTCCAGCTTCCACTGCAAGACTTTACATCCCTAAAGATTTTCAAATTCTTCATGTGTGCTATTTGTTTTAATATTTCCACCTCAAACAACTAGTGTTAGAGTTATTGTGATTAGTGAGATTGAAGTTTGGTTACACTTACATGGAGAGTTAATAATGCAAACAATTCAAGTGTAGAGATAGCACCATACTCTTCCACTCTCTGGACACATAATGTTACAAAGTAAATGTTTGGTGACCATTGTGTTAGCTACTAGAAATACGAAGTGGAGGAAGTAAATTTACATAGACCGGCTACAGTGTTGGCAGCAGCCATCCTCAGAACTCTGTCATTCCGGCCATGCACCTTCTTTTTGCCTCTTTCTCCCTGTGGCTTCTAGACTTTAGGATCACCAGGCATTCTTTCTCAGACCCACAGGCTACTTGGAGATACACAGCATGCACATCTCAGTCCCTGGACAGCTTGTATCTCCCTTTTCTGGATACAACACACTACAGCTCTGTTCACTGCTACCATGTCACCGGGCTTAAGAACATCCACATTGCTGCTATATTCAGGTGCCAGAGAGGAAGTGGAATGGAAAGCCTTTCTCCTATCTGGGATTTGGTTTTGGGTCAGATAGATACTTGTCTATGATCTAAGGACAGGAGGGATGGTTGTGCATGCTCTCCTCACTGATTCACAAAAGAACCCTGCTGCAGATAACAGTAGGGTTCATTGCCTAATGAGCCACCCATGGCTAGTTGTGTGTGCTGGATTGTAGGAACGGCAGAAGCCTGGCAACATTTCCCAAGATATCTCTGGTGATATAAAGCAAGATATGAATTTTGGGGGTCAGTTAAAGGCAGGCTCCTCTGGATGGTGGTCTCACACTGTAAGAGCCAAATAGACCACCATAGCCCCTGGTTCACTTCCCTCATTTAGGAATGTAGCCTGGAGAAATTAATGGACTTGTTCAAGGTCACTCAAGCAGTTCCAGGCAGGAACAGGTTTGAAGGCTTCAAGTTGAAGATCTTTGCCTTTTGGCTTTCCAGTACTGTCTGAATGTGTCTGATAACATGCCAGTCACCATGTTATCCATAATGACATGACAAGATCCATGTCAGTCATTTCTCTGTATGGACTCTCATTGACTGTGGGAAAGGATATGGAAGTATCACATCCCAAGTCTCCCAACACATTGTTCCCTGAGCCCCAGAGGCTGAGCAAGCTTGCCTTCTTGGATTGTGGCTAAAGCTGAAACTGCACACCCCCTTTTACTCACGAGGTGGCACACTGTACCCATGTGTTCTTAGATCCTTTAGCAAAGCTAGAAAAGAAATGAATGGCTGCCTTATGGGTGCACCTGTTGGCTCAGATGATGTAAGACACCATGAAGTAGAATGAGCATGCTGTGGTCATTGGCTTTGCCAAACCGTCTGAGAGGCAGAGTCCCCCCATTTTGTTTGAAGATATAGACTAAGCTATTGGGTTTTTGAATAGAGAGTTTCCATCATAGTGTGTGGAGAAACCTCCACTTAGAAACAGAAAGCACATAGCTATTTCTTTCCTTGCTTTTCCCCTCCCTCCATGCTTTGCCTGTCTGCTATCTCCTCTCCAATGTCTCATATAGACCCAGGTATCCTTGAACTTCTGATCCTCCTGCATCTACCCCTGAGTCCTGGGAATACAGACATATACCACCATATTCAGTTTTATTGGGCTTCCTGAATACTAGGTAGCAAGTGGGCTGCACTCCCATCCCACAAATACCTATTTTTAGTTATTTATGAAAGTCTCAGCTGAGAGGAAAAATAATATCCCTTCTCCCACTAACCATGCCTTTGTCCTAAAAGCAACAAATAACAAAAGCAAATGTACCCCTTGTACCCAACGTTGAAGTTCATTGTAATCTACTCTGTGGGTGTACTTTGGAAAAGAAGCAATACATTTCAGTAGGGATATGTGATCCATTGGAGAAGTATACATTTTAGGAGGTGTGAAATCCTTACTCATTAGTGGGGACTAGTTTTGAGTTTTGCTCAGTAATGAAGACTGTATTTTAAAACCAATACTAAGAGAGAGAATGACTGTGATTGTGCAGGAAGCTGTTGCTACCAGACCCATAGCATGGGCTGAGCTGGTCTTGGCTGCAGGACAGGCCTGCAGCTGGCCTGCAATTCTCACAAAGTACGGGTGTGTGTGCGCGCGCTCGCGAGTCTATTGCCAGCAATGGACAAGTGTACAAATGCAGAACAGAGAATCTGGGGTTAATTGCTATTGTCAGAGGAGTTAATAATTTTTTTCCCCAGAACACTGGCAGTCCACTATGATAATGTCAACGTCTCACCAACTGCTGGCCTGACATTGGAAAAACTTAAATCAGCCTAAAAATGTTTGCTAAAAATTATGCTTTTGTTTCCACAGGAAAAGAAAAAAAATACATGGATTAAGGTCATTTGAGTTTAATGGGTCACACATACTTACTTGTCTTTATTTAGGAAATAAATTAGTATTGATTAAGATGAAACTGCTGTTAGTCTCAAGTGCTTCACAATGATACAGGTTTTTAAATATTGATGCAAATATAAGTTTTTATTATGATATACGCACATATATTTCTACTTTTGTTTAAACTGTTATCATACCCATGCAATGTTCTAAACTGCTGGAAAGAAATCACAGGAAAAAAGCTCTGATGGAAATTTGCATGTTGTCTAGAAAGCAAGGAAAAAAAAATCAAGAGATTGGAATAAAGTAAGAAAGGGTTAAAAAAAAAAAGCAATATCTATGTCTGATTGGACCAGAATAGCATAGGCAGGACAAGACCAGACCTGAAGGTACGTGGAAGGTTATGAAGGTCAGAGGGGATGTGAACTGTGTTGAATTTGAAGGAAAACTGTAAGATTATTTTGGGGATTGTTTTTGTTCATCTTAAAAACAACTGATGATTCTTCACTGCAAAATGTTTGTGTTAAAATTGGGAATATATACATGTGTGTGGACATGTATGTGACTTAGATTTAACTCTATGTAAGAATGTAAGCTAGCTTTAATTCTTTATGTGATATAAGTTGGATCCAACTCTCTCTCTCTCTCTCTCTCTCTCTCTCTCTCTCTCTCTCTCTCTTTCTCTCTCTCTCTGTGTGTGTGTGTGTGTGTGTGTGTGTGTGTGTGAGTGTGTGTGCCCATGCGTGTAACTATTGTTTAATTTTAAACAGCATCCACATGGCTTTCCTCTATCTTGGCTGGTGATTTCATCATGAAGTGGGCAGTCACGTGACTGATACATCTTTTAATCCTAATGAGTCCTGTGTTCATAGTAGCTCCTTTTAGACTAAAGAAGCAACAAGCTTCCAATATTTTAATTTGCTATAGATTTTGGGATAGATAGACAGAAAGGGATAATGGGGACACCGGAGTAGAATTAAATCTAGAGCATACTTTGGCAGAGAGCGTGAAATTATTTGATTTGTGTGCCATTTATTTACTCAACAGCTGATTGATTGGTATTCCAAAACAATAATTCTTGGGCAATTGCTTTCACTCAGTTTTTAGGTCAGATTGATAATTATTTCCCTGCTAATCAACTATTGCAATTTGCATTTTTTTATTTTCCCTAAAGTAGTACTCCAAACTCCTATAGAAGACGCTTAGTTTTTACTGATGACTCATTTAATGGAAGAGCAGCTTATGTTATTAATGATAAAATACATGTTGTACAGACTGCTCCTGCTTCAACTCAAGTTGAGCAACAAGTTGTTGCTATGGTCTTTCAGCTTTTTATAAATAATGCATTTAATTTATATACTGATAGTCATGTTTTTAGAGATCTTCAAGTTCTAGAAACTGTTCCCTGTACTGGAACTACTAATAATCAATTTAGGATATTATTTCAGCAGATTCAAGATGCTATTCATCAAAAGATGGCCATGCTTTGTGGGACGTATTTGAGATCATTCTAATTTACCTGGTCCTTTGGCAGAAGGCAAGGCTGCTGCTGGTAAGTCAACTCAGTTAGTAGCATGACTCAAGTTGAATTAGCTCAACAGTCACATGCTTTACATCATTAAAATAGTAGAAGTTCAAGAAAACAATTTGGTCCTACTAGAGAAGTTGCTTGTCAAATCGTAAAATAGTGTGCAATATGTCCACAATAATTGCCTGTGCCTCATTTTTGGAGTAAATTCTTGAAGCCTTCTTCCTAATCATCTTTGGCAAATGTCTGCTACTCATACTGCAGAGTTTGAAAAGTTAAAATATATACATGTAACTACTGATACATATTCAGGATTCTTGATGGCTAGCTCACAGTCTGGAGAATCTACTAGGTGTGTAATTGCTCATTGCTGAAATGTTTCTCTTTTATAGAGATACCAAAGATTATAAAAATGGATTACAGTTCTGGATATGTTAGTCAACTATTTCAGCAATTTTGTTCCCAATGGAAAATTGAACATAAAACTGGTATCCTTTAATAAATCCTCAAGGGCAAGAAATTATGAAATGTACACATGGTACACTTAAAGTACAATTTTAAAAATAAATAAGGATGAGTTAGAGCCTCAATCACCACATAATACATTAAATCACACTCTTTATTTTACATTTTAAAAATTTGGATGCTGCTGGAAAATCTGCAGCTGATTGATTTTGGCAAGAAGGAACAGCCACCAAATTTGCTCATGTTAAATGGAAAGATTTCTGTATTAGATTATGGAAGGGTCCCAACTCTGTTTCAATATGGGATCGAGGGTATGTTTGTGTTTTTTCACAGGAAGAAAATGAAGCCTGGTGACTGCCTGAATGCTTGGTGCAGCGTGTGGAAGGAAGGAATACTGGTCCTGATGATGCTGATGACCATCCAGAGATGCCAGAGTGAGATCTACTGGGCATATGTTCCTGACCCATCTGTCCTGCATCCAGCCATTTGGGAAGGAAAAAAAAATATGGTTACAGTCATCAATACTCACCTGTTAGGATTTCCTGTTAATCAAGATCCCTTAATTTTGGCTAATTTCTCTTATTCTGGAAATGGTAAAGGGACCCCATTATGTTTTGTAAAAAAATATTAGTATTGAGGGATGTTTGGGAGTGTTCCCAAACCGAATATTGAGACATGATACTCAACGTAGTGCTTCTACAGACTTACTTTACCCCAGAGGAAATTGGATTAATCATATTTCTTCTCCTCAAAGATTCCTGCCATGCATTAAAGAACTAAGAAGGTGCAATAGAACTTTGTTATGGTGACAGTATGTGGGATTATTTTCCCTGAAGTATAACATTACAGGAATGCAATAACATATTTTTGAGAGGTCCAGAAATAAAAATGATTACAGTGACTCTCTTCCAGTGTCTGCATTAGAGTTGTTGGATTAAGGACTGGATGCAGAAATTTGGTACTCTAGTATGGGATATGACAGACTTATGTATGGAAGCTTGCTGCTGTCCTAGGAACTGTTGCCGGATGCTCAAGTAGTAATAAGCCCACTCGCCCACTTATTGGATCTGTACTAGGTCATATTAATGTTCCATATGCTCTGTTAGTTGAAACTACCAATATACCGGTTAGAGGATTATTCTTTAATGAAAGTTGTAAAAATTGTAGTTTGACTAATTGTTTATCTGATGTTGACAATTGTACTGGAGTTGTTGTGCTTAAGCAACCTTCATTTGTGATTTACCAGTTCAAAATGAAGACCCCTTGTTTGATGTTAAAGGCTTAAGTTTTGCAAAATATAAAAATGATGTTATCTAGGCAAAAAGGAGTTACAGGATTGATGATTGCTGGAACTGTTGCTTTAATTAGTCTGTTAGCCACCACCACTATGGCAGCTGTAGCCCTGTCTCAATCTATTCACACTGCTGGAGATGTTATCAGTTATCTAAGAATGTATCTTTGACCTTAGAAACTCAAGAAGATATTAATTTGAAAATGGAACATAAAGTGAATGCTTTGTATGAGGTGTTACAATTTTGGGGGAATGAGCTTCAAAGTTTGAAAATTAGAACACATCTAAAATGCCATGCTAATTATGAGTGGATCTGTGTTACATCTTCTGCGTACAATGAAAGTGTTGTGGGTTGGGAAAGAATTACGGCACACCCTAGAGGAATTTGGCATGATTCTAATGTATTCTGAGATTTGGCTAAGATACATGAAGAAATTGCAGATATAAAATAGGATAATTAGAATTTTGATACAGCCAAAACAGCTGAAGATATCCTAGACCAGTTTAAGAATGCTATTCCATCATTTACTTCACTCCTAAGTAGTGCTGCTGTTATGAAACATGTGTTCTGCTAGGCATAATCTGTTTGCCTAAAGCTCTCAAACTGATTGTGAACTTCTTATAGAAATTGGGATCAGGACTTCACGGAGCAAAACTACAGACATTCCCCTTGTTAGTTGGCACCAGTGGCTGGATAGTCAATGACAGGTAAGTCTTCTTTGCCTACTTTCAACCTAAGATAGGACATGGATGATGGAATTCATGCTCCCATGATGGGTAAGCCTGGAGTGCGGTAAGGAACAACCTAAGACAGGCACAGGCATCTGAGAGGCCCTATGGGAGTCTTAAAAAATAAATGAGGGGGAATTGTGGGCGCCCATATAGTGACTCAGTTTCTCATATTGATTCGGAGAGTAAAAGTGTCATGGTGAGTCAGCTATTCTAGAGTTCTAATGAGTTCAGTTTGCTCCTTGCTTTTGCCTTGATGACCACAGGACTAGTCTGATAAGCCATTGGGAGCCTGAGTTAGCAGGAGGCTCATGAATGTGATAATGAAGGGGCTAGAAGTGAAGCTGAGATTTTTTCAACATAATGTTTGAATATCTTGTACTATGCTTTCTTTGAATCCTGACTTGAAAATGTATATAAGCACTTTCAGAGATAAACTCGGATCTTCATGGTTCTGAACCATGGGGTCCCTCCCGGTTTTCTCGCTGTATCTACAGTTGAGTGCCTGCCCCTAGCTACCCTGGCGCCTCGTAGTCTGGCACCGATAAAGGAGGAAGAGGAGAAAACACCAAGGATGTTTGAAAAACTCAGAGAACTTTTAAAATAAGTCTTCTTAAAATTCATATATCTCATTACACATCCCCCCCCACCATCTTTTAAATAGAGTTACACATGAGGTTATAATGCTTTCCCAAGAACAGATACTATCTAACAAATCTCCAGTGCCAGTCATGAGGAGCTTCCTTTTGAGTTGTGGATCAGGGGGTTCAAGAGACCCCCAAAACAATGCAAGCAGCTTCCATTGCCTTTGGATCTTTCAGAACCTGAGTCGTGACCTCATTGCTGAAGATCTCACACACTTTGGACACTGAGCTTGGAGGAACTGAGATGGAGCTGACCTGGAAGCCTCCTCCTTGAGGACCAAGTCTCATAGGACAGGAAGGTGCTAGATTAGTTCCCAATAGGAAAACCAAGGAAAACAGTCAACAGCTCCATCTAGCTAGAAACCTTACAAACCACAATTATGAGAGGCTCAGCAAGATGTTCTGAATGCTTTAATAAAGCATTTCTCTTTTGGGAGCAACTGTTAACTGTCTAATTGTTCTTATGGCCCACTCAACAGGAGGTAATTATGCCAGATATTAAAAAACTATTCAACTACCTCTGGCCGGAGAGATCATGGACCCTTGAAGAGGGTCTGCTCCTGCTTCCTTTTCTAAACCAATATAATTTCTAACTCTCTACTCAATACGTATCTTTATACCCAGAGATAAGCGCTCACCTCACCAGCAAAGAAGCTTTTTTTTGTCGCAGCAGCTAGAGACTCTTCTGTGCATAGCTGGTCAAGCTGCAGTGAATGAGTAACTGTGGAAATGCAAGATCCAGCCCATACATCTACAAGAAAAACTCCACACAGAAGAGGGATGAAACTGCAAGAGCGTGAGGACCTGGGTGCCTGCTTCGAGGTTCTATCTTCTGGGCAAGGCATGGAAGCTGCATTCATGAAGTCTCAAAAGGATCTGTGTGACAACACCTGTTGACACGATAGTAGCATTAGAGACAGTTTCACAAAGCCTACCCCTAGGGGAAGAGCTGCAATGACTTCTGAGGGAGATGGTCCACAGATGAGCCCCTCTGACGGGTTATCCAGCCCCAAGTGGTCATCTCTAAGTAACGTCTGTAGGAGTAACACTCAATGAACTCGTAAGTTTTGAGAGGGGAAAGACAGGGCTGGAGATGATGTAAATATAATACCCATGCATGAATTCTCAAAAAATTACAATAAAAAATTAGACAAATGCTTCTAGCTATCGTAGTTACTTTAAAACAAGTTCTGAACTATGTAGTAGAAACTCTCTTCTCTTATTATCTCTGTGTGTATGTGTTTCCACATCAGTAGCTTACCTTGGACAAATTGCTTCTTTTTGGCTCAGTTTTCTTAACTATGATAATGGGTAGGAAAAGTGTCTTCTTCCAAGGTTTGGGAGACCCATTAAAAGAAGTATTAAATGTTAAAATTTAGAGTAGGTCCCAGCTACAACAGGCTGTTACCAATATTGCAAGGTGTGTGGGCTATAATTCTTGTGTTCAAAGTTAGGAGGATCAATGCACTGAACAAAGGTGTGTCTATGAGTTGTCAGAAAATCCAAAGACTTCTGAGTGTGCTGGCTTACTTCTGTGGTTTCCTTCTGTACTATTTGTAGTTGGCGCACCACAGCCCTTTGTATGTCCTGAGGGTGAGGACCAGACCTTGTTTGTAGTGGTGACAACATCGTAAGTCCCATAACCATTTCTTACAACCACATTCTCATGACTGTGAGGCTATTGAGATGGGTTATGGCTACCTCAGGGCTATGGAGAAACCAGCCCTGGCAGAGAGCTGCCTTGGGCACTGTGTGTACTGAAGGGTCGAGTTCATCCTCATCCTCACTGCAGCTGTCTCCAAGGAGGGATACCATGCTCATATAAAATGCTTAGTATTTTTTAAGAACAAGAGGTCCCTTAGATTCTAGGTTCTGCTGACACCACACTCCTGGTTTCTCACCATTTAAAAAGACTGAAACCCCAAATGTCACACAGACCACTTGTGAAATGCCTGATTGCCTTCTGTGGTCAGCTGAAATCCCAAGTGAGATCTCTTAAGAAAACCAATGTTTGCATCTGTTTCTTGCTGTTGACTATGTCTGCACACAGACACCCATTTTCAAGATTGGATGTTTGAAAATAAACTTCAAATAGAATTAAGTATAAAAGAAAATCAATCTTTTCTTTTGGGTCCACGTTGTTTAGCTTATTAACATCTGTTCAATGCTATTGTTTGTGTTTGGGGATTTGGGTAAATTACTAATGAGCTACAATTGTCAAACGGAAATGAATTTTATTGAGCGGAACAATGATGCAATCATTTCCACTCCTCAGTAGGATCACTGTTGTTTTTAGAAGTAGTGGAATGCTTTGTAATGAAAACTGACACTTGCTCAAACTATCCATGCATTAACTTACTCAGTCATCAGAATAACCTGTGACAGAGAAAATATTAAGCAGCCTCACACCGCAGATAAGGGAGCAACTTATATTCAGGGCTCAGTTTGTTTACTCAGGGTGTGGAGAAATCTGAGTAAACTCTCTTGCGCTGCTTCTTTAGTTTTGTTTTTTGCTTTTTAACATTAATTTCAGAAGTTTTAGAGCTCAGAAATACATTGCTTATTTCCTACTGGCTTAGTGATAGAAGACACCTCTGTTGACTGGAGCCTTGAACAGGTGTAAGGCTGATATCCAGCGAATGTTCTCTCCCGTGACCTTCAGAGGAAGCTTGGCTTAAATATGTATTTATTTTTCCATCTTATCCTCTCTCTCTATATATAAAATTTCCTCAGGTGCTCTTGGAAATGGCAGTTTTTAAATATTTCTTCCTGTTCTTGAGGAAAAATGGTCTCTTATGTATCTTAGTAATGAATTGCACAGTTAACTACTCCCAAAGGAACTAAAAAGTCTTGGGTCATAGAACTTCTAGTCAGTAACTGTACTTCAGACACCCGGTGACACAGATGGCAACAGCTCATGCATCTCAAGAGCATGCCACTAGACACCTAACTACTCAAGGCCTGCCAACCTGACATTCCCTCCTCAGTGCCTTACAGAAGCCTCGCACCTGTTAGAGACATCACCCATCTTCTTCAGTCTGCTAGCATCTCACCTACAACAGCAGCAGCCCTGGGGTGGGGGAGCAGCCCTGAATGAACTTTCCTACTTGTTCCAATAATTTGTTCTTTTGCTGAGATATGTGTGTGTGCATATATATGTATGGAATATATACACACACATATGTATATATATTGCATTATGTTCACCATCTCCCTCACCTCCTCTTACCTCTCTCCTCCCACTATTTTCCATCTCATCCTCTCTACAAGCCCCTTTCTCACATTCATGCCTTTTTGTTTTGTATCCCACCAAGTTTAATCAGGGCCCTCATGGGACCTTGGAACTTTCCTTTGAAGTACGATGAGTTAAAGACATGTCTGCCCCTTCTCCAGAATATATTAGTTATCCATACTTCAGTAGAGTGAGGCAGGGCCACAGGTGCCCCCTTTCTATCTATAGCTCACTGTTGCCAAACCCTGTCTGGTACGGGCCCATTGCAGGGAGCAGCTGCTGTAAAATCAAGATCACATTGATATGTCATTCTCAGGAGATGATAGAATTTCACAGTTCTTTTCTAATGTATTCTGACTCATACATTCTCTCTGCTTGCTCTTTAATATCATTCCCCAAGTCTTAGATGGGGTGGTATTTAGAAGTCTAAGCATTCAGCTGTCACTTACTCTTAGCACGTTGAGCAGCCATTCATCTCTGAATTTGCTGACATCATTGGTGAAGAGAAGTTGATTTGATTAAGTCTGAAAGCAGTATTTATCTTTGGATATAAACAGAAACATTTAGAAGGCAGCTAGGTACTGTGCCAATTTAGGTATCAAAGGGCCGAAAGCATCCTTAGCCATGAGTTTTTAAGCAAGTTTACAGTATCAGGCATGGTTTTTTTTTTTTTTTTTTTTTGTGGAGCAGGCCTCAAAACCAGAGAGTGCTTGGTTTCCCACATAACAGCTGTGCCTCTGGTGCAGCAGTGGACGCATCTTGTCTGGAAAGTTGCTATTGTAGTTGTAGGGATCTCAGTTAGGTAAAGTGACTGATGCCATTCACTGCCTGGCAGCTACATTACATCTCCCAGTCCTATGAAAGCTGGCCAGTAGGGAGAAAGCTGTGTTCTCAGCTCTACCATAGCAGCTTCAGCCATAAGGTCTCAGCAATGGCGGACAATGAAGAGAAATAGAAGCTGTTGATCAAGTTAGAGATGCCAGATGGGCCAAAAGTCTTTGGGGGCTATAATTTTGATGGAAGTTTACTATGTAAAATACAGAAAGAACTAAACAAACAAACATCCCTTAAAAAACAAAGCCACAAACCACCACCATAAAACCCAACTAAACACCAAGATAACAAACAAACCCAATTAAAAAAAAAAATGGGCCATGGGTCTGAACAGAGGATTCTCAATGAAGACATGCAAATGACTAATAAGTATGCTTTTAAAATGTATTCAAAATCCTTGGCCGTTGGGAAAAACACAATTTAAACTACTTTAAAATTCCATCCCATCCCAGTCAGGCTGGCTACCATTAAAAAAAAAAAAAAAAAATCTAATGGCAGCAAATGGTGGAGGAAGTGTGGGAAAGAGGAACCTTGCTCTTAGTTGGTGAGAATGTAAACTCGTGTAGTCTGTGCAGAAATAAGAACGGGGAGTTTATAAAACAACAGCAAATAGAAGTACTGTAGTTAAGAGCTCCAGGGTATCTCTATCCTAAGGACTCTGCGTCGCACTACAGAGATTTTGCTCAATAGTGTTCATTGTTGCTTCATCCATAACAGCCGGGGAATTGCCTCAGTCTACAAGTATATCATTTGAAAATAATAATGAAAATCTCTCTCTCTCTCTCTCTCTCTCTCTCTCTCTCTCTCTCTCTCTCTCTCTCTCTCTCACACACACACACACACACACACACACATTGGAATTGTATTCATCTTAAAGACAAGTGAAAACTTTAAGTTTATAGGTAGGTGGATATATACTGAGCAAGGAAACTCAGGGCCAGAGGGACAAACACTGCATGCTCTTTCTCATGTGTCAGTCTTAGCTTTATCTTTAGATTTGTAAGTTTAGCTTTGAATACCTATAGAAGATAAGAACTAGAACGGAGTGGTTTGGGGCGGGAGATGATTTAAGGGAGGTAGAATAGCCCACATATGAAAACAAAGAGGGCAAACACTAGACTGGAGAGTTCACGTAGGGATAAGAACAGAAGATGAGGAATTACAGGGAAAGAGGGGGTGCTAATCCTAATGAAGGGAGCCTGGTAAGTCATAAGGAGACCTCCTACTAGGTAAGTCAACTAACAAATATGAGAGCCGGAAAAGTGGCCAAATTAATGCTGCATGTAACAGCCATGAGTTATTAAACAAAACCCCAGTGGCTGATATAGTATATCTATGAGTTGTTGGTCAGGGAGGCCACAGAGGTTCTCAGTGTAATGCATATTTTTTTTTTGAGTGGTTAGCAACGGTGTGGGTTTGTGATTACAGAACCAGCCTATTCACATATTCACAGATCCCAAGTACAACTGCCCTGATGAACATTTCCTCATTTTTAAAACCAAAAAGTGGTAGTGATTTTGCACCAGGAAATCTCTAGTTGACTCAACATATGATAATATTAATCATACCAGTAGAATAATTCTGTGAGTGTAGTATCCCAGTATCTTTCTAAAAAGATTTATTTTTATTATTGTTAATCACCTGTATTGTGTGGATTATGGGTATGGGTACATGAGTGTGGGTGCCTGCGGAGGCCAGAGGCATTGGATCTCCTGAAGCTGAAGTTATAGGTGGTGATTCCCTTGCAGTGAGTGCTGGGATCGGAGCTCTTATCCTCTGCAAAAGCAGTATCTGCTCTTAACCACTGATCCAGCTCTCCAGCCTCTAGCTCAGAATTTTTACTTGCAATTTTCTAAGTGGTCGTTCAGCCTAAAAATTGTGAGTGTAGATGAGTATGAATTAGATTAAAACTGGCCAATTCATGTGCGTGTGCGTGCGTGCGTGTGTGTGTGTGTGTGTGTGTGTGTGTGTGTGTGTGTGTGTGTGTGTGTGTGTGAATGAGTTTTCTAAGGACCAAATGTAGAACCTTAGACATTCTGGGCAGGTGCTCTACCACTAAATTATAACTACAGCCCTCCAGTTACATTATGTCATTGTGTAGCTATCATCCACCAGGAACTGATCACAGTACAGTTACACTTTTATCATTTTGGCCACAACGGCTACAATTAGAAGCACACAAGTGCATACTGGTCCTGTAAGAAGTAACAGTGTGTAACAGTACAAAAGACTAAAAGCAGAAAAGGTATCTTTACAAAGTGCAAGGATGCAGTTCTGCAAGAAACAGTGGAATCCCTGGAGATCTAGCTACCCGAAATGTTCTACTTTGCATTTGCATGATTAAAGAACCCAAATGTATGGTTTTCTTATTACAGAAAAAAAAAATGTTTCAAGATCCCTTTATGCAAGGCAGAAAAAGCTTGCCTTTCAGAAATCTGAAGTGAGACACAGCCAAGTCTCCAGCTTTACTACTAGCATCTACTAGCCAGCATTTCTTTGTGTTCAGCTTGTTAGAGCACTGTGTGCATGAAATTCTTTGTTCAAAAGCATTTGTGCGTGATGGCTTACGTTATTCCCACTAAATAGTTCCCAAAGATAGCTGCATCCTAAAATCTGTACCTGAGAATATTACTATGTATGGAAAAAGGAGACTTGAGATATGATTAAGTACAGGATTTTGATATTGAGAGATTATCCTGAGTTATCTGTGTGGGTCCTAAGTAAGACCGCAAATGTCCTTGAGACAGGCAGGATGATTGACAAAGAGGAGGAAATCCGAGGACAACACAGGATGTAGCACAATTGGCTTTGAAGATGGGAAGAGGCAGCATAAGCAAGGAACTGGAAGGCTCAAGCTGTTGCTCCTTTATTTTATTACTGTTTTTGTTTGCTTTTTTAGTGCTGGGGATTGAACTCAGGGCCTTGCAACTCTTAAGTACGTGCTCTAGCCTGACTATAGCTTCAGGCACTAACACAAACAAATGAATGCTCTTCAAAGACTGGAGTAGCATGGCACCACTGAGAGGATTTTGGTCCAGTGAACTATTTGGGAATGAATGTATGCTATGTCATTTGTAACCGCACTGATAGGAAACCAATAAAGTGTTATGTGTACCCAAATGATATTGTTGCCTCTTCTTCCTTCTCTTAAAATAGTACAGGATGGTCTAGAATTGCTATGCAAGAAGGATGACCTTGAACTTCTGATCTATGTGTCTACCTCCTAAGTGCTAGAATCATGATATTCAACTTCACACTAGGTTTTATGTGGGGCTAGAGATTACATCCAGAGCTTAATACATGAAAGGCAAACACTCCATCAACTGAGCCATATCCCCAGCCACCATTTTTTCTTTTTAAGTTGGAAAGATTTATTTTTTAAAATTTATTTATTAATTATGTATATAGTGTTCTGCCTGCATGTATGCCTGCATGCCAGGAGAGGGTGCCAGATCTCATCATAGATGGTTGTGAGCCACCATGTGGTTATTGGGAATTGAACTCAGGACCTTTGTAAGAGCAGCCACTACTCTTAACCTCTAAGCCATATCTCCAGCCCATCCCAGCCATTTTCTTTAAAAACTTTTCTTGCTGCAGTAATTCTTCCTTAATTTGATTTATGGTTATCTTAAGCATTCAGTTTCCAGGCTAGAAGAATACCCTGGAAATGTTAGTAATTATCCATCTATTTGTAACTTTTATGCTTGGTCCCTTATGCAGAATTCCAATTCGGGTTTATGTGTTCAGGCAGGCATTCAATGTGCCTACTTTCTTACAGGCAATTTCTTTATCCAGTGGTCAGTTCAGTTGAATCTATTTTTGATAGCATCAGGCAGCCCAGGCTGGGAAATGTCTCTGACTCACCCATGTGGTAGGTTCTTAAAGAAAACAGTAAGGATGCTGTTTCAGTTTGAGTGATGCATGCTCTGTGTGGGAGACAATGAAGAGCACTCTGGGACCCAAAATTGGCCTCTGAAGATTTGCCTGAAGTAGGCAACTTTTTACAGTAACCTCAGGGGAAGGAAGTTGGTGTTGGTAGAGAGCACTCCTTCCACGAACATAAACGAAGATGCCTGACCTATATAGTAGGCATCCAAAATGACCTTCACTGTTCCCTAGAAGTTCGAGGTTAAGTACATAAAAATAAACATTGCTTGGAATGCATGGCTTTATCATTTGAATTTTCCAACAAAATGGCAATAAGGCATAAGATTGAATGGGCAGTTATGTGGCTATGTGGCCAGCTATGTCATATCTTTAGGACAATCTTCCCCTTGCATTTGCAAGGCCTTTTCAATATTTATTTGCTGGTTGGGTCTCAACATCAGGGAAAGAGACAGTCTACAAAGTGGTGTGATTTGTGAGACTCCATGAGAAAATTCTACCTGTAAAGCTCACCTCTATACTTTGCTGAAATGCTTTTTTTTTCTTTTTTTTTCTTTTTTTTAGTTTAGGAATTAACTCATTACTAGGAAAGGTAAGTTTAATTTCTTAGTCCTTTAGAAACTTTGCTCTTAGGGATGGAGAGATAGCTCCAGAGTTAAGAGCACTTGTTACTCTTACAGAGGAGTTGGCTTCCACTTTGGAACTCAAATTGAGTGGCTACCCAATTTGACAACTACAACTCTAGCTCCAGGGGAACAAAAGGTGCCTTTAAGAGCACTTGTTACTCTTACAGAGGAGTTGGCTTCCACTTTGGAACTCAAATTGAGTGGCTACCCAATTTGACAACTATAACTCTAGCTCCAGGGGAACAAAAGGTGCCTTTGGGCCTCTGGGGGTAGCAGCATAATTGAAAATATATATATATTAGAAATCCCTCTAGCTCATAAGATTCAATCATCATGATGAGTAAAGAAACATTCTCAACACGTATGCTCATAGTCTAAAAAGGCAGACAAAAATTGATAGCACCTGGAAGCTGGATTAAGGTGTTGAAACTGATACATTACCATTTGATACATACACAACAAATTGCTCTCCCCCATCTCTGTGAGGATTTCTGCAGGAACCTTACTTGCCTTGGGGTCTCTAGTTTCTGCCTTCTTTCACAAGTATCTGAATATATAAAATTCATATATTTATTGTGTGTGTGTGCATGTTAAGGTCATGCATGTGAAGGTCAAAAGACAATTTTCAAGAGTCAGTTCTTATCTACAACCATGTAGGATAGGACTGTACTCAGATTGTCAAGTTGTTAGCAAGTATTCTTACATGCTGAGCCATGACTGCCCATTTCATGGCTTCTTAAGACATTATGATCCAATTCTACTCTCTTGGCTCACCTCCTATAGGATGTCTTTGCTTTGAACTACCTGGGTGTTTTGCCTTTTAGGAAACCATGCTGGACATTTGTGTGTGTGCTGGATAATCTTGAAGTTATAGAGTGATGGTGGGAGGGGCTGAGTAACACCTTAGTGCAACAATTTCATCACCAATGCCAGATATTCTTATTCTTTTAAAAATTTCAAAATGATTTTATTTTTATCACACACACACACACACACACACACACACACACACACACACACACACACACACACACACACACACACACACACACACACAGACGAGTGCAATGCTCCTGGGGGCGGGAAGGTGGCGTCAAATCCTGTAACCTAGAATTTCAGCCAGTTTTGAGCCAGTGTAAGTGCTGGGAGCCGAACTTCAGTTCTCTACAAAGAACAGAACAAGTTCTCATCTCCCAGGTAATTTTCCAGTGCATTTGTTTCTAAGTACATTCTTCAGCCACTGTTGCTGATGAAGCAATTGCCTGACAAGTTCTTTCAGATTTCTGTCACCTGCTAGTAACTGCTCCTGAGCCCCTCTCTTCCAGCTGTCACAGCTTAAGGCATCTCAGAGGCAGAGGGGAGGGTTTATAGCTGGGGAAAAGGCGCATGTTGGAGGCCCTTAGTTAGGATAGGAATTCTGGGTATATGAAGAGAATAAGTTTGGGTTTGGGACTCAGGGAAGAAAAAACATTGCCACTGTGGGTGTCAAGATTACTGTGCCAGATGTTTACTGCGTCGGTTTATGCAGATGCTTTTACTACAGATGTTTACTATGGTACATTATATGTATAGAGCTCCTGGGAGTCATGGCTTCTGAGAGATATGGATGAATGTAACCTCGCATATGAGCACTTCATGTATTTGTCTATTTTGAAGGGCTCTAGTAGGCCAGAGCATGGCAAACACAGCCCTGGCACGCCTTCTCCCCGTTCCCTCTTGTTTGCTAAATTGTTAGATTACATTCCTAAAACTAGCCACCCAAGTCTATTTACTTTATTTTTTCCACTTTCTCCTCCTGAGATTGATCACCAAGCTCCAACTACCAAAGTATTGAAGTCCAGCAATCAAAAGCTCCCTTTAGCCTCACCTAATCAACATACCCAAGTGAAATTAAGCAGCTCATCCTAAGACAGGGCTTTCTCTTGCCCGCTTATAAATTTCCATTTGCCTATGGACCATATTTATCTCCCCTCTATCCAGAGAGCGTCCTCCCCTCACCTCGTTCATTTTTCTTCTCCCTCATCCTCTGTCTCCTGTCTTTGTCTCTTATTCCCTGGTGTGTCCTATTCCAATTACAGCCCTTTCACATTTTTTTTAAAAGCTATGTCACATGGGAGAAGATTTATATACACAATATGTCACAAGTTTCTGTAAACTGGGCATGTTGGAGCACACATTTAGCACTTGGTAGTTTAGGCAGGATGGTTGTGAGTTTGAGGTCAACCTGGACCTGATATCAAGAAACTGTCTCAAAAATAATAAATAAATACATGAACGAATAAATATCATTGTGTGAGATCAGGCAAAATTATATGTGTCTGAAGTTTTCCCTTTATTGTCAACAGCCCCTGAGCTGACTGGAGAGGAGAGAGTTCCTGAGGCATGCTGGGCATCATGTTTCAGGGTGATGGATAGTTCTAGATCTCTAAGGTGTGCTGCTGACATAAATGTGGCAATTAATCTCATTCTTAAAGTCAAATCTGAATATCAAGCACATCTTTAAATGGTGTTTTTGGGTGTAAATGGCTAAAAGCTGGTGGCCAGGCATTTAAGGAGTAATCCACAAGAAACATTTTGTTAACTCTATGTGTCCTTTACCAGTTTCTTTATTGAACCTCCCTTGTGTAACAGTTTCCTCAAAGATTGAAACATTTCATCCTACAGGAATCTCCTTAAGCAGAAAGGTAAACAACTCAAAAGAGCTTCAGGAAGTTCCTGAAACTGACTAGATTCACAAGTCCCTCTCCTGGCTAGGGTAAACTATAAAAGATAAGAGTCATCCTCAGATAACCCAAGCAGCAAAGAAGACTGAGATCAGAATAGTTGCCTGAAAGAAGCAAAAAACCAGCCAAGCCACCTGACCAACCAAGACCAACTGAAACACTTGAAAAGGACACTCTCCAGCCTGCTGAGCTGCCTGCAGGCTGTGCGGTATGCTTTAGGTTCCCATCTTTTGTGAGCTATCATCCATGTTGGAGTGGGCTTTGGTGATGCTGATGTCTTTGAGTCATTTCTTCTTCTGTAAGTTACCCACTACCCACATTCCAATAAAACTCATGGTTTACCACACTGGACTTTGGTAACAGCAGTACTTTGGTTTGTCATGGTTCCCTACCTGGGGTGAGTAGAGATTTATGCTGTGTCTCCCCAGGAAAAGTTTTGTCACACAGCACTCTCCTCTTTCTTCAGTTTTCCTTTTTTTTTTTTTTTTTTAAAAAAAAAACAACAACAACAAATCTTTTTATTGTGGATTTCACATTGTTAGGGTCCTAGAAAAGTCCAACAAAAAACCACCAACTATGTATACAATGAGCAAGAGTGTTTATTATCTAGAGAGAAAGAGTTCCGGCATACTGTTGCTGCACATTCGACACTTAGGCAAAATGGCAACTCAGAGAGAAGCTTGACAGTTTCTTTTGTACACATGCAAAGGAATTCTAAGACAGTGAAGTCATTCTATCTAGGATTGTCTTATATGAATAGCAATCATGTTAGTACATTTCTAATTGTCTAGGGCTAGGATGGCTGGGTAGGTACAGTTTTTTCATGTTAGGGCAAATCTGGATAAGTCCCAGACTCTGTCCTTATTTGATTATTGCCTTGAGATACTGTGGGAGCTGGTTCAGACTGATATGTGCAGTTTTCCTTGGCCTTGCTGTTGGAGGTGTTGGTGATTGATTACTTTTTGTTCATGACTTCCTCAGAAACTGTCCAGTTTTAAGAGGCAGGGCCTAAGCCCTAGTTCTTAACTGATTATTGGGAGCCTGGCATGGTATTTGCCTGGCCTTCTCAGCATCAGACATTCTGATCCCATTCATCTATTTGTTTCCTTGCTCCCATCCTTTGTTCTTGGTGTAGGGAAAGGTGGTCAGCCAAAGAAAACCCACCCTGGCTCTGAAACCAGAGACAGTGAAAGAAAATCCACCCTGGTTCTGGACACAGAGCCAGTGAAACAGACCTACCCTGGATTTAAGACCCAAGCTGGTAAAAGAAATACTTTATCCCTGAACCCAGAACCAAGAAGAAAGGTGCCACGGCTCTGAAACCAGTACCAAAGAAACACACTTTGGCCCTTGAATCAGAGCCAGTGAAAGAAATGTTTGCTGGCCCTGAAATTAGAGCCACAAAGCCCAAAAGAGCCAGTGAAAGAAACGTACTTGAGCCTTGAACCAAAAAAAAAAAAAAAAAAAAAACAAAAAAAAAAAACAAAAAAAAAAACACCCAAACAAACAAACAAACAAAAAAAACCAAAAAACAAACAAACAAAAAAAAACTGACCAATTCCCACCTTACCCACCCAGGAAGTCTCCCTATAAAGCTCTGCCCCTTCCCCCCTCAGAAACCCTGTATAAGCCCTGAGCCCCAAACCCCTTCCCTGCTGTCTTCTTTTACCCTGGACAGAGGCACCCACACTCTCCTGGATCCTTCCCTCCCAATAAATCTCTTGAATGAGGTTTGAGTGAAGAACTTTTTTCCTTGGAGCAGCAGCAGCAGCAGCAGCAGCAGAAGGGTCTGGATGGAGGTCAGCACGGGGAGCAAAACTGTAACAGTCTTGCCGCCCAGGGGACCTTCACTGGCTAGGGCTGAGTTGTTACATTCCATGAACAGAGAGCAGCGAGCAGTGGATAAGTGAAACCTTCGGCCACTGTAGCAACTTTGCCTGGGAGGCCCTCCCTTGCCTGAGCAAAGCTGTTAACACCGAGGAAGCCTTTCCCTGAAGCAGGGCTGTAGGCTTCTACCTATGTTTATTGTGGCCTATGGTGTTCATTGGCTCCAGAGTGCCTGAATACTTTCCATTGAGCTGTAACAAAGAATTCATTGACTTCTGAATGCCTAAATACTTTCCATTCGAGCTGCAGTGCTCATATGCCTGGGCCCTTGACTGCCAGGATCTCTTTCAAACTGGGCTGCACAAATATGTACACTTGTAACCTCCCCACAAAACAAAATTTGAAAGTAATACCAAAACCAAAACAACCCCTTCAAGCCAAAACAAACAAACAACAAACAAAAAAAACCAAACAAATAAAAACACCCTGGCATGTGGCATGTTCTGTGGCCTAGTAAGTCACATAGTATAAATATATATACACACACACAGAGAGAGAGAGAGAGAGAGAGAGAGAGAGAGAGAGAGAGAGAGAGAGAGAGAGAGAGAGAGAGAGTTCACACATCTTTACTTGTAAGTGTTCATTGCAATGAGTCATTGGTCTGGTTTGAGGTCTCTGGCTTCTGCTACACCCTTGGTACTAGGCCCTCACTGGGACTCCTCTTGGATATCCTGTTGTTGCCTTGTGCCGTAGAGATCCTGTAGCTTTGGATCTGCAGGTCTGGTTCCTTCACATGCTCCAGCAGTTCATAGATTAGGTCAGTATTGGGGTGGGCTACCTTGTAGTACTGGTTCCAGGCCTGGTCAGCTTGCCAGCTTTCCCTCATTGCCATCACCTAGGTGAGCTCTCCAGCACTGTCCTGGCAAAATCACCCAATGTAGCCAACAGCAAGAAATAGGGACAGTGCTGCTCTAACACCCTCTGGTCCAACTCATCTGCGCTTACATCACCAGAGCCAGCTCTACTGTTTTGCTCTCTGGCTCGCTTCCCTTAGTGAGGGGTAGTGCTTTTCTTTCTTTATAAATTGAGAAACCACTTAGATTTTGTTGACAGAAATCCGAGGAAACTTAGAAAACTCACAACATCAATAAATATGCATTGTACTAGGTTGGGTTATAAAGAATTGTAAAGTATTTTGCCATTTCTGGAAGTGAAATTAAATGTTTTACCCTTACCTTGCTGTTGAGGCTGAACCCTGACATTGTAGAGAGAAGAGAGGAGAAGGAGGGGAGGGGAGGGGAGGGTAGGGGAGGGGTAAGCCTCTGAAGAAAATGTCTCTGAAGCCTCCTCTCTTTCTAAGTAGGTTGACCTTATCCCTGTGAGTTCCTCGTTGGGAGCATCTTTTTCTTTTTTCTCTGGACCCAAGGATAGAGTGGTTGTGTTGTTGTGGTGTGTATCATAACTGTGAGCTGCTGATTCCCCAGGAAGACTGCAGACAGCTTGGTTAACCACAATGTTTGTCAAGAGATGAGTAGACCAAGGCGAGCGAGATGAGGGTTTGTGGGAGTCGATTTGGATGTGAGGGAGAGATACAGTCTAGGTTATCTGGGGCAGTGAAGAGTTTCATTACTAAAACCATATTACTGTGCTATGTGCAGCTCATGCCATTGCAGAAAATAAGAGAACTAATCTATAACTCTTGGCTGGAGACATGTTAAACTAAGGCCAGTTAAAGTTATTGTATGATCTGAAAGAAAAAAATATTCAAAAGTAAATCTTAGCCCCAAAACATTCTTCTTTTGGAGTTGACCTTTGGATAAAATTCTTTGCTTATCCCAAACACAGGGAAATGGTAGTCAGAATGTTTAGTTCAAATGTAAATATAAAATTAATGAATAGTAGACTTTTCCCCAAAATTTAGCAGGTAGCTAACTTGGTTCTTTTACTTTAGTTTAGTGCTTTTAAGGTATATTTATGCCAAAGACCACACTTTTTGTTTTTAGGATTTATAGGTTCTATATATATGTGTGTGTTTGTGCAATGTGAATGTAGAGACTCATAGATGCCAGCAGAGGGCATTGGATCCCCTAAAGTTGGAGTTAGAGGCAGTTGTGAGCCACTCAAAGCAGGCTCTTGGGTCCTTTGGAAGAACACTAGGCATTCTTAAGGCTGACCCATCTTTCTAACCCTTACTTTGTTCTTTTAGGTTATTGGGTGAAATTCCACTGCTGTAATATACTTATATTTACTTGTTCATATACTAATTAATAAACATTTGAGTTGCTTGTAATTTTGTTCGTTGTTAGTTAAAAATACATGTGAATGTTTGTTGATCAGAAGGTTTTATTTCTTTCAGGTAAGAATTGAGGAGAAGGCATGCTGAGATTTGTAAATGTACATTAAACTGATTGTTGCATGAGTAAAGGAAACTCAGGGCCAGATGTCTGGGAAAAGTGGAGATATTAGAGAGAATAAACACCACAATCAGATCTCACCCAGCTGTCTTCCAGGTTCCTCAGCCTTGCTCCTCCTGGCTTCTTCTGCCTCTCTATCTTTCTATGCCTGCCTTAAATACTTTCTCTGCTCAGTTAAGGCGTGGCACCACCACTGCCTGCTTGGGAGCCTGGAACTCCTTCTGTAAACTAAGATGACCTCAAACTCAGATTGGATTAAGGGCGTAGGTCACCACTCCAGGATTTTCCCTGTGCTGGGATTAACGGTGTGAGTTACCACAGTGTGATCTTCCTAGACTGACTGTGGGTAGATCCCTCTGATATCTCTGGATGTTTTTAGTATGTTTGAAAATATCCCCACAACTGATAAAGTATTTTTCAAAGAGGCATGTCCAAAGTAAACTCCATCTAAAGCTAAATACCAGCACGAGACCAAAAACCAACAAGTACAGCAAAGGAAAGTTGAAAAGAACTTTAAAGAATGTCTTCAATCTTCAGGACACAAGGAGAAATGACTGAACTATACCAAAATGGACAGAGCAGATTTCCTGCTTCATTGAGATGAAAAGAGACTCTGGGCCTGTAGGCTGAAGATGGATGCCCCAACGTTATAAAGGAACTTTGGGTGACTGTTCAGGCAGATAGGTATCATCTCTGTCATTTCTAGTTTTTGGAAGTTGCTTGCACTTTCTAGTTATTTAGGTAAATATTATTTCCTTCCTGGGTCTCTGAGGTAGTTGAAGATGAGATAGTTATAGTTACAGTTTTCTAATGACAGTTTTAGAAAAGAAACTTTGAAGTTGAAGTTTATAAGTTTAAGAGACATCAAAATAATAGGATAATTAATGAAATATTTTCTTGGACTTGTCAATTGTTAATGGACTGGATATTACTCATTTATTGTTTGTATATATTGTATATAATAATTGTACCTATTGTATATTGTTTTTCTTATGTTAGCTATCACCTTTTTTTTTTTTAATTTGACACAAAAGGGGATATGTGGGGATTTAATAAAGTTTCAGAAGTTTTGGAGATATCAGAGGGAATCTACCCACAGTCTATGTGGGGGGTTAGTAAAAGCTCCAGAAGTCCCAGAGCTCTAACCACAGTCAGTCTAGGAAAATCAGAGTGGTGATTCAAACCTTTAATCCCAGCACAGGGAGTATCCTGGGAGTGGTGACCTACATCCTTAATCCTAACTGAGTCAAGGTCACTTCAGATTATAGAAGAAATTCTAGGCTCCCAAGAGGTGTGGTGGGGTCACGCCTTAATTACCGAAAGAATACTTAAATCGGGATTCAAACACAGAGGGAAGCCATTTCAAGGGAATAGAGGCTGAGGAAGTTAGAAGACAGCTGGGTAAGATTTGACTGTGGTGTTTATTCCCTCTAGTATCTCCAACTTCTTCAGAGATCTATCCCTGAGTCTCATTCTTTCGTG
Organism: Phyllotis vaccarum; assembly: GCA_033318265.1. Classification (NCBI taxonomy): domain Eukaryota; kingdom Metazoa; phylum Chordata; class Mammalia; order Rodentia; family Cricetidae; genus Phyllotis; species Phyllotis vaccarum. The sequence goes on from JARWLC010000008.1 coordinate 56,820,331, forward strand.
CGGCAAGATCCTCTCCCTGCATCATCAACGCTGGGTAATTTAGAGTGGGGAAAAGGTTCCCAAAAGCCAGCTAGGCAGGTTCTATGCAGGCTTCCTAGCTGTGTGTTCAGAGTCCAAGAGCTCCCACAAGCTCGGGTCAGCTGTCTCTGGACATACAACTTCAATAGTGAAGAGGCTGTAATTATCATTTACTTAGGATTCTGGAATCAGATAACCTGTCATTCTATGCAATGCAGTAAGTGTTCTGAGGAGCTGAGTAGAAGAGATTGGCTTTGTAAGGGTTGGATAAAACAGAAATGGGACAAAAATGCATTAGTATTTCAAAGATATTTTTCTAGTAATATTAAAGTACAGGGAATGTAAATTAGTTACTAAGAAAATCATTAAGGAGGGTCCTGTAAACATTAAGGAAGAGAACTTTAATATGATCCAGCCAGACTATTTTGGGTATATACTCCTGAACAGAGTTTGTTTGATATAGAGATATTTGAATGTCTTATTGACTGCCTCATTATTCATAATAACGCAACTACGGTGTCTGCCTAGGTACTTGTTAATAGAGAAAGAAAACATCATGATACATATGCACAATGAAGCTTGACTCAGCCCTAAAAAAGTATGATCAGAGAGATCATGTCTCTTAGCAACGTCTCCATTGCTACACCCATAACGTCTCAACAGCATGACTGCTTAAACATGAGCTGAATAAAAACAACAGCAATGGACAGCCCAGGGTAGACAGGGAAAACCCACGAGGCCTCGACTCTACACAAACAACTAAAAGAAGTTATGAGAGTGGGGGGAATTATCTCTGGGGAAGAGCATATCAGTTGGTTTATCTAGTAACAGATGAGCAACCCTGCAAACATATGTACAAGTAAAACTATCCAGACGAGCAGGTTATATTCAGGAATATGTGTGTGTGCACATGGTATGCATGTTACAGCTATGTGGGAGGTTGAAGGAAAGAAATGGAAAAGGAAAATGATATAATTAAATTGTGGTCTCAAAAGAAAGAAAAAAGTACATTACTTTCAGGAAAAATAGATAAACCTTGAGATTACTGTGTTAAGTGAAATAAGCCAATTCAACAAAGACAAAGCATTTTTCTCGTACATATGGACTCTGGGGAAAGGTGGGAAAGGGTATCTAAGTAAAAGAGGGATGGGAAAGGAAGGAGAAATGAGCTGAGGGAGGAGGGATGGAGCAGAGGACCAACGCTGTACTGACACTCTTTAAAAAGTATGGGTGCATGGGCCTGGAGAGACGGCTTAACGGGGTCTGTGGTCATTCTTCTCCTCTTTATAGTCAAGCTCCTTGGAAAAGAGAATTTTTTTCCCTTTGCTTCCTGTTCTTCTACCAAATATGTTATCCTTTGTAATACAGTTTTAGCCTCTGTCACTGCAAAAACTTCTTTGCCTCTCATAATCAACAATTGGTTTCATCATGGCTGCTGCTCTTCGGGTGACAGTTTATTGGACCGCTCTAGGCCTTGGATTCTTCTCTTCCTTTTAGGTCTTTACTCCACTGTCTTCACTTTCTAAGTTTTCTTTGTATGCTTTGCATTGATCTTTTTACTCTTTAGTGGACCATCTTTTGATCTTGAACTATCAAAATTTGTAGGAGCCAGATCCTTCTGTCATGTGACTCACCATAGGATACATGACAAACCCTGGCTTCTGAAACTTGTTCACATGCCCACACCATGCTTTAGAAACTGTCTGTTTCAGAGATCCACAGCTAAGCACCAGGTGGAGCTCCAGGTCCAGCTGAGGAGAGAAGAGAGAGTGTATGAGCAAAGGGATCAGGATCATGATGAGGAGACCCTCAGAGCTGGCTGACTGGAGCTATTGGGAGCTCATTGCCTCTGAAATAATCACTGAGGAACCTTCATAGAAAGGAACTAAACCTTTCAAAGGTAGACGACTGTCGAATGGCGCGGGCAGTTTGTGAAGCCTCTTGCAGTAGGATCAGAATATGTTCCCTGGTGCATAAACTGGCATCTTGGAGCCCATTTCTTACAGAGGAACCTAACTCAGCCTTAATACTGGGATGAGGGACTCGGTCCTACTTCAATTGGATGTTCCAGACTGAACTGAATTCTCTACTCAACTCCACCATTTTACACTCAGTAGGTGACTTTGCTTCTTATGTAGAAAATAAAAACAACCAGAACTTTCTGAAGCTCTGTCACCTCCTACGTTGCTGTACCAGATTACTCTCCTGTGATCATTTGATCACACTGCTAGTAAAGCTAACTCTTCCATCCCCAGTCCTCACTGGTCCCCATTTCTTCCCCCAATTTCATGTTAGTAGCTCTGGAATTCTTTCTTACGAAAGTGTTTTTGTGTTCTTCCTTAATTCACATCACCATGGATCTTCCTATAATGATGCCACGTTACAGTGTGCAATTTGTTGAGTGCGATTTAGCAAAATAATATATCCTTACATGGTGCATATGGCCAACACTGCTATATTCCAGTGTCAGATATATGTATTTTTTCCAAATTAAAATGTAAAGTATATGACTTCTCTGATGTCTCATAGCATCTCCTTCAAGATAATATTTATAATGAAGTTTTATACATTGGATACAATTCAGTATTTTAATTGGACATTAAGAAGGATTTCTTTCTTTGGGAGACAATGATTGTGAGATTTTCATACTTGAATTCTTTAGAAATAGACTTGATAATATTGTTTGGCTTCTGAATGATATTATGCTATCTTAAAATCTCTCTCTGTTTTATACATACTATGGAATATTCAGAGTTTAGAGGAAAACTTTGTGGAATTATTTTTTTTCTCTTTCTTTTATATGGGGTTCAGGAATTAAGGTCAGGTTGCCAAGCTTATGCACCAAGTACCCTTACACAGTGAGCCATATCGCTGACACTAAAATCAGGTTATTTTCGCTTTTGGCAAAGAGGTGGAGTGGAAGACCATTCAAACTGTTCCAGTACAGTGATTTAACAACTTCCCGTATGATCATCCAGCATAGGTTAGTTAAGGGCCTACTTCTACAGAAGAACACCCAACAAATAAAAATGAATGAGTCAGCTTCCCTAACTTTGCCTTTCTAGTAAAAAACATTGGACAAATGACATATGCATCTTTAATACATGTAAATTTATGAGTATATCTTCCTGGCCAGAATCACCATTGCCATTCATGTTAGGAAGACATATGAGCATAAGCAAACCACAATACATAATTAATTCCTCTTTCCAGGAACTGTGGTAATTCAGCAAGAGGTATATCAGGGACAAGTCAGCTTTGATCTGAGCTTTTTGAAGCCTCTTTGCTTTAACCACAGACATGTCCACTTCCACAATATCACAAAGAATGAGATCTATGCTTTGAGAACCAGCAATGTCACCTGTGCTGTAATTATACATCTGATAAGAAACAGCACTGAATGTATGAGGAAGCGTGGGGTTAAACAACCACCCTTAAAGTTGCAAGGTCTCCCTTGTCAGTGCTGAGTACTGTTCTTCCTAGCTGCTTTTTCCTGTATAGTGATCCTGTACACCATAAAAATGTGCTGCTCTCATTGTTAATAAAAAACTGATTGGCTAATAGCCAGGCAGAAATTATAGGCAGGACAATCAAGCTAGAAGAATGATGGGAAAAAGAAGGGTGGAGTCAGAGGAAACACCAGCAAGTCACCCAGGAAGCAAAACGTGTTAGAGGACAGGTAAAGCCACGAGCCATGTGACAGTGCAGAGATGAACAGAAATGTAAGAGTTAGCTAGCAACAAGTCTGAGTTATCAGCTGAGCATTTATAATTCATATTCAGCCTCTGAGTTGGTTATTTGGGACCAGGTGATTGGGACAGAAAATATCCATTTACAAATTTTCTTGTGACATAATTTTGTCATGATTTTGAACCTGGCTTTAAAAGGTAGGCTTGCAGGAGCTTGAAAGATGGCTCAGTGGTTAAGAGCACTGGCTGTTCTTCCAGAGAACCTGGGTCCAATTCCTAGCACCCACATGGCAGTTCACAGCTGTCTATAACTCTAGGTTTGGGGATCTGACACCGTCACACCAATGCACATAAAATAAAGTTAAATACATTTGAAAAAAGGTGGTTCCATAGTTAACAGGAAAAGACATGTCTATTCTTTCTGTCTCTTTCTTCTTTTTCATTTTTTTTTAAATCTCTGTTTGTTTCATGTGAAGGAACATCTTCTAAAGGTCTTGATACTTATAACCTGCAAGGACAAAGCTACCTCAGTTACTTAGCCTATGAGCTTCTTCAGGAGTCCAATGATCTCTTTCTTGAAATATCTTCTTTTTAGTTATGAGTATGTCTTTGTGTGTGGGTTTATGCATGTGACTGTAAGTACTCTTAGAGGCTAGAAGAAGGTGTTGGATCCTGTAGAGAAGAAGCTACAGGTGGTAGTGAACTGTTGAACATGGTGCTGGAACTTAATTCTGGTCCTTTGTAAGAACAACAAGTGCTCTTAACCACCAAGCCATCTCCTCAGAATACTTCCGGTTCTTCCTTTATAGTTATTTTTGATCCTTTGCCCTATGACCATAGAACACAGTTTCTTAGAAGATATGTACACTATTACTCATCTTTGACTTTACCCATTTTTCCCCAAATAAATGCTTAGTGTCACTTAAAAAATACAGTGACTTTCCCCTATCACATTGGACCCATGTTCTGTGGATAGATGCTGTTGTAGCTAAGAAACAATATGAACTGAAATTGGTCATTTGGATTTAAATCAATGGAGAACAACCAAGTTGCACAGCTGGTGAGGGCAATTCTTGAATGCCTCTCATCAATCCTTCATCCCTCATGGAGACTCTGAGATAAGTTCATTAGTAACCAGTCTTTGTTGTCTGGGAGCACTTGCTGTCCCAATGCTCCCTGTCTTCTCCCAGCACCTTGCTCAAGGTAGCAAAAGACATGAAACATGGATGCTAGGGATGTGAGGTCCTCATGAATATAGAGGGAAGAGTTGTTTTGCAGCATGCAAAGCACAAAGCTTGAACTGTATAAGTAAGGAGGACCAAAACCTGGCACACTATTGTTTGGGCAAATATTCTCTGAGAACTCGTATGTTGGGGGTTGGCTCCAAGCCTTTAGTGATATTTGGAGGAGGTGGAGCATTTAGGAGAGTTGAGATCTGATAGGAGGAAGTAAGACCTGTGAGCATGCCCTCTAAGGTGCTGGGACCTGTGTCCCCCATTCTCATTCTGTTTCTTCTATCACAGACTTTGATTACAAAGCAGGGCCAGGTAGTGTGGGCAGGGGTGGTTATGAATAATAGGACGAGTGAGGGAAGAGTGTTTAGGGCATCCAGTCAGAGGGGCCCCAAAGCATGGGCAGGGGATTCAACAACAGCATAGTGGCCCCATAAGAATCTCATTACACTTAGAGCATAACTATGCAGAAAATGGCATGAAATAAACCAGACAATGAGAGTACTTTATTATCTTTGACTTTATATGTAGATAGGATTGGGAGATGCATTGAGACAGTTCAGTGAAATGGTAGTCGGGATAGGTAAGATGAGACAGGTAACAGAAGAAAGACACTCTTGGGGAAGAGGAAATCTCAATTGAGGCATTGCCTCCACCAGATTGACCTGTAGGCATGTCTGTGTGGGCATTTTCTTTCTTTGAGACAATGTTTTTCTCTGTGTAGCACTGGCTGTCCTGGAACTAGCTCTGTAGATCAACCTGGCCTTGAACTCACAGAGATCCACCTGCTCTAGCTCTCAAGTGCTGGGATTAAAGGCACGTGCTACCACAGCCCAGTTTATTTTCTTGATTAGTAATTGATGGAGGGCCCAGAACTGTGGGTGGTTTCATCTCCAGGCAAGTGGTCTTGGAAGGTAAGCAAGGTTGTAAGCAGTGCTCCTGTGTGGCCTCTGCTTCAGTTCCTGCTTCCAGGTCCCTACATTGTGCTCTTGCCTCCTCGGCTTCCCTTAGGGATGGACCATGAGTGACCTGCAAGTTAGAAGATAAGATAAACTGTTTCCTCCCCTGTGGCAGTAAATTTTATTTAAAATATATTAGCATAAGATAAATATTTATTGGTAAACAGATTAACATTTATGATAACAGGCTATAGTTTAGGAATACACTTGAATAATCTGATGGACGAGTGATGGACATTGATCTAGTCTCTCAAGAAGGCAGGAACCATTGGGGTCCCCCAAGATCCCAGCAGCCCCTCTTGAAAGGGTTTGGCCACACCCCCTTCAGGAGCCCGGGACCCTGGATAAGTGTCTTCTGACCTTATCAGCTGACACCTGAATCCCACCTCATTCCCCAGCTTGGTTTTGGTCAGCATCTTATTACAACAACAGAGAAAAAAACAGAGACCAGGGATATCATTTGACGAGAAGAAAGGGGCCATAAAACTGTTAGGAAAGGAAAATACTGAGCTTGGCGATGTGTAAGTATTGAAAGTGTGAGAGAAGGAAAGGGGTAAGGTGAGTTATCAAAGCCCCACAGATTTCCAGTTTGAATGACAGCTTGGAAGGACAGATCTAGCTGAGGAAATTGAGTTAGAACACAAGTGATGTGCACTGGGGAATGAGAGATGTACAAGGTTTCTACCGTTTGGATGTGGTTGGTCTCTTTCGTGGTTTGTCTGTGAAATGTCCTCCATAGGCTCATGTATTTGTGCACTTGGTCCCTAGTTTATAGAACTGTTTGGAGAGATTGTGGAGCCTTTAGGGGATGGAGACTGGCTTAAGTCCCACTTAAACCCAAGTTCCCTGCTTTCTGGTAACCAGCCTCATGTTTCTGCAGCCATGAGCTCCACAGTGTCTCCCTCGACTGTGGGTTAAACCCAACCTGTAAATCAAAGCAAATGTTCTCCTCCATTGCTGGAATGTAGTCCCTGTGGTGGTTTTGAGGTGGTGAAACCTTTAAAAGTTTGGACCTAGTGCAAGGTAATCCAGTCATAGGGAACAACCCTTGGAAGATATCAGTGTTGTCTAATGATAACAGATGGAGTCCCATGGATGACCTGAGGGAATAGGTTGTTATAGAGCCAGGCACCTCCTCTCTATCCTACTCTAGCACATGTTCCTTTGTGTGGATTTGTGACACCTGCATCACCTGAGCGAGCTTTATCGAGCAAAGGTCTACAGATTGAAAGACAGAGGCACGCAGGTCACTCTTAAATGAAGAATGTTGGTTAATGGTGGTCAGAGGAAGCCTTATATGGTGGGGTTGCCCTTTGACCTTGAGTAACTTCTCCAGCTCACAAGCAACACCTGACCTTAGCCAGCTTCTTTGTCCTTTACTAACTTCCTGATTCCTAAATTGTAGTACCTGCTTCGACATTATTCTGATAATGGAAATGGATCCATTGGTTCTGGTTCAGGCTAAGCTCTGAGAGCTGCAGGCTGACTTCCACATGGATTCCACTTATCATGGAGCCTTCACAAGAATCCAGACAAATGCAAGTGCCAGGCTCCTCAATTCTAGAACTGTCAGCTAAATAAATCTCTTTTTAAAAAATCAATCATACAGCCTCAGGAATTTTTGAATAATAACACTAAATGAACTGAGCCAGAAGGCTCGTTCTCTATTCCCCCAAATCCTAGTAAAACTAATATGAAATCACAGACGCATGTATGTTCATCTTTAGTGCTACTCCTAAAACTTCCATCTGGTGAACCCCACTGCAAATGAGCAGCAGGATTTTAATTATGAACTTTAAAGCATGAAGGGAGCGCCTATCGGTGTCAGCTGGGCATGAGGAGCTTGGGACAGGTTGGCTTTGAGAACTATGCAGTAAGAGCACAGTTGATAGTGATTGGAAGGTCTGGAGAAGTTGCCCGCTGGCTTTGCAATTAGATCGAAGTGGAGATAGATCATACAACTCTGGTTGGTGCTGGGCATGATGAAGAGTGAAGGCTGGAGAGATGACAGCTTAGCAGGGAAAGGTGCGTGCCTTCCTCTCCCAGACAAACAAATAAATTAAAAGAAAAATAAGGGAGCTTGGGGGAATGACTGAAGAACTTCATTAGAGCACCCCCAAACTGGGCATGATGATTGGTTACCGGCATGGAGGCTGGGGATGGCTATGATTCAAAGTTTGAAACTGACCTGGAGGTAAATATGACTCAGTTTTATTTTGCTTGTGTTGAACATCTCTTATACCCAACACTTCCCTTCTGGGTGCTTAGCTATGTTGGATGAGAGACAGAGGCCAAATCTGAGGACTGTAGCTCTGAGAGGGAAGCCTGCTCCTTACTGGATCTCAGGTAGGCCTTGGTCTTCAAGGAAAGGACTCTTATTCTAAAAATAGAGCCTCCTTGCAGAATTTTCTCTTTTATGTCAAATATCAGGTTATATTTTGGTGAAGTTTTGAATTTTCCCCTTTGATCTTCAGTAATGATCTGCCATTCCCAGGGCCACTGTCATTTCTTGCCTAACTTGTTGGAGAACGCTTTCGTTTGTAGCATTGCCTAATAATAGACGAGCCTTGCCCTCCATCATCTTGAAGGTATGAGACATTGGGAATGTGGAGTTTGGTAGTTCAGGGGCATTGTTGCTTTGAGGCACACTTTTTCACGTATCCAAGCAGAGAAGAACTGGAGTGACCGAAGTTCAAAAGTCCTTCGACATGTTTGAGGGATGAGTAACAGGACAGTCCCTCCCCCATATCAAAATCAGCAGATGCTCAGCTCCTTGCATAACATAGTGGCATTTGCATGCAATCTACCTGCTTCTTCCATATGATGTAAAGTCCTCTGACAGTACCTCACACAATGTGGGCCCTATGGGAACGATAATGACAGCATGTGTTCTGTACTGGCATCAATCAGAGACCCAACTGCATTATTGATTCTCTACTCTTACCTTTTATTTTATGGATAAGAAGGCAAGAGGCTTAGAAATATTGCTCGAGGATCAGCAGGTAGGGAAAGCCAGGTTTGCAATCCACGTTTGTGTGACTCCAAATTTCTATTATTCATTTATAATTTAGCATGGTGGAAAAACATTGTATTAAAAATATGTTTGATACAAATAGAATTATATCACCTTCCTTTCCCTTTCATCCTCAAGACCCTCCCAGTTGCCCTTCCTTGAACCTCTCTTTTTCTTTATAGTTGCCACACACACACACACACACACACACACACACACACACATATAATATATATATATATATATATATATATATATATATATATATATATATATATATATATATATATATATATATATATGGACATATATGTATGTGTAATCTGTTGTTCTGTGCTTTGTTTCCAGATGTATTTCTCTGTGACAGTCAGGATTTGCTATAAAGAGGGACTTCTTTGATAAGGGTGATAGCTACACTTACCCAGGAAGGTGCCTTACACATCTTAGTCACACCCTTGAACCTCAACTGACTAAATCAGAAGATGCTGAACACATGAGGGCTGATTATACTCTTTTGGGGGGAAGATTTATTTTATATTTGTGAGTATATATGAACACGCATGCATGCATGTCTCTCCACGTGTCTGTACAAGCATACAGAAGTCAGAAGAGGGTGTCAGATAGCTCCCTTATCATTGTTGTTCCTCCAGGGCAGGGTCTCTCCCTAAACCTGGAAAGTTTTCTCTATTATGTTGGAGGCAACAACCCAGGGATTCTTCTGTTTCAATCCTCCCTGAAGCCGGTGTTACCTGCTAGTTACATGGGTTCTGGGACCTGAACTCAGGTCCTCATTATTGCACAGAAAGTTTTTTCCATCACCGACCCATCTCTCCAGCCCCCCCCCCCACCCTTTTAATAAGAAGAAATAAGGAAAGACATTTTTCCCCAAAATTTATTATTACAGTGGTATTGTTACAGGGTTTAACAGTATAGGGAGTTAAATTGACAAATACTTTTGAAGCTTCAATAATTTAAAAACAAGTTTATAAACACAAAACTAGGCAAGGATTTCACTCCATTCATAGCAGGGAATCTTCAGTACACAAATAGTAAAAATAAAATTTCAATTAATATTTATCCTGTCTAGGACTTCCCTATGTAGATCTGATAATCAAACATCTTAACCTTTCTTTAAAGTCTTAAGAAAAATAAATAGATCTATAAATAACACATAAATATAGGTTTTACCTGTTAAATAACAAAACTTCTGAGCCTTAAAATTTTGTCTTCTTCAGAAAGAAATGTAATAAGGTAGCCAATTCATTAAAATAACTTATGCCCCAAGTTATCTAAGGACATATTAAATACATAAATAATTCAAAGTCTGCAATTTAAAGCAAACAGGAAGCAAATTGGCATTCCTTGAACACCAACCTCATGGGGGAGGGTAGACTATTCTGACTCCACCTCTGAATCAGCATTACTTGCTGAGTATCAACTGCATAAATTGTTTTAAGAATACAAATGAGCCTCAAGTCTATCCTTAGGCAACATGGCGGACAATGGAGGAAACGCAGGTGCAGCCCACACCCACCAGCATCTTCTCCACCCGGAAGGTGACCGGGCAGTTCTCAGGCTCCCTCCGTAGGACCAGGATCTCTTGCTGGATGAGAACAGAGTTCATGTGGTGGTCCAACTTCCCCTCAGCATTGACACAGCGCTGGTGGCGACACTGTGCCTCCCAGATCACAGAAGGATATCTATTACGGTCCTCATTGCGGCTGTAGAGGAGATAAAAGCCAGGAGGAAGGTTAAGGGGAGCGGAAAGCAGGACCATGGGAAGAGAGGAAGATAGGATGACAGATATGAGCCCTGCGAAATCACTACGTGTAACTTGGAAGAACTTTGAAAATCTGGGTTCTCTCCCACCTCTTCCTTCCCACGTCTTCTCCTTCCTCCTCTTTTGCAGGGTTAAGGATCAAACTCTGTTCTTCCAGGAGCCTTTCTGTCTCTGAACTGTACTTGCAGCCTCACAAACTTGTATTTTAAAGTTCATGAAGTGTTTTAGAAGAATGTCTTAAAAGATAAGCAAAATAAGCTAAAGATCTATAGATGGATGAATCTAAGGGTTCCTTGCCATTGAAACTTACTCATACAAACTCAAACGATCAAAGTACTTTTGTACTGATTCCCTTATGGGGTCTAAATACTATACACCAAAGACATGTTAGATATAAAGGAGAAGAAATAATCAACATGATACTTCCTCTACCAGGATTCAAGTTTTAACTTTCCATGTCATCTTTAGGACAGGTACAGAAACGCCTAATTAGTTTTTAATTATTGTCAGCAAGCTTTTGATAGAGGAAACATAAAACTCTATGATAAATGTTCTGATTTCCAAAAAGTCAACAGTAGACTTGAGTGCTCATAAACACTAAAATCCCATTCTCAATTTTGGGTGATAGAGAAAACTCAGGCACTGATACTCTGTGCTAAGTGTCCAGATTTCCAAGAAGTCAAAATCAACTATCTATCACAGGTACTAGAATCATAGCTATCATCAATTTGGGTTGATTTTTGGTGTTAGTGATAACTCTAACAGACTAGGGTGAAGCACTCCAGCTCTAGCTAAGAAGTGTGTAGAAGGAAACTTTGAGAGTCATTGCTCAGCACAGTCGTCCTTCCAAGTCCCTGATGATTCTGAGAGAAGAAATAAGACATCATGCTCATGGCATGTGTGATGAATCAGAGAGAGGGGAAACATAGATTTTGTCTCAGGTTCTTACGTACTGGAGAGTCCAGGGCGAAGTGGATCGGTTGAGGTAGTCTGAAGGCCTTCTGGAACTCACTTTCGGGCTAAGAGAGTTAAGAACTTTCAGGTTGACCTTCACATTCTGGAGGAAGTTTTCGCCTTCAGTGTTAGGACATCTTGAACTTTGTGGAATAGGTATCCCTGCCTTCACTACAGCCTCCAGGCTCAGTAGCAGCAGTAACAGTAGAGACTGGAAGTAGAGTGATGAGTGATTGGATTAGTTCCTGGGTTTTGTGGATAAATTCGTTACGATGAGTATAGAGCTAACTATAGAAAACATACTACATTCTGGAAAGATCTGTAATACATTTTAAATTAAAAAAATTCTTAACATGACCAAAATCATGCTAAAAAGTGTAGAATCCATTTAAATCAGTTTTCTACATATTTCTTGTGACTAAGGACAGGCATACAATGTTTAGATGGCACTGGTTTTAGAAAAAGTGCCAAGCCACGCCATTTCATCAACCTATGGCTCGTGAGTCAACAGGACAAGAAATGACCTTGATTTTCTACAGGGAAAATATCCTTCTGCACCACTCTTTGCACAGACAAACATATTCCTTGGAGGAATACAGGCATCCTACATGATGTCAGCATTTACATTAGAATTAGAAACAGTGTTTGTACACCAGCTACCCTCCAGATACAATTTTCTGGGGTATATTTTCTGGTTGTTCTAAACTTAGAATTCATTGATTCTATGATGAGAATCAGATTTCAGAACATATTTTTTAACTTAAGTATTTAGAAATATAAAACTTCATTCTGAAACAGAGTTATGCATGTATCTAATTAGAATCAAACACTTTGAATGTACTAAGACTGGTATAAAACAATGGAAGCAAAACTTGCTTCCAAATCTGCAAGAATAGTAACCCACTTTATTTTGGATTAAAGAAAATAATGGCATGAGAGAATGATGCTAAATTCTTTGCACTCAGGAAAATAGACTTTTGACAGACACTCATTCGCATCACATAGCATCATGTGACCTTTCTTATGTGGGTTAGTACCATCACAACTGTCTTTCAGTTTTAACCTCATCTTTCTGACTGATGCTTATCAGTTCTTGAAAATGCTGTGCAATGATTTAGGCACCTACCAAAGGTTTCATCTCCAGTTCTATATACACAGATTCATGAACCTCCACAGTAAAGACTCCAACATTTCACACCATATACAGCAACATGACCTGGTTTCAGTCAATAAGAGCCTCATACATTAGTGCAGGACTCACCACAGACGAAGTTCTCCTGGGACTCATGGTTGCTGGCTCTGATCAGCTGCCGCTGGATGAGCTTGTGCCTAGTGTGAAGTGGATGAAGCATACTGCTCCTTGTTCTCTTTTTTATAGGGTTTTACCTCTTCTGTGGTCACTTACGTTGATGGTTGAGAGTGGGCTGAGGGGTGACACCACTTGAGTAAAGGTTCCATCCTCAAATGAGGTCAGACAGAACCACCTTCTTATGACGGGTTCAGCATCATCTGTCTCTGAGGGTGGATGGGAAGGGCACAAGTTCACCGTGTAAAGAAGTACTGCTTGCAGGGAGCTGAGCAGAGATGCTTTGCTATGGTTCACCATCATGTGTGTTCGGACATATCTGAAGCTGCAGCAAATGCGCTCCATCTTAACTGTTTGTGGGAAAATCGAAGCTTGACAGTTGCCTGGTGTCATGTGCTTTGATTTTTGACTTGATCTATCTCACTTTTCTACCAGATTCCCTGGCCAAAGAGCATCCCAGAAAACACTCAGAGTCTATCCATATAAACAGACAAATAACATAAATAGTTTCACAAGGGTGGAATGCATTTTATTTAGTTGAATATAACAGCTGCTTTTCTTGAGTGCCTCCTGCGTGTAAGGAACAATCAGAAGGTCCAGTTAGTTATTAGAGATGTGAGGTTTACTAGTGAAGAAATGTTGCCAGTGGTTATGAAGAAACTTAGTATTTTCTGCATTGAGGTTCAGCCTCGTGCCTTTCCTTTAGAAGGAGGGAAACAGAAATGAAAGAATAAGAGGTTGACTAGACGAATTAAAGAAGGTATTCAGCAGAGATGGAGACTGAAGAAACACAGTTGAGGCACTGGGGTTTTAGAGACTAAAACCAGAAAAGGAGGGTGAGAAGGAAGAAAAGAAACCTCCCATGCTCTCTCCTCTCAGTGAGATGACATTTGCCTTCAAGTCCTTCAGGAATCGACAATGAGGACAAGATGGTGACTATGGGGTCACTCGATACACATGTCGGTTTTCTCTGCCTCCTCCTCATCTATAATGGGGTGAGCAACATCCCCCAGTTTCTCACCTCTTCAGCTCCTGTCTCATATTCAGTACAAATGTGAGGCAAACCAGCAGCTCCCATTCATTAATAAAAGGAGCGTCCAGTAGGATTTCTGGATTCTGTCTGTGGTCATGCTGGTCTCCAAAGTCGAGGCAGCTCTCAGATCTTTCCTCTCTCCAGACCTTCTGCTCTTCCGCAACTCAGACTTTCCTCAGTTGGGACCAAGTTTGCTATTCGGACTCTTCAATGACCATTGATTGTGCTTTCTTCTCTCGCTTCCTGAGAGATACAGGAACTTGAGTTCGAACAGACTTTCCTTCTAGCCTGGTTCTTACCATGCTCTGTGTCCAGGGTTCATGGGGTCCTGGTTTTCTACTTGTCCGTCTACAACTTTTATACCGTTTGTTAAAGTACAGCCTTGGCTTTCTCCTTTCCCACTGTATTTATTATTTATCAGTAGGTTATGTAGGATCCTGTTCACATAGTTCTTCTCATTGGGGATAACGTCACCAAATGAACATCCTACCTCACTGGCTTCTTCACACCCTCCTCTCTTACCTTGCTTTCATTAGGCACTGCACTGGATTCACCTTTGGAAAGTATGCTTCAGACGTGCGTATTTCTGGTTTTGGATTGTATTGTAAGACTTTAATGGTAATGTGCTATTGATTTCTGCAAGTCCCATTATATCTAATATAACCTTTTGTATAGCACAGGTCTTCGTGGATTACTTCGTTATCATTTGTCTCTTTTTGATAAGTGGCTGTACGCTTCTCTTAAACTGTATATTCTTTGCTTCCTGACTTTCTTGCTAGATTGTGAGTTCCCTGCACATTGAGCTATTTTGTTAATCTTTGCAGAGGGTTTAGTAAATAGCAAGTGAGCTTTTTGACTGACAATATGAAACACTGTGTCAAAAATAGGACCTTGCTCCTTTTTAGAGCTCAGCTACATTCTAAGACATGCCTGGGTTGTCTCATCCCATGTCTCCACAGTCTGAGCCCCTTGAAAATAGTGCTATGGTGTTGTAGCCTGTGCTGGACTCCACAGGGTGGATATTCCTTCTTCTTGCTATGTGGCAAGGATGAACTGGAGGGGCCTATGCTGGTTGCTGACTCCACCGATTGACGGTGAAAGGGAAGCTTTAGACCATCTTCCCCATCCAGGGTCCTGTGCTAGTGAAACTCAGCCATGTAGCGGCTGTTTTCATGTCAATCACTGTATTAAAATAAAGGGAAGGTGGAGAACAAAATCAATTTTCATGATAGGGTTACCCTGATGGTTAGAGGTAGTGGGTGGAGCTGGCTGTGCCTGGCTTTGAGAAGGACTCCTGGCAGAAGCAGTTGGGAACACAGAGGCTATGCATAAAAGGGCAGGGTTCTGTGCTTGTGTTCCCCCAGACTTGGATCTGAACCTCCAGGGCTGGAAAAAAATGCCAGAGTGAGAGTTTGTGTCTGAGAACACCGCAGGGATTGACATCTTCACATTCGTTGTGGCTCTGCCTCTTAAAGACTTACCTCATCTTTTCATCGGCTTGGCGTTTTGCTTTATAAAACGAGGATTTTGTCTCAATTGCTGAGTGTAGTTGACGTTTCGCAGAAAGAAAATGGCAATGGCCGGAAAAGTCAGTGTATTAGGAATGATGGTTTTACACAGGCGTGGTCTTCAAGTTTATCAGGCTTACTTCTCTGAAGACAAAACTTCGGCTATGACATTGGGAAGCTATGTGTAGCAGGACCAGGGCTGAATTTGGAAGAGTGCAGCAGGTGCCTGCCGGCAGTGAGTGGTGTTTGCAGGTAGAGATGTTTGTTGCTGTCTTGAAATTATTGGGCCATTAAACAGTATTATTTTCTAGCTATGATAGAGAATAATACAAAGGATAAGGGGAAATTCTTAGTTTTGTAAACAGGATAGAATATCTTTTGTCTCATTGTGGTGAAAAATAAGAACATTGATAAAAATATTAAATAAAAACTAATTTTTGCTTCTCAGATGGAAGGGATACCATTCAGAAACTATTGTTTCACCAATTTGTATTCTGTAGCCCTTGTCAGGAAAAACAACAGCCACAATGGTCTGTATAAAGGAGATTTCATAGTTTTCTAACACACATCCTAATTTAAGGAGACAATAGCCGTTTGAGTCACTGGGTGCCGTTAGGTTTAATGCTATGAACATCATTGTATAAGGCTCCTTTTCCACTGATTTTGTGTAACAGAGAGAGAACAGTCCTGGAGAGAATGTTCTTGGGTCCTAAATGGGGGGGTTTCCACATTAAGGTGCCCCACCTGGACCAGGGACAATCCCCATCAGGAAAACTCTGATGGAAGAGAAAAGTACATTTGTGATAATGACCACATGGATGGCTTTGTGGAACTGATTAAGCTGGGATTTTATCCAGACCTATATTTTGTCTCAGTTTTGACTATCATTGCACTTCTGGGGAACCACTCTATAACCGTGCTAGGGTAAAGGGCCTAAGGAGCGAGTACCAGGTTTTTCTGGAATCTCTGGTGGAAGAAAGTGCGTTCCTTCTCTTACACAGCGAATTGGCATGATTAAATCAAACGGCTATTTTAATTGAGTAGGCTGGTGTGTGGGCTGTGTGTTTGAATATTAGCATATGCATATATAAGCTGTGTGTGTGTGTGTGTGTGTGTGTGTGTGTGTGTGTGTGTGTGAGTGGCCTGAGGTAGGTATGTGTTGAGAGTCTTCCTAGATTGCTCTCCACTTTTTCTTTTGAGATAGGGATGCTGGTGCTTACAGACTGACTGGCCAGAGAGCTCCAGGCATTCCCCTGCCTCATGCCTCTGTTCCCCTGCTTCCCCTAGTTAGGGCTGTAAAGACTCAGTTTTATATGGAGGCTAAAGCTCCAAATGCAGTTCCCATACTCGCATGGTAGGCACTTATCGACTGGGCCATCTCTCCAGCTCCAGAAGCCCTTTCTAATATTCAGAGTCTATTTTCCTTCCATTATCCTCACCCCAGAGAGCTCTTCCTCCTTCCTCCCTGATGGAGACCAGCTGCGAGAGGTGTTTCTGAACACTTACTTTGCTTTATTTCGCTATTAGTTTTTGACATTTCCCTTACCAAATATCATCTTGTTATTGCTTTTGATAGAATCAGGATCATGTGACTGGATAGCTTTAAAAAAATCAAACCTAACCTACATGGCTTAAAATCATTAAGTAACGATTACATTGCTCATGGTACACCCCAGTGTCCTTGGCAAGCTCTAAACAGTACATGGTGACTCCATCACAGTGGAAATGGTGGCGTCTCATAGCATATCCTCTCTGCCAGCCCCAAAGTCCCGAGAAGCTGAGTAAGAGGAAGATGTATCATGTCACGTCATTTCAAAATGACCACAGCCTATCCGTTTCCCAGTCTTTACCTGAAAATCCAATCAAGCAGACCTTCTAAGCTTGTCAGTTCCTCCTCTGAGTAATGAGGATGAACCTCATGGAAACTAAGGCTCCTTTCTAGTTTCTTCTGGTCTTTTACTGAAATGTTAGTTTAAAGTGGGTCAGCAAACTTTCTATTTTTTTTTTCCAGCCAAGTATACTTAGAACAAGATACCTTTGCGTTAGCAGGTGCATGCAAATTATTTGACTGGTGGCCTCCGCTTTGGTAAGACTGACTTCATTTGGTACCCTAAGAATCAAGGTCAGCAACTGGCTGGGCTTTCAAGTCTAAACGGATGTCACTGAAAAGTATCGTTTAAAATTAAGTAAGTAAACTAAACCACACACTGTGGTTGGACTGTCTTTATTTTCAGCAATTTTGCAGTTAATATAGCTTAGCCAACCACATCATGTATTAAAAAAAAAGATATATCACATAAAATTGGAAAATGTTGCTAATTAGTATTCTGCTCTTTAAATAATATCAAGGATACTGTGCTGAGGGAGGGGACCCAAGAATTGGAAAGATAGTAAAGTTAATATCTTGAGATTTTTATTTTTGTGTTTCAAAATCTTTTAAGAGATTTAAGATAACATGTTACAAAAAAAAATCAAGTAATAAAATTGTCGAATGTAGAAACAGAATCAAAAGCCCTAGTCTGGAAGAGAAATGCAAAAGCATAGTCCAAAGGGGCAGCATATCCCTATGTCTTTGAGCTTCCTGGAATCCAAAGAGAAGAGAAATACATGAAGATATATTTCCAGCAAGAAAGACATTAATGAGAGCCTTAAAAATGGTAAATATGTTCTCTAGCGAGATTTTGGAATAAAAATTTGGCATTATTAAAGTTTCTGGATATTGTAACTGTTAACGACATGTTTTTGACTTCAGACATTCCTAAGATTGGGTGTGAGCCACTGAGGACATCAGCTCGCTTGCATGTCAGTTTCCCTTCTTATAATATGACACTAGCAACAGAATTTACGTGATGGGTCCATAGTTGCAAGAAATAAGCTCACCTCTGTGGTCTGACATAGATGCAGTGTTTCATGGGTGTGGACAAGCTATTAATGTTTATAGATACATCAGGTATAAAAGTCTGTCAAAGGACTCTGAGGAGAGACGGTCTTAGGTCTGAGAAATACTGGGTATCTATTAATCTAACTGTGTATTCCCTAGGCAATTTGAAGGCTTTAGGCTTCCACATGGCCCAGATGAACTAGACTTTCACTAAACAAAGTTGTTTTTTTTTTTTTTTTTTTTTTTGGAGAGGCTATTACAGGCAAAGCATGGTGCTGTGTTATAGGGATACAGAAGGGCACAGCCTACAAGCCTAAGGCTGGCTTTGGAAGAGTAGACATTCAGGGTAATGGAGGTCCCTTATTCTATTCTGTGCTCACTGTACTTCTTGCTGATCCATTAACGAAACAGACTTGTTGGGTAGATGACCTGGAAAACAATGCCCTGGATAGTAGACATAAGCATTTTTAGTGAAGGACAAGGACAGTCCCTGCTACAAATGATGAAGTTGTTCTTTTGGTTTGCATATCATTGTAGTGACAATAAATGGAGTCCACAGTTTACTTGTGTTTAACTCAATCCAGAACTTCTATCCTTGCATGCATATCTATTTGTCTATCATATGTTCATCCATCCATCCATCCATCCATCCATCCATCCATCCATCCATCCATCCATCGTTCATCCAGCCATCTGAGAAGATAGGTACATTCAAGATGATAAGGTCATAGTTTGTTGGCCTATTTATGTCCCATCCCATACCAACCACACATATGTGTTCCCATTGTTAAAATTTTCTATGAAACATTCCTCACAGATTCATGTCTTGAACATTTGGGCTGCAGCTAGTGGTGCTAGCTTAGAAAGTGCTAGGAAGTTCAGTAGGTAGTTATTGATGTGTTATTGGGCAGGTTTTCTTGTTCCAGGCTTCTCTCATCCCCAGTCACTCTGCTTCCTGTCCATCATGCATTGAGAAAGTAATCTGCATTCTCTCACTGCTGTTATGTTCTCCCTAAAGCTGTGGGTCCAAGAATCATTAAGGTAACCCTGTGAAACCATGAGACAAAAGAAGTCCCCCCCCAGATCATTTTAAATATTTAGAAACAGCATAGTATTTATTATAATACTGCTTTGCAACCATTTTATCTCCTTACAGTATATTCTAATATTTCCACCTAACACACAATCCCTCTCTCTTCTGTCTCCCCTTACTTTCTCTTTGTGTGTGTGTGTGTGTGTGTGTGCATGCTCACGTGTAAATGTGCCTGCATTTCTACTTAGTATCTTGAGAAATGGATGAACAGTGACCTGTCAACTAACTACAGTGAAATGCCTTTACTCTATGTCATCTTCCGACAACAGAAAAAATATTAATTAATATGTGGGTATAAAGTAGATTTTTTGAAGGTTTATGCCTTTGCATAATGACTTAGTTTGGTTGTATAGCACTTTTATGATGGCTGAAATGCAAAAAAAAGAGAGATAAGAATATAATGGGTTGCAGAAATAGAGCAATATTTGTAAATTCTCAACACTGGAAATTGTGACTAATTTAGGCCTGGGAAGATGTCTTAGTGAGTAAAATTCTTGCTGTGAAAGTGTGAGGGACCTATGCTTGGATATCCAGCACCCACATAGAAGTTGAGTGTGGTGGTGCATATCTGTAACCCAAACACAGAGGGTGGAGGGTAGAGACAGGAATATCCAGAGAGCTTGCTGGACAGCCAGTCTGCCAAAATATCAAGCTCCAGGTTCAGTGAAAGGCTTTGTCTGAGAAAATAAGGTGGACATCAATTGAGGAATACACATGAACTAATTCTGATCTTCCCAAGTGTCTTCATGAACAAGCTCACGTAGACACAGGCAGTCAGACAGACACCATGCACATTCAGAAAGAAAGTTTTGACTAATTTAAATGATGGTCTGACCTCGGAAATAAATTCTAACTCAAATTAAAAAAAAAAGTTAAAATAACCTAGTGGCAAAACCCAACAAATGGGTTAGGAGAACATTTTTGATATGTAATACAGAAAGTAAAGCAAATTAAATGGTTAGTTATGTGTACAATATTTTAATAGCAGACAGATTGTAAATGAAAGATTTCTTTTAGCTCTTTTAAAATTCTACTGTCTTTTTTTTTGTAGTTTTCCTTAGTGGAGAAAAGAGCCTTTTGGTTTAAGGTACATCATCCCTGCCCTGGGGACATGGCTCCCTAGACTAGCTCTTGCCTTGAAAGTGGAAATCTGAGTTTGATCCCAACATCCACATAAAAAGCTAGGCATGATGGCTTATGCTTGTAATCCCAGCACTAAAGAACTGAGATAAGAGGATGCATGGGCTTTCTTTCTGGCCAGACCAGACAAATTGCAAGTGACCCCACCTCCAAAAACAAAGTTGGCAGTTTCCAAAATTGATCTCTGACCTCTACAGATGCACAGATACGTGCACTCATACTAGTATGTACAAACACATACCCTACATACCAAAAGATGCTTTTCTACCACTTTTGCTTGTTAAGAATAGATATTGGGGGCTGGAGAGATAGCTTATTGGTTAAGAGCACTTGGCTGCTCTTCTAGAGGTCCTGAGTTCAATTCCCAGAAACCATATGAATAGTCATAATCATCTGTAATGAGATCTGGTGCCCTCTTCTGGCCTGCAGGCAAACATGCAGGTAGATCACTATATATAATAAATAAATAAATAAATCTTGAACAAAAATAGAAATTGTACTTATGTCAATGTTCTTTCTGAAACTTTTTTATTATTTGTATGATAAAATTTAATAGAATTATATTGTAATCTAAAGAGCTAAAAAGCTATTTAGAAAAATGTTTGCTTGATATTAATTGCTGGTATTCTACTTTTCCTGGCTGAGATAGTTAGTAAAACAGGATGTATATGTTTTGCATTAAGGCAAAAAATACCCTGTATATGTTGAAAAAGTGATGCTTACTAATTTGGGTTCAAATCATTCAGGTTAAAAAGTATTTAAAGCTGAAGAGAGACTCAGTGGTTAAGAGCAGTGCCTGCTCTTTCAGGGGACCCTGAATCTATTGCCACCCCTCTCAAGGTGGTTCCCAATCATCTGTAATTCCATCCGAGGGTCAAATAATCTCTTCTGGCTTCTGAGTGTATCAGGTATGTACATGCACAGATATACACGCAACAAAGCATTCATACATTTCATATAAATTTAAAAATTAGGAAAAGGAACCATTTACATGCTTAGTTTTCATTTACTGTAAAAGAGTGTTTGCTCTTTCTGTATTATTTAAAGACAGTTTGGTAAATGTCTGCAATTGAAGTAGCCTAAGACTTTTCTTACTGAAGAGAATCATAACTATCCCAGCCACTACAGACTGAGTTTTATACCCATTATTGATAACTTTATGAAATTAGGGTCTTTGAAGCACAGTGCATAGTTGTTTACAATCATCTGATATTCTTGATGAATTTTTTCCTTTATTAATATGTAATGTCTTTTTATATGATGCAACCTACTTCATCAGCTCTAATAGCTACATCAATGTGTCTACAACTTCCCTTTGCTTGTTTGACTTCTGTTCTTTGGCTCTGTTGGTCTCCCTCCATCCCTCTTCCTCCTATCCCTTTTTTTCTTCTGTTTTCTTTTTCAAGATTTCACTCTCCCACTTCTATAATCTCAGAACTTGGGAGGCCAAGGCAAAGATCACGAGAGTCCCCAGCCTGTTTGTGTTACAGACTGGGACATTGTCTCAAAAATCAACAAATCAACAAACAAACCCTAAACAAAAAACAAACAACAGCCATAACAGAAACACCTCAGTTTCTTTGTTGAACTTCTGGTCTTCTGACTTTTTTTAAATCCACATTGCAGATATTTCCTCAATCTCACTGGCTTTCCTCTTCAGGTCGCAAATGGATTCTATTATTTCTTTCACCTATTTGTTTTTGTTGGGAGATGTCTCCCAAATTCGTTGGGATTATGGGAAACAATTATAACCTGAGGTTGATACAGGTCAAGTGACCTGATTTTGCAGTTGAAAACGCATTAAGTGTTAAGCACTGTGCTGATGGGAAGTGACTGCAGTGCCAGCTCACTGTCTAGATGGGATGTTCAGAATTCCTGGGCCTCCCTGCAGAGAGCTGGTTCCAGAGATTGCTCCCTCCTCTGATCTGAGGCTAAGGGATGTCAAACTCAAGAGTCTTTAGCTGATCAAGTACAAGCTGAGCCTCATGCACTTTCTGGTTTGTGGCACCTAGCTTTCACTCTCTCTGTGTGTGTCTTCATGTAGGTTGTATTAGCTTGGCTTCAGGCTTCTTGACTCAGTTTTCTTTGTTACCAGACCCCCAGTTAGCTCAGCTGTAAACCACTGATTCCCCCTCAGCATGGGGTCAGGCCACCTGAGCTAGGGGACCTCTTTGTCCACTGAAAGACCCATCTCACACCGAAAGTCACTGCCTCAGCAAGACCAGCAACTGGTTTTGAAGCTTGTAAGAACTTCATGGCTTATGTTTGGTGGACACTTCTGCTTCTTCCATGAAGAGCCAAAGGCCGAACCTGTGTTCAGCTTGCCCTCTCTTCCAAGGCTTCCTCCTGTTTTTTGGCATCCTTCGGCTGTGCCTTTGTTAGCTTCTGAAGACCTTCCTCTCTTCTCTGGCAGTCAGTCTCTGTTTATCATCTCCACACTTCTTCAGGGTCACAGATCAGCTTCTAGGACACTGTCTTACCCACATGGCACTACATACTTTTGGAAAACTTAGTTTTGCAGCCGAGTCTCTGGGTCTCTGGTCGCTTTTTCATTTAAAGCATTATCTTGGTTCATTTCACCCTTCTGGTGGTGAAAACTTTCTGTTTCTGCCCCCCCCCCCCCCCCCCCCGTCTCTCTCTGGGCTTTTCTAAGGAAAATGGTTGGACAAAATTGAGTTTAAGTATAAGAATAATTTTGGATAATACCGTATGCCATCTGAGAAATAGATTGTTTTCTATCTTTTTCAGAGGAACTAGAACATTGTAGTCACATGCATTTTAGCACTGGGGAAAAGGAAGGGTCAGAATTTTGAATATTAGACCAATATTGATTTAAGCTTTATGAATTTATTTCTGCAATTAAGATGAAAATGAGTGAAGAGAAACTAATTTTGAGATCTTCCAGATGCATATGTATTTTTAATATGCATCTAGAGATTTGTATATATATATTCTATTATAAATATTCTATTTACTCAATCCCCTGTGATGTATTTAATGTTCATTTTATATAAATGAGTACACCAATAAAAATCTAATCCATTAGATCTTTGTTCAAATGTATATTGTTCACTACAGAGTATACAGGGCTCTTCTATTACTCCCTATGTTTTGTTGAAAAGTTGTAAAGATGGTTGTTCTCTGTGGTAGAAAGTCCACTGAGCTAGCAGAAGCAGAAGTCAGGGATGAAGTATGAGTAGACAGAGATACCTCAGTGAAAGAAGGGTAAGACTTCCAGCAGGGATTCAGGCAAGCACTGAAATAGCTAAAACCACAATCTCTCACTTCTCTCTTGTCCGGAACGGTGCCTTTCCTCTGTAAATCCCTTTTCTCTGCTTCCTATGCTTCTGACAATTCCAGATTGACCTACTAGCTATTCCCAGGCACACATTTTAATAGTGCAAATGAGGCTGTAGAGAAGAAACTAGCCTTCGGGTTGGGCTAGTCCTGTACTAGAAGAAGGAAGCATGGTCTCAACAGACATCTAGATGGTATGTATGTGTGCACCGTGAGTCACAAGAGAGGAAAACATGTCAATGATGCAGATGTCGAACTCATTTCTTTTCTTCATCTGACCAAGCTTGACCAGTATGCCTGTAGCTCTTTGAATTGTAATTTTCTTCCTCAGTGTGAGTGATGTGGTTATTTTTGTTTCACTCATGACATCATGTTTCAACTACGCAAATTATTCATGTATGAATATATGTATTAATATGTATGTCACAACTTATATGGATGCCACTTTAAATATTTTTTTTCTATGTGTATAATTTGGTTAGACTCATCAAGTTTTGGTTAAACTTAATGACTGTTTAATATGCACCTGTTATCTATGACTCCAATAGGCTTTATAAACTGTGTGTGATGGCTCATACCTGTGATCCCAGAAATAGGAGAACTTATCCAAGAGTATCACCATGTATTTGAGGCCAGATGAGTTGCATAGTTTAGACAGCCTAGGCTACAGAGTGAAACCTGATTCCAAAAATACGGGAAACCAACAAACCAAATTAATTATGTGCTTTAAGTAGGCCTATGCAGATCTCACCGAATTTGTGTAATTTTTAGGCTTTCATTTGGTAAAAATCTGCCACATAAGCTTTTGTAACCAAATGTGGGCAGCTTCTTATTTAAGAGTGATATATGGGGAGCCAGGGCCCCATCTAGGCTAATCATAGCCTCTGCTGGAGATGATGAGTAGACAGCAATCAAGGAAGTGGTTAACAAAACATTTGCCATAGGTGGGAAACTCATCTCCAGCCAGAGAGGACCTCAGTCAGGTGCTCTAAACAGTAGAGTTTAATGGACCCTGTCTGGGGAGGGGAGCCTGGTTTTCTGCAGAAATGGACCACTCACTGGTTGCCCCATTCATGGAACATCTCCATCCATCCATCCATCCATCCATCCATCCATCCATCCATCCATCCAACTATCACCTATTTATCTATCTGTCATCATCTATCTACTATCGATTATCTACCTATCATCTATCTGCCTACCTATCTTCTATCATATATTATCTGTCTGTCTGTCTGTCTGTCTGTCTGTCTGTCTGTCTTCTGTCTGTCTATCTTCTGTCTGTTTTTCTATCTGTCCAGCCACTCACCCTTCTATCCACCTTCCAGTGTTTACATTTGCTTTGTTGGTCTGGCCAGTATAAACAACAAGGCAAGGATCTGGAGGTCATGGTTTGCAGGATGTATTCTCAGTCATCACAATAATGAACATAGTCCCACAATGAAAACAGCCAGGTGGTGGTGCACACTTTTAATTTAGCACTTGAGAGCCAGAAGCAGACAGATCTCTGTGAGTTTAAGGCCAGGCTTATCTACACAGTGAATTCCAGGTCAGCCAGGGCTACACTGAAAAACCTCATCCCAATAAACCAAAACCAACTAACCAACCAAGCAACCAAGCAAGCAAGCAAGCAAGCAAGCAACCAACCAACCAAACAACCAACCAAACAACACCAGCCTTCTGAAGTTCTGGGAACTGTCTCTAGAAGCTGCATTCCACTGCTCTTTCCTTCATGGAGCTGCAGATGAGTGAAAAATACTACAGAGTCAAATGCTGAAGGGACCTGAAGTGACATGAGGACCGAGGAAAACCAATTCCGTTAGTATTTGGCTTGGGGACTGGGGGATGATAAAAGCATTGCAGCCTCTTCCTGTTGGGTGCTGTTGAGCAAATGAGAAATCCCCCACCAGAAGCCTATGACTCTGCTAGATTCCCCAGGTGCCTGAATTATTATGTCCTCAAGGAAGATTACAGGTCCATGTACCAGACTTAAAGACACAGAAGGTATACATGGTGGTGAATCCTCCACTAGTAAAATGGGAACACTTTTACTAAATGTACCTCTCATCTCTCCCATATCAGAGTCACACATTCTTTCCCAGGAATACAGGCCTGTCTTCTCCCTCCCTGTTACCTGGAATTAGGGACAGCTCAGACTACTCATCAACTAAGTGGTATGAAACCTCTCCCTGGCTGAAATCTATAAGGGACTCTTACTCTGCGTGTAGGTTTGAAGCCTCCCCAGAGTATTCAGCATGCTGTTGTTTGACTGTCAATGGTATTTATAACTAACTTTACACTTTCTGGTCTGCTGGGACCAGGAGCTACGCCAATAAAGCCCCACTGTAGTGGCAGGTGTGAATAAAAAACTTGCCTCACCTGAAGTATAACTCAACCAGTCTCTTTCAAACCAGACTTTTCTCCTTCTATAGTGTACTTTAAGAGATACATCCCACATTTGGGGTGGAGATATATTTGTTTATTCATTCATATAAAGAAGTTCAATTGGGGTTACCTTACACAAAGTGTATAATGCTCCCAAAAGCTGTAGGTGGTTTAATACAAAGCCCAATGCCAGGTGTGGGATACCATCAAGTGGGTGGTATGGGTTGTCCAAGAGACACTTAAAACAATATAGGCTATTGCCACTGCTCTTGGTTGGTTATAAGAACTTGATAGTAAGACCCTAATGTTGAAGGCACCACATACTTTGGTCACAGGACACGTAGAAACCAAGTTGATCCTGATCAGAAAAACTTCTCCATGCTGGCTAGATTTTGCAGTATGGGAAGGTACTATGTATGCTGCTGCTGTGGTGGTGGTGGGGTCATCAATGGTCTTATCCTGTGAATCCTGTGAACAACAATAGTGACCAGTAATGGTATGATATGCCTATAGATGCAACAGTAGCATGCAATAGTAGCATGAATATTATGGGAATAACCAACTGCTTTCTGTAACCATAAGTTACTACATACTACATAGATTAGTGCAACTCTCAGACTGTTTATTTGTACAGGTGACTGTGGTTGACAAGAAACTGACAATTGATCAAAGTTGAGAGAACAAGGGTCACGAATGGGACATTTCAGTTTCAAATGTGACATCTATATCAAGGCCCTACCATCACAGAACATCAGGAAGAGGGTAAGAAGTTGGGAAGAACCAGAGTGATCATTTTCTTGATAGGACAGTGTTCAGTTTTTGTGTATTGGGTCCATATCCCAGGTAAAACAGAGTGCAAGATGGCTTGAATGTATAGGACCAGAAGGACAGAGAGGGAAGCTATTCCAAGGGAAGCGAGGCTGAGGAAGCTGGAAGACAGCTGGGTAAGATCTGACTGTGGTGTTTATTCTCTCTAATACCTCCAACTTCTTCAGAGATCTACCCCTGAGTCTCATTTATTCATGGGACAGGACAGGACCATTGCACCCATGAACTCATGGCAGATGCTGTTGTTAGCCTGAGATCGAGCCAATGCCATTCTGGAATGGATTAGAGAGAGGCTCATGAGCCCCCACCACGAAGTGAGGAGCTACAGACAGTTGATGAGGAGAGAGAGTCAGGTTAACTTAAGGGTGTGCCTCTGGTAAGGTGATGCTCCAATGGATTGTTCCATGCTCATGAACATGAATGATTGGGCAGCACAAACTGAGTTAACAAAAAAAGTAAAGGACTTGAGGCTTGGAGGGAGTGGAAAGGTGGAAGATACATCTGGGAGGAAGAGATGGTAAATATGATCAAAATACATCATATGAAAATCTTAAAGAATTATTAAAATATTACTTTTCAAAATATGAGAGGAACAAGGACAGTGCCCCACAGTGTGTTTACAGGACAGAGAAAGGAGAGAGCAGTTCTTGTTTTCTTAAACCCTGGGGTAGCAGGCTTGGCTAAAGGTCCATGACCAGCAGCTGCTCTTCAAGCACGTGTCCAACTACAGATCTGGCATCATTAGTTATCTGTGCTAAGTGTTATTTTTATGGAAGAACTGTAGAGCAAATGCCATTTCTACACACTTTTTAAAGCCAGAACCTCTAGAAAAATATTTTGAAAGAAGCAGCATTGCCACTGTGCTGGTTATTTATGCCATCTTTACATAGGTACAGTCATCTAACAGAAGGGAACCTCAATCGAGAAGGTGCCTCCGTAAGACTGGGCTGTAGGCAAGCCTGTTTGAGCACTTTTAAATTACTAATCGAAGAGGAGGGCCCAGCCCATTGTGGATCCTGGGGTCATAGTCCTGGGTTCTATACATGAGTAACCCATGAGGAGTAAGCCAGTAATTAGCATTCCTTAGGGCTTCTGCATCAGCTCCTGCATCAATGTTCTTAAATCTATTTGAGTTCTGGTCCTGACTTCCTTCAGTGATGGACTATGATGTAGAAGTGTAAGCTAAATAAACTCTTTCTCCCCAACTTATTTTTGGTCCTCTAGTTTAATCACAGCAATAGAAACCCTAACTAGATCAGTCACCAGTAACAAATACCCTTAATAACTAACATATACAGCATTAGGGCTAGCTCTTATATTTGCTTTTCTTTGAAGAGTGATACAGCTTAAAATTTTTTTGTGTTTATTAGCCCTTATGTTTTCTTCTGTGAATTATCAGCTATTTTTTTAATGAATCAATACATATATGGAAATGTTCCCATGTTGAATTTTAGTATTATCTGGGAACTTTTAATATTTGTAAGGTAAAATATGAGACAATGGCTTTGGCCCAAAAAGTAATCTGTTATTGGTGAGTAGAGAAAAATCTCTAAGTTGGGCATTGGGACGCATGTGCAGAATCACTCTGGGAAGCTGAAACAGAAGAAATGTGAGTTCGGAGACAGCCGGGCTGTTTGTTTCAGAAGATAAACAAACAATATAAAAACATCAAAACTGAAAGATGAAAATAAAAATCTCTGACGTGGGTCAACTGAAAATGAGCACCTCGTAGTGTTCTTCACAGTTCACTGGGCTGCTGATGGTGTTCCTGGGTCCTAGAGAAGTAGTGTTTGCTACTCACTGGGTTTTCGAATGCATCAACTGTTGTTCTATATTAACCTATGTACTCCCTGACAACTGTCTTGGACAAGTTCCCTCATTCTTCCACTATCCCTATTTTCAGGTGAGAAACATGAAGATCATTATATTCAGTGTGCCCCAAGTAACCATGCCGGCAGGCTTCATAGTTGCTTTTTGAACACAGCAGATCACATGTAGGATCTTACTTCTGGCTTCCCACACATACCAGAAATTTCACCAAGACAGGGCAGGCAATTCTGCTCAGAGTCCTTTTTTTACATTTAGTGTTTGTTCTCTAAACTTTGTAGAAAATAAATAGGACTTCACAGCATGTTCTTAAGTATCTCTTCTCTGGCTGGAATTTAAGCTCCTGCAGGGCAGGCAGTTTTCTTGTGTTGCTCACACCATGCCCCTAGCAGTTATCATGGCCTCGTGGACAGTGTGGATTCACTAAAGAGTGGTTGACTGAATGAATGGTTTTCACTATCATCTTTCAGTGAGCATTTTGCTGCAGTGCAGATCCATGACTACAGTTGCCCAGAGGCAAGTGGTGGAAGGCATATGTGAACAAGCAAGTGGATGGGCTGTAAGCAGTGAAAGAGTCCACAGAACTTGGCTTCCTTAGGGCAAAGGCCGTGTCCTGACCTTCCAGTCGGCACCCACACACTCTCCTTCTGTCCCTAAGGGGATCTCTGAGACTATCTTACTAAATCTATGAGCATGGGCTGGCTTTCTTCTGCTCCAGAAATGAACCAGGCTCTGATGCTGATTTTGATTGTGCAAGTACTTTATCGGTGCATGTCGGGAAGTATCTAGGCTACTCTAAATGACAAAGCACGTGCAACGGAATAAAGATCTTGGCCAAGGTAAGTAGCTTATGATCCTCAAGTTTCCTGCTGTTGAACACTTGAGTTGGCTATTCTTTTCACTATAACAAAGACATAGCCATTTGAGCTGTGAAAATCCGAGGCACTTTTCAGGTCTCACGGAAGCTCTGATACTTCAAATACCAAAAGCCAGAGTGTGCATTGACAAAAAATGTGTGCCAAAAAGTCCAAATCCCCATGAGTCTTTGAATGCAAACTTGAGGGTTCTTCTAGAACCTGTGAAAGAGAGAAAATGTGAGCTGCACACATACTTTCACTTTTTTTTTTTTTTTTTTTTTTTTAGTGAAAAGAGATACATGAAATAAACGTACATATATAATTTGATATGAGCTCACACTGTAGCCCGGGATGGCCGAAACACATATCAATACTGTTGTCTCAGCTTCCTGGGTGCTAGGATTGTAGGTGTGAATTAAGTAACCTATCTTTTAGCTCTGTAGTGTCTAAAGCTTTGTCACGACAACATTTAATAGTGTCAAATATCATCATATCACAAGATGACAGGAACTGTTACCAGTTCACCTGCTTTACTGTATCTTCTCTGAAGCAGTGGTTAAAGGAAAATGCCCTACTGAAATGGTGTATAGCAAGGAAATATTTTACAAGGCTTCAATTTAAAGGTAAAACTTCACTAATTAATATTAATTAAAATTGAAATTAAGCTCCTTGGTCCTCCTAGCCATTTCAGGTTCTCACAGGCACACACAGAGCTAACATCCGTTAGCTGGCTACTTGCTTTAGAGGGTGCCTTGACAGACAGAGAGACCATTGCTAATATGGATGGTTACCTGCAGCTCAGGCTGTCTTGAAACTTGCTCCGTAGCCCACATTGGCCTTGAACCTATGATTCTCTTACCTCAGTCTCCTTAGTGCTGGCATTAGGAGTGTGCCACCATATCTTGCTAACAAACACTGATAACAGGTAATCCATTTCATTAACAGAGGGTTTGTGTGATCTGGTATCTTGGGGATTCTAGGAAACTGATGGATTATTCTTAGACTCAGGAAATTTGGGGAAATACCACTGATTTTTTTGGGTGCCATTTGGTAGAGTTAAAAATAACTTTAGTGGTACTTCTTTTGAGGTATTTCCTAAATACCTCACTATAAATAGTCACTACAAGGGGAAATGTCCAGTCACTGCTGGATATGGAAGATGCTATTGTGGTCACTTAATTCATTCTACCATGCCTCAGGTTTTATTTATTTATTTTTTTCAATCTGTAAGTGGGATAGCCACTGCAGCTGATGGGTGGTATTATGTGGAGTGAATGACTTAATACTTAAAAGTGTGTTTGGTACATAGTGAACACTGACTCAGGAAGTATCAGCCTATGCTTTTATAACACTTTTACATTATAACACTAGCTACATCCTGCCTCTGACAGTCAAGACACAGTAGGCTATTGTCTGTGTGGAAGACATTCCACATCATCCATGCTTACCATCCTGTAATTCCAAGCTTAGAGTTCAGTATTCCAAGAGCAGTCTTGGCTTTCTTCTCACAGAAAGGGAGAAGTCCACAGCCTTTTTGTTACTATGTGTTCCTCACACTCATAATATGTCTGTTCCCTTCTCTATATCGGAGATCTGTGAACTGACACTTCTATTCTGTTCTTCACTGTATCCCCAGAGCCTGTGTAGTGATTATTACTATGAGTGTTGGCTAAGGTGTTGAGTGCTGTCTGATTGACAGTTCATCTTCATGTATGTTTCTCTCGGGAAGGTGCTATTGCTTCCATCCATATGGAGATAGGCTTAGAGAGATGAAGGGAGTCCAGGCCTAAGAGTGACAAATGGCAGAGACAGAATTTGAACCCAGCTTTTCTTATCTCCATCTCTCACTCTCAGCAAACATCTACTTGGGCAGATCTCCAACCTACAGGATTTAAGAACTCAGGAGGTTATGTCTTTCACTTCCCTGGGGAGTGTTCTGCAGCAGCCCTTCTCTTTCTGCTCCCTGTGCTTGTAAGGGCTGTGTACAGCCAGTGGAAGGGTGAGCATCCTCTTTCCCAGGGTCCTGTCAGATTCACACACCCCTCTCTTCCGTGTAAACCTTTCCATTGGCCCTCAGTGCTGCTTTAGAGGCTTCCTCAGTAGTTGTTGACAGGTGCAGGGGAGACAGGAAATAGTAAGCTGTTGTTTGATGAGGTAACGTTTCAGCTTGCAAGATAAGGTTCAAAAGGTCTGCTATACAATTTGGGCTGAACTGTACAGATAGGACATGATTAAAACAGGAAATTTCATGTTTTGTGTTTTAATTTTTTTTTAACAACAGATACAACATTAAAGCCAATTAAACATAAGCCACAGTCACTCAAAAACCATTTTTTTTCTTTTTGCAGATGTGTGGGGTCGTATTGTGTGAACAATTGCCTCTTCTGATTGACATACACATGGTGAAAATCTAGTTTTAGGGTCAATCCTGTAACCCTAACCTCTCATTGGTACTATTACCTGACAGTGCCTGGTAATAGCATAATAGTATGTTCTTCTGTGCTGAAATACTCACAGCAGCACGCTGCTTTAAAGTGGGTGTTATTGAAACTCTGACCTGACTAATCAACGTAATGAACTTGGTGTGCCCAGCGCTTTGAAGTGAGGGAGACCAGGAAGGCCGAGGATCAGGCTCCGCAGACCTGCTCTGTCTCTCTTCCTCATAGTTTGCTTTTTCCTCCAAGAAGATTGTAATACTTGGAATTTCTCTTTCTGTAGACAAGTCACCCAAAGCTGAACTCCTTGCCTCCGAAATAAAAGGGAAAAACCAAAGTGGTCTCCTTTTCTCTAGAAGGTCCTTAGGTGTCCTGTACCTGTGGGAGGGGCACAGTAGGAAGGAAGGAACAGAACAAAAGAGGCTTTCTGAATATCCATCCTTACCATCAGCTCATACCCATTTTTTTCCCTTAGCATGCCTTTCCTACTATGAAGCTTCCCTACATGTATCTATGTATCTATTGTATTTCACCAGACTTACTACAAAGTATACTTTCCCTGCATATCTGAGTCTTCACT
Organism: Phyllotis vaccarum; assembly: GCA_033318265.1. Lineage (NCBI taxonomy): Eukaryota > Metazoa > Chordata > Mammalia > Rodentia > Cricetidae > Phyllotis > Phyllotis vaccarum. Next base: position 56,853,146 of record JARWLC010000008.1, read on the forward strand.
TCTGAAGGTCTTCATGCCATGTAACTGTTAAATAAATATGTGTTTCCTGTTCACTTGTCATTTGTCACAGAAGTGTCTGCTTAACCTGGTGCCAAGTAAGGAAAGCTGTTATTCTCTATCAACCTCCAGAGAGGAAAACCTTGACAGGCCTGACTTTTTTAACAGGCTCGCACACACGTGCTTCACAGACGCTGTGTAAAGACTCTCCTGATTCTTCCCTTGGGTCTGAACTGTCTTTCTTGTTGTCCACTGCTGTCATCTGGTGGCACATTTGAGGAACAGCAGAAGCCATCAGTACAGAGAGTGATTTGCTCTTCTTGTATTTGGGAACATAACACCTCCAGCATAAGATCATTAGGTAGCTCTTGACAAAGGGGGGATTTATCAGATACATCATTTGGTCTGTCTTCAGGTTATAGCATTAATAACTTGTGTTTGGTGAGCATATGCCTCACAGTGCCTGGTAATAACCTAATATTAATAGTATGTTCTTCTGTGTTGAAATCCCCACAGCAGCATGCTGCTTCAGAGTGGGAGTTATTGAAACTCTGACCTGACTGCCCGGAGAAAGGAGCCTTGGTGCACCCGTGCCAAGGGTCATTGCAATTGCTTTTTATGGATTGTTATATTTAATATTTATGAGACCCTATGTTGGTTAGTTTTATGTCAACTTGAAACAAGTTATAGTCATCTGAAAAAGGGGGACCTTAATTGAGAAGTTGCCTCTGTAAGATCAGGCTGTAAGTCGACAAGCCTGAGGGCATTTTATTAATTAGTGATTGGTGTGTGGGGGAGTGGGGAGCAGCCTATTGTGGGTGGGGACGTCAATGGGTTGGTGGTCCTGGGTTTTATACTAAAGTAGGCTGAGCAGGTGGTGGTAATTTGGATAAGAATGGCAAGCATAGGCTTATATATTTGAAGGCTTGGTCAGCAGGTAGTGGAACTATTTGAAAGAATTAGAATGATTTGGAGGTGTGGCCTTGTTGGAGGAGGTGTGGCCTTATTGGAGGAGGTGTGGCCTTGCTGCAGAAAGTGTGTCATTGAGGTGTGCTTTCAGGTTTCAAAAGCCCATGCCAGGGCCTGTGTTGGTCTCTCTGCCTGTTGCCTGAGGACCAGGATACAAAGGTCTCAAATTCTCCAACACTGTGTCTGTCTGTTTGTCACCTGTCACCATACTCCTTGTAATGACGTTAGTGGTCCAGCTTCTAAAACTGTAAGGCCCAATTAAATGCTTTCTTTTATATGTATTTCCTGGGTCATGGTGTCTTCTCACAGCAATAGAACACTAAGACACAAGCCACAGAAGCAAAGCAGTAACAGCACTCTTCCAAGTACATCAGCTCCTGCCTCTGTTCCTATGTGGAATTTTGAAGTAGGTGTTCTTAGGTCATTTAGAATATTTATTTATGATACACTGAAAGGAATACAGAGATCTTTGATGATGGAAAGCCATTGCTTTTGTATCTGGAATAAAGATTTATATTTAAAATAATGAATTTTTTGTAAGGCCTTCTAAACTTTTCTCTCTTCCATCTCTCATTTCTCTGTGACTAGTCTAACAGAAATAACAAAGAAAGAAAATCCTGCATAATTCATTTCAAAATTCATAGTCATACTTTTTGTCTACCAAAAGCACATTGATAATTTTAGACATACTTATATATAATGTTTTTGTCAAATTGTCTCAATTTTACTGTTGTCCATTTATAATAAAGTCTTTAGGAGTTTTAAATCATGGTGATAAATTTATTCCAAACATTGAAAACTGTACCCATTTCTGTTACCTACTGCCCAGTAGATGTCCTGTAACTGCTGAAGAAAGCCATGTGTCCTTGAGGGAGGAACGTGTTGTGTGTATTATACTGTGGCGTTTGGTCCTACTGAATATTCACTTAACTTAGGTGTGACATTGCGTTTTCATGTACTAATTTCTCTATATGCAGGCAGAAAATTAATCATAGCTGATAAATGACTTGGGAGTATTGTAGGCAGTTTTTGGGGACTCAGGACCTCTGTTGTCCTGACATCTTCATATCAGATCTCCAAATCTTAGCATCCTGACAGCCTATTCTACAAGACATCTATGCTGTTAATTGTTCACCCTTTCACATCACTACTACGACTGTTAAGCCTATTTTTTAAAAAAATAAACAGTTAAGAGTTAGATTCCCAGAACTCACATGGTACCTCTCAACCATCTGTCACTCTAGTCCCAGAGGACCTAACACCTTTTGTCTTCTGAAGGTACAAAGCGAACACATGGTGCATGTACATACATGAATGCAAACATTCACATGCTTAAAATAAAAATCTTGAAAACAAAGAATATGTTGTAGTGGATTTATGATGTTACAATGTAAATAATTGTCCTGCCTATGAGTTTAATAAAAAGCGTTGATTGGCCAAAGGCAGACAGGAAGTGTGGGCGGGTCTACCAGACTAAGATAACTCTGGGAACAGAAAAAACAGAGAGGAAATGCCACAGAGAAGGCAGAAGAACAGAGGACAACTATGCTGCTCTGAGAAAAGGTACCGAGCCCCATGGCTGAACAGAATAAGAATCATGGGTTAGTTCAAGGGTAAAGAGTTAGTAAGTTATATGCCTGGGCCCAAGCCAATCAGTATACAATTAATATAAGTGTCTGTATGTTTCATTGGGACTATGGGACTGTGGGTCTGAAAGTCCAGGCCACAGGGTAGGCCGGAAAGTCCCAGCCATAAGACTAGGCTGGAAAGTTCAGGCGAGGAGACTGGGCCAGAAAGTCTGGTCTAGAAATGTCATACAACAAACACAGCACAACATGGGCAAAATATATCCACATAAAGCCATAGAAAGCTTGAAAACAATCTAGAGCACAAAAATGGAGCCAAAAGCAGCTTCTGAGTTGTGTTTCTCAAGTGGGCTGTGGTAAAGAGACTGAGCGGTATATTGGATTAAATTACAAATGGTTTTTTATCCTTCATGCAACTTAAGCTGAACAAGGCCAGTTCCTGAGCTTCAGTGTAAGCAAGGAACTGAATATGGTGGGTTTAAGGTTTCTGTTAATATAGACAAAAAGTGAACAGAGTTGAACATGGCTTCTTAGTCGAAGCCTTTTCTTGGGTGAGCTCTGTTTGTTGGAGGCAAGCAGAGGTGTAGCTTTTTTGTAAAGAAGTTTCCTGATTAGGTCTTAGAGGCAAAACACTTGTGAGTCTTTTAAGAGGCTCTGCTGTCAAATACTTAAATAGAGTTAATGAGCAGGAGATGGCAGTGCTTTACTTGGTGATTATATGGACCCTAAAACTTCCCAGAGTACCTGGGCTAAAAAGCTAAATTCTATGAAGCTAAACTAGGAGCTGGGTGGAGCCATCCATCCATCCTACCAAGGAATATTTTAAAGAGCCAGTGTAACAAGACTATGAGTATATTTCAACTAGAATGGAAGAAAAAGGTGTGAACCTTTGGCTGTCTTTCAAAAACAATTTTCAGTCATCTGCCTACATGACTGTCACTGTGTTTGTCTTTGGAGGTGAAGAGAGAAAGCTGGGGTTTCAGGACACAGAATTCGGAGGTTATACTGTCACAGGCTAGGGGTCTCCATTGTTTTTTTTTTTTTTTTTCTGTCAAAGGACGAGAGGGCTGGGCAGGGAGAGCAGAGAAATTGTGGATGCAGCAGACAGAATCAGACAGCCATGGCAGCTAAAGAAAGGCTTTTGTCAGGGGAGAGCTAACACGGGCTCACAGCAGCCATACAGAGAAAAATGCCTGAAAAGTAGCATAGGGACTAAGCAAGCCCTTCTTCTGGAGGGCTAAGAGGTTTTAAGTCTCTAGAGGGTCTACCTCCCCTAATTTAGGTTTGGTCAGTTTGTGGATAGACAGGGTGGCTTATTGACTCACAACTGTTGTGTGAAAGGCTCAGCAAGTTGAAGACCAGATGAAGAATGCTTACCTTGGTGACACCTTGGTATAAGTAAGTGGCCATTAAAGGAATATAAACCTTGGTGATGAGTTTTTCAGCAGGTTGCCTACTGGCAGAGGAAAAGCCCACATGTCCTTTGTTTTTAACTGCTAGGCTGCTGTCTCGGGTCAGAAGGTGAGAGAGAAGCTGGTTATCCTGGAATTTTACTGAAGGGTTCTCTAACAGGCCTGAGCACTGTAAACATCACTCCAGCAGGTCTTCCCTTTCCCATTTCCTCCTCTTCTCTAAACCTGCCAAGGTCTAATCACTTATTTGGTCACTTCCTTATGTAGTTGGAAATTTCCCTGTTCTGCCCAGCTGATCCTGCAGCCATTTAGTTCCAAAGAATCACACAAAGGCTTATATTAATTATAAAGTCTTTGGCCATTGGCTCAGGCTTACCTAACCATGATCACTAACTAATCACTAACCATGATTCTTGTCCATATTTAGCCATGTGGCTTGGTACCTTTTTCTCAGGGCAGCATTCTCATCTTACTTCTGTGTCTCAGTTATGTGTGCTCTGTTCTTCACTTCCCAGAATTCTCCTTGTCTAGTTGTCCTACTGTAACAAGAGTTTTCTGGTCTGACTAGTCCCATGGTCTGGATCTGCCCGCGGCCGCTTTCCCCCAGAATGACTCAGACACTTCTGTTAATGTCATGCTGATTGGCCTATGGCTCAGGCGTTTTGCTAGCTAGCTCTTTCATCTTAATTTAACCCATTGTTATTAATCTGTTCTGCCACATGGCCTATGGCTCATCTGTGTTCCTTACATATTGCTTTCTTGGGCAGATGGCTTGATCTCTCTCTCTGACTCTACCGTCCTTTTCCTACCTATGCTCCAATTCCTGCCTACTGCTATGGTGCCTGTCATGGGACAAAACAGTCCTTTATTCACAGCATATAGAAAAACATTTCCACCTGTACTTCACCCCACCTATACTTCTGTCTGCCTAGCTTCTGGCCAATCAGTATTTTTATTAAACCAATACAAGTAAAAATATCTTTACAGTGTACAAGCACAATATCCCTCAGCATCCTTATGCCTGACTAAAACACCTAAGTCCAACAATCAAAGGTCATTAATTATTTGGCTACAATAATTGTTATGTCTAATCATGACTTACCAACTCACTCTAACACAAACTACTTCTCCCTTTCTCTTTAAAAGCCCTGCAGGTGTCTTTGCCCTATCCAGAGGCAGCACCCCCCACCTCCTATCCTCAAGGGTAATAAATCTCCTTTGTGCTGAGAATTTGATGTCTGGTATGATCTGTACTGACTCTGAGGGCCTCTTCATTTACCGACTTATTGCCTAGCCATGGCTCTCCTCCCTGCATATCTACTCAGCAAGGAATCCAGCTAACTGCTAGCCCCTCAGCACTATAAATATGATTAAAAGTTCTTGGTTTTGGAGGTCATAGGCCTTGGATGGGAGTAAGGATACTTAATACTGCTGTTTTGTGGGTTGGATCTCTTTGCCAAACTTCTTCAGTATCTATGTTTATATCCATGGTATATACCATAGGCTACTATCAGCCTTGGCCAGAGAAGCCTCAGTAGTGAGTGGTTAGCAGTTAATTAAGTGACCCTTATGAAAACAAGGAGTCGTGGCATTTCAGTTGAGTGTACAAGGGCCTCTTACTGGATTATGAGGAGAGATAAAATGTACCTACTCTAAGTTTTCCTCAGAGGAAATTTATAAATAAATTTGTAACACTAACTGAGGAATAGAGAAATGTTTTCAGAGGCAAGGTTCTGTTGAGAACATATATGGAATCTCTTACCCTAGAGTATGAGATGGTTGGGGCAGGGTTCATGCTGGGTCTTGGATGGAGTGGACTTTTCAATGACCTCATCTATCTTCTTTCAGACTTTCTTACAGTGACACAGGAGAATTGCAGTGGAGGAAGTCAGCGCCAGATCTTAGCCCTGCCTGAGAAATATGTCTAGCTTGAGAGAAGGTCATGTGTATGATATGGGCAGATTTGGTGCAGATGCCTGCATTTTCCGAGAGGGCCTATTCTTGCCTTAGTTATTTTTGGTTTGGAATGTGGATGGCACTCAACAACAGAAGTCCTAAACTTTAGAAATTTAAACCTGTCTGGGTAGCTTTGAGAAAAGTAAAACATCATTCACAAAAATCTCAAGTCTGTCATGGAGACTCTTCCCTAAGTGTAGGCAGGGGGATTAGGAGTTCAAGACCACCATCAGTTATACAGCAAATTTAAGGCTAGCCTCAAAGAAACACAACATAAAGAAAAAATTGAGGGAAAAATCTTAAGGTCAGGCATGGGATTTATGCTTTCAAGCTCAGTGGCTTGAAGGGCTGAAGTAGAAATGGATTTTAAGGCAAGCTGGACTACATAGCAAGTCCATATTTCAAACAAATTTAAAGCATTATTATTTTAATTAATTAGTGTAGGTAAGTTGAGCAAAAGTGAGCAGAACTATACGGCCTCCCCTCAAAGATCTATTGTCCAGAAACATTTACTGTTGACCTTTGTTCCTGACTGTGAATATTTTTCTCAATATACAGAAACATACTTTTAAAAAATAAACAAACAACAAAATGGATTATGTTAATTTACTCAGTGATGAGTCTGATCTGTCTTGATGGGAACTCCTAAGTGTCAATTAGTATAAATCTGTCACTAGGCTTCAGGACAGTTGTTCCTAAGGGAATCTAGTCACTAGACTGTTAAGTGTTAAGTGCCTCGGGTTGAAAAGGATACAAGATGGAAGAATTTGGCTTAGGGAACAACTGAGGGCAGGATTTAAAGGCTTCAGGGACTCTATATCTTTGCTCTCTGTTTCACAAATTCAAATTGATCTTAATAAAAACCTGGAGCCAGATATTGGGGTAAAGCTGAAAGATCACAGAGACATAGAAGCCAGCCACTAGAGAAATTTCAACAATACTGAATCCTCAGGCTGAAAGGGGTAGAGTCTGTCTCCACAAATCCTCAGACTGAATGCCTCTGAGTCCTCAGCTAAAGGGGAGGGGGGCTCCTGTCTCCTCCCACCTTATATTCCTTCCTCTGCCCAGCCATATCACTTCCTGTTTCAACCTTTCTAGTGCTGGAATTAAATGTGTGGGCCACCACTGCTTGGCTCTGTTTCTCCTCCAGACTGATTAATCTCATGAACTCACAGAAGTCCTTCTGCCTCTGCCCCTAGAGTTTCAGGGTTAAAGATGTGTGCCACCACTGCCTGGTCTCTGTGGCTAACTCTGTGCCTGACTCTACTCTCTGATCTTCTGACAAGCTTTATTTGTTTAGAGCACACACAAAATATCACCAATCTCTTTTCACTTTTTCATTCTAGTGTTCACAGGAATATTTCACCTATTTTTATACAGATCACAAGTCCAAACCCCTTCTCAGGGACTGTTTTTTATCAAACAGCGCCAAGAACTCATGAAAGATTCCTATGGAATCCTGTCATAGGGAAGGCTGAAGGGAAATTTCGGTAACAATGGGCACAGTGGGCAGGGGACACAATGTTAATAGAAGAAGAAAGGATTCTGTTCAGAGAAGATGATGATATGAATTGGTGAAATGTGAGCTACTCAGCACCACACTCTGGCAGTGTGAGAGTTGCCTGTTGGTTAGCAGACTTGCTAGCATTGGAAATTACCATGATCTGGCAAGCCAGATGACAACTTGGTTCTGGATTACCAGAACCCACATGAAAAGCCTGTGCAGTAACATATGTCTGTAATTCTCCTCTTATGGGAACATGGCAGGTGGAGACAAAAGAATTCTCAGAAATTCAATGGCAAGCTAGTGTGGCTCATATAGTGGTAAGCCATGAGAGACCTTTTCTCAGACAAGGAAGGTAGAAGCAGGGAACTAGGAGAGCACATGTAAGCCCTTCCAAAAATAAATAAATAGATAGATAGATAGATAGATAGATAGATAGATAGATAAATAAATAGTATCTTTGAGGAATACACGTAATGGAATTTTCTTTTTCCTATGACCATCTGCGGGGTAACCTGCCCCAAATTATTCTCATCAATTCCTCAAGCCCTTTCAGCATTTTATGTAATTATGTTCTTCTTTCTCAGTATATCTCTTGCCAGCTGTGGGTGTTTGCCCGGAGTCTGTGTGTTCTATCAGTGTGACGTCATGCTCTGCCGGTTAGAAGGAGCATGGGAATGATGACTATGCAGGAACACACAGGAAGGGACACACACTACAGCAAAACCACACACCCCACAGGGTGGCTTAACCTAGATTTCTGCCCTGAAAAGCAGCTGTGGCAAGAAAAGTGGCAGCATCTTGGGACAGATGCTCTGTTCTTCTGGATTCTGTATGAGGGGCCAAGTTTGACAGTTTGTTTTAAATGTGATTCTAGATGAACTTACCAGAAAACATACATTCTTAGAAGTCCCACTTTAACTCTGCTGGGAAGTGGGAGCCAATTTCTATTTGCTCCTTTCTTTATGGTGATTAAACAGAATCTTGACTATGAAATACAAAGAGGGGCCAGTATGTTACCTTGGTTTCGGATTGGGGCTTTGACTACAACTATTTTCATCTTGAGGACATCAAAGATATTTTGATCAAGGGTAGGGGGATGTTGAAGGTGACATTCAGTCCATTTTCCAATATGACCAAGAAGTCATTGATCCCTGAGAGGTATAGTTGCAGCCCAAGCTACCCAGTAAGTAGATACATAGTTGTCTCCTCCAAATCTAGTTGTGTGTGGATTGATTTCTTTCTAACGTAGAGGAAGACATTATTTAATCTTAGCCTTACAAGGCCCTATCTGGATGAATGCATCAAGCTTTAAATCCCATATTTGAACATGACCTTTTCTTGACTCTTCAGTTGCCCATTCCAGTTACCTCTAATCTTTATGTAACTGATTTGTTCCCTCATGGACAGATAGATTTACTTCTGTTCAGTTCAGCTAACATTTGATTACATCATGTCTGTTTGCATGTGATTTAACCTTCCAGGGTAGAGGAACATGATGACCTTCAGATATTCCTGCTTCTACTCTTAGTGGTGCATGTGCCTATCTCTAGGTAAAGTTCCATCACACCATAAAGTTGGGAGAGGAGAGAGAGGCCTTCCAAGAATGCTCTTACCACTGGTTTGAGCCAATGCTGCATATCTAAAGAGCTAAACAGAAACCTTACAATTCTACAGGTTATGTTTAGAATAAATAAATGGCAAACACAGTCATTTATTTTTAAAAAGTTTATTGAATACCCGTTTGGTTTTGGGAACGTTTAGGAACAATATAAAAACCTCATTTTGCACCCAGTTCTAGGTTTAGACCTTTTAAACATTATTTTCATTTCCGTGAATTCTCTACAACATAGGTTGTGTTGATATTTCCATTTTTACATGAGGAAACAAGTTCAGAGTGAGGGGGCAGGCAGCCAGCAACAGTCATGCTTATTTTCCGTTTGCCTTTAGAATACCTACTCCATAGCCTCGCAGACCCAGGACGATCTATGGTTATAGACCAAGCTCAACAGCTCTTAAAAGCAACATCTTCCCAGGCAGTAGACTCTCAAGTGTGAAATAATTTTTAGTAAAACTCACTACATTCTAACAATACACACTAAGATGAATGTATGCTGCATGCTAGTAGAATCAATAGTGGGGATATAAATATACCCTGTATTTATTTTGGAAACTTTATCTTTTAAAAATTTCTTCCCCCTCTCAAGATGCCATGCCTCTGGGCATTATTGTATTATTGACACTCATAATAGCAAGATAAGCATTCCTTGAATGCTTGTCATTGCCTATTTATAAACATCTTTTTAAAATCTCAGGGCAATTATGAGATAGGTATCACTATTTTAATTACTGATGAAACAGCTAACGTTTTTATGGAGTTAATGGAGGTGATTTTACTGAGGTCATACCACAGCTCATAGTAGACAGGAGGGGGCAGGATTCAAACTGGCAGCCAGGGTTTCACCTTGATTACAGAGAAAAGCTACTGGAAGCTTTGTAAACCCTTTCTGTGCATTTTAATTTCAGTGCACACAAAGTCCTTGGGATATATGGATTGATAGGTAGATTCAGTGACCTGTAAGAATTACATCTTGGATCAACCATGTTCTGACCTGCAATTCCATTGAGCTGTATTGTTTTTCCACAGTCAATGACGTTTTTATGCTCCTGTGTCCTTTGTGAGCAGAAGACCTGTCTCTTGTGCATCATGTTCTGCCCCTGGCTGGTGTAAAATTGGCCCAAGCTCTGTCCTTAGCATTATAATTGAGTGTGTGTGAAAGGCATGTGTATGGCTATAGTTGTGGGTGCAAAGGCAGAGGATTCTGAGTTTTGAGCATGAGGCCCATGACTTCTTTTGAACCTAGGTTTCCTCCTTTCTTCTTATTCCTGGGAGCATGACACTACCAGAATTGCTTTGTGTAAGGAAGGCTGCAGCAGCTAATTTCTCTTCTCTTCTCTTTCTCCAAGGACTGGGCTTTGCCAACCCTGCTGTAGCTGGTTGAAGGGGACCAAACCTCTCAGGAAGACGGACTTGGTTCCGTTTGACCAGCCAGAGCAGGGGGCCACTCCCTTGGGAGGTGACTGCAGTCTCTACTGAGTGAAGTCCTTGCAATGTCCAAACCTGTAACAGAGAGAACCATATTAACATGAATCAACCTCCAGAGTTTACATTGCCCTGACCGACCTCTCACATGACTGAAAGAAATCTCACATAGTCTGGTTTTTTGCATTCCAAATTTTATTTGTTTTTTTTTTTTTTTAGTTATAAATCTTCCCCTGAAATTGAAACATTAGGGACAAAAATGACATGCAATTATAGAATATGGAAAAAAAGCAGTAGAATCTCTTCTTTTTCATCTTCTAAAATAAATTTGACATTGTCAAGTATATTTGTGCATCAAACAAATGTGCATTATACAGTTTTTTATAAATGTGTCACGTTTACATTAAAAATAAATTTTAAGTAGATGAAGATAATGTAGAATAACTATGATACCGAGTTTCTTGTTTTCTTACAATTTAGATGTTATTTTTTTACAGCGTTTTATCATTTATGCACATGTCCTAAAGCAATATATTTCAATGTATCATATTTTAAGTGTTCATCTGTGGCTTGGTACTTTTACTTTAAATGGTATCTATAAGGCTCATACATATTAATTTGCTAATGGCAATTCACTAATTTACATTGTTTGATAGTTTTCTATTATGTGAATATAGTCTCCTCATTCCTTCTTCCAGTAAAGATATCACAGGGGTTTGATTTGAAAGAATAAACAGAACTGAGCCTAGAAGAGTCTACTGAGGGAGACCGAGACACCTTTGGTTCTTGGAGACCATGGAAAGGCCTGGATTCCAATATGTAAGAACTTACAAGCTGATCTTGCAAAGGAAAAGTAATATTTACCACCCCAAGATACACAGGAATGGGGTCCCAAAACTCATCATCTTCTTGGCCCTTTGGATGATTCCGAGGCACCTAAAGTTTGAGAACCATTGAACTAGAAGGGTACCCTCTGGTTTTGACTTGTTTCTAGGGAAGTGAGATCAAGTGTGATTAAGAAGTAGACTCTCCCCAGAAATGTGGTGTGGCTATCTTCATAAGGTATTGATTGATAACAGAAGCACTAGGCACAAGAGAAGAAAATCAGAAAAGATAGTTGGAGAGGTTGCAGAAAACCAACTTTCTTCTCTGGGGCTATTGGCTGATGTTTCATTTTCTCATCTTGATAAGTAGAAGCCATTAGGAAAAAAGTATGTAGCCTTGGATCCACCTTTATATGGATCCAAAGTCCACTGAGGCTTTATTTATTTTATTTATTTGCTATTGAGAAGTTAAATAATATCTTGAAATATCAGTGTGTTTGTCTTTTTAGTGGGGAGTGTGCCTAGTGTGCCTGATTCTTGTGAATTTTAATAGCAATCAAGGGTGTACTGAGTCCCTAGGATGCACAGTGGAGCCTGGCAGGGCTTGTAGGAGGGTCTGAGAGACAATTCTGACTGCTTTGAGGCCAAGAACTTCACTTTTATTTCAATCTTTCCTGGTGAGTGTGTCCCGTCATTCATCTGCAAGGATTTTTATTCATCCATGAGTGTGTTAAAATCACCAACCAGGCCTAGAAGTGACATAGCTAGCCAATCGGTTTCTTCCAGGTGGACTCTATTTTGAGGGGCCTATATAGAATTAACAAGGTGTCTTCATACTTCAGTAAACGAGGTGCCACAGGAAGGGCAACTGGGCAAAATCATACCAGATGTAGTCATGAGAAAAATAGACATCACAAAATATGGCATGACTCTACAGTGGTGTGCACAGGACAACACTGATGTACCTTTGAGTCATACCTCCTTGGTGTGAACCCCCCTGGCTCACCCATTACAATCCTACCTTCACCACCCTCTTCCTAGTGACAGGTGTCTTGAGGCTGCTGCCTACCATCTTGTCCTGTGTCTAATTTGCCCATAGTTCATGTTAGGGAGCAAGCAAAGAAGCCAGCAACTGCAGAGAACAGAGTGGCGAGTACTGGAAAAGCACACAGAAGAATTCTGAACACCATTTCCCCATCTCTCTACATTTCCTTACTCACGTTTTTTTGATCCGGCCTCGGCAACACAGCCAGGCATATAAGCCATAGCCTTCATTTCAGAGCAGATAATACAAAACCAAATTCCAGGGTAGAAAAAGGGAAATCTAAATGCATAATGGGTAAGATTTGAAAAAAGACGGGCTCTCTGGGAAAGAACTACAATTTGAATCATTCAGTTATTTTATATAAAGATGACTGAAATTTAAAAATGAAGAACAGAGATTTCCTTTTGAAAACGCAGTGTCAGACACCTTACTATCAAATGCAGGGTTTCTCAGTCTTCACACACTGAAATTTTGGGCTGGGTCCTTCTTTGCTACGGGGATGTTTTATGTATTGTATATGCTTTGCTGCATCCCTGATCACCACACCTTAGTCTCCAGGAATCTCTCAAGTGTGACAACCTGGTAAGTCTGCCTGTACTACCCAGTTTTCTGGGCACTGATCCAAAGCAATAAGATTCTGTGCTCAGTCCTGTAGCAGGCCAAGCTCTAGGATGCTCCATTGTCCTTCCACATTCCCACCTATCCCCAGAAGTACAGGATGGCATGCCCTTGATGGTAGCCAGATGATCACCCGGTTCCTGGAAGAGGGATGCCGGTGGTCACCAGTATCACTGTATCCCACCTGGGAGCATGAGAGAGCTTCTGCCCAATGTGTCCAGTGTGCTGATGTCTTTGAGCACCTCACTATGTGTTAAGGATATACACGCCCTCTACCTCTTCCTTTCTCCTTCTATGTACTCTTCCTGAGTTGTTCAATTACCCACAAATCACTCCTGGGCTTCTGGGCATGTTTTGTTTTCCTTATGAACTCAGGCTGCAAATTTAATGTGTTTCCAGCCTTTGTCTGACACATTGTTCTAACATAAAGAGGCAGAGCGGTGCAGTGAGTGAAGCCTGGGACTGGAAATCAAGTAAAGAAAGAAGAGGCTTTAGTCTTTCTGACAGTACGGTGGCCAAGGGTGCCTCCTCAGGATTTCCCTTTAGAGTCTACTTTGTTCCTGGTGTGAGCTTAGTCACTTAAGAGTCAGACTGGGCTGAGAATAAAGGAAGTTATGCCATTAAATGAGCACATCACTATTTTAACATCTCCACCTTTTCTCATACAGCGTGGGCCCAGAGGTAACACCCTGACAGGGCTTCTTGGAGCAGAAAGAACAGCACAGCAGGTCAGGAGGGCCGGTGCCTTCTGCCAAGGCTGTGGTCTTCTGATCCCAGTCATGTTTGCTCTCTGTTTCTAATACACACAGCAACTGTTATACATCTGTCACATAGAACCACCATTCAGCTCGCTTGGTAGAAACATCCATTTCAGGAGCAATATGAGCAGAGGAAGGAGCTGGAGGGTGAGAGCTGATTCTCTGAGAACTCTTGGGGGATATGATCTCTCAGATCAGGTGTGAAGAACAGCATTTAGGAGACAGATGCAGAGGATCTTGGGTGGGGAGCAACAGTTGGTAGCCTGAAACCCCTGTGGCCATGGGAGAAGTCTGTAAAGGGGAAGGCAATGGGGGCCGGGGGAGGAAAGAGGGAACCAGCAGGCAGGAAATGTGGCTGAGAAAGGAAGAAGTCACCGGCATGTCCTCTGGATGGAGCCACGGGCCATGAAGAAGCACTTGCCAAAACCACACACTTCCTTACATTCCATAGCGCAGTGGTATCTATGAGGATATAAAGAAGCATGTGGCCTCGGGAAGCAGCGTTGTCGGAAGCAGCGGTCATCATGTCAGAAGGCAAAGGTGCAAAGGTGACAAATGCCAAGGCTCCCTAGGACCTGACTCCCAGAAAACCATTCTATAGTAAGTAGTTTTGAGGACTAGTGGTGCCTGTTGGGAACAAATTTTCTGCAATACACCTCAGCTGGAGACCAGGTTTCACTAGAGTTCAGCTCAGTTATGGCCTAGTGACTTCGTTATCACTATTAGTAACCGATTAGCTACTATTGCAGGATGGATTTCAGAATGATTCTGTTTTAGTATTTGGATCCCAATAGTACATTAAAGCAAGAAGTGGCCACAGGCATGCATAGAAGTGCTCAGCTTAGATGCTGGTTCAGGCACTGTTGTGCTGCCTACTGTGCGGGTACTTGGTATGTGCTGACAGGCTGCAGCTGCCAGCAGAGCATTCCAACACAATTGTTCATTGTGGAAAAGATCTTTTCTGTTCAGTCTCTGCTGCCCGTGACCCATCATCACCTGCCTCCCAGTCTGTGAGGCCCCAGCTGTAGGAAAGCAGTGGATATTGGCAGCTGTTGAGCCATTCCAGGTCTGGACCCATCATCCTGGCTGGGGAAAATTATGGGTTTGAGTTTTGTGGCAAAGCATTTCTGCCAAGAAGTAGAGAAGCAAGCTATGAGAAGTAGGCCTCAAAGCAGGCTCATGGCACAGCCAGGGCAGCCACATGCAATCAAAGAAGAATAATGACAGGTAGCTCCCCCCACCACATGTTTTCTGTGACAGCATCATTTCCAGGGCTTTATATCTGCAAGCTTTTTGAATCCTCTTGTCTATGTGAAGTAGACATAGACTACTTCCCTATCTTTATGGTTTTAGAGATGAGGAAGAAATACATTAATTTACTTATATGCCAATGGAAACTCCTTTAAAAATCTAACCAGATTGGAGGAACAGCTTTGGATCAGTGCAGGTTCTTTTCATGTGAGCCTGGAGGGTAGAAGGTGCTGGAGGAAGGAGGAGGAAGGCAGGAGGAAGGAAGAGAGAAAAGAAGACTTAAGGATTTTAAATGCCATGTATTTTTATTCTCCTTCAGATTTTGAGCTTTGGGTGATAGTATTGACTGGCTTATGAATGGTGCTCTTTCGTTTGATGTGTAGGAAAGTGTCTTGGGCGTCCCGTACAAAACCACTCTGCTTGTCACTGGGAATGATTCAGTAACTCAGCTAACCTAACCTATCGCTGTTTAAGGTTCTGCTCTGAAAAGACATTCTTTCATGGTCAAGCACAAGCTTTATGTAAGTGAGCACACAGCCGAACTTCCTGCACATCTGAAGGAACAGTCTATCCAAAGCACAGTGTTGGGGACTCATGGCTTCAGAAAGGCTACTCAGGTCAAATGAGATATTCTTATGACTTTGAGAAAAGTAAAAATGTCTCATCTGTTCAGAGAAAAAGGTCCTTAAGAACAGGGCCAATCTTCATATTAACTTGCCACATTTGTCACATCAGAATCCTCCAAAAATGTTTAGCATGTATGTTGTTAGAAGTGAGGGTCTACAGAGCAGAGAGGGGCCACCGTGTTTTCTGTTCTTAGGAACTCCAAGGTCCAGCTTTTTAAGACCCAACTATTTATGGGCCAAGCTGATGGTGATGAGTTCGTGTAGAACACAGATTTTCCCAGAAGAGTATTTGAGATAACCAGGGAGTGTAACCATCACTGAAGATTTTATTTGCCATTTGGGTGTGAATTGTTTGATTTTTGTTAAGCACAAACCCATATGGTCAAAGTATCACATAGAAGTTGACTGTAAAATCTTCTGGGAAAAATTAAAAATGTTAAAAACAAATAACTCTACAGTACATGTGTCCAGGAATCTGACATTCTTATTATTTTAGAATAATACAGAGAATTTTGAGAATCAAGAGTAATTTTGAAGTAGGATTTTACAATGAAACGCTCATCTAAATTCTTATTGTATTTTGTTGGACGTCTAATGGACAATGCAACAAAGGACCTTCATAAGATGGATTTGAAAATGTTGTGAATGACAGACTGGAAAAAAAAAACACCAAAGAAACAACAACAAAACCAATATCTGTTAGACAAGAAAAATGGCATGAAAAATTATAGGAATATGAAAACACATGCTTCTCTGGGGTTGGCACAGAGCAAAGGGAAACATTGATAAGGAAATTACATGTTGAATGTCTCCAGATGATTTAATTAGTTTCTATCTGCCTGAGTCTTCTGCCTTTGATAGGTGCTCGTGAAGATAACTGTGAGACATGGCATGCCATCTAGACACTTGTACACTGTGTGGTATTGGCAAAATCCCACATTCCTCCTCATCCCAGATCCCTGGATAACTATCTGAAAGTGGTGATTACATAACCCCATCTGCCCACTAAAAGGTGACTGAAGATTAATGGGATGACACGTGTGAAGATTTTGAGTATTTTTAAGAGAACAAATGGCAATATAAAATGTCACTGAGTTGACAGCTGGGGAACCTCCATGGGACTGAATTAGCCCTCTGGATGTCGATGATAGCTGAATTTGTGGGTAGATTGTGGGGCCTCTGGAATTGGAACCAGAATTTATTTCTGGTGCATGAACTGGCTTTCTGGAGCCCACTTCCTGTAGAGGAACACTTCCTTAGCCTTGATACTGGGGGGAGGGGCTTGGTCCTATCTCAGCTGGATGTACCAGACTGCACTGACTCACCCTGGAAGTCCATACCCTCTCTGAGGAATGGATGGGGGAATGTCTCCAGGATGACTGGGAAGAGGGGAGGGAGGGGGATGGGTAATGGGTATGCTGAAAACATTTAAATAAAAAAAGGTAGAAAAAAATGTCACTCAGCATGTTACTGGAAACAAAATTTATTTCCTACCACTCAACTCTGTCCCATAATCAAATAATTCTTAAAAGTACCAAATTCTAAACTGCTCTTTCCTTTGTTTCTAAGAAGCAACAAAACACTTCTGTAAAGTTTTAAGTGCTGTGAGCATAGCATTAGTTTAATAAATGGCTTTATTATTAATAATAGTAGTATTTAATATGTTACTTACTAGTGTAGTAACTAAGCATACACACTATGTGAAAGTCTTTATGCATGACCTACTTAAAAGAATTTAATTAGCATAAGATTGTTCTTTACATATGGAGTTATTCATAAGTATTCAGGAAAGCTTAACTATTATTAGATGTTCTCCTAAGAATTCTGGTCTGCCATAAAAATGCCACTAAAACATTTTCACATGTCTGAAGAGAAGTTGAGAGCACCTTCATTAGTATCATTTCCAACAAGAATCATTCTGGGTGCTGAGTTTCAGGGCATCCATCTCACTTTGGAGACCTTGACAAGTGACTTATCTGGTAAAATGCTTAGATGGTCCCTTTGTTGACTGCAAGGCATTTGGTCTCTGATGATTGACCTGACTTTAGACTGAGAGCCCTTTGAGGAAACCTGGACCATTCAGGACTACCTGCAGTTCACTTGGTATTTCCAGGGAAGCCACAGTTGTGTTACTAGTTCCTTCTTGGAGCTCAGTCAAACTTTGGAATGGAAGCAGCTTTCTTTCCTGGGTATTGACTACTCCTGCCTGCAGGGGTGTGGGCTACACAGGTGCCCCACTCTAATGTCTGATGACCTTTGCCTTACACTCCAGCATCTCCTTCTGGGGTTCTTGGTGGTCATGCATGAAACACAAGCCATGCTAACAGTCGTTTGGGTAACATATCAGAGCCCTCTTTCTCTAAGACAAGTGAATACTGTGTAATGATAGGATCCTTCTTTTCTTGAGGCTCAGCCAGGAAGCCAGTCAGAAACACTGACTAGTTTTGAAGGTTAATTCACTCTCAGGTATGAATCCCTGTTTAACTTCCCAGGGGCAGTGAAGGGCAGGGGCCAGCTCCCAGATCCTCTCTTCTCTCCCTCCAGGTGTTCTGCTAGCCTGCTTAGAACAGAGTAGGGTTGGTATTACACTGACCTGTTGTCTTTGCCTGCTTCTCACTCAGGTGCCTCAGCAGGAACTTATAGGGGAGGATAGGGCGAAGAATGAGAAAAGCCAACATTATATGATAGCTTTAGATCGGAATCTTTAAGCTTACAGCAATTCTTGATGTACATTTTTGGAATAATAGTAATAGTAATAGTAATAGTAATAGTAATAGTAATAGTAATAGTAATAGTAATAGTAATAGTAATAGTAATAGTAATAGTAATAGTAATAGTAATAGTAATAGTAATAGTAATGTTTTCAGGCAAAAGGAGAAGTGGACACAAAGCTCCACCCAATCAAGAAGCTGGTTGCAACTGGTACCTACTGGAAGAGGATATCACTTTTCTCCAGAGGAGTAATATTGGGTATATCAACCCCTCACTCCAGGGCAATCCTATGCTCAGAAACAGTTGGCCAACACAAAACTGACATCACTCTGTGTGTGTGTGTGTGTGTGTGTGTGTGTGTGTGTGTATGCGTGCATGCGTGTGCACCTGTGCCTTCCTTATTTGTCTTTGCTTTTGAGAGAAAGAACATGAAGTTGGGTAGGTAGTGAAATGAGGAAGATCTGGGAGAAGTTGAGGCGAAGAGAGAATATAATCAAAATATAGTGTATGGATTAAAAAAATAAATGAACAAAACAAATCAATCCCCTATATCAAGCATGTTAATGAATTTGGGGGCAGGAAGTGGTTAAGATACATAGCAAAATCACATAGCAGGTAAGCTGTAACTTGATTTCTAACTGTAACTCTGACCCAAAGCCCATATCTGTTCTTACATGATAACAATATCAGACTTTCTGATTGTTAGTGCTACTGAGGCACTGCACTCTGACAGAGCCATAGAATCCGAATCTCTAGGCTGGCGGGGGAGCATTTGAAGGTTACTCAGGCTCACTTGTTTTATTGCAAGCTGAAGGAAGACTCCAAAAAAACATTGGTCTGATAACAAACAAGGAGAGACTGGATTCTAAAGTCATGAAACTACTACTCTTGAAAACTGCACTTCAAGACAATGGAAAGAAACCAGTCTGGATTGATGAAGACTCTCTGTACGCGTGCTGAGACTCTGAGACACCATGGTCATCTCTACAAGAAGTTTTTAACATATTGATAACAGAAAGAGTACACAGACCCTTAGTGAGCTGTCTTCCCAATGTTCCCAGCGCTCAGTTCTTACTGGGAATCTCAGCCTCTCCCACTACCACTTTTTGCTTATGTCCAGAGTTAGTATTACTTTTTTTGGAGACATAGTTTTACTATGTATCCCAAGCTGGTCTCCAGTTCCCAGTTCTCCACTTGAGATTCCCACCTTCCCCAATCCATAAAACACTTTCTTTACTAAATTTTCTTCCTCATGAATGTTTGTAATCCGTCATATAGTATCACACATAACCTTGGTGGTCATTCTTTGTGCACCTGAGAAGCACACCTGTCTCCTCCTAGACGGCTGACATCCTGAAGGCTTCATATTTTGATTTTTCAGTCTGTACGGCACACCAAGAATGAAGCAGATAAAATTCCCCACAATGTTGTACATGTGTGTAGACATTTTTCTAAGCATAGTAACAAATCACTTCTATTAGAAACACCCCTGCTTTATGGATGAATGAAACAAGCAACTGGAACACAGAGTACTCTTTGTTGGAGAGATTTTTTTTTTTTAAAGAACATTTGGCCCTGAAGATAATCTCATCATACCTGTAAAGAAATCTGACTACAGAGTACTCAGGAAACAGCATCTTTAAAATGCATGACTTTCAGATTCAGTGTGACATAGTCTCCCGGTCACCTCTCTTATACATGAATGACCAAGTAACGCTTTTAGAGTTCCTGATTTGGGAAGTCTGGTAGGATCTGGAAGTAGCAACTATAGCATGTGTCCAGGAATATTGATGTTGTTGGTCTGCGGATGATAAACTCTTATGTCTGTGTTTCTGATCTTGTACGGGTCAAGGGCAAGGAACTGACCCTACATTATGACTTCTTACAAATGAGGTGACAGGCAGGAAGAAAAGCCATTAGAAGCCAGGAAAGTGTAAACTGTCAGCCTTAAAGAAGTGCCTTAGAGGTTCCTTTAACTGCAAAGATATAGCCAGCCAGCATGTGACCCTTTAATAGTGAGGATACAGCCAACCAACAAGCTACCCTTTAACAGTGAGAACATAGCTAGACAACATGCCACAGAGAAGGGAAGCAATCTCATTTGGAGAGGTTATCAAGTGTTTTGATTTGAACTGCTGTGTGTTACTTTGCACCAGTGTTTACCAATAAGGGTTCACTGGGGCTGGGTGAAGAATATGTTCAAAACGAGGTAATAGTTTTTCTTGAGAAAATAATGCAGTAGAAACCACTGGCTCATGTGCCCTAATGTGCTATTTGCAGAGGGATTATAGTGATAATTAATAGAGTGTAATAATGTAATAATACAGAATAACAGCAAACATTATTAATTCTAAGTCTCTCTCTCCCTCTCTTCCTCCCTCCCCCCCCTCTTCTTACCCTCTCCTTCCTCCTTCTCTCCAAGCCACTAAGTTGAAGGAAGACTAACAGTTGCTTAAAGTCCAAGGGGCAAGTCAGGAACATCGAGTTCTGCTCTAAACTCTCCAAAAAACTACAGGGCTCACAGATTTATTTTCTTAGCTTTCAATACACTGTAATAGTCCATGTTATCTTAGTGGGGACATTTATGGGTTCATTCAAAACTCAGCCCTGTGGAGTGATTGGATATATAAGATACATTCATCACACACACACACACACACACACACACACACACACACACACACACACACACACACTTACTTTGAATTCTTTAAGAAAATAAATGTACACTTAAAGCATTGTCTAAGCCACTCAAGGCATGCTGCAAGCTCAAGGTCACGTGATGCTGAGTCTTTATCCCTCACACCCAATAGCCTGCCCTTTAGCTCCTCCTGAGGTAATGTGCCACCCCTTTGAAGGATTTTGAAGACTTCTCTCCCCACAGTTGGATTCAGAAAACAGCACCTCTCGTTGTCCCTGATGTCCCACAGCTCACCCCCTCTCATTTTTATCTTTGCTACACACAGAAGCAAGCCCCACTTCAGTACCAGCCCACAGTCATCCACATGCACCACCCCCACACGTGGAGGCCACTTCGCTCATTCCCTCTCCTCCCAGGCTTGTTTGAGATGCAGAACCCCGGAGCTTCACCTGCTTGCAGAGATCTGCCTTGCTGGCTTCACATAACAGAGGCGGATTACCCACAGGGCTCCCCAAAAATTCACAAAGAAAGAAAGACAGCTGGATAAGGCAGGAACAGCCAGGGGACTCTGAGCCATTTGGAGGAGAGAGCAGCATGCAGAATCAGCTCAGTGACATACCTGGGGAAAAGTTGCAGGCAGGTCCCTCCTCCTCTGTGGGCTTTCTTGCCCCGCGGGCTTCTGCCCCCATTGAGGAGTGTAGAACACAGGTTGTTATTTATTTCCAGAGCTGCCAGGGTTGGCTTGCATTTCTACACCTTCCTGTCAGAATCCTCTCAAGGAAACAGCAGCTGGTGAGCTCAGAAATGTCAGTCAGAATCTTGGCCTAGTTTGGGGCCTTGAAGATTCTTACAGAAAGTTAAAAGGGTTTCTGGGCCAGTGTCTCCTTTGGGTTTTCCCTTGCCTGCTTTTCACCTTTTCCATCTATTTTTTTTTCTTTTCCTTTTTCCCCCCCAGTAGCTAGCTGCTTAAATTGCCTGCTCCTGTCTTTCGGATGGGCCCCTCTTGGGTAAAACTGGGGCTCTTCTTCCTGCCCTGCTGAACAGCCTGGTGACTTTCTGACAGTTGGACAGCTTTGCCTGCCCTTCTTCCTTATATCATCTCCTTCCCTTTTCCTGTCACCCCATTTCCTTTCTCCCTTACTTCCGTGAATGCTATCCTTCCTTCCAGTCACTCACAGAAGAACCCAGTCTTTTTTCCCCTCATATGCTCTGTCCTCGGCAAACACTCTGTGCCCCGTGTCCGATTCCCTTTCTTCCTTCCTGCTTCCATTGGTTCTTGCGTTTTCTCTCTCCCCTGCTCTCCTCTCCCTCCTTCGCTTTCCCGTCTGTCTCTCTTTCTTCTCCTTTCTCCCCTCTATGATCTTTTGTCTACCCCTCGGTCTCCACTTCCCTCTCTCCTCTCTCCTTCTCTCTTTACCCTCCTTCATCTAGTCTCTGCTTTTTCTAGGCGAGCCCCTTCCCTTTTTGTACTTTGCAGTCCCCTGCCCACCCCCAGCTCACTCTCCCACCTGTTTATGTCCTTTAAGGGCCGTGGCCATGCCCCTGCCTTCTGTCCACCTCAATCACTCCAGTGACGGCTTCCAAAGGCTGTTAAATTACACCTCTTCAGCTGTCCCGTTGCAAAGAGAAATGTCCTTGGCTAAATCCTTTTTTTTTTTTTTTTTTTCAAATAGACAAGTCCATATTAATGTTCCTATTTATAGAATGTACTCAAATGATACACGGACTATGTTAAAGAATAAGAATATACTCTTTAATAATAAGCAAATCTTCATCTTTCAGTTTGCATCAATACATGCCACTTGAAATGCAATTTTCTAACTTATCTGAAGCTTATTTTGTGTGTTTGTCTGAGGGAAAGGTGGTTTTTGTGGAAAATGTGAGTAGTTTTGGGAGCGCATGCTCAATAGCATATACTTGGCGAATGCTTGCCAAGCTGCTGTGCACCTTATTGGACACCAGGATGGGAAAGAAATATCTATACCCTCGTGAGGCACCCTGATTCTTTTGTGGATGGAAGCTGAATCTAGGAAAATGCATGGAATAGAAAATGACTGTAGACGGATGGTCTAGGGTGAGTGCTGCTGGCATTCAAAGCTGAGGTTGGAAGCTAGAGCTTCATGGGTGAGGATGGGGGTTCAGGTGGGTGCTGAATGAAGAGAAGACTTGTGTACATGGATAGCATTGGAAACTGCTCTCTCAGAGGAGAGTAAGGCTTGAGTAAAGGCACAGAGACAAAACATTCTGACAAATGTTCTAGAAACATTGGCTTGGTAGAAGATGGCAGGTTTTTATGAGTCCCCAGAGAGTGGGCATTCATTGGTTATCTTTATTTTAAAATCACACAATACTATAGGTTGGCATGGCTTCTGCAAAATAAACAAATATTAATTTGGATTTTTGATTATTATTATTATTGTATGGATTTATATGATCTGAAATTTGTTATTAATGAATAATCTGAGAGAAGCAGACATTTTCTTCCAATCATCAAAAAATTACAATTATTTATCTTATGATCTGCTGCTATAAAAGAGAAATGCCTAGTCTTATTTATGTTCTATTGAGGGCTCCATCTCTATCACAGAGAGTACAATCTAGTTAAGATAGTTTACACTTAGATTCCAACCTGGATAGAACATGCATTCGTTATAAATCTATTTATATACGTACTATAGTAATACCATAAAATTCATTATATATATTTTTAAGTAAGTCTAGAATTTAGAATACTGAAAATTTCTAGGGGTCAAATTTATATTTTGATTTCTTTGTTCTACTTTTTGTTTCTGACATGACACACGGCATACATCAATCTCCCAATAAATGCTAAAAGTCAAACTGGATCAAAAACGTTCTACAGTTTTACTACAACACATAATCCCAATAGGACTCTGCCAACAGGACAATAGTCCCTTTAAAACACATCCATCTCTTAGTTCTTCTGAGCTTTAGTCAGAATCAAAAGAAAGAGGTGATGTTAATTTAACAACATATCTTTATATACGGCTACATTTCACACTTGAAGCTAAAAGAGCCTTCAGGACTACCTGAGGTGGATACTGAGGTTTTGAAGACTGGATGTGAAAGCCGTTTGGCAGAAAGAGACTTGTTGGGTCCACAGAACCTACTGTGGGGGTGAAACCAAGTCTTAGCTCTACTAATCAACTTTGCTTTTTTATGTTTTAGGGTAGAGACCCCAACTTTCCCAGTTGAAGAACCACAACTGATTTTTCCAACAGTCATAAATAATTTTATTTTAAATGCTGCAGGTTCTGGAGTGAAGATATGAAGGTCAGGGTGATGCCCTTCCTCATGCTTTCCTAATTACAGTGCTTTTCTTTAGGAAAGTCGGGAAACGGTAAAATTACAGCCAGTCTCAAAGACTTCAAGACAACCCTACTGAATGCTTCCTTTAGTATCTGAGGAGACTCAGAACAGATGGGACATTCCCATGGCCACAGAACCAGTGTCTCATGATTCCTAAATCTCAAGATTGTTGAGTAAAGCTTTGAAGGGCATGCCTCTTGCCTAGTTATCACCGAGAAGCATGGTCATGAAGAGAACCTTCAGGAGGATATATTCATTTCTTCAAGCTCTTCAGTAGAAAGTGGAAAGTGAACTAGAGGGGAGAATCTGCAGCTGTTGGACACTATCTAGATGCTTTGTAGCAGGCTCAGCTGCTGAATTTCATAGGGGTGACAATAATAACACAAATGAAATCATAGGATGGTAATAATAAATCCTTTGAGATGCTGCCAGACCTGCGCACTGCAGGCTTCAGATGCCAGTGGACAGCTGCTTGGCTAAATGTGGTCCCCAGTTGTCAAGGAGAGACCCACCCTGTTACTGGAGAAACAAATCAACATGATGAGGAAGACACATGGGGGTAAGGCCACAGGGAGGTGTGGAGTCAAGTTAGACGATGCCTCTGCCTTTAAAGAGTTAGCCATTGTAAATGTGATCAGACCTTCAAATTCAACACAGGTTTGTGTGACTCCATGAATTGGTTTCATTTAACTTGGGATCAAAAAAATATCATGTGATTATCTCAATTCTATCCAAATAACGGACAGTTGTCAGACACCTGTAAGGATAGCAGTAGCAATAAATTGTGATTTTTTTTTCCCCCAAGGTAATTTAGTTTTCTTAAATCTAGAACAAAGGATTTTGGTTACTACAACTGCCAGAAAACTGATTTTTACCTTAAATTCTTCTTCCAAAATGTAGAAGTAATTTTAAAATAATGTGATGACCTCCTCATTGGGTTAATTTTTGGATTAAAGAAATACTTTATTTTCCAATTTGTTTTAATTGTCCTTTGCAGAGTAAGCCTGCATAGTGTGTTGCAGAGGGCAGAGAAGCTTTGGTTTGGTAAAGGCAGATTCAGCAGTGGTGGAGTTTGTTCAAGGGTGTGGTGGTCTCAACTTACAGTGACTTTAGTTTAGGTTTTTCTTTTTTGCAGCAAGGACATTGAGTCTTGGAGTCAAAACGTGTGTGTGTGTGTGTGTGTGTGTGTGTGTGTATGCATTTGTATGTATGTATATATGTGTGTATAAATGTAGGTATATGTATATGTATGTGAGAGACTAGGTGACATCAAATGACACAACTGTGAGACATATCTGTTGTTAGCCTAACTTGAGAGTCGTCTTCAAAACTCTAATGCTATAGGAGACCCTGGGAAGTGCAGAACTGTGAAATCTTCAATACCAGCTGTGGTTGAGGAGCTTAGATGTGAGGTATTCTGAGAGGAGATTCCCAGTAGGATCCAGTTTAGAAGGAGGTCAAAGCAAATCTCTTGCAACTGTTTGGGAAGTAGACGTGAAGACTGACACCCCTTTTGCTAAATGTGCACTCAAATCAGAGCAGAAGCACCCCATTTGTTGGGCTTCTCCTCCTCCCTCTCCCCTTCTCGTCTATTAACATTTGAAGCTGTTAGGAATTTAAAAGACATTGGAAGGTGAGTTAATTTTCCTTAGCTTATGAAGCAATGTTAAAACAAAATTGATTACCAGCCTTGCACGCATTCCCTCAATGTAACAAAGCACATATCATTTCAAAGAGGGCTTTAATAGATTTAAGGGGAGCTAAGATTACTGGGGCTCTTGCCTGAGTCAACTCCATGCTTTCACAGTTTATTCTTATCACTCTTTACAAAACTCATGATGTTTCACAAAGGTGCTAAACGCAGTGGAGGTGGTGTTTGCCTTGTCTTTCCAATTCTGTTGCATTTTTATACATCCAGACTAATATTTTTAGAAAAACAGAATATACCTTCTTTACATACTTATTACATTTATTTTGAAACTGATTATTTGTATTTATAAGCTGTGATTATTCAAGTGACTGAATTTCTGGTATGTTGTAAATATTGACATTTATAGTTCAAATGTTACACCATTCTGCTGTAAAATGTTACTTTAACTATAAAAATATGTTTCATATTTGTTTACGCTGCATTTGTTTAAATGTGTTGCTGTTTCACCTTGCCTGCCTAACGCACCCAACTGGGCTAATAAGAAGCTGAATGGACCAATCACAGGCAGTAGAGGGACAGGTGGGGCTGCAGGGGTAGAGAAGAAGTAGGAGAGAAGAAGAAACGATCAGAAAACCATGGAGAAAGAGGGAGATGCCCTGGCCAACCAGGCAGCTGCCCATTAGCCAGCCACAGAGTAGAACACATAGAGTGAAAGGTAAAAAGCCCTGAGGCAAAACATAGATAAAAATAAATAGGTTACGTTATAAATGCTAGTGGGAAAAGCATATAAGGTCAAGCATTCATAACTAATAATAAGTCTCCGTGTCATTATTTGGGAGCTGGTTGGTGGTGGAGCTTGTTGTGGCTAACAGGCATGACCCTATTAGCCACAAAGATACTCTAAGCATGGAGATATGCAGTATTTTTTGTTTGTTGTATGTGTATATGGTGTACATGTATGTATATGAGTGTTTGCACGGATGTGAGTACACATGCATTAGGGGTTGTGTACATATGCCTGTGCACACAGGGGCTTGAAGTTGGTGTTGTGTGTCTTTCTTGATTACTCTCTACTTACTGAAGGAGTCTACTCAGCTCATCGGTGCTGACTATTCTGGCTAGCCAGCTTGACTTGGGGACTCCCCTTCTGTGCCTCCTGAGTGACTGACATTATAGGTAGCACAGCACCTGCCCATTGCACCCCAGTCTTCATTCTTACACAGCAAGAACCTTATCTACTGAGCCGTCTCCTAAGCTCCAATACTTGATCGTATTTTGGAGTCCATTATATTTCTTATAACAAAGTTTATCTTACATTAGTTGTACATTAGTACATGGAATTTGCAAGTATTTTGTTCATCATTCTATCAGACTTATTTATGACCAATGTATCAGTAGTAAAATTAAACTTAAGATTCCCTAATTAAAAATAAAATTTCATTTTCTGTGACTCTAGAGATAAGTATATTTTCCCTTGGGATTGAGTATCCTTATAATTATTACTAATGCAAAGTTACTCAAAATACTGTGAATATATTTTCAATAAGAATTATTGGGGCTAAAAATGAACAATTGCTAAAATAATCTCTCTGGAAGTTGATAAGTACTTTTTGCTTTTCCTTGAATTCATCCTTGAAGGAATGGGTATGCCTAATGATAGGGGTGAAGGTTCACTATCAACTTTACCCTTTTAAGCATTAAACACCGAGAGCAAATCACGTGCCAAAGAAGGTGGGGAGAGAAGGCATTTTTGTCACAGCAGTTTCATGGTATACCTTCAATGGCAGCTAGAGTTTCTTATTTTTGACAAAAAATATCATATAGAACTCTATTAACAGTTACTATTTTTTTTTGATACAGATTTCATTGTGTAGCTCTGGCTGACCTGAAACTCACTATATAGACCAGACATTTGAGTGAGAAACCCAAAAGTTGGTTCTGGTTCCTCAGGAGCTATAAATTTGTTTTTCAAATACAGGTCTCTTATTGTCTCAGAGCTTGCTAAATAGGCTGGCCAGTGATCCCCAGGGACACACCTGTGCCTGCCTTCACAGCACTGATTACAAGAAAATATCTTCACATGAGACTTTTTATGGGTTCTGGGGAATAAACTCATGCTTGCTGACTGAGCCATCTTCCCAGCCTCCAATCAGATTTAAGACATGAATGCAAACAATGACTCTCCCTGCTTATCGCACCCTAATTCCTGTGCAACCTGACTTCCAAATATTGAGGTTCTTATTCATTCTTTGGATAGAAAACTCGGATTAACGTATCTCCTTCAACTGTATTCCAGAAAGTTCTTTGAACACTCTATTTTTTACAATAATTAAATAAATATTTTAACTAAAAGGACTTTAGTTTTTCTTTAAACATATATCTGTATTTTAAATTAAAATATAATCACATCACTTCTCTTACCAGCTGTCCTCTGTCCAGCGTTTGCCATGTTAGCTCCCCCAACCCCTCCCATGTTCGCCCACTTTTAAATCAATAGCCCTCTTTTTTAAATTTTTATTGTGACATATGTGCACAAACATATACACACAACATTTTGTGTCCGTTTTTGTAGCTTGTGTGTATATGGTTTCAGGGCTGACTGTTTTGTATTGGATAGCTAATCAGAGAAGAGGCTAATTCTCCCACTCTTGGTCCTTGCTAGATACCTGTAGTTCTTTGTATGGGGGTGGAACCCTTCCACATTAGCATGTCTACTGAAATTGCCATTGTTCAGGCCTTGTTTATGTAGCACTTTCTAGGAACGACGGTTACCAGTCCCCACCTCTCTTCTTCAATGTTGCCTGAGTCATAGATGCAAGAGCTTTGCTGCACATATATCCATTGGGGCTGGGATTCCCACAGTCCAATGTTGTCTCTGGCCAAGTCACCCTGACTGTGCTCAATCTTGTCTTATCTTGGAAACTAAGGAGAATTAAGCCTTGTTAGTATGTGGATATGTAACATAATTTCAACAAAATTGTATTTCCATTGCTGCAGTGTGGACATGGATTATTTATTAGGAGTGAAGGAAAAATCCATGAATCCTTCAATCTGTAAGGGAGACATTTTGTCCTTTGTAAAATTTGTGAATTTTGTTATCATTTTTTGAATGTTATTTCAATGAAATAACTGGTTATATGAGAACAGAATCTGTTTAACTTCAGGAATGATGCTCCCTCAGTTCTCAGACACAAAACTGCCTGCCTGGGAACATCTCACCCATATTTTCAACCAGTTCTCAAATTCATCATCTCCAGACCTGAACTCCTAACCTTCAGTTTTAAAACCACTGTGCCTTCCTAATCTTGTTGGCGGTAGCTTCATCACTGATGGTTCTGTCCACTGTCTGCCTGTCTTTACTTGACCCCTAATCCAGGTAACCGTGAGCTCCTGCGGGCTTTCCTTCAAAATAAGGTCAGAATCTAGTCACTTTCCACTATTTTCATGATCTCTAACTTATCTCCAGCCACTTTCTCGTGTGCTCTTCCAGATAAATTTTAAGTGACTGGCTCAAGAGATCATTGAAGAATGTGAAAAATTATATTCATACTCTGTGCACCCTGCAATGTGCCATTTATGCTGAAGAAAAGCTATGGTTTTTGTAATGGCTCACATGGTCCTGCATGATATCCACCTTCCCTTCCCCTACTTTCCTGAGTATATTCCTTTATTTTATTTTTGAGATTATAATATAATTACAACATTTCTCTATCTGCTTTGTTCCTTCTGTACCCTCCCTTATAACTTTCTTAGTTCTCCTTTAAACTCATGGCCTCTGTTTTTACTAATTTTTATTGTATGCATAGACACATACATTCCTAAATACAGCTTGTTCAGTCCATGTGATGTTGGTCAAATGTATGTCTTTCTTCCTTTGTCTGCATCCTTCACCACACTGACTGACTTCATTGATTTTTTTTTTTTTTTTTGGCATGGCAGAAATATTTCTACTTTATGCTTTTCATTCACTGTTTTCTCTGCCTGAAATGCTTCCTGCAAGTACTGATAGGTTGGACACCTTTACTTCCTTCCAGGCTTTATTTCTTTGTCACTGTCATGAGACACACTGAGTATGCTGTTAAAAATTGTCACCAATATTCACCAATAGCATTATACTCCTTAATATCCTCAAAGTTGGTCCCCAGTGACTTTTACCTTCCCCACAGTAGTCAGGTCCCATGAGATCCTTTTCTTCATGGAACTGGTTTCGAACTAACTGAATATATTGATGTTGTCACTTCTGAATTAGGCTTGGCTATTTAAAATTTTGATATTTAAAAACTAGGCTATTTAAAATTTTAAAAATTTATTACTAGCAGCCCCTATTGACTTTTCAGCCTACATACTTTGATGAAAACAGGTGTCTGTGTGGGTGAACTTATGTGGCAAGGAACCAGGGGCCTCTTACAACTCTGTGGTAAGCACGCTTCCCCATTCTACCAAATTGCAATAAATTATATACTGACACAACTGCTGAGAAAATTCACTCCTGAATTCTTCAGTAGTATCTTTTAGATACACAAACCCAGGAACAACAAGCTATAATGTTATGGAAAAACTGGGACAAGTGAGAAGCAGAGAATCTAACCAAGTTATACCCGCATTCCTGACCCCAGAAGCTGAGTTTAAAAAAACACAGGGACAGTTTGTTATTTGTAGGTAACTGACATCTTCCCTGTATGCTTAAATTAATAGATTATATGCCATAGGGCTTGGGACAGAAATTCTTGTTTTGTTACAAATATCTCAATTACTCTGAAAACGGTTTTGAACCTAGTAGCTGCTTATATTTGTTGGATGAGTGAACCATGTATTTAAGAAATAATTCTCTCTTCATCCCTCATAATTCTAGCTATTAAAATGAGATAACATGCTGGGTGGTGGTGGTGGCACATGCTTTTAATTCCAGCATTAGACAGAGGCAGTCAGGCCTCTGTGAGTTTGAGGCTAGCCTGGTATACAGAGCTAGTTCTAGGTCAACCAGGGCTACACAAACCCTGTCTAAAAAATAAAAACAAAGAACAAAAGGCAGTAACATGATATAGGCTGCCACAATAATATGATCTTCTATCTTTTTTTTATAATGAACATTCTAATTTGTTAAAGCATCTATAAAGTCAATTGTAATAACTACATATAACACTGTCAGTTATTTATATTTGTGTCAATATACTTAGTATTCATCAATAAAAATTTGATAATTATTTTTCAAATCAGATGTTAGAAAGGGAAAAACATGACAAGATGCCTTCATGCTAATATTTGTATTTAATTACATGTGACTCAGCTTAGGGACAATTCAATAATAGGGAAGATAAATAAATAAGTTTGTCTTTACTCTGGACATTTATATATAAACTCAGAGCAGCCAGCTCAGGCCTCAAGCCCAAGCCTAGTGCCAGATTTTGTAGTAGCAGAAATCCCTCCAGGAAGGGAGGTCAGGGAGCCCACTGTGGCACTTATCGAAGCAGGTTTGTTGACTAGTAACTTGAAGTTGCCCATCTGTCATCCAACACAGGTTGCTGTTGTCATTGTTTGTGGTATCGGTCTTTTTTTATCTTTGAAAACCCATTATTTATATGAACTAGAAGTAGTTATAGACATAAACTTGTTTGTGTAAAGTGGAAGGAACAGGCCCGTGAAAGCAAAGGTAGAAAAGGACAGTGACTATGATGGTAATAAGAGGTAGGGTTTAGCTCTATATGGTGATTGCTAGTGATCTAAGGAGTGGTGGCCCTGGAACTATTTATGTCTTGAGGCTTCATAGAACATTTTCTTTCTTTCTTTCTTTCTTTCTTTCTTTCTTTCTTTCTTTCTTTCTTTCTTTCTTTCTTTCTTTCTTTCTTTCTTTCTTTCTTTCTTTCTTTCTTTCTTTCTTTCTTTCTTTCTTTCTTTCTTTCTCTCTCTCTCTTTCCTTCCTTCCTTCCTTCTTTCTTTCTTTCTTTCTTTCTTTCTTTCTTTCTTTCTTTCTTTCTTTCTTTCTTTCTTTCTTTCTCTCTCTCTCTCTCTCTTCTTTCTTTCTTCCTTTCTTCCTTCCTTCCTTCCTTCCTTCCTTCCTTCCTTCCTTCCTTCCTCTCTCTCTCTTTCTTTCTTTCTTTCTATGCTCATTTTATTAACTTTGTTTTTTATAAAAATGTCTTTTTTATCCATGCATCCCCCTGCTCCCTCTTCCTTCTCTCCTCCCAATCCCTCCCAGTCAACCTTCAGCCTCCCCTCTCCCCATCCCCTCCTGAAAAAGGGCAAGAAGTCCCAAGGTGGGTCAGCTCAGCATGGCACATCCACTCCAGGCAGGTCCAATCTCCTCATCTCAATATCAAGACTGGGTTAGGTGTTCCTCTGCAGGGAATGGGCTCCAAGGTACCAGCCCACACACAGGAACACAGTCTGATCCCACCTCTTGAGGCTCTACATACTACCTATGCCAATCGATAGTTGCCTACCCTTGGAGGGCCTGACTCCTTTTCTCAATGGTTCCCCAGTGGCTGTTCTTGATTCAGTGAGCTCCCCAGAGCTCCAGCCAGCCATCATTGTGGGAATTTTCCACATAATCCCTATCCCCTTGCTCATACAGACTCTCCTCCCCGATCTAGGCTGGACCAGGGGCTCAGCCTAGTGTTCAGCCATGGATCTCTGCCTCCACCTCCACCTCCATTCATTGTTGGATGCAGGGTTTTGTGATGACACTTAGGGTGGTTATTCATTTGATTATAGGGGAAGTCCTATTTAGGCACTCCCTCCACTATTGTTTGGAGACCTAGCCAGGGACATCTTGTGAGTTCTCGGAGGTTTCCCTAGTGCCTGCTCTCTTTCCAACCCTACATTGACTTCCTCTAGCAAGATATCCATCTCTTTTTTCTCCCTCTTTGTTGCTCCTCTCACTCAACCAATTCTTTCTCTCATGATTTGTCCTATCTCTTCTTGGCTGCATTATGACCCCAATTTGCTAAGGAGATCTTCTCTATTTTCTATTCCTAGGGGAATCTCTGGATGTTTCTCTTAAATTTCTTGTAATCCCAAGCTGTTCAGGAATTGTGGTTTGCAGTATGGGTATTCTTTGCTTTTTGTCTAGAATCCACTTACATCTCATGCCTATATTTCTGGGCTTGTGATCAGGAGGAGATTCTTCAAATCCATCCATTTGCCTGCAAATTTTAGGATGTCTTTGTCTTTTTTTTTTTTTTTTAACTACCGAGTAGTACTCCATTGTGTAAATGTACCACAATTTGTTAGTCCATTCTTCAGTTGAGGAACATTTAGCTTGTTTCCAGGTTCTTGCTATTACAACTAATGCTGCTATGAACATAGTTGAGCTAATGCCTTTGGGGTACAAATGTGCATTCTTTGGGTATATGCTGGATCCTTGCGGAGATTGATTCCCAGTTTTCCGAGGAACCACCATACTGCATTCCAGAGTGGTTGTACAAATTTACACTCCCACCAACAATGGAGGAGCGGTCCCCTTGTTCTGCATTCTCTCCGACATAGGCTGTCATCTGTGTTTTTGAACCTAGTCATTCTGACAAATGTAAGAGGTATTTCAGAGTTGTTTTGATTTGCATTTCTTTGATGGCTAAAGATGTTGAGCAATTCTTTAAGTGCCTTTCAGTCATTTGTAATTCTTCTGAGAATTCCCTTTTTAGCTCTGAACCCCATTTTTAAATTGGGTTATTTAGGTTTTGGGGCTCTAGTTTCTTGAGTTCTCTATATATTTTAAAGATCAGTCCTCTGTCAGACATAGGGCTTGTGAAGATCTTTTCCCATTCTGTAGGCTGTCGTTTTGTCTTATTGACTGTGTCCTTTGCCTTGCAGAAGCTTTTCAGTTGCAGGAGGTCCCATTTATTGATTATTGTTCTTAGTGTCTGTGCTACTGGTGTTATATTTAGGAAGTGATCACCTGTGCCAATGCATTGGAGGGTATTTCCCACTTTCTTTCTGTCAAGTTCAGTGTAGCTGGTTTTATGTGGAGGTCTTTAATCCATTTAGATTTGAGTTTTGTGCAGAGTGATAGGTTTGGACCTGTTTACATTCTTCTACATAATCCCATATAGTTATGCCAACACCATTTGTTGAAGATACTTTTTTCTATAGAATATTTTTGGCCTCTTTGTCAAAAATCAGGTGTTTACAGGTGTGTGGGTTAATGTTAGGGTCTTAGATTCCATTACATTTATCCACAAGTCTGTTTTTATGCCAGTACAAGGCTGTTTTTCTTACTGTAGCTCTGTAGTACAGCTTGAAGTCAGGAATGGTGATGCTTCCTGAAGTTATTTTATTGTGCAGGATTGTTTTGGCAATCTTGGGTTTCCTGTTTTTCCATATGAAGTTGAGTATTGTTCTTTCAAGGTCTGTAAAAAATTGTGTTGGGATTTTGATAGGGATTGCATTGAATCTGTAGATTGCTTTTGGTAAAACTGCCATTTTTACCATGTTGATCCTACCATAGGATCCTACCTATGGAGCATGAGAGCTCTTTCCATTTTCTGATATCCTCCTCAATTTTTTTTCTTCAGTAACTTAAAGGTTTTGTCGAACAGATCTTCTACTTCTTTGGTTAGAGTTATGCCAAGATATTTAATGCTATTTGCAGCTATTATAAAGGGTGATGTTTCTCTCATTTCTTTTTCAGCCCTTTTAAGCTTAGTGTATAGGAGGGCTATTGATTTTTTTTTTGAGTTAATCTTGTTCCCTGCTACAGGGCTGAAGGTGTTTATCAGCTGTAGGAGTTCCCTGGTAAAATTTTGGGGGGTCACTTATGTATATGATCATATTATCTGCAAATAGAGATAGGCTGATATCTTCCTTTCCAATTTGTATCCCCTTAATCTCCTTTTGTTCTCTTATTGCTTTAGCTAAAACTTTGAGAACTCTATTGAATAGATAAGGAGAGAGAGGACAGCTTTGTCACATTCCTCATTTTAGAGGGATTGTTTTGAATGTTTGTCCATTTAGTTTGATGTTGGCTGTCAGCTGTTGGCTCTCGGCTGTTTGCATATTGTCTTTATTATATTTAGGTATTTTCTTTGCATTCCTGATCTCTCCAGGACTTTTATCATGAAAGAGTGTTGGATTTTGTCAAAGGCTTTTTCAACATTTAAGGATATGACCATGTGGTTTTTTTTTCTTTCAGTTTGTTTATATGATGGATGACATTCACAGTTTTTCATGTTGGACCATCCCTGCATCTCTGGGATGAAACTAACTTGATTGTGGTGGATGATTTTTTTGATATGTTGTTGGATTTGGTTTGCCTGAATTTTATTATTTTTCATCAATATTTATGAGGGAGATTGGTCTGTAATTCTCTTTGCTGCATCTTTGAGTGGCTTAGGAATCAGGGTGATTGTGGCCTTATAAAAAGAGTTCGGCAATGTTCCTTCAGTTTCTACTGTATCTAACAGTTTAAGGAGTATTGATATTAGCTCTTCTTTGAATGTTTGATAAAATTCTGCACCGAAACTGTCTGGTCCTGGGATTTTTTTTTTAATTGGGAGACTTTTAATACCAGCTTCAATTTCCTTTGGGGTTATAGGTCTGTTTAGGTCTTTAATCTGATCTTGTTTTAATTTTGGAAAGTGGTACCTGTCCAGAAAGCTGTCCATTTCTTGTAGGTTTTTCAATTTAGTGGAGTATAGATTTTCAAAATATGACTTGATAATTATCTGGATTTTTCTGGGTGTCTGTTGTTATGTCCCGTTTTCATTTCTGATTCTGTTAATTTGGATACTCTCTCTCTTTGCTTTTTGGGTAGTTCAGATAAGAGTTTATCTATTATGATTTTCTCAAAGAACCAACTCTTTGATTCACTGATTCTTTGTATTGTTCTCTTTCTTTATATTGTATGGATTTCAGCCCTAAGTTTGATTATTTCCTGCTGTCTACTTCTTCTAGGTGAGTTTACTTCTAATTGTTCTAAAGCCTTCAGCTGTGCAGTTAGGTCTCTTGAGTGAGATTTCTCTAGGTTTTTCATATAGGCATCTAGTGCTATGAATTTTCCTCTTAACACTGCTTTCATTGTGTCCCATAAGTTTGGGTATGTTGTGGCTTCATTTTCATTAAATTCTAGAAAGTCTTTGATTTCCTTCTTACCTTCTTCCTTGACCCAGAGGTGGTTTAATTGAGAGATGTTCAGTTTTCATGAATTTCTGTGATTTTTGTTGTTGTTGAACTCTAACTTTAGACCATGGTGGTCTGATATGATCCAAGGAGTTATTCCCATTTTTTGGTATCTATTGCTATTTGCTTTATGACCAAATATGTGGTCAATTTTAGAGAAAGTTACACGAGGTGCTGATAAATATATACATATATATTATATATATATATATGTATATATATATATTTCTTTGTGTTTGGGTGGAAGGTTCTGTATATATCTATTAAGTTCATTTGGGTCATAACATCTGTTAGATTCCTTATTTCTCTGTTGAGTTTCTGTCTGGTTGACCTATCCAAGGGTGAAAGTGGGGTACTGAAGTCTCCCACTATTAGTGTGTGGGATTTGATGTGAGGTTTAAGCTTTAGTAGTGTTTCTTTTACATATGTAGGTGCCCTTGTGTTGGGGGCATAAATATTCAGGATTGAGACTTCATATTGGTAGATTTTTACTGACATGGATAAGTAATGCCCATTCTGCTCTCTTTTGATTGATTTTAGTTTGAAGTCTATTTTGTTAGATATTTGAATGGTACACCAGCTTGTTTCTTAGGACCATTTGATTGGAAAGTCTTTTTCCAAGCCTTTACTCAGAGCCTGTGTTTGTCTTTGAAGTTGAGGTGTGCTTCTTGTATGCAGCAGAA
This sequence comes from Phyllotis vaccarum, assembly GCA_033318265.1. Taxonomy (NCBI): domain Eukaryota; kingdom Metazoa; phylum Chordata; class Mammalia; order Rodentia; family Cricetidae; genus Phyllotis; species Phyllotis vaccarum. The sequence goes on from JARWLC010000008.1 coordinate 56,889,865, forward strand.
AGATGGCTTCTATTTTTGTATCCATCTTGTTAGGGTGTGTCTTTTTATAGGTGAACTGAGTCCATTGATATTAAGCAATATTAATGACCAATGATTGTTATTTCCTGTTATTTTTGTGGTAGCATGTGTATATTTCCTTTCTTTGGGTTTTCCTTCTGTGGGATTATCAATTGTTTGTGGTTTCATGGGTGTATCTGGTTTCCTTATGTTGGAGTTTTCCCTCTAGTGTTTTTTGTAGGGCTGGATTTGTGGATAGGTGTTGTTTAAATCTGGTTTTGTTGTGAAATATCTTGTTTACTTCATCTATGGTAATTGGTAGTTTTGCTGGGTATAGTAGTCTGGGTTGGCAGCCATGCTCTTTCAGTCTCTGTGTAACATCTGACCAGGACCTTCTTGCTTTCATTGTTTCCATTGAACAGTCAGGTGTTATTCTAATGGCTCTGCCTTTATAGGTAACTTGGCCTTTTTCCTCTGCAGGTCTTAATATTTTTCTTTGTTCTGTAGGTTTAGTGACTTGATTATTATGAGGCAAGGAGACTTTTTTTTTTTTGATGGGGGGTGTCTAGTCTATTTGGTGTTTTTTAAGCGTCTTGTATCTTTATAGGCATTTCCTTCTTTCAGTTGGGAAAGTTTTCTTCTAAGATTTTGTTGAATATATTTTCTGTCCCTTTGAGCTGTTATTCTTCTCCTTCTTCAGTTCCAGTCATTCTCAGGTTTGGACTTTTCTTGATGTCTCAAATTTCCTGGACGTTTTGTGTTAAGACCTTTTGGTTTTAGTGTTTTCTTTAACTGACATATCTATTTCCACTGTTGAATCTTCCACTCCAGAGAGTCTTTCTTCCATCTCTTGCATTCTGTTAGTTATGCTTGCACCTGTGGTTCCAGTTAGTTCTTCAGGTTTTCTATTTCCAGCTTTGCCTCAGTTTGTGCCTTCTTTATTGCTTCTATTTCAGTTTTTAACTCCTGGAATGTTTCTTTTACCTGTTTGTTTTCTTTATTTTCTTTCAGGAATTTGTTCATCTCTTCCATTTTTTTGTTTGTACTTTGTCCTATTTCTTTATAAGAGTTTTTCATATCCTCTTTTAAAGCTTCTATTATCTTCATAAAGTTGTTTTTAAGGTTGTTTCTTTCCATTTCCTCTTCATTGTTATACCCAGATCTTGATGTTTTAGAACCACCAGCTTCTTCTGTTGGTGTCTTGTTGTTCTTTATAGTGTTATATGTATTCTCGCGCTGACATTTGCCCATTGCTTCCTCAGTTCATTCTTAGTCAGCTCTAAGTTGGCTCTTAGTTTTGATACTGGCAGATTAGTGTCTCCAGTAATTGCAGGGGCTGCTCTTAGTCAGCTCTTAGTTGGCTGTAGGCCAAGGAACTGTGTGTCTCCAGTTGTCACAGGGGTCGTTCTTAGTTGGCTCTTAATCAGCTGTGAACAAGGAGGCTTTGGGGTCTCCAGTTATCAATGTGTGACAATGCAGATTGCCAGAACATATTTTCTTACTCCATTTCTCAGCTAAACAACCCAAAAGAAATACTTGCTTGGGGTTAGGCTGTGCAGAGAATGGTTGAGAATCCAGTGGCTATTTTTGTGGTAGTTCCAGCAGACTTCTCACATGTTAAAAATAAAGTAATATTCTGCCTTCAAAGGCTATGGCATCATTACATGTAGCTACTGCTCCTGTGTACAAAGTGGTCCAATGATTTCCCTCCAGTTGGCACTGTTCTGAGGTACAAAACAAGCACGCCATCCATCTAAACTGTGCTGAGTCTACAGAACAATTTATTACATTGTTCAATTTTATTTAAAAACTAACTTTATGTAAAACCTCAGATTAGACTCAACATCCCAACTATTTTTCTTTTAGTAATAGAGTGAAAGTTTCCCAAATCACCAAAACCACTTAGGAGTCTTATCATGTAAGAATAAACATGTATGTATCTTATTAATATTTAATATTTGCAAAATATATACATATGTTTGTAGAATGATTTGGTCAGGGATTGTGTTAGTTATATTGTACAGAAAGTAGTTCGGCAGTCAGCAGAACTCATTTCAGTAGGGTGTCTGAGATGCCATTGGCAGCTGGTGCATTTATCTGTGACGATATGAAAGCCTTCCTCAGGACTCTTAGAAATGTTGGCGTATGTAGGAGGCATTGTCAGGAGCTAAAGCTCTGCTGAGCGTGTAGATAGGAGCAAGTGTTAGTGACATGGGTTAATAAAACCACATTTGCTACCACATTCCAATGTCCTGGAGGCCCTGTAGAAACTCAGGTTACATATTAAAACCTTAGCTCTCTGCAAGCGACAACTGGTGTAATCCTTTCTCTCTCTCTCTCTCTCTCTCTCTCTCTCTCTCTCTCTCTCTCTCTCTTCTTTCTCTCTCTCTTTTTCCCTCCCTCCCTCCCTCCCTCCCTCCCTCCTTCCTTCCTTTCTTCCTTCCTTCCTTCCTTCTGTATGAGCTTCCTCTAGATTATTTACCCCTAGCTTCCCCTCCACCGAAGCAGTGGACTGAAATTTCTATCTTGGCAATGGCTCTGGGTGAATGAAGGATTTTTTTAAATTGAAAACAGATTCTTTTCTCATATAATATATCCTGATTATGGCTTTCCCTCCCTCTCCTCCTCCTAATTTCTCCCACTTCCTCTCCCATCAGTTCTTCCCCTTTCTGTTTCTCATTAGAAAAGCACAGGCTTCTAAGAGATAATAATAAAATATTGCAAAACAAAATATAGTAACATAAAACAAAAACTATCACATTGAAGTTGGACAAGACAAACTAGCAGAAGGAAAAAGTCTCCAAGAAAGGCACAAGAATCAGAAAGGCACTCATTCCCAGACTTAGAAATCCTAAGAAAACATTAAACTGGAAACCATAATATATACGCAGGAGCCCTATTAAACTGTGCAGGCGTGTGCATGCTGCCTTAGTGTCTGTGAGTTCATACGAGCCGTGACAATGCTGACTTAGAGGGCTTGGTTTTCTTGGTGTCCTCTGTCCCTCTGACTCGTTCTGCCTCCTCTTCCTTGGGAGTTAACCATGTATATTTAATCCTGGATTTTTTTCCTCTTCAAAGCAAAGCCAAGTCTATTCTTTAGACCATCTGACAGACTAGTTGCTCCACCTCAGGGCCATTAGAAAGAAGGTAAAGGTGGGTCAACATGACGGTGTCAGGACAATGGGAAATGCAGGCAGCCTAGCTGGCTTTTTTCTGTGGACAGCAAGTGGCTCTCCTTCCCACCTGTTTCCCCAGCTTAGCCCTGACCTTTAAGACCAAGCCTGAAAAATTGCCTAGTTAATATTTAAAACAAAAACTTGTTAACAGAAAGGAATGTCCCCAAAGCACAGACGGCCTTCATGCTGTGATCCCCTCCTGTGTTTCTCTAGGCAGAGTGCACTAGATGTATTATCTCAAGCATCCCATTTTTCCCAGTGAGAGGGCAATTCCACTTCCAGCTTCAGCAAAGAATCCCATCAGCATTGATATCTTGAAAGAAAGCTTTCAGAGAAGAAGTGTGCACCTGAGGTTAGGGAGCACCATGAGAGACTAGGGAGCACCATGAGAGACTAGGGAGCACATAGACACCAGTGTAGGGATCTAGATTTTTGAACACGAACCTGCTACAAGGCTGGCCTTGAAGTGGATAGTCAGAACACGTGGATACTCACAATAGACTAGTTCACAGTGGTTTGAGGCAGGCTCTCTGACTGATATTTTGTGATAAGACAATCATTAACTTGTGTGAACCACACTATTGGAATGTTTTAGAATTTTTATTAAGTGTGAGCAAAAACAGCACCAAGAGAGCAAAGTAAATGTTTGGTGCCCTGTCTGTGTTCTGAGAAAAACAGTGAGGAGAATTTGATGAGAATGAAGGAAAATGTCTAAGGGGTGTCTATACACCCCCCCTCCCCCACTACCTTTTAAAACCAGCTTAGGGTATCCTGGCTGAGCTGCATACTATATCTTCCCTTTCTCAGTTCTTCTAGGGCCCTGGAGACAGTCTCTTTCAGGCTAATAAATACCAGGCATGATAAGGCTTAACCCTATAGGTGGACAAATGAATGGTCATTAGAGGACTGTTACCTACAGGTCATGTATATTTTATAAACACTAGAGAGTAACTGTATACAATTTAATTGCATTAAAAAGATGTTGGGAAGATAGAGATTATTTTATGACTGATGTAGCCTAAGTGATTAGAACAATGACTATTCATTGGATAACTCTGGTCACATGCCATGTGCCTAATATTGAGACACCTGGGCGCTTCAGGCTCTTAACACTCTGCTCTCACCTCTTCCTGAAGGTTTAACTTTATCATGATGCAAGAATGTGGCCTGGGAATTCAAGACAAAGCCCATTCTTACTTCTCCCTTGATGATTCTTATCCTAGTCTGATTATTTCTGCTATAATAGGCTTTCACAGTGAAAAGAAATCAGCTAAATTATAATGTACCCCATTTCCAATTGATGACATTTGTTCCTGCCTTAGGAACTGTTCATTACTGCTCTCCCTGTTCAATACACGCACCCCTGCAAATAGACATCATCACCTTCACAGTTCTAAATGGAGAAAATGAGATGTAAACTTATTATCTGATTTTTGTTACTGAACACATGACTGTCCTGTATGTGAGGTTTCCTATGCATCCTGCATTCAATTTTGAGACTTTATGGAATTTAGATGCTATTTGCTTATGTTTTTATAGGTTAAACAATGTGATAAGGCCTTGTTTCACAAGGGACAGTGATGGCCCAGCTTGGGCTAGGCTACTGTGTAAGTTCCAGGATGTATAGAACGAGGAACAGGGGACAGTGGGGAAAGGCTGCTTTAGCTCTTAGTCATTGGTTACTCTTTCATTTGGCACAAGTTCATTTCATACTGTCCCTGGGTGAGGCACTGTTGCCAGAAGCTGGGGAGTCAGGAGTAACACAAAAACTGAATCTCCATGGGATTCACATCTTCCTGGAGCTTACTTACAGTTTTCCAGAGAATTCGAGACATATCTGTCCTGTTCCAGTCTAGCACTGAGGAGGTACAGCTAGCCAGGAGGCCTGTGGTAACTTGTGAATTCTTCCAGTAGAACTGCTAAATAGAAAGCTGAGTGTGAAATCAGCCAATGGAATCAAGATCCTGTGAACTCTTGGAGAGGATTAACCTGACCCTGGGAGAAGAATTGAGAATGAAACATAATGAAGTTTCAACCCAATGATGAAAATCAGAGTGCACACTGAAAATCTCACATTTAGTGTTACAGCTGCTACACTAAACCTACGGATGAGAAAAGTTCTTTTATATTGGAGGAAACCTTAACAGACAAAGTAAAAATTGCAAAGAAAATCTTAGCAGAATGTGCATTATCAAAGAGTAATGTATCTATGATATATTTATATGCAATATTCCTTCAACCTGGTAAGATATTGAATAAAATTACAATATAGGAACCCATAGGGTAACTGTGCCAGACAAGTCCCAACAAGAAACAAAGGTCTCCTTGGGGATTTCTGTGGAAGAAAAGAATGTGGTGTAGTGGCCAGGATTGAGGAGCACAGAACAGTCAGTCTTTAGAACAGGAATCTACTATCACTCCTAGACTCAAGATGCAAGAAACATGGGTGAGCTTTTTGAAGCTTAGAGAACTAGACAAGGGGACTTTCCTTTTGAATCTGAGCTTGAAAGGGCACAGCATGCAGAAGTCCACACCCACAGTCCAGTGCAGACCATAGAAGGGGTAAGAGTACATCTTCAGAGAGGGTGGAGTGGATGGAGAGTAAGCAGGACAGTTATAAATGGAGCTTATAAAATAGTTTAAAAATAAACAAAAAATTGATTTGAGGAGAAGGAAATACTTGATGAACAACTCATACTAAAGATATTTTTTAAAAAGTCATATAGAAATATGCTTCTGTAGAAACATATATATGTATGATGTGGGATGTCTTTATGCTGTGAGTAAAGGGACTGTTTTGGCCTATGATGGGCAGCTTAGAAGTAGGCTGGAAATTGGAGCATAGATAGGGGAAATAAGGCGGATTCAGAGACATGATCCAGCTGCCCAAGAATCAACATGTAAGGTAACACAGGTGAGCCATGGGCCACGTGGCAGGACAGATTAATGGAGATGGGTTGAGTTGGGATGCAAGAGCTAGCTAGCAATATGCCTAAGCCATAGGCCAAACACCATGAAATTAATATAAGCATTTGTGTGTTTCTTTGGGACTTTTCCAGATAAGCAGCGGCAGGCAGATCTGATCTGTCTCCCCAGCATTGAGTTTAAAAGTGTGTGCTATTATTGACATTAAAAAAAGAGTTTAAATAGAGTTAGTCTATAACAAGAAACACCACTCCAACTAGACACTAGAGGCAAACAAATAAAAAGCCCAATAGTATGAATAGTTACCTCTTTTGCAGCTGTTGGCCAGTGAGGTGCATAGACTCCTAAACATTTCAGTCTATTCTCAGTAATCTTAGTTGCCTTCCAGAACTTGACACTAATACTCTATTGATTAAGACATGGCATACTTGGGACATTGAACGTAGAGAAGCTTCAAGCTGCTACTAACCTGGACGCATCATTACTGGTGGCAAGCTTTCATTGTACTGGAAGGTACTATGCATGCTAGTGGAGGTAAAAAGCAATCAGTCATACCTAGCTGTGAATGCTCCAAGATGCAATAAGAATCAGTCTGGCAATAGTGGCATCCACAGATGCAATTGTGGCATGAACATCATGAGAGAAACAAACTACTTTATGTTTGTATTTAAGTCCTTTATAAGTTGAAACCCATACCTTACACAAATATTAGAGCCAAGCACCTGTGTCTGGAGAGATCACAGGTACTAAGGAAAAACTAAAACTATTGCCCTGCTAAAGGGACGCAGCATTAAAGCAACTCATACGGATTTTTTATTATACCCTTAGATTACTGCGTCTCTAAATTTTCATCAGAGAAGCTTCTTTTTGCAGTAGATTATGATTAACACAAAAATACTCAACAGGACCAGATGCACCCTGTCCTCCCAAGGCTCAGAGATCACGTGGAAGAAGTAGGGGGAAGCTATTTGGAGCCAGAGGGAATGGATGACTATAAGGAAACATTGTTTTTCTAGATCAACAGGGTAGTTACACACATGCATTAGTAGCAACTGAGACAGCACTTCCAAAATTAGTGCAAGCTGAAGCCAGACAAAATCTCTGATGCAAAGGGAAGATGAACACAAAGGTCCATCTTCTACCTAAAGAAACTTGGCAACTGATATCTTTTCGGAGAGGGAGAATCAGTTTTTTTTTTTTTAAGTGTCCCCTGTGCATTGACAGAGTATAGTGGAAGGGCCACACCCCTAAGATTATATGGGTAGCAAAAAATGATTCCATGTATTTGGGGACAGGAGATACAGAGTGAAGTGGGCTATGAAAGGAGGAAACATATAGGAGGCAATGGGGAGGAATAAATATGATTTAAATACAATATATGAAATTCTCAAAAGACTGAAAAAAACCAACATTTAAAATAGCAAGCATTTCTCAGTCTCACTAATAGTTAAACTTTTAAAAAAATCCCATGCTATTATCTCATAACAAACTAATAAAGTTGGAAAATTTTTATATTAGTAGTACAGAGAATTAGAAGTCAAAATTCTCAAACATTAGCAGTAGTACAAATTAGGTATTCCTTAGCATTTATCACCAACTCTCCATTTTAAAAAATGCTCTTGGAAAATTTGAGTGTTCAGTTCTATATAAGAAATCTATACTAACATCCTCACTACCAAGGCCCGGAGAGTATCATAGAAGCAAATGAGAGTTTTCAAAGAATTGAAGCTGGAAGGTGGAGAGGATTTCTTCGAAACAGCATTTTCTGGATATGGCATGAACCTGTCAATCATGAAGTTGCAGCAGCTGTGATTAGCTGAGGAAGATTGAAACAAAAGGAAGCCAGCTAGAACCCTAGTATAGAAGAGGTAATGGTTTCCAGGCCCCACCACATCTGAGGGGACATTGACAGTAAATAGTTGTTAGGAGAGATGGCATCACTTTGAGGATGTAGCCACTAGTAGGCTTTGCATGCTCAGTAGATGGTGTCACATCTACACACATATGGACAGCTCTACCCAGACTAAGTGAGTTACAAAGAACAAAAATAACTTGAGGTTGGGAAAAGGACATGTTGGGAGGAATATGTGAAGAAAATGAGATATACATGATCATATTTCTCTATATGAAATTCTCAAAAATGAGGAAAAATTAAAAATGTGTTCTCTGTGAGAAGGGGATATAGCTTAAAAGTCTAGCACAGACAAGCCACTCTTTCAGGCCTCAGTACTGAATTAAAAATACTCTTTAAAGCCCAGAACCAGGTCTATGAGTTATTCCACCCCAACATCTACCTCATCTATGAACTGCTGGAGCATGTGAATGACTGGACCTGCAGATCCAAAACTCTAGGATCTCCATGATACAAGGCAACAATAGGGTGCCCCAAAGGAGTCCCAGTGAGAGCCCACTATCGAGGGTTTCATGAACCTCAAGCCAGACTAACGACTAAATTCATGTATGTGTGTAGATGTATATATGTATGGACAAAAGGGTTATGTGACTCACTGCGTCACACTACAGCCTCCACACTGAGACATTTTTTCTTTTACATTTTTTTGGGGAGAGGGGAAGGTTGCTAGGGCAGAGGGTAAATTGACAGGGCCAAAATTGAATGGGATTGGGATGCACAATGTGAACCCCATAAAGAATCGATAAAAAGTTTTTAAAAAATATTTTACTGCAAATTACAAAACACGACTGAGAGAAACTATAGATTAAAGAATGGAGAAAAATACTTGGAAGAGTTATATCAGTTGTTGCCATACTGATATCTTCTTATGTCTACATGTTCTTTTCATACGCATGAGCTTATGCAAACACACACACACACACACACACACACACACACACACATACACACACACACACACATTTAAAAAGAAAGACAAAGGAACAAAATAGAGAAATAAATAAATAGCACAAATAAACCCACACAAAAACAAGTGATTTTTTTTTTTTTTTAAACAAAGGTGGAAACACATCTGGAGAGCAAAGACTGTTTTTCAGCAATTGATGTCAGAATAATTGGATATTCAATTACCGTAAAGGGTACTTTGATCCAAAGCCTAACCCTACAAATGTGAAAATTTTTAAGAGGCATTTCCTCACTAGTGTGATCATGGCAGTAATTTCGTGAATGCACACACATGCTAGAATCTGACAAACTCCATCTTAGTTCAGTCTATAATATGTCAGTTCCCAGTCAATAAAACTATTTAAAGTTGGTCTAGCCTTTCCCTAGAGTGGACAGGGAATGAGGTGGGAGAAGATGGGGGAGAGCAGAAGAAGGGGGGAAGAGATACACCTCTATCTTTTCCTAGTTGATTATTTCCATGATCAAGCACTTTGTAAGTGGGCTCCCAGCTCATTGTCTCAGGCTATAGTCACCAACCCGGTCTGCTCATCCACAGATCTGACTGGAGAACAATCCATCCCTAAGTTCACTCAGGCTTTTAGCAGCATTGGTTTTATTTTAATTGCATAATTGGGAGTCCTGACTCTTGACTGTTCTCTGGAGGCCTCCCTCATTTTCTAGAGATTACCCACAGTTCCAGAGGCAACTCTTGGCATAGAAGTTTACTTTTTGTTATTAACAGAAGCTGCCACTTTAGTCTGTTGAATCTATCTATCTATCTAACTATCTATCTATCGATCGATCGATCGATCGATCGATCTATCTATCTATCTATCTATCTATCTATCTATCTATCTATCTATTCATTTATTCATTCATTGCCATGTAGTGTAATCAAGACACGGACATGCTATCATTTTTGCCACAGTCCTTTAGCTGTAAACAGACCTGTACTCCACACATACGCTAGAGAAAGGGATACCAATGCACGTGCTTTGGGATCACTCAGGAACACTTCCACTGTTGGACTGCCTATGAAGAGGCTTCTGTCTCTTGAGAAGCAAAGCAAGTAAGGAAATAGAGATAGTGATTTAGGCAAGTGGTTCTGGAGTTAAAGCAAGGGTAATGGCAGGACGGGGGGATAGTCAGTTCCGGATATGACAGGAAGAGGACTCTATGGTTCAGAGAGATTGCGGGGGAGGGACACATTTAGAAAGATGCCCATTTAGCAGGGGTGAGATAAGGGTAGAATGTGTTTGGTTGGGGCATGCTGTGAGATCCAGAGGAGGACATGGCTGATGTGAAGGAGGTACTTGGTTAAGGCAGATACTGGAACATTGCTTTGAGCATTTCTTTACCAAAGGCTGCTTTCCCGTCTAGTCTCTTAAATCTGTGCCATGGAACAAGCAAAACTAGAAGACTAGGTTATGTTCTGAGTGATTTAAGGTAGTTTTCCTAACTTAACTTCGACCACATCTGCAGAAAGTTAGAGCAAATACTCCCTTGCTGTTTGGGTAGAATGGTGAGGGTAGAAGACTACTTAGACATGGGTTCAAGACAACAGCAAGTCTTTCTTAGCTAGCTGGTAACTACACTGTGTATTCAGGATTTGAGAACATTCCTGAGCCTTTCTCAGGGTCAGTTTTTAAGCACAAAAATCACATTCTGGATTGATATCTCAGTTAGCAAGAACAATTAGCTAGAAGTGGAACTATAAAAGCCAAAAACCAAAATTAATATATTTCCCTAAACTTTTCCAGAACTATGGACTTTGATGCAGATGTTACTGTTTACACGCTCAGTTCCAAGGCTGGAAAGGTAGTCCTACAAGGTGTCAGTTGGTGCTAAGGTCTGGTGGCCTGTTACACTGTAAGGCCATTTTCTGTCTCAGAACATCCATTATTCCTACGGTAGTGGTGACTTGTAGCAATCTGTTACACACTGGCATTCAGAAGCATTCCATAGAGCAGTCAACCAAACGCAGCTGCATCTAACCTTGGTGCAGTAGATGACACCATCTTTGTGGTCTGCATCTATAAATTTTTTTATTGCATCTTATTTGACGTAGGCACACTTTATTGTCCAGTCCTCTGGTAACTTATGACAATTTTCTCCCTCAGCTGGAAGCACAGTCTTTAGCTCTAGACTACAGGGCAGTCAACTGGAAGGCAGCTTTGGGAATCTGGAATTAATGAGCACGAAGTCTGAACAACATACTAGGGCTGTTGAGGACTCATGTGCCTTTCTCGGTACTTTTCCATAGCTGTATAAACAAGGTCTGAGATTGAGATTGAGAAGGTCATCATCATTCCCACCACCCCTGCCATAGCAAAACCTAGAGAAAATTTAATTCTGCAACTGTGTTTCTATATCTTATCTGTTCTCTTTGCAGTGGAATTACTCCTGCAATGTGAGCAGTGACTTTCACACTGTTGTTACTCTGGCCCCAAATTAGCATTTCAGCAACATTCAAATCCCTGCTGAGATCTTTTCCAGTTACTCTTTGTCCACCATTTCTCTCTTGCTTGGCCTGTAAATATTAGAGGGCACCAATAATCCTATTTCTCTCTAGATGACCCTGTCTTGTTCCCAAGTATTCAGGTGCAGATGACCCCACATTTAATTCCTTCTCATTTTTAAATGTTTTCTTGGCTTCTCTGCTTAGAACTCTAAAAAGTCTCTCAAATGATCTTGGCCAAACTATAGCTCCAATTTCAGTTCTGTTCTCTGTTCTTTCCCATCTTCTGCATTTCAGAAGGGGACATTCAATGGCTCAGGACACAAACCTAGGTTTGTTTTATCTTTGATGTATCTTGCTGTAGTATTCCAATACAGTCTTTGGGAATTTGTTTAAATTATACTGCAGGTATGTTTTTCTGACTCAAAACACCAATATTTCTTGTTTGATTTAACCACAGTGGCTTCCGCTCAATTAATTTGTACCTAGTTAACTATACATCATCATAGTCATAAGTCATATTTATTTTATGGCTTTAATCTCTTTCTTTGAATCTTCTAATAGAATTTAGTTTTATTTAAAATAAAATCTAAAAGCTTGCCATGATCTCCTCTATAAGATCCTATAAGCTCCTCTCATGTCAGCCCTTACCGCTTCTGACCACAGTGGTCTTCATCTAAACTGGCTTCTCTTGTGCTCTATAGGCACTAAAGGTCATGTCTGCTGTGGTCCCTGGATTTTTCGTATGGCTATCTTCTACCTGACATTTTCATCTCTAAAGATATTGTTCTCTTAACATGGCTGTTTCTGAATACCTGAAGGTGGTAGGCTCCTATATTACACACCAAATCATTGGTCTTGCTTTTTTATCATTATGTTTTCATAAGACAAGACGGCTCATTTGCCTATTACTTGATATGTGCTGCTCATCTTCTCTCAATAGAATGGAACCTTTGCAGGAACATAGACTTTGCATATATACCCCATATAACACTCAGCTCTCTGTTCTCATAGCCATTCCCTAGAATACCCCATGATTACTCTTAAGTCATCCCTTTCCCCATGACCTCTTGCTTCTCTCCAATTTTATGCTGAGTAACATCTTGTTTTTTAGACTCTAATGCCTCCATATGATATGCAACATCTGACTCAAGTCTCTTCCAAACTACCACTGTTTCTGGGCTCAGCTGTAGTAAGAAGTTTCTGGCCCAGGCTGTTGGGCCTAGCCTCAAGGTTTAGACCCACAGACCCACAGACCTGCAGAGAGACACACAGATGCTTACATTAATTTTAGGCTGATTGGCCTAAGGCCCAGGCATATAACTTGTTAACTCCTTACCCTTAAACTAACCCATAATTCTTATCCTGTTCAGTCACAGGGATTGGTACCTTTTCTCAGAGCAGTATAGTTGTCCTCTGCATCTTCTGGTTTGTATGGAAGCTCTGGATTCTCTATGGCATTTCTGCTCTGTTCTTCCTGTTCCCAGAGTTTTCTTAGACTGGTAGCCCTGCCCACACTTCCTGTCTGCCTTTGGCCAATCAGCACTTTTTATTAAACTCATAGGCGGGACAATTATTTACAATGTAGCATCATAAATCCACTACACTCAGCTATTCCAGTCATGTTGATTTTTTTCACTAAATGTTGAACATGCAAGCAGAGGACTATTTCAGGGCTATATGCTTTCTTCTGCCAAGAGCCTTTCTCTCCTGAGGCAGCTATGGGCTTTTCCCTTCACTCTTGTATGCCTTTGTCTCAGAGTTCTATATATCCCGATGCTTTCTTTCCTCATTTTTCTTCTTACCATAGTCTAAACTGTTAAGATTTTATTTCTCTTGTTTATTTTCTATTTCTACCAATAGCCTGCAAGTTCTTAGAGGTAGTGATTTTTGTCCATTTCACTTCTTGCTGAATTTTAGAGATTGAGCAGTGCTTGGCATATAATAGTTTTAAGTACATGTCTGTTGAATGAATGAAGTGTTAAAGCCATTACAAATTTGTTATTAGAAACTCATCCAATCATTTTAAGAAAAAATGTGTCAATTGGTTTTTCCACTTTGGGAAACAAATTAGAAACTTGATTTGGAAATAGATTGGAAGGGTGAGTGTGGATGTGAAGTGACAAGCTAGGAGGGTCTTGTAAGAGTTTGGGAGTGATAATCACTTGCTAAGGAGCATGGCAGTGAGGATGGTAAAGGGCAATGGATTTGGAACAAGAGATTGAATCTGTAAGCCTTGGTGACAGATTAGAAGTGGAAAGCTCAACTGTCAAGAATTGAATCTAAGGTTTCTAAAAGTAGGCTCCTGTGTGAATGACTGAACTATTCCTGGAGACAGACAACACTGAAGGAGTAAGGGATTGTGGGCTGAAGATCAAGGGCTCAGAGTCTTTGTGCTGGCTAAGTTTCGGGTGTCTGAGAGCTAGCCAAGTGGAAATACGGTGTTGGCAGTTGGTCATTCAGGTCAGGAGCTCAGAATATTTGAGTCATCATCACATATATAGTTCATGAAGCCATGGAAGTGGATGATAAACAAAAACCTGTATGAGGTTGCACTTGTGAGACCCAAGCTCAACTAAATGCTCTTGGAATCTGGTGAGGTTGTTTTTCTCTCAGAAGACTTGTTGGTTATATTGAATGTCATGTCTCCCAGAGGAACCCAAATGTCAGTCTCTGCTTCCTACTGAGTTCTGCCTGTGGCCCTTATCTATGACATTGCACATAATCAATCCTTTATATTCACTAGATCCACATGCACAGATTCAGTCAACTCTAAATAGAAAATATTTGGAGAAAAGCCAGGTCTCTACCAAATGTGTGCAAATCTTTTTTTTCATTTACATTATTCTCTAAATTGTAGATTATATTTATACGACATTTGCATTGCAAGGATGTTATAAAAATATGGAGATGACTTAAAATATGCAGGAGAATTTTCATAAGCTAGATGAAAACACTATCATTCTATATATATATTCTACACACACACACACACACACACACACACACACACACACACATACACACACACACACATAATGTGAAAAATATAACTTCCCCTTACCTCCTTCCTACTTTTTATTCTGTTAAAACTGGCTTGATGGCTTATCTGATTAAGTTTTGTTTTAAATTCAATTTTGTTGGGTTCAACAACTTTATATGACTCATTCTGGTCCCACTGGAGTTCCTTAGGAACAGCTGTTTGCCTGAATGAATATCTCACTTGTACTAGGGTTTTCTGTGTGGCTTCTCCAGGCAGCTTGACTCAGGGCACCTGGGAGTACAGTCAGATCTTTTAATGCTTGGACAGGAGATGGCTTGAACTGAGGACAGGCAGCTGTCTCCCTTCAGGAGGAGAGGGGGCAGGTGGGGCCACAAAATCCCTTTTTAGATTTTCTCCTTTCCTCAGCAGAGACCATCAGTCAGGCTGAACAACACAGGGGCATTTTCTTTTTCCACCATGAACAACTGTGTCCGGAACAGCAGGACCTTGATCTGGAGATCACATTTCAAGAATCTTGTGCTGCACTTCAGAAGCTGTGCTGATGACACACATCTGTCAAGTGTGTGCAGGGTATTAGATGGCTCCCAAGATGATGATCATGAGGCATTGGGGTGGAAGGAGGCTTTTAGGGAGCTGGTTGGTAAGGTATATGGGGGACATATTCCTAGCATTCATTTCAACTGTTCACAGAAGTGAGTTATCAAGACCATATGCACACTTTTCTAATTGTTTCATAATTTCATTCCATTGATTTTAATAGATTAATTTATTAAGATCAATGAAACAATAACTTTAGAGTATTTTATTTTCTTACTATCATTATGTATGGTACCTGTCATTAAGATCTTCACTCTAGCACTAACCTTCTCTAGTTGGCTCCATCATGAATTTTGTGATTGCACTAACAGTCAATGTCAGATAGTACCAAACTTTTGCACTTGAGTATATTTTTTATTTATAGAACACACTTGCTCACAATTATTTTCTCACTTAACCCTTTGGGGCAAAAGCCAGATCAATTACCTTCATCTGATAGAGGGAGAGTCTGAAAGGCATAGAAATTGAGGGATTACAGGAGTCAAACTGTGATCTTTTCCAGGTAGTTTCTCTACTGCCATATATGCACAGCGGAGGGGAGTCAGCTCTTGGGAGGGTCCCATCCATATCAGGATAGAGTGGAATTAGATCATTTCTATAGGGAGTCCGCAGCTTTTGAATGATCCTGCAGTGGTGGTGGCCCAGGCCATTAGTCCCAACACTTGGGAAGCAGAGGCAGGTAGATATCTGTGAGTTCCAGGCTAGCCTGGTCTACAAGCAACCTCCCTCTTTAAAATACCTTGTGAAAATACTCATTGTCTGTAGGCCTTTCCAAAACAATATAGATGAAGGCAGAGGGAAAAGTAGCTTGTGTAGAAGGCAAATCTAACTTAGTTTCTAAGTGTTTTAAACCACTGTGTAGGATGTTCTGTGCAGCTCTTTAACTTGGTCCAATCCTTTGTTAAAGTCATCCAAAGAAGGAAGGGCTTTGGTGATGATGCATTAATTTGGTGGCTAAGGTGATAGACAAAAAGAAATTTAAGGAACTAACCAAAGAACCCACAAACAATAAACATTCTGTGCTCAGAATTCTCCCTCCATCCCATCCCCGGTACAGCCCATCACCAGCAAGGCAAACCAATTCAATGCAATGACCCTTCCCATCCCATTCCCACCCATCCTCTTTTAGTACTGCTTTAATATGTCTTTGGACTTTTTTGTCTGTGCTCACAACTCTTTTGGACAAAATTTCATCTGCATAAGTTGGTTGATGGGGGGAAACTTTGGGTTATGACTTTTAATTGTTGTACTTAGTTAAAGAGGCCCAAACATTCCCTTTCTCCCCTTTCCACTTTCCAGTGTTTGGCTGGGAAAAGGATAAGGAGGTCTGCTTCATTACATTTAGCTACATGTCTTTCTTTTTATACCCTCCTGGTGGCGTGGTGTGGTGTGGTGTGGTGTGGTGTGGTGTGGTGTGGGGTGTGTGTGTTTCCAGGACAACTTTGTTTGTCAGTCCTTGCCTTCCACTCTGTATGAGGGACATTTTTGATTGCATTTGTGTCTGTGAACCACATATGTGCTTGGTGTCCTCTGAGGAATCAGATCCCATGGAGCTGGAGTTATACAGACCATTGTGAGCCCTCATGGAAGTCCTCTGGAAGAGCATCCATGTTCTTAACTGCTGAGACATCTCTCCTGTTCAGAGAAACAAGATTTCTTTCATTTTACATTTTTCTTTACCTTCTTTTTATTTATTCTTTGGCATCTTTATCTCTCTCATTTCCCCATCACTTTATACCCACCCTCATGCTGTCCACAGCTGCTAAAACCAGGTTAGCTGGTCTGGGAACTTCCAAATATTTTCTTATCTCTGTCTTCTATTTCTCCATGGGATTTCTGGGGTTTTCCCTTCAGCTTTACATGGATTCTGGGGATCTGAACTTGAGTTACACTGTGCCTTACATACTGAGCCATCTCCCCAGTCCCGTTCTCTAACTTCGTATTTACATTATCAGAGTTAAATACTTGCTCTTGAAATAATGAGGAAAAGCTTAAGAAATGGAGTAAAGTGATGCTCTGGTTTGTAAATGCAAGCAAAATCACATTTGCCTCATTTATTCATTATCTAGTACCTCTGACAGAAGAGGGGAGTCAAGACCATTGAAGTGCAGTACAAAAGCTGTGTAGCTGAGTGCCGGATCTTGCTTTGTCCTTAGCCAGTTATGTGGTTTTGAGCAAGTTATTCTTCTGTCTTTCAGCCTCATTTCCTCATTACTAGAATTAAGAGATTACAATAGGTGACTGATAGTTGCTTGAAAAATAATTTTAGTATTACCTGATGCAAAATTTTGTGCCCTTGGCCCAGGAGAAGTGCAAGCATCAGATCAATATGACATCAGTTTTTTTTGCTTTTAATAATCTTCAGCTCTGTTTTCTTTTCAGTTCTTTCCAAGCATCATTTCCCTCTCTGCTATCCAACTGTGTAGAAGATATACCTTATCTCTTCAGATCTTGCCCACTTTGTTCTGACAACTCTTGTGTTGTAGTAGTGGGTTCTCGGGTCCCGGGCAGCCAGAGATCCGGAGACCCACAGACCTGCCACCCGGGACCGCTTAGCCGCCCAGGTCCCCAGAAATGACTCAGACGCTTATATTAACTTCATGCTGTTTGGCCTATGGCTCAGGCACATTGCTAGCTAGCTCTTATATCTTAAATCAACCCATTTCTATTAATCTGTTGGCCACGTGGCCCGTGTGGCTCACCCGTGCTCCTTACATGTTGCTCCTTGGGCGGCTGGCTGGATCTGCCTGACTCCGCCCTGCTTCTCCTACCTAAACTGATTTCTCCTCCTACTTTTTCTATGGTGCCTGCCATGGCTCAAAACAGCTCCTTTATTTAAAGATTGAGATTCACATCATACATAAACGCATTCCCACATCACTCTTGTCTTCTGGGAAAGGATGCCCATTAAGGATGACGCTTAACTGATGATGGTGACCTCTCCATGGACTCAGTTTCTCCCACATGATAAAGAGGACCCTAAGGTAGAATCTGTTCACCTCTGCTTTATACCTTTCTGTAAAAGGGGTGTTAGCGGAGTTCTCTGATAAGCAGCATTCCTGTTTGGAAGAAAGTCATGCTACCATTGCTTCCAAGGATGTTGCAAAACTTTTAGTGGTCCTTCATTGCATACTTCTAAGACATAATCCCTGTGCTTTCAGACCATCTCATTATTATTATTTGAGACTGGAGAACTGTAGTGAGATTCAGCACCTCGCTGACCTGAGGGCATATCCTCTGGGCCAGAGCAGTTTTGGGGTTCACCTCTGAACTTTGAAGCTCTAGCCTTAAGATATGGCCAAAACAGCTTGAAATTCTGTGCCATGAGGATAGCTCTCTTTCTGCTTCTCCACTGCCTGGAAGGAAGAGTGTATCCTTTCTCCATTTCCTGCATTTTTATTATAATTTGCTTGAATAAATATTGACCCTAATAATATATCTCATTATGATAATCAATCAGGCTTATTTATTGGGTCTCATTTTTTGCCTAATGTCCGAACCCTACCCAGTGGTTTAGCTAAGCCCTGTGGCAGGGTATCTGGGCAGGCTTCCTTCTCCAAAGGGCCTTTAGAAAACTCTGGCACCCTTGGCCTCCTTGCACCCAGTAGGCTGGCCAGTTAAACTGTGCATTCTCTCCAAAAGTGCTTGTGAGTCAGGGTTAGGGTTAGGGTTAGCCTGTGTGTGCTGTGGTTGACCCCTATAAATTGTATGTATTCTCACTGAATCCTAGCTGAAGTGGGAGTGGTGCTATGTGGGAAATCCTCCTGCCTCAAGAACCACTCAAGTGCCCGTCTGGGCCTGACCAGATGCTGCCTATCTGGCTCCCTCCCATTCAGGTGCCTCTCTTCCCTACATACATGCCCACGTGCCTCAGCTGCTGCCATAATAGTGGTTTGGGAACTGGTTTTTGAGTCTGTGTATTTGCATTGCACTGTCCATGATCCTCCTCAATACTTGGTCATCCTCTGTAAATCCGTATTTGCTCTAACTTTCTTAGAATTGTAGAAGCCCATGCTAGCTGCAGTTGTAGCCCAATCTGCTTGCCCTGACATCTGCTGGCCAAACTTCCTCATTGCATCCAGACTGAGGTAAATAATAAATCTCCCCTTCAAGGCACATTCTTCGGTCACCATGGCAGACAACACAACCTCCCAAAAATTTAGAATATTTTTTGTTGCTACAATTGAGGACATTTTGCATAATTATATCTTTGAATGCTTCACACTTACAGTCCTGTTTCTTTTCAGCTTGATTCTACATTTTATATCTCAAAAAATAGTCTGATATCTATATAAATGTGAAATGTTAAATAGACTGATAGAGGTCATGCAGACTAAGAATAAAAAATTACCTTTTAAAATGCATAACATGGAATTGCAAATGATAAATTGGATGCAAAATTAATTTTGTGGAAATTGATTATGACAAGTTTTCAGAAGATCTTCCTCCTTGGACTCAAATATAGGTTCATAAAGGAAAAGTGTAGATCTGTAGAACTTTATGTTAATGATAGGAATCGGAAACTTATTAATTCCATGGAATCATTAGGAAGATTTCCTATTCAAGAGATTCAGTCCTTAGAGAAATTGGTGGTTTCTAAATTTCAACAATTGGAAGATTGTTTCTTTAATTGAGAAGGATGTTAAAGCAAAATCAACCAAGAACAGTTTAGGACAAACTTCACTGATATCTTATGGAGATGATTTGCCTAAAGTTGTAAACATATAGAATATTCTTTTCTCTCCTCCTATGATCTATCCAGTTATCATCCAGAAAAGAAAAACAAATGATGAACCTCCAGGGTTTGTAGAATATAATTGGGAACCTATACATATGAGAGAAATAAAGGACATAAAGGACACTATTTTGGTTCATGGAATTCATTCCACATATGCAAAACAAATGCTAAAAATTTGTGGTCTACAAAAATAGAATCACACCTAATAATTGCATACTAACACCTGCTGTCTTAGATTATAGCCAAGATTTACAAGGGAGAAATTGGCTGAGAGAAGAGGCTAAGGCCGTTGAACAACAAGGGAAGATTAGAGGCTTTAATATTTCTCAAGATCATATTCCTGGTGAGGGTCAATTTGCTGCTATGTAGGTTCAGTTTACTTTTGATAAACATACCTTACTGGCATGTTGTACTGCTGCTTTGGGAAAAGACTCTAGATCCAGGACGGAAAATTGAGCCATTATACTAAAGTCAGGCAGGGCTTAAAAGAACCTTATACTGACTTTCTGCAGAGATTAACCAAGGCAATACATAGAGCAATATTAGATCCAGAAATTAGAAAGCAATTAATTTTCTCTTTGGCTTTTGATCATGCTAGTTTAGAATGTAAACAGATGCTTATGCCACTAAAAATCAGATCAGTGTCCCTAGAGGAATGGATTCGATATGTAGTCAGTATTGAGTCTCTTAATTATAATAATGAGCCTTGGGTAGGCCAAGCCATTTCTAATGTCAGGAAAAGAAATCAAGGTATCAAATGTTTTGATTGTGATAAACCATGTCATATAAGAAGGAATTGCACACAGGGCACTCCTAGAATTAATGTCTCTTCTGAAAATAACCCAACCAGAAGGCCCTTACCATCTGAATTATGCAGATGGTGTGGTAAGAGCTGACATTGGACCAATGAATGTAGATCTAAAGGGGACAAACAAGTGACCCTTTACCATCAGGCAATGCCAAAACACAGATCTCAAATTCAAAAAGGGTTCAATTATATCCAGTTGCAGTGGAGGCACAGGTTCCCCAGGACAATTAGAAAGCCAATACCCAATGTAAAACACGGCACAGCATTGAAGAATTGGACACTTTAAAGGAGGAATCAAAACCTCCAAGAAAAACCACAAAACAAATATTCTGGAAGACTTTAATAATTTAAAAAAGGGCCAAAATTAAGAATAAGGTAGATAACATTTTTGTTCAGGGCATCCAAAATAGCCTCTAAAGGAGGTAGATATCCAATTTTTAGGAATTGGAACCATATCTCTGTAGCATGAAGTTTCTGGCCCAGTCTTTCAAGCCTAGCCTTGAGGTTCTGACCCACTGTCCCACAGAATCACACGGATGCTTATATTAATATTATGCTCATCAGCTTATGGCTCTGGCATATTGCTAGCTAGCTATTGCTCTTAAACTAACTCATGCTTCTTATCCTGTTCAGCCATGCAGCTCGGTACCTTTTCTCCGAGCAGCATTTCAACTTCTTTCTTCTGTGTTTTCTAGCATCTCATTGTGGTATTGTGGTGTCTCTGTGGTATCTTTTCTCTGATCATCCTGTTCCCAGAGTTTTCTTAGTCTGGTGGTCCCGCCCACACTTCCTGTCTGCCTTCGACTAATTGGGATTTTTATTAAACCAGTAGGTGCGACAATTATTTACAATGTAACAACATAATCCCACTATATTTCCCTTTTTCTTCTTTTTAAAATCCAAAATCTAATATGCCTTTCCTGCTTCCTAAAGGATGACCTACTATAGTTATTGCCTTAAAAGACTATTTCTTTACTATACCTCTATAAGAACAGGAAAACAAAAATTTGCTTTTACAGTGCCCACTTTTAATTTCTCAGCCTGTAAAGAGATGTAAGTTTGCCCACAAGGAATGTGAAGTAAGTTCCACCTTTTGCCAAGATTTTGTAGTCAGCCTTCATAAGTAATACATAAAGAATTTCCACAATCTATCATTTACCACTACATGAACAATATTTTATTTGGTGACTCGAATATGGATATATAAGAAAGAATGTTTGAAGAAGTAAAGAAATTTTCTTGCTTGGGATTACAAATTGTTCCTAAAAAATTACAAAGAGGAGATTCTACTAATTATTTAGGGCATAAAATAGGTCTACAAAGTATCAGACCCCAAAATAACACTCATTTACTCTCATCCAAGTCTGAGGGTGGAAGTCTGAAGTCTTTCTCTCTAGGCTATAATAGAGTGTTGTAAAAGCTGATTCCCCCTGAGGGAGTGGAGAGGGATCTATCTGTTCATTTGTTCTTTCCACCCACATTGCTTACATGTGCTCCCCATTTCAGCGTCTTATCAGATTCTGATTCCGTTGTATTTCTTACACTGGCCCTGATCTTTCTACACCTCTCTTACGATGTAGGCTATACTGGGCCCAGGTATCCAGGATCACATCCCCATCCTAAGATGTTTAAGAGTCTCCGTTACTATATAAAGCAACACAGAGCATCTGGGATGTCAGGATTTGGTGAGTGTATAGCCATTCAGTTTTCTTCATAGAACTTATTTGTTTCACACGATTTTATCTTTTTTTCCTCGTGTTGAAGATAGATCTTCCTTGTCACATAATATATCCTGATTACAGTTTCTTCTCTCTTTCTCCTGTCATTCTCATCCTCCCTTCCCATTCCGATCTACCTGCTTTCCGTTTCTTGTTAGAAAACAAGCAGGTGAAAAACACGAAAGAAAAGAGAAAGAAAACAAATAGGCATCCACGGAATAATAACGATGAAATAAAATAATTAAATAAGATAAAAGAAATGCTAACACATTGGAATTGGACAAAATGAACAAAAAGAAGAACAAGAGCCTGAGAGAAGACTCCAGAAACAGACCCACTCGCTTGCACACTAGGAATCCCATAATAGCTAACCTGGAAGCCATAATACATACACAAGGACATGTAGGGTAAAGGCAAATATAAGTAGAATAAAAATAAGACTTTAAAAAGCCCTAAGACAAGGAACCTCTAAAGATTCCACTGAGCCCCTTTTCTGTTGGCTGTCTACAGCTGAGCATACAGCCTACCCTTAAGAGTAATTTGTTTCCCAGTGAGACTCCCTTGGAAGAAACTGGAGTTTCATTTGCAAGTGGCTGTATATTGGAAATTGCTTCTGGGCTAGGGAGGGAGACATGTGTCCACTTCTGTCAGCTCTAGGAACCTATCTGGTATAAACGAAAACAGGCTGTGCTGCCTCAGTCTGTGACTTTATATGTGTGTTGATCATGTTTATCTAGAAGGTCTTTTTTTTTCTTGGCGTCCTCTACTGCCTCTGGCTGCCTCCTCTTCTGTGGGTTCCCTGTGCTCCGAGGGGAAGGATTTGATGGACACATCCTGCTTAAGGCTTAGTGTTCCAAGGTCTTTTATTTTCTGCGTAATGTCTGGTTATGGATCTCTGTATTTGTTCCTATCTGTTGCAGAGGAAAGGTTCTCTGCTGATGGCAGAGAAAGGCATTGATCTATGAGTATAGCAGTATGTCATTAGGAATCATTTTATTGCTAATCCTTCCCACCCCCGCCTCCTTTAGAAAAGTACTATTTGGTTTTACTTTAGGTTCCTGACTTATTTAGTCCTAGGTTCTTGGTCTCCAAAGCAGTGCCAGGAATGGATTCCATCTCACCAAGTGTGCCTGATGTCAAATCAGATATTGGTTGGTCACTTCCATAGGTTTGTACCATCATTGCCCTAGCATATCTTCCAATTAGAACACTGACTAAAGGGTTTGTGGCTGGGCTGTGTTTACGTTGCTCCTTTGGTAGCAAGCAGAGTACCTTCCTATACAAAAGACATTGGCACGTAGGGGTGAAGGCTCTTTATAGGCATCAGCTTGACTTTTCTATATTCAGTGAGCCGTGTTCTTGCTGTATTCAGCAATGAGGACTGGCTGTCAGTTTTTGGGGAGCAACCTATCATATTGGCAATAATCTAGGTTGTTTGGGGGTTATCATGGGACTTGCTTTGGCCAACAACTCCTTTAAATGTTACCCAATCCCCACACAGTAAGACTAATTTGGTGGCAAGAGATGTCCAGTTGGATCTCTGTTTACCCCATTATTTGGTTGTTTTATTTAGGTTGCCTTTAGGAAGCTTCTACTATATTAGGTTTCCAAACAACCCCTCAATAGCCCTTAATTTTAGCTGTCTCTTTCTATGTTGATTATTCTCCCTCTTCCATTCTTCTTTCCACTCCATTCTCCAATTCCAGTCCCTCTCACCACACAGCCATAACTATCGATTCTATTTCCTTTCTGTAATAATATCTATCTATAACCCCCCTCCCATTCATTATTTTGTACCTAACCTCTGTGGTTCTATGGATTGTACCTTGGTTATCATTTACTTAACAGCTAATATTCACACACAGGTGAATACATCCTGTACTTGTCTTCCTGGGTCTGGGTTACCTCACTCAACATGATTTTATTTTTCTAGCTCCATTTATCCGCAGGTTTCATAATGTCATTAAAAAAAAAAACAGCTGAGTACATCTCCATGTTTAAGTATATTACATTTTCTTTATCTCTTCATCTGTTCAGGGACACTTAGGTTGTTTCCAACTTCTGGCTTCTATGAGTAGAGCAAATTAATATGGTTGAGCAAGTGTCTCTGTAGTAGGATGTAGTGTCCTTTGGGTATATGCCCAAGAGTGGTATAACTGAAACTTGAGGTAGATTGATTTCCCTCTTTCTGAAGCTCTGCCACACTGATTTTCAAAGTATCTGTATAAATTTGCACTCCAACCAGAAATGAATGAGTGTTCCTTTTATTCTACATCGTTGTCAGCATGAGCCCTCAATTGTTTTACTGAACTTAGTCATTGTGATAGATACAAGATAAAATCTCAAAGTAGTTTTGATTTGAATTCTCTGATGACTAAAGATCTTGAACATTTTTTCAGCCACTTGAGTTTCCTCTTTTGATAATTCTTTCTTTAGATCCAGACCCCAATTTTTAAATTGGGTTGGTTTCTTAATATTTAGTTTTTTTGAGTTCTTTATATATTTTGGATATTAGTCCTCTGTTAGATATGTATTTGGTAAAAATTGTTTTATTTTCTGTAGGATGCTGCTTTGTCTGAATGACAGTGTCCTTTGTTGTGCAGAAGTTTTTCAGTTTCATGAAGTCCCATTTGTTAATTGTTAATCTTAGTGTCTGAACTAAAGGTGTTCTGTTCAGTAAGTTTTTAACTCTGCCAGTGACTTCAAGGCTATACCCCACCTTTTCTTTTGTGAGGTTCAGTGTATGTGGTATTATGTAGAAGTCTTTGATCCATTTGTATTTGAGTTTTGTGTAGGGTGGTCAATATGGTTCTACTACGTGTTCTTCTACATGCAGCCATTCAAAGAATTTATCTTTTATTTTCAGTGTGTACTTTTAGCTTCTTTTTAAAAAATATAGGGTCTATAGTTGTGTGGGTTTATGTGTGGGTCTTCAGTTTAATCTTCCTGATTAATATGTTCATTTTTATGTCAATACCCTACTGTTTTTATTACTAAAGCTCCAAGTACAACTTGAAATCAGGGATACCTGGTGGTACCTCCAGCAATTATTTTATTATTCAGAATTGTTTTAGCTATTCTGCTTTGTGTGTGTGTGTGTGTGTGTGTGTGTGTGTGTGTGTGTGTGTGTGTGTTTGTGTTTGTATACGAAAACATTAAGTGTTCCTTTTCTGAAAGCCCTTATGTGATGTCCATGGACTTGTTTGATAAATCTTAGACTTTATCTCACTGTGGAAGAAAGTCAAGTAAAGCTCATAGTGTCCCCTGTCTTGGTGATAGCTGTACTTATAGAATGGACATAAAGGGTTCTGGTCATCTACCACATTGTGGGACAAGTGGACATTCTTGGCATGGTTTACAGTTGGGTCTCCGGAGTTGCTGTGTTCTGTTCTGAACTGAGAATTTAGCACTTCAAAGTGTTCCCTTCACATCTCAGCCTTGGCTACGTGCCCCCTTTGAAGTTCTGTGCCAGTTGTTGTCTATAAATAAGGCATGCCCTGTGCCATCAAAGAGCTGAGATGAAGGGCCTGGCTCATGTATGGGAATATCGCAAGTGCAGGACCATGTTAGGGAAATGTCTTGGTTTCATCTTTCTTCCTCAACCTGTTCTCCCCATCCTAACTGCAGTTTAGTGTAAAACATGTGAAGCTCCAGAGAGAACAAGCAGAGCTGCTACTTGGCAGCTCTTTCTTGCTTCTCTTTAACAAGAAGGAAGGAAAAAAAAAGAAAAGAAAAGAGAGTGTGGATCAGAGCCAGTAGCCTACATCACTTTAGATTTTGACTGAGCAGAGGTAATGCCAGGAGTCTTCTCAGGGGACAGCATTAATGATACTGATTGGGATTCCTCTTGGCTTCTTATTCTAGGCTGTACCATGTGCTTTTATTTCATGAGTAGCGCTGAAGAGTAAGGATTTCTACTCGCATATAGAATCTAAAGCATCGGAGAGTTTAACCAGTGTGCCCCGAGATAGTTCAGTTCTAGGCACACATGAAATCAATAATATATGATTTTGACCGAGTTGCTCAAAGGTGAAGGTAACTGTCCTTGGTCTCCAGCTGCTTCAGGTGTCATCTAGAAACAGTATCAAAGGCAGTAAGGCACACCTGTGACCCACCTATAGTTAAGTATCTTTCCTTAAAACTAGAAGATAATGAAGTTGTAGACATGAAGCTATATTTATCTGAGACTTGATTCCACATTGAAAATAAATACCAGTGTTTCTGGAAACAGCTCATAAGAAATCACCATTGCCTCAAAGACATCTTCTTTTCCAAGCTATCTTGCTTCCCATTGTAGGTTGGTTTTCTGAGTTCTGAAACAGAACTCTGTGACAGACATTCTTTAGCAAGGGATTTAATGAAGAAGTTATTAGGAGATAGATAACTTGTACTGAATTTTAGCAAGAAAGAGAGGTGAATGGACATCTAACTTCATCCAGATCCCCAGGAAGCACCAGAAGTATTTCTGAGTAAAGGGGCCTGGCCTTTCACATCTTTATTAGTTAGTCAATGAACCTGAACTTTTGAGGAAAATATATACTCTTGTAGGCATTCTGGAGTAAGGTGGCCCCTACAGCTGGAGATTATTCTCCAGAGAAAGGCTCCAGTATAAAGTAAGGATAATAAATAATGATGGATGGGTGCACTAGCCTATTGTTAGGGTATAAACTGGGCATCAACACCCACATCCCATGACTTCCTTCATTTACCACTTTCATTTGTTAATAATTGCTCAAAGTAGGAATCTTTCTCATCTTTGCTGTCTCCTTAAGTTGCATTATGGCATTAGTCAATTTCTCTTTACCTATATGAGATATTTGTATCAGAATTATTCTCCTCAGAACTCTGGCTGCTGCTAGACTTGAAGTCATTATTAGTGGTGTTAGTACAAATATAGCATCACCACTGTCTGCTCTTTTCTCCTCCAAGAGCATTGCCAAAACTTCATTTTTATTTATATATACATTTTCTCTCTTTACCACTCTATAGCCTTTAGTTATCTCTCAGTGTCTTTCAATATCACTGGGTGATGTATACCTGTGAGCAGTCTTCCCAAACCTACTAACCCAAACCTGATAACTATTTATGTGACATGGGTGAAATGCTCCTCATAAGATGGCTTGTGTCACCTAGCTTCTAGTGCTTCTCACAGTCACATGGGGTGTTCTCCTTTCTCGGGTACCTATTGTGACAATTAAAATGGGTTACTAGAATCACTGAGTGAACAAAGCTCTGGGCATGCTCGTGAGGAAGTTTCTAAATTCCTTGAGGTAGAAAGACTTTTCCTAAAATATGGGTGACACTGGTTCATGGACTGATGTCCAGGACTATATAAAGAAAAGAGAATGAGTTGAGGACCAGCATTCATCTCTGTGGTGCTTTGAATAGATAAGGCCCATATAAACTCATGTATTTGAACATTTGGCACATAAGGAGTGGGGGATACATCCCCCTTGTTGATGTAGATGTATTGAAGAAAGCATGTCACTGTGGGGATGGACTTTCAGATCTCCTATGCTCAAGCTACACCTAGTACATAGCTCATTTCCTGTTGCCTGTGAATCAAGATGTAGAACTCTCAGCTCCTTCTTCAGCACCAGGTTGGCCTGAATGCTACCAAGCTTCCCACCATGATGATATAAACTAACTCTCTGAAACTGTAAGATAACCCCACTGAAATGTTTTTCTTTATAAGAGTTGCTGTGCTCATGGTATCTCTTCACAGCATAGAACCCCTAACTAAGATAATTCTTGCGTTCTGATTGTGAATGTAATGTGAACAGCTGTCCCATGCTTTTGCTACCATGCTTTCTTCACGATATTGGATGGGACCCTTAAACAGTGAGTCCAAATAAACAGGGTAGAGTTTTTCTGATGAATAAGTGAAATAATGAAAAAGTGAAGAGAGTTCAGCAAAGCTACTAATTATTAAGTACTTGAAGCAGGTGCCTGATATAATTTTACCTGATTGTCAGGGTCCTATCAGTGTCAGCCTTCAAGGCCCCTTTCAGGGTCCAATAAAGAAGCCACAGCCAGAGAAGGAAACTCAAGGATCTGAGGGTGAAGGAATGAATCAGCTCACACTGTTCTTCTCTACCTGTCTCTTTATTGTTCAATCTTAATTCTAATTCTCTTGTCCTAATTGTCCATAATTTCTTAGTTCTAATTCTCCGTTCCCTTTCTAATTCTTCCTAGCTTCTTCTTCATCTCTGGCTTAAAACTCTTCTTTTTCTGTAGGTTTGAAGCAATAGAAAAAATTACAAGAGTCACTTCTCATTGGTCAAAAGCACATTTTAGGGTAAGTGATAAGGCACGTAGCCATTTACCATGGCAATGCAAGGTTCCAAAGCTACAGAAGTAAGATTGACCAGACAGGGGTCACAGTGCCCAGTGACAGACTTTGAGACATAGATCTATTGTCAGCCAACTTGGAAGGCAAAGAATCAGTATGCTTTTCTTAGGGTATTTGGTGTTAGTAATTTTGGTAAGAAACCTGGGACTCTGACCTTGTGCATAACTGCAAAGCTCCAAACTTACGATATCTTTACAAAAAGCCTTTAGTCTAGTTTGAACTTGCTCTGAGGTAAAAATGAGCTAAATGTATGCAGATTTTGTCAGACTGAGGAAATGATTATTTTATTGTGTTAGTCTGAGCAAAAAGGACAAAGCAGGCTTTAAGTGTCTACAGTCTCATGGGAGAATAGATTTAGTTATGACGTATATCTTAGTATATTTTCTATATATCAAAATTGTACAGTTAATAAAAAGTCATCTTCTTGACCATCCATGGGTATGTATGTACTCATAAGATAGTGATGTAATCACGAGATTGCATGTACACATTACATTGAAAAGCGTGTAAATGGGGAGATGTCATAGCTATTCTTCCACAAGTGAAATTGCACGTGAAAGCAACAATTTCAGAGTCAGTGACCTGCAAGCCTTGCTGATGGGGTGACCCATCAGAGAACTATTCCTCTGGTGGGTTGTCATCTGAATGATCAGTTACTGTAAAATGTATTTGCATCTTGATCCACATTAGCTTGTGACAATGTCTCCTGACACCTGGTGTCATTTTTTTCATTCATGCATTCAACAGATGTCTCCTGAGTATCTACAGTGTTGAGCTTCTGTAAGTCACATGGAAACTGGTTTAAACTGCTGGAGTCTATTCAGTTAGACTTAACTAACTCTCAGAGATATACAACTGGATTTGACAGCGGTGGGAGAGAAGAGGCTGAAATGCTTTGAAATGCTGAGTATCTAAAGCCAAGCTTAGCAGCATAGGCCTGTAATCCATCAACTCAGAAAGCCAAGACAGGGAAATTTCAAGACCTGCCTGGACAATAGAAGGAAGTTCAAGGTCAGCTCCACCAACTTAGGAAGATTTTTATCCCAAAAGAAAAATTAAAAAGAGGGCTGTGGATAAGCTCAGTGGCAGAGAACTTGCCTAATTTGTTTGAGGTTCCAAGTTCAGTCCCCAGGACTGAAAAAAAAATGCTGAATATCTGACACACGAATGTCTGGCTTTTTGGTTATGGATTTTTAGTCAAATATAGGATTGATGGTGTCTTCTGATGTTAAATAATTGAGTCATAGATCTACTCAGATCCTTGAAGTAAGAAATAATAGACTCCATTTAAAGTTAGAATTGACAAAGAGTTTATGACTAGCTTCTAAAACCCTGCCATGCTGCTTATCTTCTCAAATAAAGTATCTGAATAGTTTGTTATGCTACTGATAACTGCCTGCCTCCTGAATCATCTGACTTGTCACTTGATGTCTCCATTATTCTAGTGGGTTTTCCTCACTTGTATTGCTCATATTATATCAGACATCATGCCATTTTAACTGTGCAACATTTTATAGAAAGGGTACAACCATTTCTTCCACTTTGAAAATGTATTGAAAATATAAAAACGTGACAATATTAAAGAATTTGCCTGCTATTACAAGTGTTTTACTGGGCTACAGAAATGTGTGACTTCAGGGTCACCCACCATTTTAAAACCAAATGTGAGAGACACTTCTGAGATTATGTTGGGCTTCTGGACCTCAGTAGCAAGGTATAAACTAGAAAAATTAATTGCTTTGGCGTTGGTGCTCCCTGCTGGCGTGGATTATTTTAAATTTTGCTGAACCCGGGGAGAAAGCATTGCACTGTAAATCAGAAACTGACATGTGATGATGTGATGCTCTGCTCACATCATTTACAGATGCTCCAAATTCAAAGAAACGAATGTTTCTCTGATTTAGAAAACGCTGTCTATTGTAACATATGTCTGGTCTGACGTACCAGGAATCAAACTGGAAGAACAACTAAAATTCTACTTATCCTGAGTGACAACTTACAGAAACTGTTATTTTTCTCCTGGAGTAAGATCAGTCAGTATAAACGTATCACACATCTCATATTCATTTCTTCAAGCTCTTTAATGTTTATTTTTAAAACATTTAGATTTCAGGGGATCAGCCATGCTGGTTAATGCGGGACTTTTTCTGTTTCAAAACTGGGACTCCTATGTCCTGAGAAAGCCCCCAAATCCTTGCAATTTGCTTAATGACTTAGCTTTCTGATAACTCTGTGTTAGCAATGTGAAGTTGATCTGTGGAGTACTGGAGACTGGTGATGGTCTCAGGGTGACTGAAGTAGAGAGTATCACATGCCTCCAGACAGCAAGGTGTAGAATAGCTGGACAGTTTATGAATTTTCTATGTCACAGGATTTACAAGATAGTTTCTCCATGGGCTTGTTGGATGTTGTCGTTAGAAAGGTATATTTCACCGTAGTGCATCTTCTGGGTAAGTAGCATTACTGTTAGTACAATAAGCCAAAGAATGGGAAGGACTCAGGATAGAAGCAATATGAACAAGTTATCTTTGAGTAATTTTGTTTGATGAGAAAGACGGTTTGTTAAATAAAGTCTGTCACTGATATTTTACCCATAGGTTGGGTCCTTGGTGAGGCAGAGTTGTGTTGCCTCAAGCTTGAGTCCATGATGATATCGCGATAGCAAACTCAGAGGGATTTGACTATCTTTATTTTGTTTCTTCATGAACAAAGCAGTTTGAAGAAAAGAAGTGAAAATCAGCTGGGTCAAACCAGAGAAAGGGAGGTTTGGGCTTTTTTTGGGGGGGGGAGAGGGGATCCTGACAGCAAGGTATAAGGTGAAGCTGTCACTTCACAAGAGGTAACCTTGGAGGATGAGAAGAGCTTCCTCTGGGGCTCCTACTGCCTAATGAAGTCCTTCAGTGGAGGGCCATGCTACTGTTTTGCTCACTTGATATTCCCTCTTTCTATCAGAAATATGCGTATAAGTTGAAGACAATATAATAAATTTCAAAATAAAGTAAGGAAGGGTGGGGAACGCAAACCAAAACAGCATCCTTAATTTTCAACTGTTTGCTTTTGTTGCCTGTATCTTTTCTAGAGTGTTTTTCTTCAAATAGACCCCCAATATATTCCGTTTAATGGGGTGAATCTGTTCTATATAAAGCATAGTGCAATCTATTTTGGTTTACAGTGAGATTAAAAAGTAATTTTCCTCAAATCTTGTATACATAGTTTGGGAATGGCTTCATAGGTCAAATACTATTGGGTAGCACTATTCACTATTATTTACCAAGCTGCACTCAAGTTTTAATAACTCTGAACTATATATTGCTAATATGGTACTTAGTTCTTTCTTAGGGTAATATAACATTAGAGTCCTGGTAGGAAATAGAACACCTTTGAACTCCTGGCTGTGCCTTATTTGTGAAACCATTAAAAACATCAAGTATAGTGGTATAAGCTACGCAGACCATTTTCTAAGGTGTGAGATGGTAATGAGTAGATGTGTTGGTCCAGAGGGAAGATGCCAAGCATAAGGATGTCTAAGTCCATGATATCTGCCTGGGGTCTCCTCTTTCCCGATAACTTTCCTGTTTCACATCTATAGCCTCCACATGGTTATACTAACTTACTAGCTGCAGCTCTACTGGATCCATTGGCTTTCCAATGTTTGCCAAGATATGGTACTCAGCAGAGTTGCTATTGGTTCTCCCCTTCCAGAAATAGGTGTAGGGCTGAATTGTAATCTGTAGATTAAATCTAATCTTGGTGGACTTTCCTTGTTAGATATATTGGTATTTTTTTAGCTAGGGATAAAGCTGCCAAATAATTTTCTCTGAGTGGGGGCAAGGATAGATAAGTCAAATGCTTAGTTAGCATGAAGTTGGTGTTACTTCCTGTTTGCTGCCTCTCTGACTTTTTAGTCAAGTGACAACAAACTGGTGACCCAGACTCATTGTCAAGGGCCATTCGATAGTGATGGCGGAAGTCAAGGACCTCTTGTTAAGAAAGCAAGGTAGGAGGGAAAACAGAAAGTGTAAACTTGAACTGAGCTAACTAAGTACCAAGTTCCTCTGCATCTTTAGGCCCATGCCTCTGTGGTGAATACATCACTGAGAGCCTGCAGCATGGTGCATAGGAGTAGCTAGACCACTCAGGGAGCATGCCACCTTCACCAGATATCTCCCTGGGCTCTCTGTTGTCTTCCAGTGCATTCTTTCAGTCATTGAGCGCCTGTTCCACACTGGGTGGACTTTTATTTGAAATTCCTGTCTGAGACATGGTCAGTCATCAGAGAAAAATGTAGGAAGGCCACTCTTGGTCTCTAAGTAGCTCACATTAATAATTAAACTTGCCCTATGGTCATTTGTGAACTTTTACTCTTGTGCATGTTTGGCCAGGGCAGAAGCAAGTTAGGTGAGTTACAGTCCAACACATGGGAGCTACCTGCGTGCTGACTGCAGGCTGGGCTGTAACCAGATTACATTGCATCATTTAGAAGGGAAGAATTTCTCCTTCGAATCACAAGACAGGCTGTTTGATACAGAAAGGCATTCATCCTTTGATACTGCATTTCCTGCTATCATTTCAGTAAGCAAAGGAAGTCGAAGTCTACGGTAAGAACTCGGAAACTTTGTCTTCCAGGCTCCCAGACGAGGGGGAGCTGAGTAGAGGGATGAGGAAAGAAGGGGCAGAGAGAAAGAACTCAGGGCAGGAAAAGGACTGAACTAAATATACAGTGTCTGTGACTGAAACATTCCACTTAAAGGAAATGGGGAGACCCTGAGTTTATCTTTAGGAAGGACAAGTGGACCCGTGAATCCACACCCACAAAAGTGACATTTATTGTTTATATGACTGTTTTGTTTTTGGAAGAAAGTAAGTATTTTTTGAACTTAAAGTCTGATGGAAGACAGTGTGGGGTTGCCTATTCCCATTGTCCTAAGCTTCGCACTAGGCATTAAGATGAAATATTATAAAATAATGCTCTTGGATTGGACTGCATGCAAGCCAGATCCTGTGCTTTTTGGCTAGGTAGCACACCCTCCTTAGTGCCATTCTTATATGATAAACATTACTGAAAAACTGGATGTTTGTAAGTTGAATACAATTACAAGTTACAAATAGAATGCAGAACATAGGAAGTTTTGCAATGTAAAAGAATGCCCGGTAACATCACTACTCCTTTATACTCGAATAGACTCCATGACTAAGGTTGGGTATATAGATTCTGTTTTCCCAGCTTCCAATGCAGTGTTTAGCATCTGTTGGGTATGGAGTAAACCTTTCCAGTGCTGAACTAATGTAAGGTATTGCTTATTTTGAGTTATCTTGATCAGGAGGTACCTGTTTGATAAAATCAATGCATTTGGGGGCAAGAGACTTGTTCTGAGACTATTTGGGGGTTCTGTGATTTTTGAAATGGTGTTACTCTACCACATCGAGCGTTTTCTTAGACATCTACATTAATGTATATGTAATACCATGGGTTTGCTCTTTTTAGTTTTTAAACTTTCAGAGAACCCCAGAGCCAGTGTTTTGGGATTATTTGTCTATTTATGTCTGGCTGGTGCTGGAGCCGGAGCCAGCTCCCCAGCCTTCCTAGAGCAGCATAAGAGGGTTCAGCCAGACTGTGTGGATTCTGTTTTCTTTGTCATGGAGAAAAACCACATATTTCGGATCTATAAAATCCGAGGTAGTGTATTTAAAAATATATGAATGAATTAAAAACATTTGAGGACTGTATGGGCCCCTCATACTGAAATCTGTATAGAAATGGTTGGCTGGGCCCTGGATCTCTTCACGGTGCCCTCTAGAGGCAAGGCATGTGCACAGACAGTATCTCAGGCTCCCAGGATGTGAGCTGGAGGTTTGAGGGGACCCCTAAGAAAAGATTTGCTGGAGAATGAGGTCAGGAGCTTCTAAAGCCACGGCCAGCTGATAGAAGCCTTGTCTGATTGCTAACAAGAAGTACAGTGTGGCTGTCACGTGGGCTTCAAATCTGACAGTTATGGGAGAGGAAGCTGGGAAGCTGGGGTTTGAGAAGACAGCCCAGATCCCTGTCTGATCATAGGCATTTGATAGGTAGGAGCTATTTCCAGGCTTCATTTTTGCACAATGGTGAAATAATGAACAACATTACTATTCTACGTTCGATTTAGACATGGGTTAAATAAGCCATTGAAACAAGATGAGCCGAGTGGTGGTTTTCTGTAACGTTTCTTATGTGCTCACTCTCTAAGTGTAGGAAGATGGCGGCAGCGGGGGGGGAGGGGGGGTGTTCCTAAAGATGCTAGGACTATGTTACCCTGATGCTCTCTAACCCCTCCCACCCTCTTTTAAATTCACAGCTCCTCATTCTTTTATTATTATTGTTACATATATATGTGTGTGTGAATAAGTATATAAATGCAATATGATGAGCCCAGCAGTTTTTAATTGTCTGCAGCTCTTCATCTAGGGGTGGGGCTCTATGCAGGTTAGTATGTCCACCGGTCTGGTCAGTATTCGGGAATTGCTTAAGTAGCCATACTGTTGAGATTTCATGGGTGTAGCTCCTCTGTTAACAAGATGCCATCTCGGAGCAGGCTTTCTGGTCCTCTGGCTCTCAAAATCTTCTTTCCCCTTCTTTCTCCCATTTGTCATAAGGTTAGGTGTAGGGGTTGTGTTGTGGATATGTCAGTTTGGGCTGGGCGCCCCACAGTCGGTTGTTCACTACATTCTGACTGCATGTAGCTTTCTGCAACGGTCTCCATCTACTGTACGGAGAAGAGAAACCATCTTCTTGGATGAGTGAGAACTACATTGTTGACCTACTACTACATTTACCTTGTATCTTTAATTTTCTGTAATATAACTCATTTATAATATTTAATCTTTTTATTTTACTTTTTTGTTTTATAAGGCACAAAACCACATTGCACCATTCAACATGAAAAACGCTTTTAATATTGGAGCCATCTCAAGACGGCTGAGCTAGCTGACCATCATGCCCGCCTGGCTGATCACTCTGCTGAGTACCGAGGTGCTACTTTTAGCAGGTAAGTAAAAGCATGTTCACAAAAAGATCACAAAAATCACTAGGTCACCTTGAGGGCTACTATTAGTGGTGAAAATATTGCCTTGCTTATATACTGTAGATATATACAATTTTTACTTGCCCACTTAAAATGGGAGTTAAAACATTATTATTGTAGAAGGAAGTATTGAAGTAACTGCATCAAGATCTGAAATCATAACTTTCTTTTTCCTGATGAGTAGTATCTGGGATTATTTGTTAAATTGTTAAGAATAGATATTTCAACTTTTAATGGCCAATGGGGGTTGCTGCTACAATTCAAATATTTTAATAATAACATAACTTCTTCTATGTCTCTTTTTTAGGCTAGTAGATATAATTCTTACTAGATTTTATTGTTATATCCCCCCTAAGGCATCATGTCTTACTGATTAATGAATGCTTGCATTAAAATCACTTCTTGTTTTTCTAATCATGCTTCCAACTTCTCAGTGAACTTGGTAATCCTCTGTATCTTACTATATTTTTTTGTCTTCTTTGGATAAAATTTTCTAATCATCTCTAGGGGACTAATTTTCTAATTATCTCTGGTGTGATCTGGTTGGAGTTGCCATGATGATACGTTGATGTGAATAGGTTTCCACCATTCTTAGGTGTGTAGTGAGCCACCAAAAAGTATGCATAATGCCCCAGGGTAGCGCACAGGGAAGGCCTGGTTTATGCTGAAATTTTCTAACATGGAAATGACACAGATTTCTATAGATAACAAACAACTCTGTGTTTGTTTATTATTACCTAAAGGTATTGAGTAATTTTTGCTAGCTTTTTGAAGTGGCTTTGCCTTGACCATGACATGTCTGTGATTATCCTCAAAGATGTTAAGCCTAAGTTAGTCAGCAGTTCAGGTTCACACTGCTTCTCTTTTCTATTTTAAAGGAAGTTCTACAATGTTCTCACTTTAGTCCCTCAATGATCAGTCAAGGCAAAAAAATCATAGGAGTCTTGGGTGCATTTGATTAGTGATTCTGATTATGTGTTCAATGTGGTTCAAAAAAAAGCACAAAAAACAAAAAACAAACAGAAAACAAGAGGACAGGGTGTCCAGAATGAGAAATGAGGTAGGCCTGTCTCCAGAAAATTCTTCCTCTTCCAGGAAGGTAGAAATATAAGTAGTAACGCTATATTTACACATTGCCATCTGGATAGAGAATGGATTGGAGAAACGGGACAGCATGAGTACAGGGGAAAACCAAGAATGTCTGTGAGACTATTTCTAAGGGAAGCAGAAATTCAGTTTGGTCCTGATGAGTACTGGGATTCTCAATTGCTAAAATGAGAGTGATACATTTTCTTTAAAGTAGGACTATAATGCTATGTTACCTGGGCCAACATTATCTGAATACAAGTGCACCCTCTGAACCAGAAACTCTGGCAATAGGGCCTGGTGATCCATGTTTCATCCAGCCTCTGGGTGATATATACATGCTATGGTCTGCTTTAACATATTAGGGGTACCAGTGGATTCTACACAACCTTCAAAACCGGTATTTTTTTTTTTTTTGACAGACCCCTACCTGAGTTTCCAGATTAAACCTGCAGAAGGTAGCCTTGCAGGAGGAACATGGATCACAATTATTTTTGATGGTAGGTTTGGGCTCCACTAAATGTGAGTGCTGAAGTTATTGATCCAAAGTTCAAAGAAGTATGAATCCTTGAATCCTTTTCCAAGAACCACTCTAAAGAAGGGCCTGAATGGGATGAACTGATGGACCCAATTCTGCCTGCAGATGCTAACTGGCCAGTGTCATAGCAGAGGTCACTGTTGTATCATTGTCCTCGTGGTGGGATGCTTGAGAAGATAATGAGCTGACATGGGAGTGTCAGCGTAGTACTAAGTGATAC
Organism: Phyllotis vaccarum; assembly: GCA_033318265.1. NCBI lineage: Eukaryota > Metazoa > Chordata > Mammalia > Rodentia > Cricetidae > Phyllotis > Phyllotis vaccarum. Next base: position 56,927,397 of record JARWLC010000008.1, read on the forward strand.
CTTGGCTCTTGCCCTTGTATATGATTCCATTTTAAGATCCCCCAAACCAATGCCTTACCATACCCATTTCACCCATGGCACAAAGAAGCTTGGAAGGTTGGAAAACTTTTGCCTAGGGGATAGGCAGACATGAAAGGAGAAACATTTTTATAGGCTCATAAATAAGAGAACTCGTGTAAAATGGCACTGTCATTGAAAATGAGTATTAATGTTATCCTTGGGCAAACACAATGTCTTACACTGCCCTATTGTGGCCAATGTTTGCATTGCCTTGTATGTCTTCTAAGTCGGAGATTTCTCTTTGTATTTAGATTTGGAGAAAAGTATCCTCTACTCCAGCAATGGCTCTCAGCTGGAGATAGACCTGGTGAACATGGCAGTTCCCACCTTGCCCAGGATCCCCTGCGATGTCTCTCCTGTCTTCTTGGATTTGCCTATGGTGACTTGCCAGACCAGGTATACATTTCTGAAGTGCAAAACCTGGCAGGATGAATGAGCTTTCCTCTTAGTAGCGTAGGGTGACATGTTAAACAACTCCTGCAGCGCCTACAGTGATCAGGCCTGGCTTTAAAACACTCTACATGAATATGCTTACATGCTTTAGAAATTCCCTTTAATATCTCTTGGAGTAGAAAGCAGAAACAAAGTTCTGTCTATGGCAGAAAGAACAAATAAAAAAATGAAAATTAATACTATCATAAATAAAAACAATCATCCTTCAATGTTCCTTTCTTTTTTAAGACTTTATAATTTTATTTTATTTTTGATATTAGATGTACTGATATCATTATCCCCTTTCCTTTCCTCCCTCCAAGCCCATCCATATACTCCACCTTGCACTCTTTCAAATTTGTGGCCCCTTTCACCATTAATTATTGTTCTATGTATATATGTATATACATCCCTAAGTGTTATCTGCTCAGTCTGTATGAAGTTATGTGTATGTGCATTTTCAAAGATGATCATTTGAAACTAGACAACCAGTTGGTTTGATCTTCCCTGGGTGAGACTGTCTTGCCTGCTCTTAGCTTTCTTAATGTGCCTATAGTCTTCCATGTAGAGTTGAGGTCTCCTGGGCTTTCCCCATTCACTTTGGCATGCATGTTGTCTTCATTCAGCTCACCCTTGGGTAGTCTTGTTGACAAGACCTTAAGGATGTAACCTGCGACATTCCTAGGAGACACAATCTCACAGTAGACTCCCTGATTCTCTGGCTCTTACGGTCTTTCTAAAGACCCCCGGAATAAGATAAATAGGCAACTATGTGATCAATTTTGGAGAAGGTTATATGAGCTGCTGAGAAGAAAGTATGCTCTTTTGTGTTTGCTTGAAATGTTCTGTAAATAACTGCTAGGTATGTTTGATTTATGATGTTGTCTAACTCTAGCATTTCTCTGTTTAGTTTTGTCTGGTTGACTTGTCCTTTGATGAGAACGTGAAATTGAAGTCACCCGCTATCACTGTATGAGGATCCATATGTGATTTTAGTTGTAGTAGTGATTTTTTTTTTGAACTTGAGTGCTATCATCTTTGGCACATAATATTTAGAGTTGCAATATCCTTTTGTAATGAGGTTTCTTGGTCCTGGGCAGGTAGAGGTTCGGACCCACAGACCTGCAGTACCAGACCCCTTAGCTGCCTGCCTCTGCTCAGGCCCCCAAAATGATTCAGACGCTTATATTAACTTCATGCTGTTTGGCCTATGGCTCAGGCACATTGCTAGCTTGCTCCTTCATCTTAACTCAACCCATTCTCATTAATCTGTCTGCCACGTGGCCCGTGGCTCACCTGTGTTCCTTACATGTTGCTCCTTTGGGCTTCTGGCTCAGTCTGACTGACTCTGCCCTGCTTCTCCTACCTATGCTGTGATTTCCCCTCCTACTTTTGCTATGGTGTCTGTCATGGTCCAAAACAGCTCCTTTATTTAAAGATTGATATTCACAGCATACAGAAAGTCATTCCCACATCACCTCTTCCTTTCTGTCTAATATAGAAGGAAGGCTTCAATTTTAACAAAGCGAAATTACATATAACAAAATAGCCATCAAGCAAGAATTACAGTTATAACACATAGTCTATTTGTAATTAGCAACTTAAATAAAATACTCTTATCATCTACCTTATCCTTATGAATCTAAAGTCATTCTTTCAAATGACTAAGAAAAACTATACCTATAACTATCTAATCTCCAACTACATCAAAGACCACAGAATGATATATTTACCCAAGTAAACTGGAAGTGCAAGCAACTTCCAAAATCTAGAAATGACAGAGGTGAACCTCTGGCACCTGGGACCAGGAAACAGGGCTTTCCAAGATCCCAGCAGCCCCTTATGAATAGGGTTGGCCACTCCCCCTTCCGGAGCCCGGGACCCTGGATAGGCGTCTTCGGACCTAATCAGCTGACACCTGAATCCCACCGCAATATCCTCTTGGTGTATTTATTTTCTTTGACAGTATGTAGTATTTTTCCTATTCTAACTAGTTTTAGCTTGGTGTCTACTGTATCAAATATTAAAATGTCTATACATATTTGCTTCTTGGGGTTATTTACTTAGACTGTTCTTCTTTCCATTCTTTTACCCTGAGATGATGTCAATCTTTATGGTAAACTATATGTCTTGAATGCAGCAAGAAGATGGATTCTGTTTTTAAATGCAATCTATCAGTCTGCTTCTGACTTTCTATTTTGGAATCAAGAATGTTAATATTGATAGTTAATTGTTTATTGATTACTTTGTTGATATATTACACATCTTCTTCCATCTTTTGATTTACTGTCCTGGAATTACCTATTTCCTGTGTTTTCTTTGGTTTAGTTAACCTCTTCAGACAGGCATTTCCTTCTAGTGATTTCTGTAGGTCTGAACTGAAAATTTTATTTTAGTGTTCAATGTTTTTCTTCCTTCCTCTACTGTGATTGATAGCTTTGCTAGGTCTAGTAGTCTAGGCTGGTATCTGTCATCTCTAAAAGTTTGCTGAAAAGGTCCAGGTCCTTTTGGCTTTCAGAGTCTCTATTGAGATGTCAGGTGTTATTACTTATTATTATTATTTATAAAATTTATGTATTCATTTTACATCCTGACAACAGTTTTCTCCCCCTCCCACCACCTTTCCCTCAAACTCCCATCTACTCCTCCTCTGTTTCTGTTCAGAAAGGGGAAGTCTCCCATGGGTGTCACAAAGTGTTTTTTTAATGGTTCCATCTTAATTTATGACTTGGTCTTTTTCCTTTGCAGCTCTTAATATCCTATATCTGTTCTTATAACAATAGATATGTTTAGTGTTTTTATTTTTCAGTGTTGTGAGGAATTTCTTCTCTGGTCCAGTCTACTTGGTGTTCTATTTGTTTCTTGTACCTTAATAGGTACCTCTTCCTTTAGTTTGGGAAACTTCTCTTCTTCTTTTTAAAAAAATACTTTTGTGTGTCTCTTGCTTGTGTTTTTTTCTTCACCCTCTATTTCTATTATTTATAGATTTAGTTTTTGATGGTTTCTTGGTGTCCCGGATTTTCTAGGTAATTGGTGCCTGAACTTTTTTTTTGATTTAACATTTTGTGTGACTAAGATCCCCCTTTCTTCTATCTTGCCTTCAATGCCCAAGGTTCTTTCTCACCGTCCTGGACTCTGTGGATGATGTTTACCTCTGAATTTTTTTGTTTGACTTCCTAACTTTCATTTCATGTTCTATTTAGTTTGGATTTTCTTCGGAGATACTGTGTTTCCTTTCGTGCCTTAACTGTTCTCATTACTTTATTCCACTGTTCTTTGTGTTTTTGAAGACTTCATTAAGAGTTACTTATATCCTCTTGAAGATCCTGGAATGTATTCACAGTTGCAATTTTGAAGCACTTGCCTTGTACTCTTAAGTCCTCTAAGGCCATAATTCTGAGTTATTAGATTCTAGCATTAAGTTCAAAGGACTTTCAACAACGAGAAGAAATACAATTTCTCTTGGTGAGGACTCAGTCCAAGTGGAGTTAAGTGAGTAGTAGATCTAGGCAGGGAAAAGTGAAATACAGAGACATTCGCTCAGCTCCATTTTATAAACACAGGGTGAAGGGTGAAGCAGTCAGGTGGAAACTGGTGGTTTTCTATTCATAAAGATGTCCATTTTCTGTCCCCAGATCTCTGCTGTCTGAAGCACATGCGGGTCTGTACACCCTGGAGTTACGCTCTGGGGAACAAGTGCTTGGCAGCCCATGTCCAGGAGCACTAGATGGCTGTACTTTCAAGGTGGGTTCTGAGAATAGAGGAATGTGTGTTTGACTGGTCAGATAGTAGATGTGTTACCAATAACAAGTTACAAATCAACCAGCATGTCTGCTTTAATGGGGAAGAAGACGTACGGAGAGAATGCCAGGGTTTCTCTCATACTATGAAAGGTAAATGCTGACTACTTATATATCAGGTTCTAGCTGAGTGACTTATGTATATTGTGTAGTGCAATCCTCCTAATTTTATGATGGGGCCATCTATTATGCTTGCTACATGACCCAAGCAATAAGTGGCAGAAGCAGAATTTGAACACTCATGGAACTGAATCCACATTGAACCTGAAGGTCATAGAGGAGCCACAGACATCACTTTTGTGGACAAATGTTATATTTTCAGCTGATTCTGAGTGTTAGTATCCTGAAGTACTAAGGGGTCCCAGATCCTTTGTGGGGCCGCTCTCCCTGCCCTCTGTTACATGGTACCTTTTTGCTATTCTTTCTAACAGTAGTCTGAAAGCACCTTTACTGATGGAATTCTTCAAAGTTAGATTGAGAAGGTGGGATGGAAGAACCAAAAGCAATTTCCTTTAGGCCTGTCCCATCTTGTTTACCTTAGACCCTTAACTTGACTAGGCTTACTTCCATGTTTGTTCAGCTTAAGAACCATTTGGCTTTGGGAGTAAATGAGCTGCAAAAGGGAAAGCTTTTTAGCAGGCGCTAGTGAAAAGTAGTGCTTCAGCAGTGCTCTTGGTGGAAAAGACTTTGTTTAAGAGCATAGAGAACAGAACTGAACCATTAACTCAGGCTGCTTCAGAGTTAAGACACCACCCCAAACTCAACTCGAATATTACGATGTAGGAACTGCCTCTTTGAAATTTGCAATTTGCTGTCCAATCACAATTAACAATGTGATCCTCAGCGTAGGAGACTATTATTGCTTGAAATTTTATCTCTGTAAGTATGTAGCAAAAAGGAGAAACAAAGTCACAAGCTTCCTACATGCTTGTTAGGAACCGTGGCACCACCTCTACCCTGGCTCGGGGACCCTCAGAGAGAAGGGTCTGAGCACTCCTGAATCAGCAAGCTACCTTCACCTCAGGAAATAGTTTTCTTACTTACTATAAAGATTAGTAAGGACAAGGGTGGGGGAGACACAGTTCCTGAAACAGCACATGAAAGGAACAACTCCAGCATTGGTTCTGCTAACCTCGTGAATTGATGAACTATCACCAGGGGATATAGTTAATGAGAGGCACTTGAGTGAAATCAAATGCAATGTGCCTTTTGCTTTGGGACTGCGACTAAGGGAACCATGGGTATTAAAAATTAATTCTATCTTGCCAGCCCACTCCAAAGAGCCTGCTGCGGGCACTGACAAACCTGAAGGACTCACAGAAGGCTTATCAAGCAGCTGGCGGCTGTGACTTTATCATTCTAATCCGCTGTTTTTTTTGCCACCCCTCTCTGGCCCACCTACCTTCCCATCTTGCTGTTGTGGACCTCACTGGGCTCAAGGATCAGCATGTAGGAAGCTTGTTTTGGAAGCTCATTAATTTTTTACTGATCCGTGGTGGGTGACCAGAAGTCTGTTTTTCTTAAAACAGTACCATTTTATGTTTTATGAAAACAGAAAGACTCACAAGTGAAAACTTTCACTGCAGCTTAACCCTAAGTATACCCCAGTGCTTGCCGAGGAGTGGGGAGGAAGCAATAAAAAAAAGTCTATACGTCCCCACTAGTTTCTTCAAGGATGACAGATGGTACAGTAGATCTTATATTTCATGTTGGAAACAGAGAGATGCTTCAGTATTTTCCTTTGAAGTTGACTGCTCCATCTGCCTTCGAATTTAATGAGTGCAAGAATGGGCAATAACAACGCCTTTAAAATTCCAATGGAAGTCTCTTTGGAAGGAGGGACCTCCCGTGGGAGATGAAAGGCAGAGACTGCTGCCACTGGGTTGGAGGCCAGAGCTGGTACGGAAGGTTTGGCATCATGTGTGGAACTGCATTAATCTTTACCTTCTGTTAAGATCACAGTCAGTTCTTAATCTGTGAAGTCACAGTAGTCTTATCTAGACCCCCTGACTGTGCATATTTTCTGTGAACTAGTTTTTAAGCCTTTCCCGTAGAGAATGAGGAAAATGGCCTTGATGGCAGACTGTACTGCTGTGTGGATCAATTCATAAACTCCATGCTCAACAGGCTACCATTGGCTTGGTTGAAAAGCCTTTTCATTCCCGGTGCCTGATTAGGGCAGTTGATTAACCATGGCTATTCTCTGGTAATAGTCTCCCTGGGAATTTGGACTCCTGGGGAGCTGGATGCAGCCCAAACAAAACAGATTGCTGGAGTTTGTTCTGTAAATGTGAAGCACAGTGGTTCTTTAGAAAGGAAGCAGTCTAGGCATCAAGTAAGAGAAACAGGTCACTAAGTCTCTTCCTGGGTGAAACATTAACTCTTGAGTAAAACCTTGGCCTGGTCAGTCCGGACCATCCTATATGTGTCTCCATTTCCTCTTATTCCCTGGTATGTCCCTGTGGAGCAATATTCTACGCTTAGCCTTACCTAGATGTCTGAGGTTAGATGGACTTCCCGAATTATCTCATCCTTTCCTTCCTTCTCAACAGTGTATCAGTCAGCCATGAATGGGTTGTCAGAGGTACTGACAGGCATACAAATGTCTCCGACATTCCAGGCTAGGTGGAGGAAAGCAGGTGTAATGACAAGAAGCATTGTTCTCTCTTGGCAAAGCCTGAAACTAAGAGGTGTTGCGTTTTAAGAAAGGGACATTGAAGTTGATTTGGGATTCCATGACCAGGCTTCAGCATTTTTCTATCTCTCCTATAAATGATGTTTACTTCTTGTGTGTGTGTGTGTGTGTGTGTGTGTGTGTGTGTGTGTGTGTGTGTTCACACGTGGCCTTGGTGAACATGTGGTGGTCAAAGGAGACACTTGAGTTTCTGTTTGTCTGTCTTTGGCTTCTACCTTGTTTAAGTCAGGGTCTCCACCTATCACATCATCATAGGCACACCGGGGTAACAGACGCACTTGACTTTACCTGGGTTGTGGGATTCAAACTCAGCTCCTCATGACTGCATGACAAGCGCATCATTCACTGATCTATGGCCACAGCCATGGCCTCCTTCTTGAAGGACAGTATTCCTTCCCGTTTCTTGAATATTTTCCCATAAAATAGGTGCCTCTTGTTTTTCAAACTTTACTGATGTATATCCAACTCCTTATTTTATATAATGGCTAGCTGACAATAATTTAAACCACACTTTTTCCAGTTTAAAAATTAATCCTTTTCTAGGTAAATATGAACATTTAAGACTCAAAGACATTAAGTTGTAATTATGGAATTAAAAGACTGACATTCTGGATGGTATTTTGTTTACCTGTCTTTCTGGCAAAATGTGTCCCCGGCAGTGGCAGGCAGGTGGATAGGAACAGGCTTGCAAGATTTGTCACAGTCTGTTACAGTGTAGAGAGACATATGACCTTCGTCATATTCTTTTAGCTCATCTGCAGAATATAATAAGGCCTGCCATCCCTGCTTTGCGAGACTATCATGAGGATAGTAAGACGTTGTTGTGAGGGGAAATGTATCCTGTTTTTCACTCTTGCTTTCTGAGAAATAGTTTGGGGCTCTTGTGGTCATGTCTATTCTAAAGAAATGCTCACTGTAATAATACTTTTAAACAGTTTTCCAAGGCACAGACACCCGTTGTGTATCAAGTTAACCCTCCAAGTGGAGTTCCAGGTAAGAAATCATCTGTTAAATATGAATAATGTGAATCTCTTTGCCAACCTTGTTGCAAACTCTTTACCCGTGTGTGGATTCTATAGTCCAATTTAGCTTCTGATCTGATGTTGTTTTGAAAATAAGTTTCAGCTTTTGGTTTCTTCTTAAATTAGTGTGTTTGTTTCCCTGTATGTGCTTTTTTTCTATGGCTTTGCTGATAACAACAACAACAAATCCAAACCATGATTAAAAAGCAATCAGGCAAAACCCAAAGAAGTCCACACAGGAGACTGCAGGAGATAGAAATCACAACCACACCACTTTATTCCCACCTGAAATAGTCCATCCATACCTGAAAGTTCTTATTGAACCCATACTGTGTGCCAACTTACATACTGAACTCTTCATGTGTATTACCTGAGAATCACAAAAACATGATGCTACAGGAACAATGATTATTTTAATTCTGAGAAGGAAAAAATGATGTATCAGGGGTTAAGTGGTTTCTCCAAAGAAGTGGTTCTCAACCTTCCTAATGCTGCAACCCTTTAATGCAGTTCCTTGTGTTGTGGTGTTCCTACCCATAAAAATATTTTGTTGCTACTTTATAACTGTAATTTTGCTACTGTTATGAATCATAAGGTAACATCTGATATGCAGGGTATCTGATATGTGACCCCCAAAGGGGGTTGAGATCCACAGGTTGAGAACTGCCAGTCTAAAGTCATATCAATGTTAAGTCCTGCAGCTGAGCTTCAAATCGAGATAAAGCCCATGTACATTACTCTTTTGACATGTGTCAATTGGTACAGGATACAACTTGGAATGCTATTAGCCCTGATGTTTGTCTAGAGGATTTTTTTTTTTTTGACTTATAGAAACACAGTGCATGTGCTTGATATTCAAAAGGCTTGGAAAGGAAAAAACACAGCCATGTTGGAGACAGGAGTGTGGACAAGGAAGGTGGTTGTGTAAGGGTAGGGGATTTACACAGAAGAAGCTAATGCTCTGAGACGTAGCCCCAGTAATGTTGTAATTCTCCTTAAAACCAAATAATGAACGCAGCTTTAAAATGTACTTTGCTATCTTTTTATTAGCAAATTCCTATACGGATGTGTGTACATAGGTACACACACACATGTATCAGATTTTTCATTTGTGCTATATTTCCAAAAGGGTATACATCTGTGAACACAGTTGCTAAGTTTTTAAAACAAATCATTACATTTGCTTATTTACTTCTTATTAGTGTGTATATGTGTATACGTGTGTACTGTGTACATGTGCACATATGTCACAGCTTATGTATGGAGGTCAGAGGACAACTTTTAGGAGTTGGTTCTCTCTTTCTGCCATGTGGGTTAAGGGATGAAACTCAGATCATCATGTTAAACAGAAAGTGCCTTTAAAAACCCATAGAACCATATTGCTAGGCTGAGTTACTAGGTTTTTAGGCATGATTATGTCAGAATGCATTCTTCGATCTGATTGTTTTGTTGTGCTTGGCTGGGTAAGATAAGAATGAATATCTATGTTACAGACTGTGTTTAGATGTTGTAGTGTGTGTGTGTGTGTAGGCAAAATTTATGTATATGTGATTTAAATTATATTCTAAAGAACAAGAACTTGGCATTGTCTTATTAATATGAGGCTTTCACAGATATACTTCATTGCATCAGTTTGATTAACCAAGACATGATCATGATTTATGAAAAAGGATGCAAACTGTCACAATTATACAGATGTTTGGGTTCCTGGTGCTTGAGTGTAGAAGGCTTCAGTTTAAGTGGCAGAAATCTTATTCTGAGGAGGGATGAATAAGGAGCCATAGGAGATAGGAGGTGGGATGGCGGTGGATCTCCAGATCTGCCAAACCTGTTTGTCTCACTATGTGGAGTTCTGCACAGGGTCTCTTCCACATTTTGGGGAAACTTGTGGCTGGCCTTGTCACAGTGGCTCCTCAAGGCACACTCCACATGGCTGCATTTTTGCAATTACTTTCTAGACAATTACTCTCATTTCATTTGGGAAGCTTGCCCAGAGTAGCAGCCAGGGACATGTGGGAGGCAGTAGCTACATAAGAGATGGTACTTTATTTTATGGGTAGTTGGATTTCTGCATGTGCTTAACAGTCCTTCACTGTGACACAGAGTCCCCTGGCACTGTGCTCTATTTTGCCCATTTGTCAGACTCTGTTTGGCTTCATTGTTTAGGAACAAACAACCAAAGACCCCACAGGATTTTCCAATTTCTGTAACCTGCTATTTGTTTTTAAGTGGAACTTTATAAAGCTTGACCTCTTCCTAGAGAACTAGGAAGCCAACCATGCAGCCTCATGAAAATTAAATAGAGTCATTCTGCCCATTTAGCAACAGCAGAGAATTTGAGGTTCCAGTTTTCTGAAACCTTTGCTAAGTCATTAAGAAAGAACCCACATGTTCTTTTTCTACCTGAAAGGTTCAATGCTAGCCATGCAATGGCCGCAGGTGAAAGTCCTCTTACTGATGACACACAGAACAGCATGCGGAAACCCCACAGATGACAATGTTCAGTAGCTTTAAGTGTTCATGGAGAACTCAAAGTTTTCTGATCACCCCAAGAACTTGGCTGCCAATGCTCAACCTTTTCTTATTCCTCTTTCTCACTAATTCTTCTCAGTAAAATAGATAAGTGCTACTCTACTCTTGCACTCCATATAATCAGTATATTGCATTTTTTTAGTCTTCCTAATGTGTAACCTTGATCACTGGATTCTAGTTCTCATATTTATGTAGTTTGTTAAGCATGAAATATTATACACCTGTGCCTTGTTGGGTATATGTAACAAAATAAAAGCAAACAGAATATATGCTACACATTTGGAGTTTGAACTAAGCCCACTGGATGTTCAACTCTTTTTCAAACAGGAGAAATAGTGCATGTGTATGGTTGGATCATCACTGGCCAGTTGGAAACCTTTGATACGGATGTGTATTACATTGACAGGTAAGCATGTGTTTCCTCCTGTATTTACCCTGTTACACATATGATAGATGAATGGCTTCCTCTGCAGCAGGAAATTGCAAGGGCTTGGCACAGAACTGCTATTTTTCTCTATGCAGTTTAATGGTCCCTGATGCACCAGATTTCAGCTTTTACTTTGTGAATGTGATTGCAACTGACAGATTAAGATTGCCATTTTTTTTTTAAACTGACAAGTAGTGACTGGACTCTGTGAACTTTACTGTAACAGCATCTGAGGGGTTCCCTTTTTAATTTTTCACCCTTCCCTCCCTCCTCTCTCAGGCTAAAGTAAATACTTTCTAAAATGATACATAATTACAAAAGTCAATTAGCTTTTCTTTTTAGCAATTGTTCATCTGTGCATTCAGAAGTCCTGGGATGAGAGGGAACTGCGGGCTTAGGTTTCAAAGAGGAAAGGAACTATGGGCCCAGGCACTAAAAGCTGTGTAGTTTGTGATGCTTTGGGGAGTGATTAAATGTAAACATTGCTTTCTTATAATGGCTATTTTAGAAGTATAAAATGTTGCAGACTGCATCCTTCCCCCACAGCCCCAAAACTTTGCTAGAGGCTAGAGTGGCCCTAGGGACCCCAGGAAAGACACTGCCCACTGCCTGCTAAACTCCTTTAAGCCTGTCTAACAATGCCAAATTACACCCCACCCCTGGGCTCCATATCTTAGCCTAGAACTTTGGGAGAAGTTTTTGGCTTTACTGGAGGCCAGGCAGGATCTAAGAACCCTAGATTTCATCTTCTCCCTCAACCCTCACTGCTTTGGGCTCCATACCCAGGCCTACTACCTCAGAAGCAAACTTCAGCTTTACAGGAACACAGGCCAGATCTAGAGATCTCAGACCCAGCAGCTGTACCGGAGGCCAGGCTGGTTGTAAAGACCCCAGAGGCCAGGCCAGATAAATCTAGGAACTATAGACTGTATCCCATCCCCCGGGCCCCATATCCTATTCTACAGCTTCAGAAGACTTCAGCTTTACCAGAGGCCAGAAGTCGAGGAAGAAATCCATCATCCAACAAAGACAAATGTGGGAATCAACATGCAGACCTATAACCATCCAAGTCCGGATTGCTAAACTCCAGTGTAAGAACACAATCAGTAATAGAAAAGGCAATATGGCATCACCAGAGCCTACAGGAAGACCCGAATGAGCAAACACATCTGAAGTACAAAAAACAACTGTAAAAATGAGTTTATGAAGATGATAGAGGCTCTTAAAGAGGGCATGAAACATTGCTTAGAGAAATTGAGGAAAAGGCAAACAAAAAATTGGAAGAAATTAATAAATCCCTAAGAGAAATCCAAGAAAAAACAGAAAACAGATGAAGAAAACTGTTCAAGACCTGAAAATGGAAACAGAGGCAGTAAGGAAAACACAAACTGGGGGAATTGTGGGTAGCAAACAGGAACTGCAGATTCAGGCATCACCAACAAGATACAAGACATAGGAGAAAGAATCTCAGGGGTGAAAACATAGAGGAAATAGAGTCATTGGCCAAATAAAATGTTAACTCTAAAATATTCCCAACACAAAGCAACTAGGAAATCTGGGACATTGTGAAAAGACCAAACATAAGAATCACAGGAATAGAAGAAGGAAAGAAACCTAGCTAAAACACCTGGAGAACATATTTAATAAAATCAATGAAGAAAAATTTCCCAACATCAAAATGACATGCTTATGAAGGTATAAGAAGCTTACAGGACACCAGATAGACTGGATCAGAAAGGAAATCCCCTTGCCACATAATAATCAAAACACTAAACATGCAGAACAAAGAAAGACTATTAAAAGGGGCAGAAGAAAAGGTTCAAATAACATATAAAGGTAGACCTATTAGAATCATACTTGGCTTCTCAACGAAGAATCTAGAAGAGACTAGACTGAAGTTTTGCAGACTCTGAGACTATGGATTGTTGTAATGAAGTTTCTTGGTCCCGGGCAGCCAGAGGCCGAGACCCACCTGCCACGCCAGA